>JAUPFN010000006.1:9853394-11053394 GCA_036924255.1 Apodemia mormo
TGTCTGTCTGTCTGTCTGTCTGTCTGTCTGTCTGTCTGTCTGTCTGTCTGTCTGTCTGTCTGTCTGTCTGTCTGTCTGTCTGTCTGTCTGTCTGTCTGTCTGTCTGTCTGTCTGTCTGTCTGTCTGTCTGTCTGTCTGTCTGTCTGTCTGTCTGTCTGTCTGTCTGTCTGTCTGTCTGTCTGTCTGTCTGTCTGTCTGTCTGTCTGTCTGTCTGTCTGTCTGTCTGTCTGTCTGTCTGTCTGTCTGTCTGTCTGTCTGTCTGTCTGTCTGTCTGTCTGTCTGTCTGTCTGTCTGTCTGTCTGTCTGTCTGTCTGTCTGTCTGTCTGTCTGTCTGTCTGTCTGTCTGTCTGTCTGTCTGTCTGTCTGTCTGTCTGTCTGTCTGTCTGTCTGTCTGTCTGTCTGTCTGTCTGTCTGTCTGTCTGTCTGTCTGTCTGTCTGTCTGTCTGTCTGTCTGTCTGTCTGTCTGTCTGTCTGTCTGTCTGTCTGTCTGTCTGTCTGTCTGTCTGTCTGTCTGTCTGTCTGTCTGTCTGTCTGTCTGTCTGTCTGTCTGTCTGTCTGTCTGTCTGTCTGTCTGTCTGTCTGTCTGTCTGTCTGTCTGTCTGTCTGTCTGTCTGTCTGTCTGTCTGTCTGTCTGTCTGTCTGTCTGTCTGTCTGTCTGTCTGTCTGTCTGTCTGTCTGTCTGTCTGTCTGTCTGTCTGTCTGTCTGTCTGTCTGTCTGTCTGTCTGTCTGTCTGTCTGTCTGTCTGTCTGTCTGTCTGTCTGTCTGTCTGTCTGTCTGTCTGTCTGTCTGTCTGTCTGTCTGTCTGTCTGTCTGTCTGTCTGTCTGTCTGTCTGTCTGTCTGTCTGTCTGTCTGTCTGTCTGTCTGTCTGTCTGTCTGTCTGTCTGTCTGTCTGTCTGTCTGTCTGTCTGTCTGTCTGTCTGTCTGTCTGTCTGTCTGTCTGTCTGTCTGTCTGTCTGTCTGTCTGTCTGTCTGTCTGTCTGTCTGTCTGTCTGTCTGTCTGTCTGTCTGTCTGTCTGTCTGTCTGTCTGTCTGTCTGTCTGTCTGTCTGTCTGTCTGTCTGTCTGTCTGTCTGTCTGTCTGTCTGTCTGTCTGTCTGTCTGTCTGTCTGTCTGTCTGTCTGTCTGTCTGTCTGTCTGTCTGTCTGTCTGTCTGTCTGTCTGTCTGTCTGTCTGTCTGTCTGTCTGTCTGTCTGTCTGTCTGTCTGTCTGTCTGTCTGTCTGTCTGTCTGTCTGTCTGTCTGTCTGTCTGTCTGTCTGTCTGTCTGTCTGTCTGTCTGTCTGTCTGTCTGTCTGTCTGTCTGTCTGTCTGTCTGTCTGTCTGTCTGTCTGTCTGTCTGTCTGTCTGTCTGTCTGCTTTGCTGCTGTCTGCTTGTTTGCTGTCTTATGTTATACTAGCTGTTGCCCGCGACTTCGTCCGCGCGGATTTCGTTTACTCCACACAGCTCCTTCCCCGTAGGTGATAGCGTGATAATATGTAGCCTATATGTTGACCAGACCTGTTAGTAATATTCATGCAAAATTTGAAGTAAATCCATGCAGTAGTTTTTGAGTTTACCCCGGACATACATTGACTTTGCTACGATTTTATTATATATATATATAGATGATGATCTTTTTAGGCGTCGGAGCACGTGTACTAAATTTCTTAAATGTATGTATGCTTTCATATTTGTGTTTGATTTGATTACATGTTTTTATGTTTTTACACGACTTTCTGGGGAAGTAAAACCCATATCGAGATATTACTTTTCGTAATAATAATAATAATGATATTTACGGGACAAATTACACTTACTGACCTAACCCTAAAGTAAGCAAATTATTTGCTTGTGTTATGGGTGTTAGTCAAAAATACTAATACATAGAAATACATATTACTTATGTAAATACTAGAATATATTTAATTATATAGAGTATTATTAATATAGAAGCAGATGCCTATAGACACCAAAGATGTTAATGGCGCACCATTTGCTATCCGTGTGGCGGAATAGCAATGACTTATGACACATGAATAATGACACATGAATAAGTTTACCGAATACCTTACCCTCCAAACTGAAACACAATGGCAAACAAACAATAAAATCTCTTTTAAGTCTGGCAACAAACTTTAGAAGTAAAATAATACATGTATATAATGTATACATATTATCACTTATTTATATTACATGAATGTAATGTGTGTAATATTTTTTTTATAAATACATATAATAATGAATATTCACGGGACAAATTATATTCACTTACTGATCTAACCCCAAAGTAAGCAAATTATTTGTTGTGTTATGTGCGTTAGTCAAACGATACTAATACATAATATAATAAACACCCAAACCCAGAAATACAAACATCTATGCTCATCACACAAATGCTTGTCCCTGTCGGGAATCGAACCCAAGCCCCGTCGATTGCGTAGTCAGGGTCGCTAACCACTAGACCAACGGAGCGGTTGCTCTTTGTATTTAATTTCAATGTACATATTTCTAATGATACACAAAATTAGGTTTCTGCACTCCTCCGCAGTGAAAAGTTTACCTGTGCCAAATGTCAATCTCCTCGGTTTTCTCAGTCCTCGTGATTGTCGAAAAAAGGAGAACATAGTTTTTGTTTCACATATTCAAAAAAAGATAAAGATATTCGACTTACAAAAACTCTCATAAAAAATACATACCACTTCTTAAATTCAAACATCTCAGTTTCAAAAGACTGACGATGAAAGGTTCATTGTAAAAGCATTCCAAACCACCTCGGTTACTGTATAAAATGGAATATTCGCGCGAAAAGCTGCGGGCGACGCGAAAATGCATTTGTAAGGCTGGTGTGAGGTGATACACCTGTCATAATCACATCTCTTGAAAAATGATATTATACTTTTCGTTCTTCTTGAAACTTCATTTGCGTTGTTTATATTATTAACACTCATCGCTGAAAGCATTAGTCTTAAAAGTTTGGATCCAAAATCTAAGAGTGCACGCCTCATAAGTCTTAACGCTTGTATAATTTAAAAATAATTAAAAGCGACACTGACGGGCAGTTTCCGAAACGCAAATTAATTTTAACAAGCAATTAGTCTGTATTTAACAGATCATTTGACCGCCCCATTGGTCGAGTGGTTAGCGACCCTGACTACGCAACCGACGGGGCTCAAGTTTGATCCCCGACGGGGACAAGCAATTGTGCGATGAGCATAAATGTTTATATTTCCGGATTTGGCTGTTTATTAAATCAATTCCAGTATTTATCTATGTATTTCTATATATTAGTATCGTTGACTAACACCCATAACACAAGCAAATAATTTGCTTACTTTGAGGTTGGATCAGTAAATGTAATTTGTCACGTGAATATTTATTTATTTGCTTGTTAAATTATGTTAAACACAGATTAATTGCTTGTTAAATTTAATTTCAGTTTTGGAACCAGCCTTGAATTAGATATTTAATTTGAATTAGATAATTTTCAACAGGTAACAATCCCGTGACATACTGAAGCTGTTATTATTAGTGATTTAAAAGATTAAACCGACTCGAAATATCCGCAACTATACCTATATTTTTAAAAAACTACTAACTGATTATAATATTCAGTTTAGTAGTATATCTATATCTATCTATATCTATATCTATATAAAAATCAATGTCACTTTTCGTTGTAATTTTATAACTCAAAAACGGACTCACCTATACAAACCAAATGTTTAGGCTTCGTTCGGACTATTTAGTAGATGGTTTATGTGAAGTTTGCACAAAATCGGTAGAGCGGTTCTTCATTTATCACATTTTTTGTAACAAATGAATTCAATAAATGGCGATACATAGCGAAGCACGTACCGGGCCGCTAGTAATATATAACTTCACGTATATTCAAGTTATATATAATATATAACTTGAATATACCTGAATTAAACCAAAAGGAATTATCTCGATATGACTTAGTTCCCAAGTTATTCGTAGACAAATAATGATATAAAGATACAAACTCACGATAGTTAGTATACGTGTTGAAAGCTTAATAGATTATTATGCTCAATTATTAACCAATTCCAACAATATTACATATATGTCAAAATGATAACCTGCGGTTTTTCGTAAATTCAAAAAATGGTACCGATGCTTTGAATATTTTGGGCATAGTCGTGGCACATTCATACATACAGACATCAGGATGTCCACGATTTTTTACATAAATTATACTTGACAAATATAATTTTAAAAGTATCAAAGGCTTGATTCTTTATATCTATGTACTTATTGCATTAGTGAAATATAAAGGCGAAAAATAATATATATAATATTTTTCGCCGTGTTGGTCCCGGCCTCCTTTGAAGAATAGGCCAACTGCCGTTCTACCAGGCAGGTCGTAAAAGGCGACCGATTGGCTATCGATTCACTAAAATAGTGGCTACTAGGTGGTAGAGTTCTGCATTGTCTCGCCCGGGTCTGGTACCACCGCCTTACCTATTCCTGCCGCAATAACGTCAATGCTTGTCGCTGTCGTGTTCCGGTTTGGAGGGTAAGGTAGCCGGTAAACTTATGCATGTGGCATTAGACCTCGCTACAAGATAGCAACGCACCATTAACATCTTTGGTGTCTACAGGCGATGGTTGACTCTTTCCATCAGGAGACCCATCTGCTTGTTTGCTATCTTATGATATAAAAAAAAAAATACAGCTTAAGTCCAGAAAAATGCTTCGATTCGATCTGTAAGAGTAGAGCACTAGAGGTTCCTTCTGAGGCGCACAAAAGAGACGCAGTTTTGAAAAACTTAAATTATTTTATATCAATCAAGGTATCGTTCAAATTTGTATGCGTATGTGTGTGTAGTTCGCTTTCCTACAATATGTGGGAAAGATTTCGTAAAATACGTTGGAAGTTTGTTACAGGAAGCTGGAAATGCACTTTTAGAATCAACCAATGAGCACACGCTATTTAAATTGACCATGGAGTACGCTCGGTGGTAGATCTTACTCAATACTCAATATTTTATTGTGTCATATTATGTTGAACATTTTTAGGTATTAAGTAATACACAAGTTTTTTTGAACAGAAAAAATAAAAAACATTTTTTTTAATTGTTTGAATTAAAAAAAATCCACATTGCGGCGGTTTTTGAGCTAAAGTATTTTTAAATGTCATTTTATTTATTGTTTATCGTACATCTACGAGACCGAGATGGCGCAGTGTGGATTTTTTTTTTAATTGGAACAGTTCTATAAAACTTTATTTCGTAACTTGTGAACTAAACTACTAAGTTTTCGCTTTCCAACGTCGTACCCTGATAGGGTGTAGCAATGTAGAGGCAGACCGATTCACTTTTATGCATACATAAATGTTTCTTATTAAAATTTATCATTCAAAAATTCGTTTATACTATAGTAACAATTTTAGCACTAACATAAGCACTTATATATCAGGTGTCTTCATATGCGACTACTGTAAGGCTCGACCTTTTTAACTTCCCCCTCTATATTTTACCTCGATTTTAGAAAATCAAGTTTTCACCAGATCTCAGTATTGTGAGGTTTTAGGGACATTTCCGACTATTTTCACGATGACAGTATGTCTGTATGCATATGTGTGTATATGTTTAGGCGAGGCGAAACCGCTTTTCAAATATTAAAATGAATGTAGTTTACAACAATCTTATATTGTATTCTTAAAATAACTTTCAAACTAATGAACCGATGACTTTTTGGCTATATGCGAGTCACTACCATTGTGGCTATTACTTTCCTAGTGTTACTCTTTGTAGTCTCGGTTGCAAAATGGTGTTTTCATCAAGGCTCTCCTTATTTGGCAGTGGAATAAAGATGGGGATATTAGATCATGCAGTGCTACTACACAATCATCAAGCTGAATCTGATAAAAAATATATAGTTTGGCTAAGGACTGACTGTAGCGGCGATGTTCCAAGATTCACAGTTTTACCTTAGCAAGGCAAGCTTTACCCACTTTTACTACTTGCATTTGTCTCATTTCCTCTCAGTTGAATCTATATAATATAAGAGCTTACTCATTCTTAAAAGGGCCGGCAACGCAACTGCAAGACCTCTGGCATTACGGATGTCTCTGGGCGGTGCGGCGGTGATCACTTAGCATCAGGTGCACCTCTTGCTCGTTTGCCCCCACGTCTATAAAAAAAACTCTCCAGCTGATATTTAGCGAATAAATCGCATATTTTTTTGTAGATGCCTGTGAATAAAACTCAAAGAAAAAAATGTTTTATTATTTTATTTGCTAATTTAAATACATATCTAGCAAACTATTTTTGGCAACTTTCACACAAACCACAACTTTAAGTGAAACCCAATTTAAAATAAATAATAGTAATATCATTGTACAAATAACATGAATTGATCTCACCCCAATGTATGCAAATAATTTGCTTATGATATAGTTGTTAGTCAACGATAGTAACACATAAAAATACATACAACATCTATGCTCATTAAATAAATGCTCTTTCCTGTCGGGAATCGAACCCGAACCCCGTTGACTACGTAGTCAGAGGCGCTAACTATTGAACTAAGCGGGCGGATAATTTAAACTATAACAGCGTAATAGTAGGGGGCAGAAGAGAGGATTTTGAGATTTACTTGTGCATCAGATTAACATAGGGGGGTACCTCTCATACTGTCGAGTCTCTCCACCGAATATAAGCCCTTTATTTAGAACCGGGTACTTAGGGCAGTAAAAAACAAAACCCCGAGTAACTTCGGCTTGTGGAAATGTTCAGATTATATTTTTTTCGTCATTCTTACATAATTTTCTATAAAATAAAAGAAAATTCAGACTCGCTCGAATAAATCAAGACTACATTTTCTTTGCAAATTTATGACCCTTCCACTCCCTTACGCTACACTCGAATCGTCAGATTTTAAAAATTTTAGCTCACAATTAACCCACTATGCTTTAATCTGACGCGCTTCAGTGTTTTCACGTCACTGCTTTTTTTCTCATCTTTTTATCTGTAGATTTTCCCTACCATTGAAATGAAAAGCTTTAAAAGAATGAAAAGACACATTAACCTGATAATTTAATCTACAAAATCCAATAGGCTCCTACGACGCTCAAGTAAGTACCCATTTAGCATCTTGGGCCCTCTACTATAAAGTTTAAGGCATCGTTATTATCAAATGTGGACTACATAGTATGGATTTATTTATGCTATATAACCCCGGATGTTACATATTAAATGTTACTTCTTCAAAACGAGCTTGACAGACTACAGGTGTTGCGTGTTAATGACTATACAGCTTTTGAATTTGTAATGAAGCCTAAGTACATGGCGAGATAATAAAAGGACGCTCCGATAGCTGACAAGGACAAATTGGTTACTAGATCTGAATTTAAATTAAACCGAGAGAGTAATTAATTCTGATCTTATATTATTTCGTATTGAATTAATCATATTTTTATCTAAAGCGGCACGATTTATTACTTGTCACGAAACATTTTAGAAATGAAATAAATTTAAATCTGTTCTCACTTCTTTTGAACCAAACCAAATTGAAAATTAAAGTTTAAATATTTAAAATTTTATATTGAAGATAAGTTTTATTTTCCATTCAAACACCTAATAGACCGTGGTCTCACTAACAAATATTTTTTGATTATAGACCGTGGTCTCACTAACAAATATTTTTTGATTATAGACCGTGGTCTCACTAACAAAAATTTTTTGATTAATAACTAGCTGAATTTTTTGAACAGCTTATTTTTGAGGAGACAACCATCCTTTCTATTTGTTTGAAAAAAAAAAATTTTTTTGAAACTACGTCATTTGATTTATTATTATTTATTGAAAAAAACCAATGGTCTACCTCAAAATATGAAGTAAATTTTTTTAAATTTTTTATTAGGTACAAATTCTACCCCTATGCTAAGAAAAATAAAAATGAAAAATAAATTCGACCCACCCTAATCATTGGTATGGTTTTATGGTCAGTAACAATACGGATCACCACTAAAAAATCAGCGTAAATATAAGCAGTAAGCACAGACCATCATAGATACATGGTACGTGATAGGAGCTTTATTTGCGATGGAGCCGTGTAGTATTTAAAATAATATCACTAAAACTGACAAATCACCTCTGTGGTCTAGTGGTCCAGTATCGGAGTTGACCACATGAGGAGGAGGAGGAGGAATCGAGCCCGGGAAGTTCGATTCGATTTACGGTTTGATGGAACGGGTTATTCCAAAATATGTTTTTCAATTTTCTGACATAAACAACGTTATTTGGAACTGGAAAAAATGCCCGGATGGCGATAGGATGGCCACCTATCACATCGTGGGACTATGTATCTTTGGCTAATCGTTGGTGTACCTCTTGTTGTACCTCTTCCTACCTCATCGAGGATACGGGCGTGAAGATAATTTTTCTTTGAAACTTTGTGCATAATTTTTTACCCTAGCCTAAAGAAATATCTTATCCTCATTTTCCCTGTAATCTGACGCCTCTGTGGTCTAGTGGTCCAGCGCTTGCGTTGACTATATGAGGTCCCGGATTCGATTCCTGGGTCGGGCACTTAAAAAAAGTGTTTTTTCAGTTTTCTGATAAACACAAAGTTGCCCGGGATTGGAAAGTGCCCAGTTTGCGATAGGCTTGCCACCTATCACATTTGTGGGACCGAGTATCTTCGGCTAATTGGGGGTGCATTTGTTGTACCTCTGCCTACCCCTTCGGAGATACGGGCGTGAAAATACTTTTTTTTCCTGTAATATTTCTATTACGAGAAATAATTTTAAAAGATTTTTTCATGCTCTGTAGATTCAGAGACTTGTTTTAGACAAGTTCCTATATGTCGATAGAGACTATAATAGTAAAATTACTTTTATAAATTTTTAGTTATTAATAATTGTTTTAATTTGAAGAGTAAATAATATGGCATAATATGGCATTTTATATTAAAACATATGGCAATCAACAACGGTATTGAAAGGTAATGATTATATTTCTTCAAGAAAAGTATATGGTTTGGTTCACTCTGCGTCTTCTATCGTAATTATCATGGGGAGTGTTCCGACGAGTTGTTTGGATTAATTCCTGCCGCCGAATTCCACCATCGGACATCGAGTCAAAAATTGAAGTTCCATCCTCACCATCTCGATGTCTGGAAATCCACAACTGTGCGTTTCTCTCGACACTTGTTGTCTCGCACTACTCTGTTGTGGAATCAAGTACCGGCAGGCGTATTTTTGAATGGATAAGATATAGGGACCTTCAAGAAAAGAGCTTACTCATTCTTAAAAGGCCGGCCACGCAACTGCAAGACCTGTGGTATTGCAGATGTCCATGGGTGGCGGTGATCACTTAGGTGCACCTCTTGCTCGTTTGCCCCCTCTTCTATAAAAAAATATGCTTGTTTCCTATCTTATAAAAAATAACGAATTTTTACCTGCAAAATAGTGTTTTTATCTATATTATTGTACGTGTAGCACGTTTATTTACATTTAGTACGTTAACTTAAAAATTTTAAACATAAAAATAAAGAGAATTTTAAGTAATCTAAACCCTATCGGTGCATTTTACCGACCATATAACCATATAACAATTATTGATTATTTCTTGCGATAATCAAAACCGAAAGTTTCTCGAACTTTTAATTTCCTATATTCGCCGGTCCGGTGCTATTGTGCCGTATTTACACATTCGCACGCGTATTTGAATCGCGAGGCGAATTGCGAGACAAATAACGAACACGCATGTGTAAATAGTGTCTTCGTTATTCGCCTCGTGCCTCGCTTCGCGGTTCGAGCGCTCGCGTTGGAAGTAAATTAAAAAAGCGAGTATACGATGTCGCCTCTCGCTGTTTGCGACGACCCTCTTCTGGCGGCCTCCTCTCGCACCCTGTCGCACGGCTATAGTAGCTAGTGCAGTTGTACTTATCCGATGCAAAGATATCACACCACCCAGCAGATTCCGAGCTGCAACTGAATTTTCGTGAAAAGTCTCGAAAGAAATATAAAGAAATATGTCTAAATTTGGTAGATTTAGTAAATTTAACTCTTTGACTTGAGCATTGTGCGCATCGAGGCTAAATTTTATTTACTGTTTCACCAGAAGGTTGCAAGATATTATGTTTTTATAGTGAAACACAAAATTCGCAGGAGCCCTGTCCTTAACTGACGCTACTATTTAGATAACAACATTATTTTTAACTGACTTCTCAAAATGGAGGAGGATCTTATTTGGATGTTTATAATATTTTTATCTATATCCAGATATATTTCTAATAACAGAATAATATACATAATTTCTAATAAAGACGGATCTGCAAAATTATTTTTAGTTTAAGAGAATATACAAGGAGCAAGGGACGGTCTATTACAAATCGAAACCATAGATTTGGACCATGACTCTCAGTCAGAAATTGCTGAAAATGTGTATTTTTTTTTAAATTATTTTTTGAGGATTATTTTAACTTTGTGTAATTTAATCTATTCTAATACTCTATGATGTTTTTTTTTCTAAAAACATAGTAAAATTAAAGGAAATACACAAAATAAGCAATGTATTGAAAAATCTCGAATCGGATAACTAATAAAGTTAGGTAGAAAAGAAAAATTTAGAGTGTTGGACAAAAAAGTTTCCACTTTATGAGTAGGAAAAAGTTATCCTTGAATTATAATAATAATTAACAAGCTGTTGTGAGGAAAATCAGGTTGTTTTTAATTGATTAATATCAATTTAGAAATATTTAGAATTCCGAATATTCCGAATCTTTAGAATGGAAGACTCGTCAGAAAAACCATCGAATGTGTAGGACAAAAGTATTTTCATGTTTTTCATAAAATAATCAAGCGATTAAAGTAAAAAAATATTATTGTTATTGATCAAAATTTTTCCTTCACCAAATTAAAAAGTTTGAAACCCCCTAACTTTATTAGTTACCCGAATCGAGATTTTTTTGAAGATAGAAAAGATGGGTATCTCGTCAAAACAAAGCTGTTCACAAAAAATCAGTTTGTTATTAATCAAAAAAAAATTTTTCCTGGGACCACGGTCTGAGAGAACGGCGGTCGCGATAAGCCCGAGCAATTTACACTTTAATTGCGAGGCGTAAAAATTTAAAAAAATTATAACTCACAAATTTTGCGTTTCCCACAAGAAAACAATTTACTATATTTTTTAAATTATTGTCGATAGGTAAGCGCTTGACCTCGATCTCGCCTGATGGTAAACTGTCCCGGACTGAAGTATTGTCTCACCTTCGCCAGAATACCAAGCTTTTTTGAGGCAACTTGGGCTTTAGATTCGATGTACGAACCAAAGTTGAGAGTAGGCGTTAACGTGATACCAAGGATCTCGAGGTGGTCAGTTATCGGCACGGCCACACCCTGGAAAGACGGAGATAGATGGAGCGGACTCCGTTTAGCGGAGAATAGACACGCCTGGGTCTTACTTGCATTAAACTTGACCAGATTATCATCGCCCCAATCGGTTACTGCCTGTAAGGACAGGTTCATACGATCGACCATTGCCTCTCTGAGAGACCGGATCTGTGCCGTACTGGCCCGCGCACTGGATACGTAACTCTCCACAACAGTGCTATCATCTGCGTACCCATAGATACCGGGCTTCAGCAGATTGTTAATGTGTAGCAGGAATAGAGTACTATTATAGTAGGGAAGCCCAAGAGGAGATTTTCGCATTTACTCGAGCGCATCAGATTAGCATAAGGGGGTATCTCGCATACTGTTGAGTCTCTCCACCAAACATTAAGGCCTATTTATAAAGGGCGCTAATTAGAGCATAAAAAACAAATTCCAATAACTTCGGCTTTTGGAAATTGTCAGATTATAATTTTTTTCGTTATCTATATTAATAATTTCGTCACGGGTTACGGTAGACTCAATCGAAAACTTACCTAAATTACAAAGCTTAAAAAAATAACAATTTTGAGTCAACAACATGTATCCGCAAAATCCGTAGATAATAAGATAAAAATATAGCCTTAAAATGTTACGGTTACCCCCTCTCCCCCCTTGGCTCAGAACCTAGATACGCCCATGATCATATGTATAAGTTTCCAAGCTACTTTACCCTCCAAATTGAAACACGACAGTGACAAACACTGACGCTATTGCGGTCTAAAACCCAGACAGGACGTTGTAGAACTCTGTCACCTAGTGTTTAATCACAATGTTAGTGACAAGTATCGGTCTTTTTTCGATTTTTACGAGATGCCTAGCAGCAAGGCAGTTGATCTTTTCTCAAAATAGGAGCCTGGGTCAATACGGAGAAAAAGTATGCAGTCTTGGGTGAATATTTTTCCAGAAAAATTGAAAATCTTATATACAACTCATTTCATGGGATCCCACTATAAAACGACCTTCGCCAAGCTGGTTAATGGATGAAAAGTATTTTATATCAATTAAATATGTCAATAAGTATAATACAAATGATTTGACTAAAATAAAACAATTCCGAATGTGATTTATCATCAATATTTTTTTAACATTTTACTGGTTTGGTTAATAGGCAAATATACAATACCAATCTGAAGTATGAAACCATTGATATAAAAAACCCTAGATGCACAGTCCTGAACAAAACTGACACTCAAAAGTGTCCCTAATTTCTTTTAAGTAGTCATAGATAGGGCAAAAACATATGTCTTTGCATATCCAACTTTAAGTGCAAGACTTATAGTTGTTTTTACAAAGCAATGTACGAAAATAAATAAAATTGACAGTCACGCGGCCGACGCGATTCTATTTGAAATGAGTGCACAATTTAAAATTGTGCACTCATTTTTGGAGGACGTTTTTGACACACTGATTGTGTATCTTGGGTTTTTTATATCAATGTATGAAACCTATAGAATATGCAAACATTAGGTTGATTACTTTTTTCCCGTCACAACTCTTGGGTAGGCAAGTATAAACAGGTAAATCGATACTAGTAACCTGCCTACCCAAGAGTGTACAAAAATTGTAACGGAAAAAAGTCAACGTGACGTTTTCATTTTCTATAGGCTTCGTACTTCCAATTAGCATGGAATTTTCTATTAAACAAACCAGTGAAATATTAAAAAAAAGAACAAAATTTATTCTTGATTTAATTTTTTGGTCAACCCATTTGCATTATATTTATTGCTAGTAGTTACGATGTAAGGGACACGTATTCACCTATTCCCGCCTTGCAGTAAGTGAGTTAATCTTTTTTTCTAAACCGGAACATAATGAAAGCTCTATTGCAGCAGGCAGTGATATCATTTACCCAGGCGTGACGTTGCGGAACTTTACCACCTAGTTGTCACGATGGTAGGTAGTGACACGGATAGTAAATCGGTCGCCTTTTACAACCTGCCTGGCAGATTACTAGTTGGTATATTCTTCAAAAGGTGTCTGAACATACATGGGTCCTCTTTGAAGAATAATAATAAATAAAAAACATAATAGCCACTGTGGTCTAGTGGTCCGATGTCAGTGTTGACCATAGAAGGCCGGGAACTTATGTGGTTATGTTCGAGTCCCGGGACGGACAATTCACATGCGTTTTTTTCATTTTTCTGATAAAAACAACGTTGCTCGGGATTCGATAAGTGCCCGGTTGGCGATAGGCTTGCCGCCTATCATCGAGGGACTAAGTATCTTCGGCTAATCGTGGCTGCACCGCTTGTACCTCTGCCTACTGAAGAAGAGGCGTGAAGATACTTTTTAACATATAATGTTCAAAGATAAATAATAACGCGTAAATACACGTTATTAATATACCAAAAGGCATATATTTAATAAAACAGGAACATTTTCCATTTTCCTTAAGCTTCTTAAACGACATATTACACGAATACCCGGAGGAACACAATAGACAGTCATCGCGGCTTAGTTCTGCGTAAAACCTATTATCTGTACACCGAGACATATAAGAATGGGGTCTATTATGAATAATATCTTCATTATTTATTTACAAAACACGCCGTACAATAAGTATTTATCTGAACAAATCATGTGTTTCTACGACTTTACATATTGCACGGCTTCTCTCGCCTGTACAAGACACTAGGTAGTGCTCTACTCTCACCTTAACAAATTCTTAGAACTTTATGAAGTAAAAATTCCTTTATAATATTCATATTATACTTCTTCTTCTCGTGTCAGGAAGTTCAGCCTTTATATTTTAGACCAAAACAGCGCCATAGCTACGGCAGCGTCATTATCTTCGTTAAGGTCGTTCACCGTGCAGGTATTAGGGCACGATGAACATGATAAGAGGTGCTCCATTGATTGAATTGGGGCTCCGCAATCACAGCGCTTCTCTAAAGAGAAGCCCCACCGTTACATATTTTGGTTGCAGCAGCCTACTAGAGTCCGAAGTCGGTTGAGTAACTTCCACGTAGCCCACTGCAAATTATGACCCGGGGACAGCTCTTCCTTAGCGGGCACAAAGTTGGGTGGAGAGGGGTGTTTAATTTTCCATCTAATAGTTCTATCCTCAGCTGGACTACCTGTTGAAGCCTGTATACTTTGTAAAAAGCTTTTCCGGCTTTTGAGTCTTGACGGAGGAGGAATATGGTTATAGAGGGGTTGTCTGTCGTCGAGCTCCTGCTTCTTCTTCTCAACACAACAAACTACTTCCCTCCTGATGTTTCAAACCTACTCCCCTTATTAAGCTGTACCCATTGGCTGGCATCCCTCAGCTGGAGCGATGCCAACCAACGGGTACAGCTTATTAAGGGGAGTAGGTTTGAAGCATCAGTAATTTAAAAGTTTAAGGCTATGTCAACCTGTTTCGCGTGTGCGGATCGATGCCAGACCGGGCAAGCAAATTCCCCGGCAGAGAAACATAAAGCAGTGCTAGTTATGCGGAGTACATGTGGTGTTGCTCCCCATTTTGTGGTAGTGAGTCGACGAAGTAGGTTGTTCCGTGCAAACACTTTCTGCTACGTGTTAAAGCAATGCGATTTGTAGGTCAGGGATCGGTCTTATGTGATACCTAAGTACTTAGTATGGGGGCAGTACTCGATTCTGACCTGATGCCACGTGATGTTAAGGGTCCGATTTGCTTGTCTATTTCGTAGGTGGAAAACGCAGGCTTGTGTGTTCGCAGGGTTGGGTTTATGCCCGTTTTCATTGTAGAACTGGCCAATGGTGTTTAAAGCTATAGTCAGTGTCAACTTCACGGCTTCAAAAATAGGGGCTTGGGCGGTAAGGGCCAGATAGTCCACATATATAAAACGATGAGTGTTCTGAGAATAGGGTTGGTCGTTTGTATATATTTTGAATAGTATTGGAGCCAACACACTACCCTGTGCGAGGCCGTTTTTCTACCGTCGACACCTACTCTTTTTAGTGTGAAAACTGACTTGGAGACGGCGATTGCTTAGTAATTCTCTCAAAATATGTACAAGACCCTATCTTGTGACAGCTGCTTGACTTTACGGAGGAGTCTTTGTATATTTACCGTGTCATGTGCGGCTGAGAGGCCTACAAAGATCGCGTTAGTGACCTTGTTTGACTCAAAGCCGTCCTCTATATGCTGTGTCAGTCTGTGTGTCTGGTTGGAACAGGATTTCCTCGGTCGAAAGCCAGCCTGTTCGGGGATCAGCATAGGATCAATCACAGGCGTGATTAATGCTGATTTGGGAGTAAGCGCTCAAAGAGTTTGTATGTGTGACACAGCAAAGAGATCGGCCTATAGCTTTTTAGGTTGCCTGGTGATTTTCCCAGTTTGAGCAGGGCAACGATTTTGGATTTGCTTCAAAGTTTTTTTTTTGTGAAATTCAAAAACTTGATTAGGTGGTTTATACACTGATGTGACTGAACAAGTTCCGATGTCTAATGTGATGATCTCTATGGAATTGTAGATATTGAATGAAGCAGATATAACCAAAGCAGAAGGCTTCATAAACACAGTACTGCCATACTTTTCATGGGGAATCTCAGCAGCCAGGGCCAGCCTAGGTATTTGTGGAAGCAGGTTGTATAAACCACGATGTATTTCCTGAACACATAAGACGTCGCACTCTGTTTTAGGTGTAGTTCTGACAGGAGTTCGGCTTTGTTTTCGGAGAGCCCCTCGATGTTAATGGAGATTATCGTTAAAGCTGGTTTAAGGGGTTGATGCTGCGTGGTGTTGTACGAATTTTCTTAGGTGTTACGTAGCCCTTGGAGATACTGTTTGGTTTGGTCCTGAAAAGGGCCGTTGATTTAGCTCTGAGAAGAGCCGTTAGGTGGTGGCTGAACCACTGTGGTGAAAGCATTAGGCATCCAAATTCAATACTTTATTCTTTGACATCGTCTTGAAGTGAGAAGTCCAGGATGCGCCGGACGCTCATGAGTTGAGTATATCATATTCACCGCTCGGAGAGGCTCCTTTCTTGCACCCCATATTGTACTTTTTGAATAATATTAGAGGTGATCGTTAAATCAGTAAACTGTTTTTATTAACAGTTTTATGTTTGTCAACGAATTAACTGTTTTTCTCTCTTTTAAAAAGCTGTTAAAAATATAAACCTAATAAATTATGCAACGAAGTGATTAAATTGAAAATTTTAAAAGCTAATAAACGTCAATGTTTTCGCAACTCACAATGATTTGACTCACAATATTGAAACAATTAAATAATAAATTTAACCTATATTAATTATTTAACCTATTACGAGTTTAGTGCATAAACCGGTTGAAAGCCCATTGACAATTCCACAATTTTTTTAAACTTTTAACCATTGCCCATAAAACTGTTAGGTACGTTAAATTAATATGAAAACCGTCAATGACACACCTCTAAATAATATAAACCATAGACAAAACAATAAAATCTCCTTTTTAGACTATGGTGACTATGTTATATGAATTCTGTTGGCATCAAGAGCAATAAATCTCGGGTAATTTATCTTACAAAGAAAAAAGTTTTATTTGCGAGAAGCAATCAAATTCACCTATAAAGAATTTGTAGATAACCGCTTTTTTAATCAATAATGGACTTTTCTTTATAATATCGGTTAGATACACGAGACTCGACATTTAATAAACCATTAAAATTATGCAGCAAAACATTTAAATTATGTTGAATGAACTTTAACCTTAATAACTAAACATTAATTTTGCATTTTGGCTCACTGATTCGATTCATTTCCAATTATACAAAGTTCATAACAGCCTTAATTCTCTGCCGGCCTAACAATCGGAAAACGACGCAAACTTATAACAACCGTTTGATTAAAATCCATTCCAATAACACTTTATAATACGAGTTCCGTATTAAAATGTTATCTTAATTGAATTTGTGACGTAATGTTATAATACTGGTGGTTTTATACGTTTGAACAGAGTAATGAATATATTTTTTTATTTGTATTCTATTTATATTAGAGGTTTTTTTATATCATAAGATAGCAAACAAGCAGATGGGTCTCCTGATGGAAAGAGTCAACCATCGCCCATAGACACCAGAAATGTTAATGGTATGTTAATGTTAATGATGTGTACTATCTTGTGACGAGGTATAATTCCACATGAATAAATTTACCGGCTACCTTTCCTTCCAAACCGGAACACGACAGCGACAAACACTGACGCTATAACGACAAAAATAAGTAAGGCGATGGTGCCAGACCCAGGCGACACAATGCAGAATTCTACCACCTAGTAGCCACGGTGGTGGAGACTCGCATAGCTAATCGGTCGTCTTTTACAACCTGCCTGGCAGAACGGCTGTTGGTTTATTCTTCAAAGAAGCCAAGGGCTAATACAAGAAACGTTTTATTCTAATGAATTTTATTTATAAATATTTGGTTTCTACAATCCACGGCAACGTAAACTTTGCGTCTACTCAAACGTTTGCGTAAATTTCTTCAAAAAGGGTACAAAGATTTTGCTTCATGTATTAATAAATTGATGTTACTCTACATACAGGCAAAACTGTACTACTAACAAAACTACTACTGATAAAAGTGAAACTTATCTCATATCCTACGACTACTACCTAAAACTATACAACGTCTAACCTAATGAAATACTATTAAATAATGATGTGACTGATATATTAGTATTCGCTAAGATATTAGTAATATTGAAAGGATTCGTGGATTAGTAATCCGACGAACTGTAATATGCTATTTCATATTCGCCTAATATCTGTAACGGATATCCAAAATGAATAGGATAATATCATTCGGTATTCGGAATAGTTCGCATTCACTAGATTGGCGCCCGTCGGATTCGTGAAAGTATTAAGATATTTTCACGATACGCCGCGTCGTACGTACGAATGAGATGGACGTATTTCCTGCAGTATCAGATCTTATAAATCTTGTTTTAAGGTCCAAATTACAGTGAAATATTAGTTAATACTGATATATATATAGATATTTTCCTGTCATATCAGTATAAGATCTTATTTCTGTTACTTTAAGGTCCAAATTACAGTGAAATATTAGTTAAGATATTTTCCTGCCGCATCAGTATCAGATCTTATTACTGCTACTTTAAGTTCCAAATTACAGTGCAATATTAGTTAATACTGACATATTAGTTAAGACATTATAATATTTCAAAGTGAATATATTAGTATCACCTAATCTTGAGAAATATCGGTATTAACCCATCTCTACTATTAAACTAATTACCTATCACCGTATTGATCGAGATTGCTTTAGAAGAAAATACTCTTTTTTTATATAATAAGATAGCAATCAAGCAGATGGGTCTCCCGATGGAAAGAGTCAACCACCATCTTAATGGTGCGTTGCTATCTTGTCGCGAAGTCTAATGCCACATGCATAAGTTTACCGGCTACCTTACTCTCCGAACCGGAACACGACAGTGATAAGCACTGACGCTATTGCGGCAAGAATAGGTAAGGCGGTGGTACCAGACCCGGGCGAGACAATGCAGAACTATACCACCTAGTACATCATTAGTTAATATTATAAATACAGAAGTTTGCCCGTCTGTCAGTTAAGCATTCACAGCTGTACAACTGAGCCGATTTTGAAGAAAGTAAGCGATAATGGCGATAGCTGAAGCTTAGCCGAAGAGATCAAGTTGAAAAATCCACTTCTAAAGGGCTGAAATTGGGATGACAGTTGGTATGAAAAACTTCATCTAGTAATATTACAATGGGAAAACTTTAATTTATATAATGTTTTTCATTTCAATGAAAAAACTGTGACATTATTAACACTGAAGCGCATCAAAATAAGATATGATGGATTAATTGCGAGCTAAAATTTAGAAAATTGAACGATGTAAGTTTAGCGTAAGGGAGTGGAAAGGTAACAAAATTGCAAAGAAAATGTCTTCCGTCTCTCTCCCGCGAGTGCATTTGATTTTTTTTTATTTTGAAGGAAATGACGTAAGAATAATGAAAAAATATAATCTGACAATTTCCTTAAGCCAAAGTTATTGATTTCTTATTTACTCCCGGATTCCCGGCTCAACTCAACAGTATGCATGGTATCCCTTCTATGTTAATTTGACGCGCTCTAGCAAATCCCGAAATCCCCTCGTAGGCTCCCCTGCTATGAATATGAAAGTCTGTTTGTCTGTTGTGGTTTCACGGCTAAAAAATAAACCGATTATGATGAAGTTTGGCAAGGAAACAGTTGATACCCGGGGAACCTGCGGTGAAAGATAGGCTAGTTCTTTTTTAATTACCTAAATTACTGAAATATAAGATTTGACCGCCCCGTTGGTCGAGTGGTTAGCGACCCTGACTACGCAATCGACGGGGCTCGGGTTCGATCCCCAACGGTGACAAGCATTTGTATGATGAGCATAAATGTATGTATTTCCGGGTTTGGGTGTTCATTAAATACTAGCTGTTGCCCACGACTTCGTCCGCGCGGATTTCGTTTACTTCGCACAGCTCCTCCCCCGTAGGTGCTAACGTGATAATATGTAGCCTACATGTTGATCCGACCTATTAGTAATATTTATGCAAAATTTGAAGTAAATCCATGCAGTACTTTTTGAGTTTACCCCGGACATACATACAGACAAACAGACAAAAAATCTAAAAACTATATTTTTGGCTTTGATATCGATTGTTGATCACGCCCCAAGTATTCTTTTAAAAAAATATTCAATGTACAGTTTTGACTTTCCTACGATTTTATTATATGTATAGATATTCTAGTATTTATATATGTATTTCTATGTATTAGTATCGTTAACGAACATCCATAACACAAGCAAATAATTTGCTTACTTTGGGGTTAGATCAGCAAGAGTAATTTGTTCCGTGAATATTTATTTATTTATTATATAAGATGAAAGAATGTATTAAATGTATACTAGCTGCACTGTGTAGCCCGCTTCCTCAAAATAGTTTTTAGTAAATCCCGAGGGAAAAACTGATTTTCCGGGATAAAAAGTAGCCTACGTACTATTCCAGGTTATCATCTACTTGTGTGCTAAATTTCATCCAATCCAGATCCGTCTAGTAGGTTTTGCGTTATTGAGTAATACTGAGGCTGTACTGGCTGGCTGGCGACTACCCTCCCGAAGTTACACGAGCCGAAGTTATAGACCAGCATCCCAGGAACAAACTATTCTTTTGATAACTAACAAGTTGAATTTTTGTGAACAGCTTCGTTTTGACGAGACAACCATCTTTTCTATCTTCGAAAAATCTCAAATTGGGTAAATAATACAGTTATGGGGCTTTGAAAATTTTGATTCGGTGAAGGAAATTTTTTTTATTAATAACAATAATTACTTTTTGACTTAAATCGCTTGATTATAGTATGAAAAATACGATGAATGTTTTGTCCTACACATTCGATGGTTTTTCTGGCGAGTCCTCCACTCTAAAGCTTCGGAATTATGAGATTTTTAAATTAATATTAATCAATTTAATAACAACCTAATTTTTTCACAACAGCTTATTAATTATTATGGTTATCCAAGGGTAACATTGTCCTACATGCAAAGTAGAAACTTTTCTTAGTCCAACACTCTAAAGTTTTCTTTTTTTTATCTATCTTTATTAGTTACCCGATTAGAGATTTTTCGAAGATAGAAAAATGAGTGTCTCGTCAAAACGAAACTGTTAACAAAAATTCACCTTGTTAGTAATCAAAAAAAAGGTTGTTCCTGGGATGCTGGTCAATATGCGAAAATAGCCGATAATAGCCGGTCACATCTGCGTTTATCTTGTCATTGCACGAAGCTTTGTGACGATGGACGCAAGTGCAGCTTCAACATAACAATCATTCATACATACGTACATCCTCGCCCAACACCGTGTCTCATTCCCCAATCAACTTCTTGGGGTGCCCAACTTCTTATATTTATGTGGTCTGTAGTATCGCTTATTTCTTAATATTGACAAAACCAACATTTTTCCGTTAAAATTCTTATCACGAAAAGTTTTTATAGAATTGCGAGTGAAACCGCATGACTTAGCTAGTTAATTATATTAGGTCGTGAACCGTAGCATTACTAGCGGAGTCGTATATTCACGTAATGAAGTGCACATTCGTGTTGAAACGAAAACTCAAGAGAAGATAGGGCGTAAATCGAATTTTCCCTTATTAGCCTTTTCTATTCACCGTAGATCGGTACGGAGAGAACAATTCTTATAGCAACCGTAGAATGGGATAAAAGGCTAGCGTTTTTTCTCATTGTGAAGGAAATTTTCATGATTTATATCAGGGATTACTTAACAATAATCTCTTACTTTCGTACTGTTAGTATTTTCGCTTTAATTGTCTATTGCTACAGGCTTCGGTACCGATATAATGAATGATATACCGATATAATCTCAGGTGTGGAAAACCTTGTGTTTGAACACAAGATTTTCCACACCTGGGATTCAGATGGTCGGGAATTCGTATCGACAAGTTTTTTAGTATTTATTGAAAATATAGCTTTATACATAAAAAATGTTTTCGATTTGTCAAAATCTTGGCTATCCGTTGTAAAGAGTAGTGTTTTCATTTACAATAGTAATTTAAAAAATTAAGCCGACCTCAAATGAATTTTTTGATTTTAGATAAGTATTAATATTAATAATCTATATTTAGGGAACTTGATATTAATTTAAATTTGTGTGATAGTTATTTCCATATACTGCCATTTTTTAATTTTATTTTAATTTTTGATTATTTGACATATTGACTGATATAATTATTATTGATGAAAATTATTTTATATTCTGACATTTTAATTTATTTTAATATTATATAATTGACTAGGAATTGATTTTATTTGACATTTTAAATTGACATGCTTGGAATCGTTTATTTTTTATTTAATTTAGGATTTCGATACTTTAAAATGATTGTATATCTTTTAAATTGTAAGTGACCGGGCTTAAGTGCATCTATTTAATTAACTGAAGTAAAAAAATGTAATGGCTTGAAAAGACAATTGGTATAGAAAGACTTTTATGTATAAATATAGATTATTATGTATGAGACGGTGTTATTTAATAGGAAAATAAATATTTAATTTTAAGTATAAATTAATATATTAAAATAACAAATTTGCATGCTATCTATAGCGAAATTGGCTTGTTCACTAATATAAGTTAAGAGATCTTGTTACCCTATTTCAGGCAAATAAAGAAATTTAATTTAATTTAATTTAATTTAAATATCAGCTATACTTATATCTCAAAAAGCTACTTAACCGATTTAAATGAAACTTAAGACTGCTTTCTTAATTTAAATATACCTCATTTAAATCAAAAATAAAATAATCTCGATATGACTTTTAACCAATGTTTCATTTATATTTTAATTCTATTTTTTGAGTTTTTATTAAGTATGGACGATGGATGGATTTTAAAACAATGGATAAGTTTTATTTATTTTGTACCTACCAAAAGAACTTTTTCATCATAGTTGACTATCATCGTATGTATAGACATACTGACGATAAACAATTAACAACGAATCACTCTAATGATGTATGTTAATGATCTAATCACTCTAAGATCTAATCACTCTAATTATGTGTGCAAATGATCTAATCACTTTTAGACCGAATCACTCTATGTGTGTGAATTATCTAATCACTCTAAAACCGAATCACTCTAATGATTGTGTGAATGATCTAATTACGCTAAGACCGAATCACTCTAATGATGTGTGTGAATGATCTAATCACTCTTAGATCGAATCACTCTAATGATTTGTGTGACAGATCTAATCACTCTATGACCGAACCGATTTAAAAAATTATTATTTTTTTTTGTTTCAAAGAGTGGGTGATGAAGGGTTTCGGAGATACAGAAAATGGAAAGTCGGATGTTTGCAGTTTTTTTTTAGAATTGACAAGTAAACCGATATTGCTATTATCATCTTGAGACTAGTCACGAATTTTAATTCAATTTTAATTTCAAATTCAAATTCGCGACTAGTGACAAGATGATAATAGCAATTTTAATTTAAAATTAAATTAAAATTCGCATCTAATCACAAGATTTACTAGGTGGTAGAGTTCTCCATTGTCTCGCCCGGGTATGGCACCACCGCCTTACTTATTCCTGCCACAATAATGTCAGTGCTTGTCGCCGTCGTGTTCCGGTTTAGAGTGTAAGGTAGCCGTTGAACTTATGCATGTGGCATTAGACCTCGTGAAAAAATAGTAACGCACCATTAACAAATCTGCTGTTTATATGCGATGGTTGACTCCTTCCACCAGTAGACCCATCTATTTGTTTGCTAACTTATGATATAAAAAAGATGATGTTAGCCATTTTAATTTTAATAATTTCAATTCTGTCTTAAGACTTTATTGATTAAACAACTAGTGAAAACTCTCGATTTCCAAAGCGGCACACAATAGTAACAAGCACCCACGCTACTGCGGCAGGAACACGTAGATAAGGCAGCACTGGTTCCAAGCGCGGACGAGAATACAAAGAACTTTACCACCCATTACGTAATCAGGGTTACGAGTATTAAGGGTTACGAGTATCATTCGACCAACCGGGCGGTAAACATAATGTAGAGTAATTTGATTTATTAATACTATACTAAATAACTGAAACACTGCGAAACTTTTATATAACCTATAAAGAATTTTTATTTCTGATGGATAATCTGAGGGAAATAGATAACTATTATCTATAGACACCAATGATGTTAATAGCGTGTTGCTATCTCTGTAGCAGGCTATTAACGGTGCATGTAAGTCTTCTTTATAATATCAGCGAGGTTACACAAAGTAGCATCGATATCATCCTTGTGGTGAAATGATAACTTATTTCGTCATCGTCTCTGGATAAAAAGATGCCAATGACGATTTACCACGCGATTTAGCGCAGCTTTTGTCAATCCCATACAATTTTTTTTCTAACTTCGTTATCATTTTTATGTTATTTCTTTGTCTAAGTCCCCTGTATTATTTAATAAAATAGAAAGATTATTATTGTAGTTTTTTACTGAAAGAATATGGGAAAAGGCTAAAAGAATGCGACTGTAACAATCATTTACGGTATTGACAAATGAGGTACTTTTGAGTCTTAATAACAGTTTCTTTATACAGGATTTTTTGTTTTTATAATAAATAGTCAAATATCAAAAATTTGCAAAATCCAAAAATCCAAAATCCACTCCTCATAACGTCGTTTAATTTAATAATTTATCGACGAATTAATTTTCTACAGGTTAATCATTACACTGCTATTTTTAATTAAATGTTTGTAGCTCTCGATCCACTCGATCAACGGGGGAGTCAAAAATCGGTACACCAGCACAGCTGCCGGCAACATGGTGTTTTACTTAGTAGGGGGGCCTCAAGTCAAAGAATTTGATCATTGTGACTTGTCTTCACAATTTGCATACTCAACTTACTCTGGCACATGCACTAGAAAATACTTTAAAACAACAGAGTGCTAAGTATGAGTTTTTCTTTTCGCATTCGATCGTGAGCGCCTTTCGAGTTTACTAGGAATTTGTATGTGATTTGTACAGCGCCACCTAGTGGTAAACTGGTTTCTCACGTTTACCACTAGGTGGCGCTGTACAAATCACATACAAATTCCTAGTAAACTCCAAACGCGCTCACGATCGAATGCAAAAAGAAAAACTCACACTTAGCACTCAGAGCGGCTCCCATGCTCTCATCCTGGCAGGTATCATGGGGACCTCCCACCGCGGCCGCACCGCGGGGACATCGATACCCGAGATGATAAATGAGAATATTAGTAATAGCAGTTATTTCTGCTGACTATTCAATGCACATTACTGTTTGCTATTTCCTGGTAATGCGAATATCGCTGTAGGAGTTAATTACGCTTTTCGTACACAAGCCTATACGTGCTTCTAAAATTACTGAGTTAGGCACAACTGTTTCCTAGCTTAACTTCCAATTTTCGATATTGAATGAAACTGGGAAATGCTTGAATATATTCTGCTAATTCAGACTCGCTTACGTTTAAACATTTCTTGTAGTTTAACGAAGTTCATAGATATTTAAGGATAACCTACAAATCTCAGATTTGATTCGCAATGTTTGTACCCATAGACCACATGAATAGTAATAGTCACGCCATTGGGAAGGAAACGTGTCGCAATATGAGCAAATGCTCCTATCACTGTCAAAAATGTCATGCATTTGTAGATATTTATATCGTGAAGATATTATATTATATATAAGATATTATGTGGTGTGACACTCGCGGACCGAGTACATAATGTCGAAGTGAGAGAGAGGTTAGGTTTGAAAGAAAGATGAGAAAGGGCATACTCCGTTGGTTCGGACATGTAGAAAGAATGGTAGATGAAAAGTTAATAAAACAGATATACAATGCGAATGTGGAAGGATGTAGGTACCGGGGAAGACCAAGACTGACTGTAGGTGGTATCAAGAGTCTTCGCAATCGGCGAGTGTGTATGAAGAGAGTGATGAATGTGGAGGAAGCGAGACAAGCCTGCAAGGATCGTGATGTATGGCACTCGGTTCTCTCTGCCTACCCGGTAAGGGATCTGGCGTGAAGATATGTGTGTGTGTAAGATATTATATCGTGAAAAATAGAAATAAACCATGTTGTATGGTTTTATCGTACCGCATGAGATGACAAGGTTTAAAAATTACCCTTGAGGTGATTTTATTTAATCGGTAAGTACTATAACTCGGTATTTCTGTGTGTAAATGCAACTTTCTAGCTACACTGACAAACTAAGAAGTTGTCTTGAAAGACGTATCCATTTAATCCGTGTTTGTACCTATTTCTATATAACTAACATATATACTAAAATTTAACATTGATAAGCTTGTATTTTTTATTTAATCGTGTCAGCCTTATATTTTATAAGATTTTTTAGTCTCCCTGCATTAATTCGGGCCGTTATTAAATAATAAACGATCTGCCATTCTGCCACGCAGTTTGTAAAAGGCGAACTATTGATTGATATACGTGTCACTTCCGGCGTGACTACTAGGTCTTGCCCGGGTATTTGCAGAGGATGACTCAGAGCACTCAATTTTCTCTGCCATAGGGCACGTATGTGGTACCATATCCGATTTGGCGTTAAGATATGCACATATGAGTAAGTATCAATATTACTTAATTTTATTCCAATAAAAAGAACATTTTTTCATGCAACTGTACAAAAAACTATTATTGGCTTCCATTTTTTTTTAATTCGGGCTCAATCGACTGACAAAAATATAATATTTTTATGTTGAAAGTCACGTAGTAGTTTTTCATCAAAACTTTTATTTCACAAGGCTGTTTATGGGCCTGATCGGCTTGAATTTCGGTTCGTTTACGACTCGAACTCAAGCTTTAAACTTTTACACGGTATACGTAAGCGATCTTCTTGGTAGGTCTGCTGCAGCTCGGGTCTAGCTAGTTAGGGCTTCGGGCTGGCTAACGGCGATATATGTAACCGCTCTCGTCGGTAAGCTCTTCTTCGCCAGTCTTAATCCAGCAAGTTTGGACTTTGGTCTGTTCAGCTCGGGCTAGTGTCACCGAGCCAACTTTCGAAGCTTGCACTTACTGAGACGCTGACAAAACTGACGCTATGGGCCTCCGCAGGCAATGCATGCTGAGGAGCTGCCTGGATCAGATGCCGTAGGCCTCCTAAGGTTTATGCTGTGGACTTCAATTTCAGCGCGTACTTGGGCGCTTGCTTATCCAAAAGCTGTGATCTCTCGGGTCCGAGCCTGGGTGCTGTCCCTACGACAGCGTAAGGGCTGGGAGTTCCCTGATAACGGTGTCGAACTTCATTTTTAGTGACCCTAATATACGTTTGGTGAAGTTTAGCATTTTTATTGAACTCCCCCTTTGTGTCATCAGGCTTTTTGAGTCTCAAAGAATCTGGTGATATTTATTCTACACTTTTTGTCATCGGCACTTGCTGTAACTCCATTTTAATACAATATTAATTAATTAAATCACTTGTACGGATTCACAATAAGGTAATTACAATTAATTTCCAACCGGTTTCGCTTACACAAGCATCCTCGGGGTATTTACAGTTACTAACTTTACTTAACTAAGAGTTAGTAAATGTAAATACCCTGAGGATGCTGCTTTATATGTATACAGTGTATAAAAATACTGTATTTGGTAGCCTAATACCAACATATTTGTGTCATTATTTTATGGATATTGATACATAAATTTTCAAAATATTTACTTGACTTAAGGAGAAGTTACGCAATTTTAGTAGCACTTTAAACTGATTTTCCTGGTGGAACGAGAAATTTTTTTACGGAAAATGTATCACGACATTTAACTATTTTGGAGTTTGATTGGATAGTATAATTGGTATTACACATATACGACATTTTTATAAACTAACAAATTTAATTTATATCTACTATTACCATTTCACGAATTGTTAAATTGTTCAAATTTCCCTGCTTTAAAGGTTAATTCTGCTGCGTAGCACAAATATCATCAAACATACCTATATTAATAATTTCGTCAAGGATTATGGTAGATTCAATCGGAACCTTACCTATAATATAATTATAAAGCGTAAAAAAATAATAATTTTGAGTCGACAACATATATGCGCAAAATTCGGATTGTCCAGTATTTTCTTAAAATAGTGATAAAAAATTCTAACGGTGCTGATAGACAAATCGGCCATATTTCTTTAAAGGTTTTAAATACCTATGTCGTGTAGATCTAGATGGCGTGAACATTTATTAAAGTATGGTAGAAATGAGCACAGATTATCACGAAACTTAATTTCTCTAATCCATAAAAGAGTAGAAATTAAAAAATAGCAATACTATAGTGTTGTTTTTATCAAACCAACGTAACAGTTGAAAGACGACGTCACTTGGTCACACAGTGTTGCTTCTTTTTTTTGTTTCTTTTTTGTCTGTTATTTGAGTTAGTATGTAAGATTGCGTATTATGAGACTTCCGAGCGAAGCCGGGTTTTCATCTAGTATTAAAAAAAATCCAATTACCTTCTTTACATGCTAAGTAAATTGTCAACATTTTTGGAAAATCCAAGAGTACACGCATCACAAATTGAGTTTTCGTTATTATTTTTTAATCATTGATTTAAACCACTTAAGCCGATGGAATTTAGAATCTAAATTAAAATAAGATAACCGCTTCAATTTTACGTATGTGGTAGGTTGTTTGTTGGAAGATTTATGCCTCTTTATATGATAACATTAAAAATCACAAATTAATCAACAAATACTGTGAAATTTCATGAATCACAATATTTTCACTTTACAGTAATTGACTCAATTTTTAACTTTACAGTAATTATAGTTATACAATAGCGATAGGAAACTGCGCGCTGTAATTTTGAAGATAATAATAATAAATAACTCGATATGTTAAATTTTGCGAGCATACTCATATCCATCCATATTGATATTGCATGCCTGATTTATCAATATTACAAACCAAATCTCTCTATCACTTCAGTATTACAAACACGACCCGCAAGCTATGCGTACTAAAAGTAACTTACAGCATGCACAACACTATTAATGCCGTAAATTTTCCATCTATTTTCTATAAATTTTCTATACTAAAAAATCCATACTAACCCTACTTCCTACTAATATTATAAATGCGAAGGTATGTTTGAATGGATGAATTGATGTTTCTTATTCTTTCACGCGAAATTTGAGTGAAATATGGCACACACAAAGATGACCTGGAATAGCATACAGAGTACTTTTTATCCCGGAATAATAAGTAGTTTCCAAAAACTGTTATAATGTACCTCTTAACCCTTGTACCTCTTAAGGCTGCAGGGCGCAGCTAGTATTATGTGCCGTCAGCACATTAGCCCTTACAGATAGATGTCTATATTTGGATAGATGACGAAAGAGCTGTATTATAATAATGTTTAGAACTGTCAGTCGGAATAATGTACTCGTCTATGTATCACGCAGAAATTAAATAGTAATTCTTTGGTGTTAAATCAGTTTTTTCCTTTTGACGCAATGATATGCACCTGCTCCTCTACTTCACACGTACGCAACAATTATAAATACGAAAGTTTGTCTGTCTGTTACGCTTTCAAAGCTAAACAACTGAACCGATTTTTTATGATAGAGATAGCTGATGATCATAAGATCAAACATAAACTAAAAAGGTTTTTACAAACCGTCCCAGTGCGAGTCAGAATCGCGTACGAAAGGTTCCGTACCATCATAGCAAAAAAATACGAAAAACACGTTTATTTTATGTCTATACCCTTAATATTTTCATGTTTTTTATTTTTAGTATTTGTTGTTACAGCGACCGGAAATATATAATTTGTGAAATTTTCAGCTTACTAGCTATCACGGTTTATGAGATACAGCCTGGTGACGGACAGACAGACAGCAGAGGCTTAGTAATAGGATTCCGTTTTACCTTTAGGTATGGAACCCTAAAAATGAACCCCTAGAGGTCTGAAGTAGGAGATGAAACTTTGTATGAAAAACTATATTGACGACATGTTAATCTACTCGCGGGTGAAGCTAGCTGGGTCAGCTAGTATTTAAATAAAAGTACAGATACTTTGAAAATACACTAAAAAATATTGAAATCCAACACTGGATTTGCGCAACAAAACGTTTTACAAAAGAGCTTCGATCGTATGACATGGCTCGACGATAGCTAGAGTAGTATCCGTTAAGATAAATCTTTCTTTTATAAACTCGAATAGCTAGACTGTGTTCACAATGTCTCTAAAAAACGATTTTTTAATAAATAATATCATTAAATTGTTATTAGTGAGAAAAATTTTTTTTTTTTTTATATTATAAGATAGCAAACAAGCAGATGGGTCTCCTGACGGAAAGAGTCGTGTATAGACACCAAAGATGTTAATGGTGCGTTGCTATCTTGTGGCGAGGTCTAATGCCACATGCATAAGTTTACCGGCTACCTTACCCTCCAAACCGCAACACGACAGTGGCAAGCACTGACGCTATTGCGGCAGGAATAGGTAAGGCGGTGGTACCAGGCCCAGGCGAGACAATGCAGAACTCTACCACCTAGTAGCCACGATGGTAGTGCCTCGATAGCCAATCGGTCGCCTTTTACGACCTGCCTGGCAGAACGGCAGTTGGCCTATTCTTCAAAGGAGGCCGGGACCAACACGGCGAAAAATTAAATTAACTTATTTATAATGCATATTATACAGAAATATAAGTTTTGAAGCACTTCTTCTCCATATAAATTTTAACTAGGCATAGTTCCCATATTTTTCAGTCTTTGTTAAAGAGAGTCCAAAGTTTTCGCTTCAAGTATTAATAAACTAATAAAATGCCCATATTAAAATGTAAAAAGTCCGTATCTATGATTATTGCTTACTACCAATACCATATATGGAGTAAAAACTACAAAAGCAATATTACATAAGTTGGCGGTCACTCAAGGCAACAAAAAGAAAAGTAATGCATCTCTTTAGAGACTAGAAGTCTAACGAATGGCTCAGAGAACAAAGTAAAGTTTCTAAAGTTACCAAATTAATATCAAAGCTTGCAAGGTAATGTATTTTTTCTTTTTTTGTAATTAAGTTAAGCAGTTGGTTTAAATGACCGTTACTATGAAACCGGTATTTTCGTTCAAGTAAAGGTCTCGGCTAGAGTTTAAATTTAGTGGGCTTAGAGCTCACCTTAAGAGTAAATGGCATCATGATTTCGACTTGTTAATAACTCTTGACTTAACTGTAGTTGTATGCTGTGATAGGATCGCCAAGATCGGATTGAGAAGGTTACGAGTTGGAAATATAACTCGTAAGACTTACTTCTGGGGCTTAGCGATTCTGGAACGGAGGCTGTAGTATAGGAAAATGCCTAGGTGGAAGTATTATGACTTATATCAAAACAGTGGCATGCAACAAGGTATTTTGACTGCCCAAGAGAAACCAAAACTTAGTGTGTATGGAGGATGGGAAATGAATATTCAGGGTTACATTAAGGGTTAAGAGGTACATGTAATTTGTATTTCTTATTAATAAAATTATTTACAAGTAATAAATTAATAAGTAAAAATTATATTAAAATTAAAAAAAAGTTTTACTACGATCGCGCGTAAAGATCACACACACACACACTTTTCCCCCGTTTGGTCCGGGTTCCCTTTATAGGCAATTTGAAATTCTGCCAGTCAATTCGTGAAAGGCGACCAATTGACTATAGGGGTCACAATCATTATGGCTAAACTCTACTAGGTTGCAGAATTCCGCAACATCTCGTATTTGCATTTGGTGGCCTTGCATACTGAAGGCTAAGGTAGCTGGTAAAATTATGCAGGCGGCATTTATACCTCACCATACGGATAGCAACGCACTATTAACATCTTTGATATCTATAGGCGATGGTTGTCTCTTTCCATTAGGAGAGTCATCTTATAAATTAAAAGATTATTTTAATTGTTAACTAACCATTATAGAAGAAGCCTTAGAGTTCAGTAGCGCTCTCGGTAGAACTTTTGTCAGCTCTGTATTAGACCACCAAACAGAATTGGAAATCTGAAGCGGTACCAATAGGCTGCTATTGACTTCCGATAGATTTCGAATCCTATAAAAAAACTTACGTTCTTTTACAAGATATTAAAAAATAAATTTGTTGATTCTTTGAGTTATAATCCTAAGAGAGAACCACATCAATTAATATCAAATAGGAGAAGCAAAATAAAATGCTGTGTTTGAATAAATGTTATTTTAAGGCGCGCAAATAGTGCTATTTTTTATTACAAAAATAGCAAACAAACAAGCATTTAAAAAAAACTGTGTTGACATTGGATCTTCAACTAGTTACAAACCAAATTTCATCCAAATTGGTTTAACGGTTCAGCCGTGACATACAGAGACATTTATATTAGTACGGATTTCACAAATAATAATTGAAAATTTTCGTCTGTGTTCCCCGACGAGTACAATCTGGGGATCTTCAAGAGAAGAGTGGACAAGTACCTTCTAGGGAAGCGCGTTCCATCTTAGGCCTCATCATGCAAGATTGAGGTCAAGCACTTACTGCTTCTGCACGTTCATTACTCTCTTCGTACAAACACGCTGGTTGCGAAGACTTCACCACCTTCAAATAGTACCGGATTTTTATCTTTTTTCTTCAGGGTTTTGCTTTCTAGTCGCTTGCTTGAATTATATTCTCTCTTTTACCTCTTTACGAGATAAAACTCAAAGTTTCCTTATATGCAAGTTTATGTAATTAAAGTAAAGAGCATAACTAATAAATTTGAAAAGATTTTGATAAATCAAATTTTAATTGAAATTAGGGATGAAATTTAAAAAAACCTTAAACTCGTATTCATTTAATTGTGTTAAAAAACATAAATACTAAGTTTTAAATAACTTCTACAATATCCTACAATAAACAATCTATTTTTCATACAAACATAAACGCTTTTTGTACCCTTTTAAGGAATAGAATTTATGAAATCCCTAAATATATAATTTTTAAATTGTGTGGAAGAACGTAAGTACCAAATTTCAAGTTATGTCGACCATAAGCGTTTAATTTTTCATATGAATCGTAACACCCACTTTTACTCCTTTAAGGGATGAAACTCCAAACTTCATTACGCGCATGTTTCTTCAATTTGGATTGAATTGAATAAGTAGGTACTAAATTTTATGAGAGTTTAGATAATATACTTTTTATTTTAACACAAACTTATATACTTACCCTTTTAATGAATGAAATTAAAAGAAATTCTAAAATACGAATTTCTTTAATTGTATTAAAAAGCATAAATACTAAATTTTAAATAATTTCTACAATAAAAAATTCATTTTTCATACAAAAATTAACTCTCCTTTTGCCGCTTTATGGGATGATATTCAAAAACGCGTATTCCTTTAATCGTATTAAAAAGCATACTTAAGTACTAAATTTGAAACAATAAACAATTTATTTAATACACTCATTAACGCCCCTTTTACCTCTTTAAGGGTTTAAATTACATCATAAGAACAACCCCTGTAAAAAATCAGCCTTTCTAAACTTATTATCGACTATAAAAAACGTTCAAGCGTAAACGAAATGTCCAATTTTCAAACAGCACAACCTTATTACTGTGCCAAACGTACTATCTGTATTATTACTCTTTGACTCGAATGTGGAGAGCGGAGTACGCTGACGTGCGACACAGCCTCCCCGTACGAACGCTACCGGGAGACTGACTTTCACTTTCGGAGCGAGCGCTATCCGCGAATGAAATAATAAGGTTTTTATTGATTTAATGGCACATTATAATGATTTTGTAAAATTTTGAACTTAAATTTTATAAAGCAATAAATTGTCTGTAATAAAGTGAAAACATCACCAAAATCGTTTCAGTAGTTTGGAAGTCATAAGAAAATTCTTGCGTAAAAATAAGAGAGATATTCGATTTTTTTCGTCAAAAATAACAATGAAATTTGAAAAAACGAACTTAAAGTTTAAAGTTAATTATATTTTACATACAATGTATATTTTTTTAAATTATTGGATTAACCGTTTAGGAGTAGTAGGCTTTCAAAGAGAAGTATATTTCGTAGTTTGGCGTATGCTATCGCCTTAAAAGAGATTCTATTGTTTAACTAGCTAACCCGGCAACATTGATATATAACCCAAGATACACAATCAGTGTCTCAAAAACTTCCTCTAAGAATGAGTGCATAATTTAAAATTGTGCACTAACTTCAAATAGAAGCCCGTCGCTCACGTCACTGCCCGCGCGTCAAAAATACAGAATTGTTCTCTGATAAAATGTAAAATACAACATCATGAACGTTAAAAAAATATAAGATATTGTATTTTCGGTAAGTATAAGAGTTTATCGATTTATTTTTGTCGTTTATATTACTAAATATAGGGTGTAATGTATGATTTTCATTTTATTTGTCTTAAAAATGTACTCGACGCTCCAAATATAATACTACAAATTTTCAATGGTCACTTTTTTAGTAAAAGGATAGTGCATTACAACCTCCTTTTAATTTAGTCGAATAATACAAATTGATCCTGTTATTATTAGTGGAGTCGATTTTTTTTCATTAATAAGTTAATTTTTTTTAATAAGATTAATTTTTTCATTAATAATTTTGAATACCTTTTATAGTTGTTAACCAACTGCCAAAAGAGAAGAGGACATCAATTTGACGATTTTAAAATGTATGATCATATCGATTACTTATTTTGAGGACCAAGTTAGGTGATTCTTTTTATTCTATTTGTACAAATATAAAATAACAATATATAATTGTGATTCTTACGATGAACTTTGGAGATAGAAACTTTTAATATAACAATAGGAACTCATAAGTAGCATCGAATTTTGTTCTGTTTACACGTGTTGTTGATAACGATTTCTTAAGTGGAAGGCACAGGTTGCATTAAGAATGTTTATTTTTTGATTTAATAATTTATTTTTAATAAAATGTTGTTTTTGATTGCGGATATCTTATACTATACATATTATAAATGTTAAAGTTTGTATGTTTGGATGTTTGATAATCAATCACGTAAAAAATGGCTGTACCAATTTGGATTTGGACTCGGATATAAGATGACCTGGAATAGCACATAGAATACTTTTATCATAATGCAGAGATCTGCAGCTAGTCTCGTATAAATTTTAAGTGACTGTTTATATGTACGAGTTGTTTTATTTGCATACTAGCTGTTACCCGCGGCTTTGCTCGCGCATATTTACTTTAGAACTTATTTAACCTTTCTTTATTTTATTAAAAATTTCTACATTGCCGGGTGGGCCGCTAGTACGTTAAAAATAATATTTACATATTCATCTTAATTATTTATATGCAACATTTTTGTAATTAAAATGTAAGTAAAAACGTAAGACCTGAACTTCCTATAACTTCTAAATTTTCTATACCTAATATCATAACTAAATATACCTCAAACTAAAAATACCTATTAGTAACACACCTATCGAAAAAACTAACGTAATTATAAAAGAAATTTATAATTAACAGGAAATATCTAATCTAAAATTACCTTTGGCAATAACATTATATGTACTAAATTATACTCCAAACTAAATATACGTATCTATTAGGGTTTCTGTGTATGTAACACACCTATGTAACCAACTAATGTAACTATATTAAAAAAGTCTGTGAGCTGGTTGACCCTACAGGCCACCTGAAACTTCCCGCTACTTTTAAGTATTTTAACCTCAAAGAAAAAAACTATACCTAAGCATAGACTATTGAATTAAAAAAGTTCAAAAATCCAAAGTTTTTTTGTAATGATAGTTATTCAGTATTTTAAGAAATGTATATTTTTTTCAAAATCATCAACGAGTTTGATCTTCCGAAAAACATTGAACACAATTTTTTAGCTCTAAATTGTTTTATTGGAATTTTTTATACGGGGGTCAATATAATTTTCAGAAGCCGACATCGCATTAGCAACTAACCTATTGTGTTTCAAATGTCTATGGGCAGTATTCGCCCGTACGTCTGCAGATACTATAACTAAACAAATGTTCGTTTACATAATACTGCAAAAAAACAGAAAAACTAAAATCTAATTCAAAACAAGAATTCTACGAAAAGCTCAACTTATTTCTGGGAAATTAATGCGTTTCCTTACTATGTTGTCGATACATTACATAATAAGTCTGAAAAAAAACGTGTCTGTTATCATGTAAGAATCTATGAACTTTATAACGTAGTCATAGTCACCATTGCAGTAAATTTCCTATTTCAGTATATTCTAAATCTATTAGACTATGCAAACTAAATGTGTCAATATCAAGCGTCAAATACTACATGGCTATAAACCCACAGTTTGCCTATATGTGTAGGTTCTGTGTAATAGAACCAATAACCTACAACGTTTGAAATATAAATAAATTATTTTAATGGTCATTATTTGTTTTATTGATATATAAATGTTCTACGCAAAAACAGATTTTCGACAAGATTTTTTAATGTAAATTTTACAAACCCTTAATATACTCCTCAATGCATAAAAATATTTATATTCGACTCCACATGTGCCTTGTACTACCGGCTAACTTAAGTCAAAAATTTTATTGCTTTTTGTACATTGTTTTTAAAAATGACTTCAAATCCTGCGTTTAAGGTTGAATATGCAAAAACACGTTTGTGCCATAACTATAAACTTTTTAGACTGAATTAGCGACAGTTTTGAGTGTCAGTTTTGTTCGAAACTGTGTATCTTGGGTATTTTATATCAATGCCCGGCAAACGTTGTTCTGCCTTTTTAACTACTCTGATTTTTTTTTGTATATTTTCTTACCTTTTAAACCTTCCCTGGACTTCAACAATTAATTCAAAAACAGGCCATCAACCTGTTAGTAATAATATTCATGCAAAATTTGAAGTAAATCCATGTAGTACTTTTTGAGTTTACCCCGGACAAACATACAGGCAAACAGACAAACAGACAAATAGAGAAAAATTCTAAAAACTATATTTTTGGCTTCGATATCGATTGTAGATCACGCCCCAAGTATTTTTTAAAAAAAATATTCAATGTACAGTTTTGACTTTCCTACGATTTTATTATATGTATAGATACGTGTTTTAATATTGGTTAAATAGAGAAACGAAAACCAAATTTCATTTTCTATCTCTCCCTACTGATAGAAACGACATAAAAAGTCGTCGAGTCAATTACTTTTTGCTTTGCTATCACATTCTATGGATAATTTTTCTCTATGGATCCATATCTTTCCATTAACAAAAGCTTGTCACGTAATAGCTGCGATTGACGACCGTATTTGTGCTCTTCAAGCTTCCAAAATTTTAATCTAACCCGACTTCGGTTTGCATGTAAAACTGTGTTTAAAGTTATTTTTCGTTTGGGACGTTTGAAAAAATATGAGAGTTTCGTTGGAAAAAATATGAGAGTAAAAGTCTTACGATGGACACGCACATCCGACCGCCGTAACTTAATATGACCAGCGAAATCAATGTATATGTCAATAAGTATGACATTTTGAAGTTAGCTGACAGGTATTACGATGCGCGCACAACAGCAGCCAGCTAAATGAATTTAGCCGATATTATGATGGGGGTGCACATTAGTAGTCAACAAAGTATTTTGGTTTATCTAAGTATAACTTCTAACGTGCGTACAATGTACAGCCGTAATTGTTTTATAGAACAAATAAAAAAATCATTAATAAAATATACAAATTACTACACCAACGAGACAGCCTAATAATAAGAGGTAGGTAATGAAATTTAATTACATAAAGTTTAGTTCGTACTTTTAACAAATTCACTTCTATTAATACTTACTATCCGTCCACCTCGACCCAGAATAACAATGTACGCTCCTTTGAGCACCTTGTTCGCGATCGATTCTAATGCATCCAGGATCTATTTAATTAGGTCAAGGGCTGACTTTAGCTCAGAGCCGTACCTTATATTTATGGGCCTCTAGGGGCATCTTGTAATGGACGAACACAAGAAATTTTTTCCCACAAAAATTGTTAGTGCTACTTTTAGGAAAATCAAATTCATATAGCTTTTTAACTTAAACTAATTAAAAACAACAAATAAATAAAATTATTTTTGAATTGCCCAAGGTGATATCTTTATATTATAAACTAAATTATATATCAACGTTTTTCTGCAAATAATAATTTATTTAATTTCAAAAAAGTTAACATCCGTGATTGTTAGCAAAGCTTACATACCTCTTGTTACTTACAACATAAAATAGGAATATATATATATATATATATATATATATATATATATATATATATATATATATATATATATATATATATATATATATATATATATATATATATATATATATATATATATATATATATATATATATATATATATATTTATTTATTTATTAGTTACTTCTTATAAGGTGCAGTCTATAAGGTGGCGCGCTAGAAAAATATAGTTTATAGTCTATAACGCGCTATCATAAAATAATTTATTTGAACAATACTAATTTGACCGCCCCGTTAGACGAGTGGTTAGCGACCCTGACTACGCAATCCACGGGGCTCGGGTTCGATCCAAGACGGGGACAAGCATTTGTGTAATGAGCAGAAATGTTTGTATTTCCGGGTTGGGTGTTTATTGTGTATGTAAAAGTATTTATGTATGTATTTCTATGTATTATTATCGTTGACTAACAAACATAACACAAGCAAATAATTTCCTAACTTTGGGGTTCGATCAGTAAGTGTAATTTGTCCCGTGAATATTTAATATTTATATTTATTATTATTATTCATAATTGTGGATGCCCCCTTGTGCTCTGTACTTCAATACAGCCCCGAGCTTCGTTAATTGACACATCGCTGATAGACTAATAATGATAGTTTCGGGCTTGCAGAGAGCTAATTTACCATGCATACAGAAAGACAAATTAGAATTGCATATAGTTTCGTGTAGATGTTGATACTGCTCCATGTAAAATAATACCGTGGTGAAATTACTTTGAATATCTTATGCCGATACCAAATTTATTGTTTAACTGATTTAAAAAATATATTTATAATAAGTAGACTACATTACTTCCACCGCCATAATCACCACCACTACCACGCCCAACAACAGCCACCACCACAACCACTACCTTTACCACCACCACTACCTTTACTACCACCACTACCAGCACTACCATTACCTACCATTATTATCATTTTTAGAGTATAATATCAGCCATGTCGAAGCTATATCTATATGTATAAAAATCAATTGCTGTTTGTTAGTCTGGTGTGGAAGTCCAGGGAAGGATTAAATGGTGAGAAAATGTAGAAAAAAAATAAGAGTAGTTAAAAAGACAGAACAACGTCTGCCGGGTCAGCTAGTATTTTATAAAAACTAGCGATCTCCTTATGGTCGAATATCGACTATAGACTAAGCAATATAATCTCTTTTAAGTTTCACAACACATTTTTTGTCTGCTGTCTGTAAACTGCCAGAAAGTACGTAAAAGGCAGACAATTGACTATACGTATGACTACCATCATGACTATTAGGTGGTAGAGTTTTGTAACGTCGCGCCCGGATTTTTTTGCACCACCGCTGTACATACTTCTGCCGCAATAGCATCAATCCTTGTCACTGTTGTGTTCCGGTTTAGACGGTAACATATGCAAATGCTGCTTATTTGCTATCTTATGGTATAAAAAATAATTCGGAAAGAAAACAACAAAAGGTAAATGATTGGCTGTACGTATCACTACTAATGTGATTACGAGGTGGCAGAGTTCTGCAGCGTCTCGCGCGGTTATGTTTTTACAACCAACACTTTACCTATTCCTGCCGCAATAATATCAGTGCTTGTCATTGTTGTGTTCCGGTTTTCAGGATACGGTAGGCGTTAAACTTACAAATGTGGCATTGCCATCTCTCCAAATTGATAGCAACGCACCATTAACATATTTGATGTCTATGAAAACATACTGTTCGTCAGATTCTAAGCTACGACTGAGATTTTAGATTTGCAGTTTTGGAGAGGAAAACCTCAAAAAACCTTAAAAACACTCTTGCCCGGCCTGGGGATCGAACTCGGGACTTTATAATCTAAACCGACTAGGCTTTCTCCTTCACCACGAGGTAGTCAAATGGGATGTTACAGTAGAATGTTACAAATTAAACTACATTAGTTACTTACATAATTTAAATATTTCCGCAAAGTACGCCATACGTAAAATTCAGGTGCGATTAAATTATAAGACAGGTCAAGTTCTAAAATTTAATTGCAGTAAAACTACAAACAAAGTTTCCTTGTATCTCTGGAACTGTAATTTAGATCTTCTCCAAATTAAAATAAAACCACCCAGGAAATTATACCCTTTGAAACAAAAAAGAACTTTCCAAATTGGTTCAGAATTCTAAATGTAATCGGTAAACATGCATTAAAAAAAGAATGCCGATGGATTGATAACCTTCTTCTTTTTGGTAAGACTGTTAAAAATAGTGCGTCATATTTTAATCAGTTTCACTGTTAAGTATCAACCTAGTCAGGCTGGGTCTCTCAGATACTAATCCTATTGAAAATGTGTCAAAGGTTCATGAAAAAGGTAATGAGAGTTTACCGCAAAAACAAAAATCTTTTACGCCATTTTATCTAAAAGAAATTCATATATTTTGCGATTCAAACGAACAAAGGACACAAAAGTAATCCCTCTTATTGTAAGTTTAAGCGGAACACAAAATAATGCTTTAATCAAAGTACATTTCCAGTTATAGGATTACCATTTTATTACGTTGTTTATTTGGAGAAAACGTTTTAAAGCAGTAAAAACGTCATTTATATTTCATCCTTTAATTCAAATGCTAATTTTATACATTGTTACGATTGCGGCCTATTTCATTAATATTAAATTATGCTAAACTGGTTAATGTGTGGCTCGAGACTCTTGAAGAATATATCCTATTGCCTCAGGAACTTTATAAAAAGCGAGAGAATGCTAATCTTGTTGCCTTCGATCAAAAATTTGATCGCAGCTTGTCACTACTCACTACCGTTATAACTATTATCCAGGTGGTAGAGTTCTATGTAACGAACACGATAGAACTCGTTCGTGCTCAGACATGAATCGCACCACATTCTATCACGCAGTCGTACACGTAAATTATTAGTATATAAGGTTAAGGAAAATTCCAGTAAAATTACAGTTTAATAAACATATTTAGCAACCGATGTGTGCGTGTCATTTAAGCGACGTAATATTGGTATCGGACATTTCGCCCAAGTTTTGTACCGCTTTGGCTATTTCCATCAACAAATCTTGCTTGGAGCATTACATCATGCCACATGGTTAGCAACGTATTACTCACATTTTTGCCATCATGACAGTATTATACAGTCCATACGTTATAGTATAGGTGTAAATATAGCCTAACTAGGGATTGTATATATAAATAGGAGCGAAGTGGAATTATGACACAATTAAACTTTACATTGTGGAGGAAAGCAAAATCCTAATGTATTTAAATAATATGCATTAAAAATACATTAAATTAATAAAATAAACATTACATACTACATTCATTTGACATACATGATACTATACACACATATGTACTATCATGTTTATAGTTAGTCTGTCATATCGATTATATTAGGGTCAAATTTCAACCTCAGGGTAATCGCTAGTTTTATGTATTCCAAAACATTAACGCCGCAGCTAACAACGCCGCAGCTGCCGCATACTATTCGAATTACTCATTACACGAATGGGTAGTTGATTTAGAAATACAACCCTAGTCAATTTGTTACATAAATATGAAACAAGTTGTTTAGTTTAGTTTAGTTGTCTTTACTTATCAGACACGGAAAAAGGAGGGGCTCCTTTTAGGGCTTAGCGGGGCTTCGACAAATTCATTCCTACGTGAATTCCATAACTTGAAATCTTGAACATTACAAGAATTTGATGAAATGTTGAATTATGTAGAAGAAATTTTAAAAGAACAATAACACTTGACTTACAGGGTAAGCCAAGTTAATATAAGAAAGTAAAACCATTAGATAAAGATTAAATAGGATATTAAAATTCAAACACAATATAAGTGTTTTACGCAGCAGCAGTTTTGAAACCCATTGGAGTTAAGCTCTGAAGTTAGATAATATTCATACTTCCGTGAACCAAAAATTAATCTAATATAAATATGTTATATTCTTTCTAATTTGTTTACGAGTTTTTTTACATAGTTTTTAATAGTTTCAACTTTTAACGTCCTATTTTAGGATAAGAATGGATAGCTGCTATTTATTGTACTGCACCGATAAAATAGTAGGTACATCTATTTACTGGCCTGATGATGCTGTAAATAGCGAAACTGGGTGGGTGTATAAAATATTATTAAAAAAGTGAACTAGAAGTACAAGTGAATTTATATTTTGTAATACCTATTCTATCAACATGGTTATTCTATTTCTAAATCTGTCAATGCTGGTGTTCCCCAAGGCTGTGTGCTATCACTGACACTGTTCCTTCTGCATATCTATTACATGATGCGAATTCGCAACATTCATTGCTATGCGGATGGCAGTACTGGTGATGCTACATACTCCGACCGAAGCGGTATTTCTCGGGAACACATCGAAGAGTGCCTAAACAAGCTTGTGTCTGAAGTCGAGAATCGACTTACTGATATCTCTTAATGGGTACGTCAAAACCTGGTCACTTTTAACCCTAAGAAGACACAGCTTAGCGTGTTCACCGCAAAAAGACACCCTTTGTCGTATCACCTCGATTTGAAGACACTCACCTGACAGCCTCAGCTAGTGTCGGAATCCTGGGAGTCAACATATCGAATTACTTTTAGTTTCGCGGTCATTTGGAAGGTAAGGCTAGACTAGCCTCCAAAAAGCTCGGTGTGCTCAGCAGAGCGAAACAGTACTTTTTGCCTGCGCATCGCCTTCAACTTTGTAAGGCACAGATTCGGCCTCACATGGAGTACTGTTCGCATCTCTGGGCCGGAGCTCCCCAGTACCAGCTTCTTGTTATTGATCGCATTCAGCGATTTCGAAACAGCTTGATTCTTTGACATTACGCAGAAATGTACCGGTGGAGGTATGCGCTGTACCGGGCTCCCGGCTCCATGGGTACCACTATCTTGCCTACTTCTCCAGTGAAACAGCTTTGCTGTGTTTCTGAGAGAAGGGTAAGACTGGAAATATAATTACTGGCACCGAGACTTAACATCTTATGTCTCAGCATAGGAAAGACATGAATGAAATACCTGGGCTAGTTCCAGGTATCCCATTTTTATTCATTGGCGACGTCGACCACTTACCATGAGGTGGCATGTCTACCAGTTTGCCTATCTCAATAACATAAAAACAATGTAAGTTCACTCTGCGTCTTCTATCGTATTTATCATGGGGAGTGTTCCGACGAGTTGTTTGGATTAATTCCTGCCACTGAATTCCACCATCGGACATCGCGTCAAAATTTGAAGTTCCATCCTCACCATTTCGATGTCTGGAAATCCATAACTGTGCGATTCTCCCGTCACTTTTTGCCTCGCACTACTCTGTTGTAGAATCAATTACTGGCAAGGGTATTTCCGAACGGATAAGACATCGGAACTTTCAAGAAAAGAGCTTACTCATTCTCAAAAAGGCTGGCAACGCAACTGCAAGACCTTTGGTATTGCGGATGTCAATGGGCGGCGATGATCACTTACCATCAGGTGCACCTCTTGCTCGTTTGCCCCCTCTCCTATAAAAAAAAACTTATTGACCAGAACTTTAGTTCTGGCTACATTACAGTACAATTTTAAACTTAAACTTTTACGTTCTAGATGCAAATCGTAACAAAAAACTAATGTTGAAATTTAAAACTGCAATAAACGACTTCTAATCACCAATATATATTTTCTCTGTCTAGATTTTGACCTAATAAGAGATGTTTTCCCAAACCATTGAAGTTGTTTTTGTGTTAGTTTCCAATTAGACCTATTTTTAAAAAATGTGCTTTAAAGAAATGGTTACGACGGAATAAAAAATTTAAAATTTGTTAAAACAAATAAGGGAATAATATCATTACGAAGTAAAATACTCAAAAAAATATTCCAGGATTTTCTAAATTCAAACCAAATTCTGGTTTACCTTACTTTAAATACACATTGCGTTACTTTCACGTTCAAAACGTTTATATAAACCGAGCTAGTCTGTTTGCATTTTCCAGGAAATCCTTACTTCTGTAAATATAAATCCATGCGAATTTCCCTGAATTATTTTTAAGAGAGGTTAAATAAAGAACCTGACAGAGAAAACATGGTCAGTAGTAAAAATGACTAGTGGTTGTAAATTAATTTATATATCTTGCTTTTAAAAATTGATTTTGTATTTATAAGATTTATTTAGAAGTGTTGGTCCGGGCTCCCTTTGAAAAATAGACCATCTGCCATTCTTACAGGCAGTTTGTAAAAGGCGAACGATTAGATTGTCTGTACGTGTTACGACCATCGTGACTACTAGATGGTAGAGTTACGCAACTTTTCGCTGGGCCCCTAATTTAATTTCAAAAGTCATGTGTTCTATTAACGGAAAGTCGACTGAACGATTGTTCGAATGGAATTTATTTCAAACCACCTTTTATCGCCAAACGCTATTTCGATTGAAAGTTCCATCGAATATTTATTAATCGAAAAAGAACAGTTTTCTTCCGAAATAAAGTTTCATAATTGAAATAGTACGCTCGGGTATAATTGTATCGAAGTTTTACCTTATACCTGCCGCAATAGCGATAATGTTTGTAATCGTCGTGTTCTGGTTTGAAAGTAAGGATTTATGAAAGTAGTATTACTACCTCGCCATTCCGATGGCAACGTACCATTAACATTTTGGTGTCTACAGTGCAGTGTATGAAGTATCTTTCTCCGTGGTTAGGATATAAAAAAATTCATAAGTAGTGTATGAAGCTTTCTATCCCAACCATGGAGAAAGATAGGCATTTGATCACATTTCAAAATGCTATTTTTTATATACAATATCTATTAATACCTACCGATATTTTTTTGGTTCTGCATTTGGTATGTTCTTATTCAACCACCCGTTCACGTTGGTCGAGTGGTTAGCAATATTGACCACACAATCAACGGACTCGGGTTTGATTCCCAACAGGGACAGACACTTGCGTGATGAGCATAAATGTTTGTATTTCTGGGTTTGGATGTTCATTAAATATGTGTCAGTGTTTATATATCAATTTCTATGTATTAATATCGTTGACTAACACCCATAACACAAGCAAATAATTTGTTTACTTTGGGATTAGATCAATTCTTGTAATTTGTCCAGTGATATTTTTTATTATTATTTAGAGATAGGCGCCAATAAAATGAGATAAACCTAATAGCCATGTAAACATAAATATTTTTTATATCAAACTAGCTGACCCGGCAGACGTTGTTCTGCCTTTTCAACTACTCTTATTTTGTTTATATTTTCTCACCTTTTAAACCTTCCCTAGACTTCAACAATTATTTCAAAACCAAAATTAGCCAAACCGGTTCAGCCGTTCTCGAGTTTTAGCGAGACTAACGAACAGCAATTGATTTTTATATATATAGAAGATAGCAAACAAGCAAATGACTCTCCCGATAGAAAGAGATAAACATAGCTTATAGGCACCATAGCTGTTAATTATGATTGCTCTCCGTGTAGCGTGAAAAAAAAAAGAAATGTTAGTGTCACCTTCATGAGTTTGTCGGAGTTTTCGCCGTGTTGGTCCAAGCCTCCTTTGTAGAATAAGCCAACTGCCGTTCTGCCAGGCAGGTCGTAAAAGCACAAAATATCAACGCACCATTAACATCTTTGGTGTCTATAGGCGATGGCTGACTCTTCTCATCAGAAGAAGCATCTGCTTGCTTACTCTCGAAACCGGAACACGACTTTGACAAAGACTGATGTTATGGTAGGGACAGGTAAGGTGGGAGTACCAGACACAGGCGTGTAAAACTCTAACACCATGTAACTGTGATGGTCAGAATCGTTCGTCTTTAAATCGTGATCGCCTGGTAAAACAGAAGACGGTCTATTCTTCAAAAGAGTCCAAATTAACTCGGGGAAAATGTTTCATATTTTTTTATCATCTCAGAAATCATTTCATCATTTCTCATAGCAACTCAAAGGAAGAGGAAGACTATAAACTTAAACATACCAGAAGAAAGCAATCTGATAATCCAGCCTCAATAACAACGAATCGGTAATATGTTTGCTGTTGTATATATTATAGACGTTTAAGTTACTTGTATCTCTTTTTCATAGCATAAGACAGCAAACAAACATGCATCTTCTACTACCTCGATTATCTTCTTGATCCGAATACTGACACAAATACATAATATGATACACATAGCCGGTCTAAACGACAAAAACTTCCTGTTTACAGATTATTACTCTAAATGCCGCATTAAGCCGATTTCCCGTCTCACAGGATACAGCCCTCAGCCTAAGCCAGTAACTCAGCCTCACTTTAAACTTAGAGTTTAAAGCACTTCGCCCCAAAACTTCGGTATCAGAGTTGGTAAGACCCGTAAGGTCGAATGTAAAATAGATATTTTGAAATAAAGGTCTGATAAAGTCTGATAAGGTCTAGGAATAGTGTTTAAAAGAGATAATAGTATCTCTTTTAAATACTATTTAGCCACGACACCAAGACAGTATTGATATTTTATCAATAGGAATATGAATACCTGAAATATAATTCTGTAAAGAATACAATTCCTTAAATGAGTAACAAAAACACTATTCGACCCGAAAGGGTCAAACAATTACATTATTCTAAGTATAGAAATAAAAATACTATGAATTTTAAAAGTGCTTATATTTATACTTCAATTTCCCTAAAATTTCGGGAATATTTCAAACATAGAATGGAGTCAACATGGAGTCAACGACCGCGCGTAGACATCGAGTTGCTACGAAATCAAACGGACCGACCGCCCTTTCCCGTAGCCGCCCGTCGTTTTCTAACATTTTTCGGTCGACATATTGTGATGCCATAATAATATTTGAAATATTATTAAAGATTAATTATTTTAATCCGGAAAAATTTGTCTTTTGTTATCTACAAAAAATTCCGTACTAATATTATAAATGGGAAAGTGTATGTGTGTGTTTATTTATCCGTCTTTCACGGCAAAACGGAGCGAAGAATTGACGATTTTTTAAGTGGAAGTAGTTGAAGGGTTGGAGAGTAATATAGACTACTTTTTGTCTCTTTCTAACTCCCCCCCCCAATTCCCACGCGAGCGAAGCTGTGGGTTAAAGCTAGTAACATATATATGATTGTATTAGGCTACCAAAAAAATACAGGACAATACAATATCCGACGGGGTTTTCTTTGCACACTGTGTACTGTGTATAAATTTAAGTCGTCATCGAACTTAATTTACATCGACCACACAGCCCATAGACGCCTAATGTTCGATTTTCCGTAATGAATGCATTCTGGCAACTAGTTGAGCTGAGCTGCAACATCGTGATAGGCTTACTCAAGGCCACAGTGAAAGATAGTGATGTACAGAGAATCTGATTAGTCGACACTGATTAGGTATTGGTGCATGGACATTTATTTACATCGGAACTATAAGTCAGATGTGTTGACCTACCTCTACTCGAAGCGCTTTGTAGTTTTTTTGAACCCTCATAACTGAGTTATTAGACATACAATATTCCCAGTATATGTTGTTAGTAGTAGACTTATTATATATATAAAGTTTTAACTGTGCTAACGATCGTTTGTAGCCGAAATTCGACCATAGACTAAACAATAAAAAAAAATTTAGGTCGGACAACAGAATTTAGCCGTAAAGAAAAAAACAGTATACCTACATGTGTGTTTATTATCGTGTATATCACATGAATGTAGTGTGTGTAGTATTTATTTTTATTAATTTAATATATTTCTAATGCATTTTATTTAAAAATATTAGGTATCTGCACTCATCCGTAATGGAAACTTTAACTATGCCAAATTTCACACTCCACCATACGTGCAATTAGCTTAAAAACGGGTAAAAAGTTATCATTTACGTATTAATAAATAGATAGCTCTTATTCTTGATGCCAAAAAACCCCAATTTCCTGACTGATTCACTTACTGATGATCGTCAAAACTCTTAAGGTACTTCCTGAAATTCTTGAAAACTTAAATTTGGTACGTAAGTATGAACTTTTACTCTCAACCCCTAAACTAAGGAATAGAATTTTGTATGAGACTTCCGCAAATTTTGATAAGAGGTTTAAAAATTGATATAGGGAATCTTTAAGATAAATAATGAAAACGGATTTCAAGATCCGGATACCGACAAGGTGTAAGGATGTAAAGGTGAGAAAGGGGTTGATGCTTCGTTGGTTCGGACATGTAGAAAGAGTGGTAGATGAAAGGTTAACAAAACAGATATACAATGCGAATGGGAAAGGATGTAGGTACCGGGGAAGACCAAGACTGACGTACCATGATCAGGTTGATCGAGTACTGTCCGAAGATGATGTCAACCGCAACTGGCGTGTGTGTGTGAAGAGAGCAATGAATATGAAGGAATCGAGACAAGGCCTGCAAGGATCGTGATGTATGGTACTCGGTTCTCTCTGCCTACCCCGTATGGGGTCTGGCGTGATGATATATATGTATGTATTTCAAAATTTTTAGTATATCAACCTCCACCCTTAAATTAGGGGATGGAAATTTGTATAGGTTTTTTTTCCATAGTCAAAGTCAAAGTCAAAACATTTTTATTCAAATTATCCTTTACAGGCACTTTTGACGAGTCAACATTTTTACATAGAAATTTAATTTCATGCTAGAGATCTAAAAATTCACACTTTTTATTACAAATTAAATAATACGTGTATAAAAATATTTTGATAAGCACTTTACAAAAAGAAGTAAAATTCCACTAAAAATATTTTGGCACTCGGTTCCCTCTGCCTACCTTGTAAGGGGACTGGCGTGAAGATATATATGTATGTATTTCAAGATTTTTAGTATATCAAACTCTACCAAGGCGATGAAAATTTGTATAGGTTTTTTCCATAGAAATTTAATTTCATGCTAGTGATCTAAAAATTCAGACTTTTTATTATAATTACTTATTATTAAATGCTACGTGTATAAAAATATTTTGATAAGCACTTTACAAAAGGAAGTGAAATTCCACTAAAATTATTTTCATGTAAAATGTTGCCACGACGATACCATTTGTAATTTATTTATTTATTTATTTAACAAAATCCACAGCGCTTAACAACAAAATATTTACCTACATACAAAGCGTAACTTTGCATTACGGCCGGGTATGGATTTACATTATATATGCAGGACTTATACAACACAACAAACGACACAATAAATATCGAATAGCGTTTCAAAATAAATTAACTTTTACAAAAAAAGCCTAATCAGTAAATATAAAGATTATTTATCTGTCTGTCTGTCATTTCCAGCTAATTTCGGAAAAACAGGTGTTAGACCAATAATTCTGATTGTCGCTGTAACAATGATTTATTTAGTTGAATTTATGGGAAGTATTTTTGGTAATCTCATGTACGAGTAGTAGAACCAAACCTAACTCTACATGCCCTAACTCTACAAGCCCTATCTTCACAAACATATGTGGTTTGACAGTTTCGCTACAGTCACATAGGCGTAAGGTGAAAAATGTATTCTCGGTTCATTTCTTTACTGTTTTACATTACTTCTTGTAATAACAAAACGGCCAAGCTACATATTTTGACTAAAATGTATAGTTTCTTGATGTTAGAAGCTGTCTTGTTAGAACCTTGGTTCTACATGAGATCTGATAACTTTTTGCTAGTGCAAGTCATATGGTCTCGTCGTAGCAATAGTCTACATAAAAATGTAATGATTTTGTTAGGACAATTTTTATTTATCTCTAAAGAACGGCATATGTTGTCTCACAGGAAGGTATATACTGTTCTTCATAAATGCGCGTAAATAAATGTAGATATTTCGCAATCTATGTTAGTTCAAAATTAGTGTAATATAGTTAAATTAATTTCCATTCAAAGACAATTTCTTGATATATATACACAAACAGCATGTAATTGAAGAGAAATTCATCTCGGTTACATTTTACACGAAGCAATGTCAACATCTGCACGAAGTTACACATAATTCTAATTATTCTTACTGAATGCATAGTAATTGGCTCTTTGCAAGTCTGAAACTGTCATCATTAGTCTACCAGCGACGTGTAAATTTTGTGTATAAATATTAGTTAATTATATTTTATAATAGAAATGCTTGTCAATGCTTGTCATAATCTAGTTACATACAATAATTTATATCGATAGCACTTGTACTGTTTCATAATAAACTATTGTATATATTATCCAACCGGTTTCGCTTCTATAAGCATCATCAGGGCAATTACAAATTAAAACTAAAAACAAAACAACATGTAACCGTTCTGATTTAACATTTTATAGTATAAAGTGTTAGGGAACACAACAATATTTATTCAATTTGTCCTAATAATATTTTATTGTTACTATGTTATCGATAATCGCACGTGCGCCCGCACGTGCAAAAATGCAAGTAAACAACTTGTTTGCGCCGTAGTATAAATAACAACGAAAAAGCAAGCCTCGGCCATTCTCACTGTGATCGTCTCCGAGTGCACAACTGCTTTATAACGTAAGTGATTTCTTCATATTTTTTGCTAATAATTTTATTAAAACATATTAACTATTAAACAGAGAATCATACTAGAATAATTGCTAAGAAATTGTGTTGATCTTATAATAAATGGAGAGATGTGTGGTGGAGTGTAATAACTGAGTTTCCCGTGATGCTGTATGGTTATAGCTGACCATTGAATAAGTGGATAGATTAAATGCTGTTGATTACATTACGAAACATGCTTATTTTATTATTCACACCGAATACTATCTACTCTCCCTTATAACTCAGAAGTGGGATAAGCGGGTATGGCATCAAACCATCACTCGTTTACCCCGCCCACAGTTCAGTGGTTAGACAAATCTAAAGTGCAAAGCTTTATCAGATATACTAAAAAGTAGCTGATATGAAAATTTTGTCGACTTTTTTTTTGTGCTTTATAACGCTCGTAGTATCTTTCATATTTGGAACCTTCAGAACCCGAATTAGAAAATTTAACCTCTCAGTGTGATTTTCTGATTAGCCGTATGGTTAGCTGTCAGCAAATGTTTTATGCATTAAGCTCGCCATTATACCCTACCCTACACATTCTGTACGTGGTTCAATAAAAATAAATAAATAAATGGAAAAAAAATAACAATAAGTCTAAATATATATTAATCAATTGTTTACTTTTAAATGCTAACATGTCTCATGATGAAAGTTTCAGTTGAACAATGGATGTTCGTGAGAATGAAGTCTACCAACAAGCGGTCCAGGGCAGCACGCGTGCTAGAGCAGCATCCGCAAATCGAGCGCAGCAGTACGAGTGGGGGAGGGAGATTGTCGGAGTACAACCATGTGAGCGTATTGGTTACCATAAGACATTGAACAATATGTACCGTTCCGAGAGAACAATAACAAGACAACTGCGCTCGCGTAGTAAGTCTCCAGTAATTACAATTAAAACCCCATTGAAGACTCACAAGCGTAGCGAGAGAGCAGGGCAGCGTTCCAGTGGTGGACAACCCCGTAAACGCTCTAGATGTAGCGAGAGAGCAGGAACAAGTCCTAGCCGGAGGCGTTCCTGTAATCGCTTAATATTTTGCGAGAGAGCAGGAGAGAGCCCTGTTATAGGGCAAACCTGCAATCGTCAAAATTATGACGAGAGAGCAGGAGAGAGTCCTGTTATAGGGCAAACCTGTAATCGTCGAAATCATTACGAGAGAGCAGAAGAGAGTCCTGTTAGAGGGCAATTCTGTAATCGTACGAAGTCTTACGAGAGAGCAAGAGAGAGTTCCGATAGGGAGCAAGCTTGCAATCGTATCGAATCACATTCCAGTGGAGAAGGATATTCCCGGAAGCGCTTATCAAGCACTACAGACAGCCCACCTGTTCACCGCCGCAGATACCATAGTAGAAATCGTAGTCCTAGCTTACAAGGTACTAATGATATTATGAATAAGTTTTTAGATATACTTAAAAGTATTAAGGGGCAATCTTACAATAAGCTCTCTCTTCAAAACGTAATCCCTGAATTTGACCCGATGGCTAAAAATCAAACTGTATTAACTTGGATAACTAAAATTGAAGAATGCGCGCAGATATACGGGTGGGAAGAAAAGGAAATTATCCATTTTGCACTGCCTAAATTAGTAGGGATAGCAAAGTCATGGTATCAGGGTCTAGATACGGTTCTCTATACTTGGACTGAATGGAAGAGGAAGCTTATTGAATCTTTTCCCTGTCACGATGATTATGCCGAATTATTAACTACCATGTTAGCTAAACGTGTGCGTCACGGCGAATCGTTCGAACATTACTATTATGAAAAATTAAATTTACTTAATAGATGTTCTATTAAGGGACGTAGAGCCGTAGACTGTCTGTTACACGGGATAGATGATCGTTCTGTACGCCTTGGAGCACAAGCTGTTAGGTATAGTGAACCGGAAGATGTATTAAAGTATCTGAAAACTGTGAAAGTTGCTAATAATAGTAGACTTAATGACAGACGACAAGACAAACGATCATCCAGTTCTAATGTTTTCTCTAAAGGAAAAAATGAAACAATAAACAAAGTTTTCAGATGCTTTAATTGTGAAGGTGACGGGCACCGAAGCTTTGAATGTCCAAATCCTAGTAATCAATGTACCTTATGTAGCAGACTTGGTCATCGTGCCAAATATTGTCGTAGTAACCAACATAATCTATCCTTAAATAAAGAAGAAAAAGAAGTGAAAGAAAAACAAATATCATGTCTTGTAGAAAAGAATCACGAAATCGATAAATATATTTTTGAGATTGAAGTAAACGGATCAAAGCTTGTATGTCACATGGATTTAGGTAGCCAATGTACTTTAATAAGACGTAATGAAGCTGAAAAATTACAGTTAGATTTAGATACTAATCAACTCCCAGTATTAAAGGGTATCGGCGGAAACGTCGTTATGCCATTAGGGAAGTGTAAGGTCGACATAGATGTTCGCGGTATAAAGGAAAATATTACGGTCTTCGTCGTTAATGACGACGTAGTAAAATATCCCATACTACTAGGACACTCCTTTACGGAGAAACCTGGAATAATTATTACAAAGACTTCAGATGAAATAATCATCGAAAGGATCTCCTCAAGCAAGCTAATTCTGTATACCGGTGGCATAACGACGTTGCTAGCAAACCAATTAAACGTCATCACCGTTTTTTCAAAAGACAATTATACTGGTACCATCTACGTTAACGGTACTCTACGCGGTGTAGTCGGTGAGGAACATTATTTACTGCCGGGTGAATATACCTTAAATTCAGGGACAGGAAAAATGTTAATCCAAAACTTAAGTAAAAATGATGTGATTTTAAAAAGCAATTCATTACTAACGCGAGCAGTAGCCATACCAAAATGCTACAATGTACTTTTAATAGATAAGTTTGATTTTAACGAAGCAGTAAATTGTGGTCCTCAATTGAATGGGTATGAGCGTTCAGCCTTACATAAATTACTCGTTAAGTATAACGACTGTTTTTCATCGGGTTTGAAAGACTTAGGTTTTTCCACAACCGGCGAAATGACAATTGAACTTAAAGATACGGAACCAGTAGTTTACAGACCATATAGATTATCCATTAGCGGAAGAGCACTAGTCCGGGACATGGTCCAGGAAATGCTAGATGCAGGCATAGTAAAAGAATCATCATCTGCCTATGCCAGTCCCATTGTCCTCGTGAAAAAGAAGACCGGGGAAAAACGGTTGTGTGTTGATTATCGGGCTCTTAATTCTCGTACAAAAAAGGATCACTTTCCTCTCCCGCGAATAGAAGATCAGTTGGATAGGTTAGCAGGAAATTGTTTATTTATATCGTTAGATTTAGCATCAGGCTATTATCAAATTCCAATCGCAGAAACGTCGCAAGATAAGACTGCGTTCGTGACGCCTGACGGGCAATATCAGTACACTCGTATGCCTTTCGGCTTAGTAAATGCACCATCTGTATTTCAAAGAACAATGAACGCGATCTTATCGGAAGCTAGGATTAAATATGCTCTCGTTTATATGGATGACATACTAATTCCAGCAAAAAGTTTTAAAGAAGGCCTACATAGACTAGACGAGGTACTCAGTCTTATTCGTGGCGGGGGACTAACACTAAAATTATCGAAATGTAATTTTTTCTTCAATACTATAAGTTTTCTGGGGTTTGAAGTAGGCTCCGAAGGCATTAAACCTGGACTCCAAAAAACAGAAGCCGTTTCTAAGTTTCCAACGCCAAAAAATCAGCATGAACTACGGCAGTTCATAGGTCTTGCGAGTTTTTTTAGACGATTTGTTCGAAAATTCTCGGTAATTGCGAAGCCACTTACAGACCTTTTGAAGAAGGATTCTGTGTGGAAGTGGACTAATGATCAATCGTCCGCGTTTGAGGGACTAAAGAAAATTTTAGTTGAGCGACCGCTGCTAGCATTATATGATCCAAAACGCGAAACGCAGGTTCATACGGACGCTAGCAAATACGGCATAGGGGGTATTCTGTTACAAAAAAACGACGAAGGTCTTTTAAAACCAGTCTCGTATTATAGTCGTAAGACCACTCCCGAAGAACAGCGCTTACATTCTTTCGAGTTAGAAACATTAGCAGTCATGGCTTGTTTAGCCAAATTTCGCGTTTACCTAATAGGAATTACCTTTAAGATACTTACGGACTGTAACGCATTAAGAACAACGCTTACAAAACGTGACTTAGTTCCACGTATAGCTCGCTGGTGGATTCAATTGCAGGAATTTGACTGCGAGATTGAATATAGAGCAGGGGCAAATATGGCCCATGCTGACGCACTTAGTAGAAATCCGGTAGGAGATGCTAGGGAAGAAACTCACGTTTTAGATGTTCTATCTGTAGGTTCAGATGACTGGATTGTCACAGTTCAAAACAGTGACGATGAAATTCGTAGAATAAAAGAAATCCTTACTAATCCTGAATCTGAAAAAGCAAGCGATATCGTCAAAAATTACAAAATTAAAAATAACAAATTATATCGCATTATTAGTGCCAATGGAGACCAATTAAAGTGGGTCGTCCCTAAAGGTGTTAGATGGCAAATAGCGAAAATGAACCATGATGATATCGGTCACTTCGGGTTTGAAAAAACTCTGAATAGAATGCAACAATCGTTCTGGTTTCCCAAGATGAGAAGGTTTGTAAAAAAATATGTTAATTCGTGTCTTGAATGTGCCCATCATAAAGGTAAAACTGGCAAGCCAGAGGGTGAGTTGCATCCTATTCCAAAAATAGATATAGCTTTCCACACCATACACATGGATCACTTAGGCCCATTTGTTAGAAGTAGAAAGGGGAACACGTACATATTAGTAATTATAGACGGATTTACGAAATTTATTAATATTACACCAGTTAAAAATACAAAAAGCAATACAACGCTCAAAGTCTTACAACAACACGTTAGTTTCCTTGGGTATGCCCGCGAGAATTATTACAGATCAGGGAACAGCTTTTACCAGCAAAGCCTTTCGAGAATTTACTAAATCATGTAACATTAAGCATATTTATAACGCAGTTGCTATTCCCAGAGCGAACGGTCAAGTAGAGCGGTTTAATAGGACTATTTTAAATGCGCTCTCTGCCAAATGTGACGATAAAAATAGTACAAATTGGGATGAACATATAACGGATATACAAATAGGGTTAAATACAACCGTTCACAAAACCACAGGTAAAAGTCCATCCGAGCTTTTATTTGGTTTTAAAATAAATAGTCGCACTGAAAATGTTTTAAATGAAGTACTTATTGAAACTTCGAATACACCATCACCTGAAACCTTTAAAGACATTAGGAATGAAGCAAGAAAACGAATCACTGAACAACAAAGCAAAGACAAAATTCGTTTTGATGCTAAACGTAAACAAAGCCAGGTTTACCGATCTGGAGATTTAGTAAGTGTCAAGCGGGACGTACCTAACGATGGTAAATCAATGAAATTAGCTCCAAAATTCCAAGGCCCGTACCGTATTACTAAAGTGTTAAATAATGACAGGTTCATTATAGAAGACACGCCGTTGACGCGCAAGAGTGGCAATCGTCGCTATGAAAATTGTGTGTCCATTGATAAATTAAAACCATGGTTAAATTATGATAACACATTCATAACTAGTTCAGAATCTGAGAAAGATTAGATAGAAAAAAATAATGATAACAATGTAATATACAATATACCTCAACATTATTTTTTATATATATAATTGTCATATTTTCATTTAAATAATTATTATTTAATTATACTTAAGCGACGCGAGGACTCATCGCAGCAGGATGGCCGAGCTGTTAGGGAACACAACAATATTTATTCAATTTGTCCTAATAATATTTTATTGTTACTATGTTATCGATAATCGCACGTGCGCCCGCACGTGCAAAAATGCAAGTAAACAACTTGTTTGCGCCGTAGTATAAATAACAACGAAAAAGCAAGCCTCGGCCATTCTCACTGTGATCGTCTCCGAGTGCACAACTGCTTTATAACGTAAGTGATTTCTTCATATTTTTTGCTAATAATTTTATTAAAACATATTAACTATTAAACAGAGAATCATACTAGAATAATTGCTAAGAAATTGTGTTGATCTTATAATAAATGGAGAGATGTGTGGTGGAGTGTAATAACTGAGTTTCCCGTGATGCTGTATGGTTATAGCTGACCATTGAATAAGTGGATAGATTAAATGCTGTTGATTACATTACGAAACATGCTTATTTTATTATTCACACCGAATACTATCTACTCTCCCTTATAAAAGTATACAATAGTTTATTGTGAAACAGTACAAGTGCTATCGATACAAATTATTGTATTAAAATGGAGTTTCACCAAGTGCCGACGATAAAGAGTGTTGAGTATAATCTAGTTCCGTTTGGAGGGTAAGGTAACCGGTAGACTTATGCATGTGGCATTGCTATCCCGACCACGATAGCAACGCACCAATAACATCTCTGATATCCATAGGCGATAGTTTCTCTTTGAGCCATCTGCGTGATATAAAAAAGGCAGCAATGGAAGAGTTGTAAGTAATAGAGTTGGGAAAAGTTATATACTCATTCATTATTTTTTACTCTTTAAAGTAACAAAAATGCAAATAATTCTCCTAATGGGAAGAGACAACTAATAACTTACAAAATATGTTAATAGTACATTGCAACCTGTGTGGCGGGATGGCAAGTCTACGTGTACATGTATAAGTCTACCGCCTATCTTACCCTCCAACCGGGACATGACAATGACAAACATTGACGCTATTGATATAAGAGCCTACGACACAAAACCTAGTTCCACAAGACTACCGGATGGTATATACATAACTAGATTAGTAGTAAATTGGGGAATACAAAATGGCTATGCTACAATGTGAAAAACCTCGTGGCGATATTGAAAAAAATAAGAAAAATGAAAAAGAAATCGATTCTAGTCCAATAAGACTACCAAATTTCGGTTGTTTCTCGACATAGGGGAGGGGTAAGACTAAACAAAAATGCATTGCTGTATGTCCTCATAATTGGCCTTATCAGTGACAGCAGCATTTTAAGTGACGCCTCGTACCTAAGTATCTAGTACGATCGGTCTACCGAACGAACGGTTGACATTTTAACCGCCATCTTAGGTAATTAGTATATTTTTTAATTTTTATACCATTTCATTTTACAAAGTTTAAATCTAATTAATTTGTAATTCGTATATTAAATAAACTTTATGAACTAGTATGCTATTAAAAACGTAGACGAAAAGTAACTTTCCAACGTCGACATAACTTAGGTGGAACTTTTTACTTACTAACTATTTACTGCAACAGCGATTAACGGTTGAAATATACTTTCTTACTTTAACTAAATTTGAATACCTTGGATTTAAGTAACTTGACTTCAAAGTGGAGCTCTTTGCAGTTGACTTCATAATTGTAATATTAATATATAATCCCAACTATTTCGAAATATTGGTATATTATTTTAAAGTAAGTAAAAGTCGCCTCTGTGGTCTAGTGGTCCAGCGTTGGCGTTGACCATATGAAGTCCCGGATTCGATTCCCGGGTCGGGCACATTAAAAAGTGTTTTTTTCAGTTTTCTGAGAAACACAAAGTTGCCCGGGATTGGAAAGTGCCCGGTTTGCGATAGGCTTGCCACCTATCACATTTGTGGGACCAAGTATCTTCGACTAATCGTGGGTGCACTTGTTGTACCTCTGCCTAACCCTTCGGGGATATGGGCGTGAAGAATATTATTTTAAAACTTGTAGATTTTGTATAATTACTCTGGCAATACTAAAATAGTGGGAGTTTCGGTCAGCCGCATAAGCTGGCATTCTGTTTTGCGGAGTGCTGAAAGGAGTACAGTATATTACAAGGTACTCTATGGAAAGGAGGTTGACTGCAAGTTACGATTATAAGTACGATTAATTTGCAAACAATATTTTAAACACAATTTGTATACTAGAACCTAGAGTAAGTAAATGATTCAAGGAAGACCCGTGTTTTATAATTATTTTAATAAGGAGTGATAATAAGGAGTGTATTCGAACTTCGAAGTGTCGTCGTACGATCATCCTGTAGTCGAAATTCGACAATAGGCTAAATAATAAATTCTCTTTTAGTTTGACAACAGACTTTACATTAAAGAAAATAGTATACATGTGTGTATATTATCATTTATCATATATCACATGAATGTAGTGTATGTAATATTTCTTTTTATTAATTTATTGTACCTATTTCTCATGCATATTATTTTAAAATATTATTAGGTTTCTGCACTCTTTAAACAATAATTTGACTGTATTTTTTAAATTCTTTTCTAAAATGATTTTCACCCCTAAAATGATTAAAATTTGGAAAGAATAGCTTAAAGAAACAACAAAAATTGAAGTTTTAATAAAGAAATTTGGAGATTGATTTTTATTGATTATATATGTCTAAAACATTTTGGGATAAAAATTGAAAAGAATAGCTTTAAAAAACAACAAAATTCGAGTTTAATTAATGCAGTAATTTGGAGTTTTATTATATCATAAGGTAGCAAACAAGCAGATGGGTCTCCTGATGGAAAGAGTCAACCATCACCTATAGACACCAAAGATGATAATGGTGCGTTGCTAGCTTACTGCGAGGCCTAATGCCGTATGCACAAGTTTACCGGCTACCTTGCCCTCCGTATCGGAACACAAGAGGCGGCAGGAATATATAAGTCGGTGGTGCCAAATACTCGGGCGAGACGTGGCGGAACTCTACCACCTAGTAGGCACGATGGTAGTGACACTTATAGTCAATCGGTCGCCTTTTACAACCTGCCTGGCAGAACGGCAGTTGTTGTATTCTTCAAAGGCCCGGACCTACATATTGAATTTAGTTAATTATATACGTATAATTATATTAGATTACTGTATAACATTGTCGAGATAAAAATTCAAAAGAAGAACTTAAGAAAACAACAATAATCGAAGTTTTTAATAAATAAAGTGATTTTGATATTGAGATTAGTTGATTGTATATTAGATTATTTAATCAAAAAAATTATTCGGATAAAAAGTTTTCTTAGTTAGAACTTACAAAATTCCTTGTAATATTGTCTTAGTTCGTGGGACCTACATTGTTGGAGCAGAAGTTTGACAGTTTTTACAGGCTTCAGCGAACTTCCCATGTTTGTCTTGTTCAAGTCTTGCGAGCTTAATTGAAAGCATGATGTTTGGAATCACAAATTAGACATATAATCATTTTTTATGACAAAGTTTTTCATATAGGAAGACGGTTTCGCAAATGACAAGAGGCGGCTGTCTGCAATTACCAAAGTTACCAAAGTTAAGTTACCAAAGGCAATAATATTTTACCTTTTTAGGCCGAAGACTACAAACCCAATAGGTTCTTTACTTAAAAACTCGGATATAAGTTCACATGCATTAAAAGAGAAATTTTTGATTAAAGTAAGAAAGAACAAAAGACAGATTGAGTGAGAAAGAGAGAGAAATAAATAATTAGAAAAAGCCTAGAAAAAGTTTACTCGTATTTTAGAAGTAAATGATTCTCAATAAAAAATTAAAAACCCCCTGACACATTTTCTTATTGTCAGATCATTTTTCTTCATATGCATAATTTTAAAATAAAAACGTGAAAGGAACTGATTATCTTCACAGGATCCCTGCACCATCGTGTTAAAGTTACCATTGTTCCTTACTAAATAAGCTAAGTTGTTTTATTGCAAGCTCTCAGGGCTTCCTTTAAGCTCCACAATGTAACCCTGGAAATAATTCTAATTCAGAGCATTTGCCAAAATATAACAAATGAGACCACACTCGATGGGCTTATTTTATTTAGTTTAGTAGTTGTATAGCCAGGAGTTCCTTAGTTTTATTATCGGAGCCTAGAAAATATCCGGCACCTATGTTTACCGAACCGAATAAACCCACAATTGGTGAGTTTATGTAGTTCAGCTTAGGAGTTCTCGCGAACTTCTTTCAGCTTTATCATTAAACACTGGAAACCATTCGGTTTTAAAGTCTTTAAAAGAACGAATCAAACGAACCCAAAATATATGATGTTACTCAATTTGATTCCATAATTCCCATAACCTTCCTGCTTCATCGTAAACCTTGGGAATTTTCCAACACCAGAATATTTTTAAAACAGAACAAATAAGTCCAGTTCCATCATCAGATGCTAGAAATCATCCAGAATCAAAATGTTTGGCAATATAAAAAAAATTGAGTGCTAACTTAATAAATCTACCTTATTGAGCAACTCTGCACCTAAAAGTTCCAATCCCTACGCTCAGGCTACATAATGAGGTTAGCTGGATGGTACCATAATATTGCATTTTCACTAAAGTTACATAAGTTTGCCAAGTTTTATAATACTTGGCAGCCAGGAAGTCGTTGAAAACTGATTTGCAATATTTAGAAAATCTGTTATTTATATACGAACATTGCCAGTAAATACAACAATGCCAATAAAAGCTGCTGATCATCAAATAAGGATCTAACAGCATTAGGTTAAGTCACCATAACATTGCCAAGCGCGGAACTACCGTTGTGGGCGCGATGGGCATGCCCACAATCCTAATAGACCTTTGACGTCATACTTTTACGGTCTTTACTCTTTTGCTGAAATGGCAAAAGATTATATAGTTTAATATATAATCTTTTGCCATTATAAAGATTATAAAGTAAGATTATATATAATGTAGTTTTCATATATTATCTATTTAATAATAATATATATCAATAATATAGATATAATGCCTTCATAAGAAGAACAATAAATCGTGCGAGATTCGGAACGCAGCAAAGTAATAAGTTGGTGCTTTGCGGCGTTCCCAAACACTTTTTTACTTTTATAACTTTTGTAAGCGAACTAACATTTTACACGTTTATAAACTTACTAGTGTTAGCCCAACAGCTTTGCCTACGTTAAATACTAGATAATAGGTACAGTGTACGAAATCTTGGTCAGGGCGTCATAGCTCATATGTTATATAAATATCAGGAATGCACTATATCGATTATGAACTAGTTAATACGCCTACTCGCATTTGGCCGATTTTCGAGTGGCTGTGCCCACAATATTTTTTGCAGACTAGATCCGCGCCTGATTATTGCAATATCATTGTAGTAACAGAATACAACATTTATTATCGATAATGCATTGACGTGTATAATATTACCACTGGACTGGCTGCTGTCACAGAATTTTTGTGCCTATTTGAATATCGCCATTTTGGCGCTGTAGACAGATGTGAGCGTCCGTGGAACTAAAATTAGTGATGCCCTCTTTTCGACAGCTTGGATAAGTTTATCGATCGTTCAATATTTACAACCAGGTGGGCTGTGGTTCATGTAAATACTTTTTAATTATTGTATTATTAACTTGCGCAAATGTAAAAAATTAATAGGAATACTATGAAATATAGTGATTGCAGAGGAAGATTCATATGTACAAAATATTCTAGTATTTGGTATAGTTGAGAAATTGACTCCTGCGAAGCAGGGACGGGTCGCTAGTAATATTATACAGTAGAAACTCGATTCACCGGACTAATTGATAAGGCATCCATATACTTGAAAGTCCGGATAACTGAATATATTATGTATAAAGAAAAGTAATTGCACATAATATTAATAAGTATTGTATAATCTAGGAAGAGTCTGGCCTCACCCAATATCCTTGTAGTATGTGCACTGTGTATGAGCAAATGCGAAATAGGCGATTGGGAGAACGGTGAGGTATATATATATATATATATATATATATATATATATATATATATATATATATATATATATATATAAGAAGCTTTCACGAGTAATAAATGAATAATTTATTTATATAATTATAAAATAGAAAAGACACAATTTTTACTTTACCTTTTTACTGTCTACTTTAAGCCCCCTTTGAAAAGTAGATTTGATTCTGTCAAGTTAGTTCGAAAAAGGCAAACAATAGATCCATAATGTTATTACAGTAGTGAATACACTGTTAGAGTTCTGCATTGTCTCGCCCGGGTCTGGTATCGCCACCATACCTATTTCCGTCACAATAGTGCCTGTCTCTGTCATGTTCCGATTTGGAGGATAAGATAACCGGTAAACTTACGCATGTGGCATTAAGACCCCGCCGCAAGGATAGAGATGCACCATTAACATCTTTGGTGTCTATAGGTGATGGTTGTATTTTTCCATCAGGAAAGATATCTGCTTCTTTGCTACCTTATGGTACAAAAATCATAGTGACTACTAGGTGATAGAGCCCGTTAAAGACGTCGCCTTATCCTTGGATGAGAAAACCTGTTGATGATAATTTTCCACCTTTGATGATGGATGAGGATGATAGGTTTACCTATTCTTGACGCAAATGCATCAATGATTGTCACTATCGTATTCTTGTTTGGAGGTTAAGTTAGTGGCTTTAAGACTCACCAAATATATTTTTGCCGGTACTAAAAATATATTTGCAGGTTACTATCAAGATTTGAAGTGGTTTTGCACGAGATGAGCTCATAAAAGTGTTTTATGGGTCCTAGTTATGGTGGGTGTGCTAACAAAATATTTTTTGTTTGTGGTCTGTCCGGATAATCGCGAATCCTCTCTATTCGCGCGAATCGGGTTTCCACTGTAAATTCGCACTTTTTGTTTCGCTTTTACGCAATATCGACTTAACATATTTTGATGAAATTTGGCATGGAGGTAGACTATGAGTAAATTAAAGAAAACTTCAAATAATATGTAAAACTTTGGGTCTGAAATAATTGTATACTTAATTAGGTTTATTGATACTTCTTAGCACTAAAATTAATACAAGTTTTTCGGTTTTGGACTATATGAACCTAACATAAAACCAAAATGGCTGCCAAACAATGAGTGGGGCTTAGAACCCCATATGCAGAACAATTGGCCGTGTTGGTCTGAGCTCCTTGGAAGAATATACCAATTATCGTTCTGCCAGGCAGGTCATGAAACGCAAATGATTGGCTATACGTGTCACTACCATCGTGATTACTAGGTGGTAGAGTTTCACAACGTCTCATCTGGGAATTTGGCACCACCGCCTTTCCTATTGCCTACCTGCCGTAATAGCGTCAATGTTTGTCATTGTCGTGTACTGGTTTGGAGGGTTTGGAGGAAAAAATGTGTAAGCGGTTGACCCTACAGGCCATCTTTGAAAATTCTCGCTAAATTAAGGTATTTTGAGCTCAAAAGAGTAGAAACTATAAGCATATAATTTTTCAGTTCAAACATATATTTTATTAAAACGACAATATATTTATTTTTGAAAAGCGGTATATTTTAGAAACGATGATCGAAGTTGATAAATCCGGATAATTGGTTGGCAATTATCCGGTTTTGATCCAATTCACGGTATTGACGCAGTTATTAAAGGAAAAAAAGCTGATAAGATTTTTAAGTTAATCGGTGTATTAGTCTGAAAGTTATTTAAAAATTATTAAGTAAGTTTGCTAAAAGCAACAAAATTTTGATATCTGAAAGGCTGTTACTTTTGAAAATTAAATTTGATTTTGATTTTAGGAACGGCATTCGACGTAGTTTTTTAGTACACAAATGTCGTAGAATACCAAAAAATTATTGGTTGAAAAATGTATGCATTCGACGTAGTTTTTTAAGGAATAGAGCTGATTAGTTTTTGTACTCAATCGGTATATTAATCTGGAAGTTATATTATAAAAATACTATTTCGCCAAAATTTTTTTTGAGGTTTTTTCAAAATTTCTCAAAATCTCTTAGGCCGATTTGGTCAAATTTTCAGGAAGTCTTAGAGTAGTAGAATCCAATCGAATGCCACCAACCGCGTTTCGATCGGTCAAGCCCTTTAAAAGTTATGAGATGTTTACACACACACACACACACACAGAGACAAACTTTTTTTTATATCATAAGATAGCAAACAAGCAGATGGGTCTCCTATGGAAAGAGTCAACCATCGCCTATAGACACCAAAGATGGTAATGGTGCGTTGCTATCTTGTGGCGAGGTCTAACGCCACATGCATAAGTTTACCGGCTACCTTACCCTCCAAACTGGAACACGACAGCGACAAGCACTGACGCTATTGCGGCAGGAATATGTAAGGCGGTGGTACCTGACCCGGGCGAGACAATGCAGACTCTACCACCTAGTAGCCACGATGGTAGTGACTCCCATAGTCAATCGCCTTTTACGATCTGCCTGGCAGAACGGCAGTTGGTCTATTCTTCAAAGGAGCCCGGAACCAACACGGGGAAAAACACACATACATACGGACATACTATTGTCATCGTGAAAATTGTCGGAAAAGGTTCCTAGGACCTGAAAACGTGGAGATCTGGTGAAAACTCGATTTTCAAAAATCGGGGCAAAATCAGTATCTTCCTTATCTACATACGTAGCGGGAAGTTAAAAATCCAATCCGAAACCGGACATGATGTACATTTATTAGCATGTTATATTGTTCAAAACTGCACTGGTCCAGTTGCTAAATTATCAGCGTAATTACATACAAGTATACATTGCTCGGCATGTTAGATTAGATGAAAACCAAACAAAATGTACTACTCACCTTCACATAACCCTTCAAATATTGTTGGCACGCTACCCAACTTCAGTGTTGTTCTATTGTAATGTTCGATAAAACATTTGTTATCAAAATTTTTTCTTAAATAAAGTATCTGACTCTTTTGGAGTCCAATTTACTGCTTTCATATTGTAAAGCCATATGTTTCTAAGCGTTGAATCTACTGGAAATCTACAAAAATAAACTGAATGAATATGCGAAGGAAATAGGTGACATAAAGTGACTTAAATATGCAAACATGTATAAATAAAACCGCGTGGACTATTAAAGACCTAAAATAGAATATCGATATTGAAATTATCGATATGACCTTTTGATATCACTAGCCAGTTCTAAGCAAATCAATATTAAATAAATATTATAAATTCTGCCAAAAATCTATATCGTTCTCGCTAATATATATTAAAATCAGATGCTTAAAATACAATTTCACTCAATTTTTATTAAAAACAGCGACTAAATGCACGTACCTGTGAAACGTCGTTTTGCTCCCCTTTTGGTATCAAAGATTACAAACAGCACATTTCCTCATTTTTAAATTCCAGAATATACAAAATATGAACTTAAAAATTCACTATAACGTCCACAAATTAAAAAAATAAGCTACTGTTTTTATTAATTTAAATTACCGCGGCAATCAAATGCAACAACGTCAAAGTTAGTTTTCGGTTTCCCGCCGATAGCGTTTCAAATTGACATATAAAATTAGCTGTTATTTGTATGGGATAACCTGTCCAGTGATAATATTATACATGTCAATGCGATAATGTCTTTAGAATTTTTTTAATTTCTTCCATCAATTCGAAAAGAGCTGATGGTCTTTGAAACGGTTGAACAGATTTTAATGAATCATAGCTAAGAACCATCTAGCAAAATAAGGTTTTTATTTAAAAAAACTGCAACCAAATTGGACCATCCGCCTGGCCGCTATGATGCCACGGACAGACACAGATACACACATACACAGATACACACATACACAGATACACACCTGAAACTTATAACACCCCTCGTTTTGCGTCGGAGGTTAAAAAGTATCTACACGCCCGGTTCTCTTGCGGGGTAGGCAAAGTAAACCTAACATCTATAGACGTTTCAGTTCATCGCAATCCACCGGTTTGCTGGTTGGCGAGAGGTCCTTCCGCAATAACGTCAATGATGGTCTGTATCATATTCTGGTGTGGAGTTAATGTAGGTAGCCGGTAAACTCACGAAAGTGACATTAAGACCTCGTTACATGGATGGCAACGCACCATTAACATATTTGCGGTTTATATGCTATAGTTATTTCTTTTTACTGGGAGAGTCATCTCTTTGTTTGTCATCTTATGATATTAATAAAAAACATTCGATTCAAAAAATTTTCGAGGCAAATGAGCTACAAAACGCAAAAAGAGCTACAATTCCGCTTTAGCCGAAATTAAACGTTAATATAATGTTTTAGTGTTTAAATTACCTTGTTAACATTTCTTCCTTGTGATGTGTAACTGGGACATTTTTATCGCGATTTTTGTATGAGATCCGATATCTATCATGGTAATAATATGTCAATGAGAATTTGAATATATTAGCCTAACTCCGATACGACGTTCTAACTTAAATTAAAATAATACATTAATTAGAATACTCTTATATAATTTATCGCTTCAATGGTCTAGTGGTCCGGTGTTGGAGTTGACCACATGAGGTCTCGGCTTCGATTCCCGGGTCGGGCAATTCCAAAATATTTTTTTTCGGTTTTTTGATAATAACAACTTTTCCCGGGATTAATAAAAATACCCCGTTGGCGATAGGCTTGCTACTTATCACTTGTGGGACTAGTATCTTCGGCTAATCGTGGGTGCATTTGTTGTACCTCGTGAAGATACATTTTATACAATACTAGCTGTTGCCTGCGACTTCGTCTGCGCGGACTTCGTTTACTCCGCACTGCTCCTCCCCTGTAGGTGATAGCGTGATAATATGTAGCCTATATGTTGACCCGACCTGTTAATAACATTCATGCAAAATTTGAAGTAAATCCATGCAGTACTTTTTAAGTTTATCCCGGACATACATACAGACAAACAGACAAACGGACAAACAGACAGACACAAAATTTCTAAAAACTATATTTTTGGCTTCGATATCGATCGTAGATCACGCCCCAAGTATTCTTTTAAAAAAATATTCAATGTACAGTTTTGACCTTCCTACGATTTTATTATATGTATAGATGTACATGAATTGAACTCGTGCGTATAATTAAGCAATTTAATGCAAACAACAAACGCAAAAATTTTAATTTTACGGTTCAATTACTTTTAAATAAACACTATAAACGTTTACAACGCATTTACCTTCTATATTTTCTTACCATTGATAGCCAGTTTCCGCGGTAGGTGTAGGTTACAGCTTGTCCTCAATTTATTTTATTTTACGAGAGCTACTCGCGATAAGTAGCGGCCTACGTGACGAGACTCAGAAATCTTTTGTTGACGAACAAGTCAAATTACTTCCATCTCGTAGGAAACACTAGCTATGTTTTAACTAAGAAAAAGTAATGAAGCATGGAAGGTTGGCTTGAACTTACTTTTATTTTAGATGTATTAACCTTTAACAAACAAATATAACATAAATCTAATACTAAAACATCTATATAAATGAAAATGAATCCTTGAAATGTTTGTATGCACATAACTTATATATACAGTGTGTAGAGAAAACCCTGTCGTAAGGGTGTTAATTTTTACCGTACTGTGGTTACATATGTGTTTATTTTGGATATTAATTAATTAGTTTTCCCAATACAAAAAGTAATCTTAAATGGTATTTTCATACTTTAAGTATGACAACACCTACAAATAAGTTAATTCTATCATCAAAAGATGTCGCGCAAGGCGGATGCTACCGAAGGACACGCTTTAAAGTTGAACTTTTAAACTTACGCGTTCTACTATCATTTTTAAAAATATATAAACGGGTCAATAACGCGTACATATATAGAACTTACTTGTAAAGCTCGACGTTTCGGCCAAGTTACATTGATCGTGGTCACGAGCAGACTCTTCGAGCTTTACAAGTAAGTTCTATATATGTACGCGTTATTGACCCATTTATATATTTTTAAAAACGCTTTAAATTTCCTTTGTAAAAAGCCGAGAAACGAACACCCCGCATTCGCGCGGTGTTTGTGCGAAAGCCGTCAAAGCGAAACAATGAAACAAACAGCGAAAAGGTGTTGTCATTTTTAAAATATTTATTAACTCTAGAGAAATATAAGTAAAAATACGAATATTAAAAACGATATTTTTTTTTTTGTTTTCAGATATAAAGTCTTTTTTTTCAGTAATGCCTTTAACCAACCTATATGCCTTTTTCGGATCGGACAGGGTTTTCTTTACACACTGTATATATAAAACTAGCTTTTTCTGATAAAAAATACGTTGCCCGGGATTGGAAAGTGCCCGGTCGGCGATATTTTTTACGTATGTTTTTTTTATTTTAAGTATGTAGAATTAAATCCCTATCACCTGGATAGTAAGGGGCCATCCATAAGTTACATCACACGAATTTCATGATTTTTTGACCCCTCCCCTGTCCTTGTCACATCTGGTCGCATTTGTGAGACCCCCGTCCTACCTAGTGTAATGTCACATATTTTACAATTTTACATTGGAAAAATGATTTCATTGGACTACTTTTCATCTACAGAGGTATTATACTTTGAAAAAAATGTGATGTCACAAAATTTGGGACCCCTCCCCACCCCTTGTCACACAATGTCACACTTCGTCGACCCCCTCCCTTCTCCTTAACGTGTGACGTAATTTATGGATGGCTCCTAATACCTGCTAACTTCATTGACATTTCTAGGCGATGGTTAACTGCTTCTATCTACAATTTAGTATCTTCACGCCCATATCCCCGAAGGGGTAGGCAGAGGTACAACAAGTGCACCCACGATTAGCCGAAGATACTTGGTCCCACAAATGTGATAGGTGGCAAGCCTATCGCCAACCGGGCACTTTCCAATCCCGGGCAACTTTGTGTTTATTAGAAAACTGAAAAAACACTTTTTTTTAAGTGCCCGGGTTCGATTCCCGGGAATCGAACCCGGGACCTCATGTGGTCAACTCCAACGCTGGACCACTAGACCACAGAGGCGATTCATCTACAGTGTCATCAGTTTGTTTTCTATCTTATGCTGTAAAAAGCTTTTGCTTTAAGGCACGGTGTTAGCTCAACATTCACAAAACTTAACGCCTGAGTACGAGGAAACCCAAAGAAAATATCCCATGCAAAAAATACAGAGCGTAAAAAAAGGTCTAAAGAAAAATGTTTAAAATCTGTTTAATATTTTCAATAAAAAATCGTAATTTGCTTCATAAAAATAAACTTTGGCATCGATATTCTCTGTATTTTCAGCGGTAACAACAACTTTTTTTAAAATAATATAATAGAAATATGGTTTTATTAAAACTTTAACCAGACAAATATTGAATTAAATGCGTATATTCTGAGTTATCTAAAGAAATCCCGCAAATTAAATGTTTATTTGCAGTCTAGTTACAGCTTTAACAAAATATTTTTGTTTGCTTTTGCTTTGTAATTTTCAACCTTATTCAAAGTCTTGTAAATATAAAATTAGATTACGCGGTAATATGCAAGTGTGTGAGTAAAATCAACGTTTTTAAATCGTAGTCATACCTCGCCTTAAACAACAACTAATGGATTATCCAAACAAAACATTTATATTCCAACAGCAGAACAGCATGATAGTTAATTACCGGCGAATCAATGTAGAGCCATTTACACTTATTGTTTCCTTAACAAAGGGCCGGGTGTTCCAGTAATTGATCACGTAGCTAACTCATGGTCAGTGTTCAAATCTAATGGTAATGTTGATTAAGCAGCGGGCTGCGGGTAAGAACGAGACGGCAGATATTACTCTTACGTAACTTCATTAGATTTTGGTCTGTTTTTCACTTATTGTGAAAAGTTTTAATTATTTAATATTAAAATATGGCAGAGATGATTCAGCAGCTATAAGACCGACCACCTTTATGTGCCCATGTTGTACGAGTACGTACTTAGTATGATTGTACATTTATTTTTAATATCATAAGATAGCAAACAAACAGATGGGTCTCCTGATGGAAAGAATTACCCACCGACCACACAGCCCACAGACACCTAATAATAGGCGAATGACTTGTGTCAACATCTGACTTATAGTTCCGATATAATGTCCACGCGCCAATGAGTAGTGATTGGGCAATCAGTGTCGACTATTCAGATGCTCTGTACATTACTATCTTTCACTGTGGCCTTGAGTTAGCCAATTACGGCATTGCAGCTAGTTGCCAGAATGCATTCAATACGGAAAATCAAACATTAGCCGTCTATAGGCTGTGTGGTCGGTGGAATTACCCATTGCCTATAGACACCAAAGATGTTAATGGTGCGTTGCTATCTTGTGGCGAGGTGTAATGCCACATGTATAAGTTTACCAGCTACCTCACCCTCCAAACCGGAACACGACAGCGACAAGCACTGACGCTACTGCGGCAGGAATAGGTAAGGCGGTGGTACCAGACACAAGCGAGACAATGCAGAACTCTACCACCTAGTAGCCACGATGTTAGTGACTCGATAGCCAATCGGTCGCCTTTTGCGACCTGCCTGGCAGAACGGCAGTTGTTATTCTTCAAAGGAGCCCGGGACCAACACGGGGAAAATGTTGCAGTTACTGGTGAGCAATAAAGTATATTCATACACTCACTTATTCATTCAAATATAGTTGTCGACTGATACATATACCAAGTTCCTTTATTAAACGATTTATTATTCTTAGCAGAAACCATTATTATGTACATACAATATCGTTATTGTGTGTACATATAATGGTAATTGAAAATGTAATACTTACAACAAATTGTTTGAACATTTTGTATTTTGACATTTATAGAGACAGTTCTAGCTTATGTCTCGTTGAAAATGTATTCTCTTTAATACTCGTTAATAAAACGAGTCGTTTTACTACTATAGGAACCGGGTATTAAAGGATCAAACTTTACCCGTACTTTATAATAAAGTATTGTACTTTATATTGGATAAACGTACTTTATACATTTTAGTGGCAACAAAGTACGTTAAAATATTGTATTTTATCACTTCACTTTGTAACAGACTTCATCTATCCCTTTAGACAGACTATCCCTTAAGAGGTTTAGTGCAATAAAAGAAAATAATAAGAACCTATACTATTTTTTTTATTAAAATATGTCAGTGTTAGGTTTAATAAATAATATCAATGGAATTAAAGGCGAAAATAAATAAAAAAACTAATTCTCAATAATATATAAGACCTAACATATAAACATATAAAACCTTAAAAGGGGGAACGAATATGAAAAAAGATAATGACAGGATTGGAAAAAAGGGAAAAATGGAAAGAAAACGGGGGATTTGTTTTAAAGTTCTGGACGTTATAAAAGGGATTCTTCGTTTGAGACAATAATATAGATATATCAGGGATATTCCGGAGTGTAAATAATAATATAAATACTCTTAATGTGAGAAAAGGGATTGGTAAAAATTTTATTGATCAAAAAACCGTGAGTATGTAGAATAGAGATTTATTCAGGGATTACGTATGTATTTATGCAACTTCGTATTTGATATGGTAGTCGTTGAATTTATTTAAATCTAGCAGTATTGGTAGAATGTAGTTTTATTAGAAGGTAAATCTTTTGAATGTTGACTATACAATTTTAATAAACATATTACCGATAAATATGTGATTAGGTTTACAAGAATGAAATTGTGCAAAATGTTGTGTAAAGGTGGATCGATCCTTGACTGAGTGAAGGGTGTTTGTTGTATGAAGAAAGGAAATTATTTATTTTAAGGAATAGCTGTTGAAAAGATGTTTAATAACATAGGAGAAACGTGGACTTGTTTGCTTTATAGAAATTGTGTGATATTATTATTAGGGAAGTCTATTTGATTTTAGGAAAATGAACCCATAATTTATGCTGTTATTTAAATGTTCTTTTCTTTCCATAAAAATGTGAGCAATGGTTGTGGGGCAATTGCTGTCTTACAGTTTTGCAGCAGGGCTGCTAATCAAGACGCAGGATAAATCGGAATTCTAAACAACACAGGTGATGTAGTTTTCCAATTTAAATTAAATTAAGTCTGTATAACTATACAAGACTACAATTTAAGTTTGTATAACTATACAAGACTAAGTAATGGCTTTACTTTATCAAATTTCAGTGCTTGACGGATAACAGTTTATTAATTAATTAGGAAATGGATTTATGGACTTAATTATATGTATATAGTTGTTCATCATCGGTATTTAAAGGAAACCCATTGCCTTTAGACACTATTATTATTATACCTATACCTTGCAAGTGACTAAGATTGCTATGTTTGTTAATTTTCACATAATATAAAGAAAAGGCTTTATATTATCAAATTTCAGGACATGTTGGCAAGACAGTTTATTATTTAACTAGGAAATAGAAATAAATGACTTAATTACTTTATATTATACCTTTATCGTCGGCATTTGGAGGAATCCCGTTGTCTCTAGACACTTATTATTGCATCTATACCTTACAATTGGCTAATATTGCTATGTTTATTTTTCACAGGAATAAGTAATGGCTTTGCATTATCAAATGCCAAAAGCACGTTGGCTAAATAGCTTATTAACTAATAAGGAATAGTTTTATGTGCTTTAATTGTTTATATTATATTTTTATCTTATGCAATTGAACTATCATTATTACATTACCTTACAAGTGGCTAATATTGCTATGTTTGTTTATTTTTCATAGGAGTAAGAAATGGCTTTGCATTACCAAATTCAAAAGCATGTTGGCTAAATAGCTTATTAATTAGGAATAGATTTAAGTGATTTAACTACTTTATATTATACTTTTCATCTTCGTCATTTTGAAGGAATTCCATTGTTAGATACTAATACTACTGCACCTGAATTAATATTATCAACTAGTTTCAACGTACAACCCGCAACATTATAGAAGCGAATCCCGCTGGATCACTAGATTTTCCCGGGATAATAAATAGCCTATGTGCTAATCCAAGTCATCAACTATCTGTGTGTAAAATTTCATTCAAATCCGTTTCGTAGTTTTGCGTGCGTTTTTGTATTTTAAAAGCTACTAACTAGTGATAGCTACCACATATCTTTATAGATGAGACCCGGCTAAGGAAGTTCTTAGAATAATTTCCATAGTACAGTTGATCCTGCTTGTTATTTAAACTTTAGGGATCGAGAGCTGATTCCTTTGGAGTCTTCGAGCCCGCTTGGGGGTGACTTCTTAGCTGTCGTCGGAGCTGAATGCAGAGTTACTGTAGGTTTGTTGCAGAGTTGGAGGTATGGCAAATACGATTTTAATTTCTGCATTGTTATAACTTTGGACAGTTATAATTTTTATGAAGGAACAATTAGGTGATAGGATAGGGCGTGTAGATATTAGGTGGAAGAACTGATGCTTTAATATATTGAGGAATTTAAGGAATACTTTGTTTATTATTGACTTTCAATTAAAACTAGGTGATTCAAGCTTAGGAAATATTTATTATAGAAACTTTCTCTAGTTAAAATGATTACTTGAATTAATGCTTCACATTGGATTAGGAGGAAATAGGATCTTTTAAGAATTGAAGGCAGAAGGTCTGTTACTGTAGGAATAATATAATATACAACCAATAAGTGGGGGCATAAATTTACACAAAATTCACACGAAAACCTACCTTAATATGAATTATTAAAATTATGAAATGTTAATACGAATTATTATATCCTATTATAAAACTAAATATTAGCTAATACGTAAATTGATTGCATAGGCCAGTCTCTTAAAATCAAATCTTCATAAAACATTATTTTATTTATAATCAAATTTAAAACCGAGTACAAATATTAAACGAGATAATCACAAATTAATACAAATTACTCTCTTCGTGTCTAACAAAGAAATAATTAATATAAACTGAATTGTTGAATTAAATTTGGAGCGAAAATCTTAAATGACTTTAATAAAGCTTCAGGGAGTTAGAGTGCAAGAGAGGAATGAATGAACTTTAGTCCAAACGTATTATGTTTATTTAACCATATTTTGTATAAATTATTTACTTAATTTAATTATTTATTTATTTATTGTATTCTTATTTTATATTATTTATATAGGGATTTAGGAGGATAGGAATTATAATATTAAACTTCTTCATCAAATTAATTCTTTTGGATAATTGAAATATTATTGTTTATAGTGACAGTGCATAACAAATCTTTTAGTAAGATAGGAAGTTTACTAAATAAATCTGAAATTAAGGTTAATTACTAATTTTGGATTAGATATTTTTACCTTTTACCTTGGTAAATAGATCATGTCATCTTCATCTCTGGGGAGTATCGACTTTACGAAGGCAACAAGTTGTGCTGTGTATAACTATATAAGGACACACATGTAATGTTGTCATTATGGTCATCTTCTCTTCACCAGTGCAGACACACGGTTAATATGTCCCTCTGTCGTAAGTCCAAGGTGTTTGGGGCGATAACCCAGGTATACACCCAACTATACCGCCAAGCAAAGTTGATCCATTTTCATATCTAATCATCTCAGACATGAACTATTTTACAGAACTAGAGTTATTTGTCTAAATTGTTTATCTGTATATATTCATGTATTAACCTGGATTCCATGATTGAATCTCTACATCATAAGGATTGTACAAATGAACTTTACTTATGATTATTCGGGTGGCTAGATGTTTCATAATACTGTTCACTTAAAGCAACAATAGATCTAATAAGCGTTGATTTCTAAAAGTTCAGACCTTATTAAATTCTGAAATTTGATTAAAGAGAAAATGAAATAAGAGTAATAGAACTCTAATGGTCTGGAGAAGACATAAATAACTTAGTTTCATTAGAAAACGAGTATAAGACGAATTGTTTGGATTCTGACTAAGATGTATTGAGTATTCAATCACAATATTAAAGAGTTCAAAGATCTTACTAAATTTCATCTATAACTTCAAATTCGATTAATAAGTAATATTTCATTGCTTGTGGTGACTATAAATTATTAGGGTTATAGGAGGAAATTTGACTATAATATCTTTAGAACAAAGGTTAATTTCTAGTTCAGTAATAATTTATTTTAATTATTTGGCTTTTTGATTGGACCATACCTTTCGTCACAAGGTAGTGTCGACTTTGCGAAGGCATCAGGGTTGTATGCATGTCGCATGCATTGTGTATATCTATATAAAGACACATATAATATTGTCGTTATGGTTATCTCCTCGTTACCAGTGCGTGGTATTCGGATAAGCCCTACCACAAACAGTGTATTCAGAGGGTTAACCCAGATAAACACCAACTATCTATCGTCTAGCAAAGTTGCTCTATTTACATAACTAATCAAATCTTCAACCAGGTATGAGCTACATCACAGAGCTGGATATATTAAATTGCTTGTTCTAATGTATTTTTATACATTAACCTGAGTTCATTTGACTTTCGTCATAAGGATTATCTTAATTGATTTTACTTATGAAATTTTTATGATTTGGATTATTTGAAGTTCATTGCGAGCAATGATTACTTTTATATATGGTTATTTATCGCGTACCGACTATTAATGTTTCGGTATTGTGATTGAAGACAACATATTATCTTGTCTTAGTTTTGTCAAGTAATTGTTAAAACAGACTTGCACAAACTTTAATTGTATACTTGAGAAACATATTTATTATTTGGCCTTTTGACTGTGCTCAATACAAATGATGCACCTTTGTCATGCCAATATTTAATTATTATTTTGTTACTGTTTGTTATTAAATAACAACAGTATATATTTTTATCAACATTTACTTACTTCAAGTCAATGCTTAATTGTATACTTGAGAAACATATTTATTATTTGGCCTTTTGACTGTGCTCAATACAAATGATGCACCTTTGTCATGCCAATATTTAATTATTATTTTGTTACTGTTTGTTACTAAATAACAACAGTATATATTTTTATCAACATTTACTTACTTCAAGTCAATGCTTAATTGTATACTTGAGAAACATATTTATTATTTGGCCTTTTGACTGTGCTCAATACAAATGATGCACCTTTGTCATGCCAATATTTAATTATTATTTTGTTACTGTTTGTTACTAAATAACAACAGTATATATTTTTATCAACATTTACTTACTTCAAGTCAATGCTTAATTGTATACTTGAGAAACATATTTATTATTTGGCCTTTTGGCTGTGCTCATAACAAATGATGCACCTTGGTCATGCCAATATTTATTTATTATTTTATTAAACTGTTTGTTACTAAAATAACAACAGTATATATTTTATCAATCTTTATTTACTTCAAGTCAATGCTTAATTGTATACTTGAGAATTATATTTATTATTTGGCTTTTTGGCTGTGCTCAATATTAATGATGCACCTTGGTCATGCCTATACTCATCAACCTCCAAACAATGTATTCACATATTTGGACATTAAACTATATGGCTATCACTTTGTGACCCCACAACAGTAATGCCTATCTGCCATTAACTTGGTTCTTCATAATATATTGATTTTCTCTTTGAGATTAAGGACTTTAGTTCCTTTTAGTTTCAATATATTTTTGGGGAATACGCTAGGATGGCCTTCAGCCGGCATGGTATTCACACATGTGAGGCGAGGCGGCGCCTCTTACATATCCCACAATAATAAAATTGCGGCACTAAAGTGCTCTACAACTCCCAACCTAAATATTACAATAATTTTGTCCATATATTCCATACTACCATACTTCCTTCCTTTAGATGAAGTCAATGTAATTATTAATATCATCATATCGCTCTCTTAAGCTATATATTTTATTATGTATTTTATGTATATATTTAATATATTATTCCCTTCCTTAAAGTCAAATATCTTTATTATGTATTTATGTATTTATGTATTTATGTAATATATTACTCCCTCTCTTATGGCAAATATCTTCAATATATTAAATTTTAGTCCTTTAAATCAATTTATAGTATACATTTCCTGATAAAGTATGGTTGTTTATAAGAGATGAAGTGTACCTTTGAAAAGAATGAATGGGTAAACTATATAACACAAAATGGGTCCTCAATTTAACACTAGATGAATCATTTGGCCAGATAATATGATTATAACTCTGTTGACTCCTTTATAAACGAAACATAACAGACAATTTTGTTATATTTAAAATGTGAGTTTAGAGGGTCTTCGGGAGAGTTTGTTACAACTTTAAATAATTTTAATTGTTTACTTCAAGGAACAAAAATGCTATTTTTTGTGTGTAACAGAAATTTAATGGATCACTTTAAACATGACCTAAAACGTATTTTTATATCATTTCAGTTTGCTTCACGTATACGACTATCACATATACTATAGCTAAAACCGATCAATACTTTCGTGTTTCTAACTATAATATATATATTTTAACACTTATCTTGTGCTTGGAAAACTTTAAGAACTTAACAAAGGTCAATTTCGACATGACAGGATATGAACCTCTGACTTTGCCTCTAGAGCCGCATCTAGCCGACACGCTCTTACCAACAGAACTACTGAGTGCTAAGTGTGAGTTTTTCTTTTCGCATTCGATCGTGAGTGGTAAACGTGAGAACACGTTTACCACTAGGTGGCGCTGTACAAATCACATACAAATTCCTAGTAAACTCCAAACGCGCTCACGATCGAATGCGAAAAGAAAAACTCACACTTAGCACTCTGCAGACTGGTTAAATCGGAGGCCAACGTAGCTACAGTGTAGTAAAATTCTGCAAGTATATAAATACCATATTATACGACTAATCATACTCGTATTAAAATCGCTGTAAATTAGAGTATCATACGATAATCGTATATCAATATTTTCCCTGTCTTGAGGCTAGTTCGCACTACGTTAGTATTTTTGTCGAGTGAAGAGTAATTTAGTGCCTACAACACTCGCTACTGCTAAAAATTCTTTCGCACTTTGTTCAAGTACACTTCACAAATGAATTATTTTTCGTAAACTAAACATTCTACAAAGAACAGTCGCACAAACATAGCTTAATACAACTAATAAACTCGACGAAAACAAAAGGGTCATACTTATTTAGCCAGTAAGCCAGTAAGCAGGGCGCGTAATAGGGGCGCTACTTGGTCGAGAAAAATGGAACTAAATTGATCGATTCGACTTAATTACTCACTAATCTACCTACTGAACTAAATTTTTGGTGTTCAGTCTTATTTAGTTACAAATTACTCGTTCTCGACTAAAAAACTGGACTAGTCAGAACAAGGCTTTTATTCTTAGCATGAAGTTTGATCTTTAGCATGACGCTTTTTATTGGTAATAAACTTGATGTACCTAACCTAACAAAAATTTTTAAATGTCAACAAAGTACGATTGAACGGAAGGAAAACAGTTTTAAGGGCCGATAAAATCAATAAAAGTTGAAACAATTAACTTTGAATACATTCAATTAACGCGCTATCACGATTTTACCGGAAATCAAATAAATTTTATTTGTTTTAAGCCAACACTCTTTTTAAATAAACAAAAACTTGAATCAGTGACCGATATCGCCTTTACTGTTGGTAACACTGATATCCAACTGAGCTACGTTTCGCTATTATTGGTTTTAAAAGTTTTCAAGTTTTTTCCTGTTCAGAAACAGTGCTATTACACATACACACATTTTGCCACATTTGCCTCATTATTTTTCCTTGCTTCATTACTTTTTCGCCTCTGTGGTCTAGTAGTCCAGTGTTGGCGTTGACCACATGAGGTCCCAGGTTCGATTCCCGGGTCGGTCGGGTCAGGTATTTTTTTCAGTTTTCTGAGAAACACAAAGTTGCCCGGGATTGGAAAGTGCCCGGTTGGCGATAGGCTTGCCACCTATCACAATCTTCGGCTAACCGTGGGTGCACTTGTTGTCCCTCTGCCTACCCCTTCGGGGATATGGGCGTGAAGATACTGTTTCATTACTTTTTCTTAGCTAAACTTAAATGGGTTTTCTAATCGTGTTATTAAATGTAAACTGTAATAAGAGTGAAAGTAATACGATACAGTAACAGTTGATATAAAAATTAAACATATTTATTAATAAAAGTCAATCGCGTTATATTAATATATTTAAGACTAGCTGTAACTCGTGACTCCGTTCCCATGACCTAAAATCATTATTTCCTTTTGTATAGTAAGATAAAAGTAGCCTATACTACTCCTAGATGTTATAGCTTTCTAATGGTAAAAGAATTTTCACGACCGGTCCAGTAGTTTTTGAGTTTATTTACAACAATTGCACAACATTCTTAATCTTAATAACACAATACTCTTAATTAACCGTCGAAAAAACGGAGTAGGTTCTCAATTCGACCACTTTTTACAGAACAGAGTGCTAAGTGTGAGTTTTTCTTTCCGCATTCAATCGTGAGCGCGTTTGGAGTTTACTAGGAATTTGTATGTGATTTATACAGCGCCACCTAGTGGTAAACTGGTTTCTCACGTTTACCACTAGGTGGCGCTGTACAAATCACATACAAATTCCTAGTAAACTCCAAACGCGCTCACGATCGAATGCGAAAAGAAAAACTCACACTTAGCACTCAGTCCAATTTTGATAATACTTTTTCTATAAAAAAATGGCACCACCTTCGAGGTATACCCATTCCTATGGAATGGGTATACCTCGAAGGTGGTGCCATTTTTTTACCATAAGAGTACGTAAACAAGAGATGATTGATTCTTCATTGGTTAACTTTTTAGTGATCCGATTTTGATAATTCTTCCCTTATTAGATAAAATATACTCCGAGGGCTGTTTAATTACATTGCTGTATAATTAAACACCCAAAGGTGTACGAAAACAGAGGATGATTTGATGATGATCCACTCACTGATTTTAATGTATGACCATACTTACGCCTAACTTTTCATCGGTTAATTTTTTGTTAAAAAGGTATTATTATCTCTTGGTCTAATGGTTACACTATTTGCTCAGGTCACGATGACACGGATTCGAAACCTGCGTAAGACAACTGTGTTACAGTACCCGGCGATAAATATTGCACATCGACCTTTGGAAAGAGACAATCGGCTAATTTCGGCTTCGTAGAGCGTTATCTCTGTCGCACAAAATACAAACAGTCCGGTACCTATTAGGAGCTGTTAAAACAAGTATGATTTGCTTCTTTTGATATTTTTATTCTTTGTATAAAATACACTAATTTTTCTATAAGTGATGGCTTTAGGTTGGGGTAAAATAAAATAAAAAAACATTTTTACATTATGTTTACGTATTTAATTATTTTGGAACATTACAGCTTTAGTGTACATAATAAACACCATTATACCTATTGCTAAAATGAGACATTGCAATAAAAATAATCATAATTCTAATTCTCAATTACTTCCATTTCACTATCTGTGCTCTCAAAGAGGTCAATATCACTGTCACTATCAGCCGTATTTATTACTAATCTATCAGTGTAATTGTCTAAACTGTGTTGAATGCTTCTATATTCATTCTCACATTTGATTGCATGATCGCAAACCTTTTTCCACTCTTCAGCGCCGATCATGTTTACCTTTTCAGTCAATAATGTTTTTACTGTAGTTAAGTTCATACCCACATTTCTAGAGGCTACATAGCCTTTCAGTTGAGACCATATATTTTCAATTGGATTAAAATCCGGATGATATGGTGGCAATCGCAACACAGTGTGCCCATGTTCGGCAAGTATTTTGTCCACAGAAAACTCTGTATACCTCTCCTTGTGCTGACATATAATAGCGTAAATCTGGGTTTTTGTTAATTTTGGATCAACTGGAATTTCATGTCTGTTTAACCAGTTGATCATTTCCCGTTTAATGGTGTTTGAGTTGGGGGGTCTCTCAACATACTTGTTGTGATAGGGTGCGTTGTCGATAACTAGAACAGAATCACTGGGTATATTTGGGATTAATTGGTTAACCAGCCATTTCTCATAGTTATCGTTATTCATTTCATTGTGATAGTCACCTGTAGTGTCCGTGGATTTATACGTTAAAAAAGCACCGGGTACAAAGCCTTTTTCATTTCCCGCATGAACTATTATCAAACGTTGACCTTTTGAAATTGGCTTTTTTACTCCTTTTTTCTTATCGTCACTCCAAGATTTCCCTTTAGTGTGGGATGCATGTATATATGACTCATCCATGTAGACGATATTTTTTCCTGTTTCGCGAAATTTGCGTATTTTATCAAGGTATTCCATTCGTTTGAGACTAACGTCGTGCTTTTCCATTAGAATTTTTCGATTATCTTCCATTTTAGTGAACTGAAATCCCATGTCATGAAGTATTTTTCTCAATGTTTTTTCAGACCCATTGTAATTAATAGCTTCAGATAACTTAGCTTTTAATGATTTTATTGTTGGCAGTTCATTAAATCGTAAGTGAAAATCATACACCATTCTTCGAACAACATCGTAATCAAAATCGTCCATATCCAAACGAAATTGCTTTTTTGGTCTCCCTTTTTTTGGAGTGCTGAACTTAATTTCAGTCGAATGTGTTTCAGTACTGACTTCGTTTAATATATTGTTCAAAGTTCTTCTTGAAATTCCAGTGGCATTTGCAACTCGCTCTTGAATCTTCTTAAAATAACAACTTACATTTTCATCTACTTTTTTTTTAAATCTATCAGCTTCGCTTACAAAGTATTTATAAACATTGTAGATAATTTCACGTGACTGACCTCGTAAAGGTTTCCCTCTTTTTCCGAAAGATGCCATATTACAACTTTAAATTATTTAAATTTGTGGGTGTTATCAACTCTAAATATATATTTTTTTCGGGACGCGACTGCACTCTATCGTACTTGAACAACGACTGACTAAACGTCACATAGGTAGTGTGGGACAGAGATAACGCTTTACGAAGCCGAAATTATCCGATTGTCTCTTTCCAAAGTTCGATGTGCAATATTTATTGCCGGGTACTGTACCGAAGTTTAACTACAAATCGAAATCATGGTAACAGCTTTTTTAAACATACATTTTTATGTATGTCGTAATACTTTATGGCGATTATTTTTTTTTTTAATATTATTATGTATGTCGTATTATTTTTATGTATGTCGTATAACTTTATGGCGATTATTATTTTTTTGAAAATGTGCCAATTATTTATGCCAATTTATAAATTCCTGTTTTGACTAGTTACCTAGAATTAAAAATTATTATTTTATATTATGTAGCAATGGAATATTTTTGTCATAATGTAAATTTCATGAATTTTGAATGAATAATAAATTTATATAGCAAAATAAAAAAGTAATAGTTAAATTTACCAATAATAATAAATACGCATTTTAATACAATATTCATTAAGACAATTAATACAATTTGTTGGAGATAAATCGCAAAATGAAATTATTATATTGCATTGCATTTTGACACAATTAATAAAATTATGTCAAAATGCAAATATGTGTCACTGTAGGTTCAAATTTGCAAATAATGTCATATGCAATTAATTATAATTTCAATTCCAAATATAATAATCTAAATAAACAATAATAATTATCATTAAACTTCACTGAATAGCAAAAATATTGCATTTATAATAGTTACTAGCTGCGCCCGTGAGCAATTTAACATGTCGCCGACACAACTTTTATTACAAATTTTCATTTCCTATTTCAGCCCTTTTGAGTGTTGATTTTTGAAAAAAGGTAACCTATGTTTTGTCAATGCCAAATTTTATTAAAACAATTAGCCCTGAAAGCGTAACAGACTGACAGACTTTCGTAATTATAAAATTAGTATGGAAATATGGATTTACTTTCAAGGAATTCCTTGACAGTATATAAGTTTAAGAGTTTCAAAAAGCCAATTTTTAAGACAATAGGTTATTTTTAGGTAATTATTCTGTCGCTATTTTTTGTTTTAGTATTTTATTAAATAACTTAATAGTCATTTTAACTAACAAAACTACTATTTTTTGGAAAATGGAACATTTATTTACAAGACGGAAAACTAATCTAGTGGAGTCTCGTAATTCCAATCTAGCTTGAGAGATATCATTAGATTCATCTTAATTGGCAGCGACATACCTAGGCTATAAAAAATTTATCCAACTACGCTAGAGGGAGAGTTATATTTTATTAAGATCGGGTCGCAACCGGGTTTTGTTGTTGTTTAACTCCTTCATCCAATCTTTCATCTTTCATCCAAACAATTAATATCATTATCTCTATAATAATTACTGGCTTAATATATATAATTTCTTATCAATTTTATAATAGATTCGCAAATTAATCACGCTTGGTAAAAGAAAATTCAGGCAACAAATTCATCAAGAAATTTTCCATCTTCATAATTGCAGTATTATTGAGGACCAAAATACTTAAAGGTTGTAATCGAGCCTTAGGGAAATTATGAAATTGGTTGTATTTAGCTAAGGCATTTTATAATATGCTTCATTTTTAGGTAAAAGTAAAGAAAATGAGGTAGATAATTTTGAATCATAATTAATAATAATTTTTTTATTTCATATGATACCAAATAAGCAGATAGTTCTCCCGATGAAAAGAAACATCAAAAATGTCCCAGCGAAGGTTTTTTTTATAACATTACACAGCAAACAAGCAGTTGTCTCTCCTGATGGAAAGATAAACCATCGCCTATAGACACAAAAGATATCAAATCTGTGTAGTGGGGATATATTGGAACAAGTATAAATTTATCGGCTACCTTAACCTCCGAGATGCTGTTACTTGTCGGTTTAATTATTGATCACACTGACCGGGACGCATCGCAACAAAAAATGCGCAGCGTTATCTTTATGTTAGGAAAGCCATCTGCTTGTTTACTTATTTTATGATTACGTCTACCAAGCGCGGCACTGAACTATTTTATTATTTATTTTATATCATAAGATAGCAAACAAGCAGATGGGTCTCCTGATGGAAATAGTCAACCGTCGTCTGTAGACACCAAAGATGTTAATGGTGCGTTGCTATGTTATGGCGAGGTCTAATGCCACATGCTTAGGTTTACCTGCTACCTTACACTCCAAACCGGAACATGACAGTGACAAGCACTGACGCTATTGCGGCAGGAATAGGTAAGGCGGTGGTACCAGACCCGGGCGACACAATGCAAATTTAATGCAAAATTATAGGCAAAATAGATATTGGAGTTATTTCAATACAAACATTTAACTTAAAGCTTCTACTCAAAAATTGAAACAAAAATTTAAGTTATCTTAAAACTTATATTTTAACATGTACTTCCACCCAAAAATTAAAATATTTGTGTTTTAGCACTCACCCCGTGCTTAGGAAAACTTGAAAAACTTTAAAAACAACAAAGAAAAATCCCGACACGTGGGATTCGAACGTACAATTTTTCTTCAATCCTTGACACTCTAACCAACTGAGCCAGTGTCGACTGGTTCAACGTAGCGAAATTCTTCCGTCGATTGTACTGATCACTAGATATACATACGTAGGGTAGGAAGGGGTAATGGGGATCACTTAAGCAATAATTGAAATAAAAAAATAAAATTAAACTAAATCTTTATTACAACCGCCTCATAATAAAGTATACTTGTCTATTATTTGGAATCAGTAATAATCACTTTAATAATCATCTTTAGGAAATATAAAAGTAAAAAAAATATCTATTTTGTATTCCCATTGCACTGAGGTGAGGGTAATTGTGGTCACCTTGTGGGCAATGAGGATCATACAAAAATCTAACACAAATCGCAAATATAACCCTTTGGTGACTCCCACCTCGTACAATCTGCGTGAGCTCATAAACCACATAAAGTACACCTGTACCAAACCTCATTATTTCGGCCGAATTCGTTATAGATTTAGCACGTATTCCCTGCATCGTCAGCATCATCTAGCTCATCGTCTTGGCATAAACCATCAGTAGCCACGTCTGAAACAGAAGTATAATTTGATTCCTGGAGAACCTTCCTCTTTACTCTTTCGGTTTCCTTCTTCCACATTTTAGTCTTCTTTCCTTGACTCTTTCCCTTAGTTATATTTTGTCCCTTACTTTTATCCTTGGCTTGGCAGAAGGCTTTACTTTCCTTATTTTCTTTTTCTAACAAGTTTTCTTTTGTTGGCGTGGATGTTAAAATTTTGGCATGCTGCTTCTGGCGACTTTGTTTAGCATTGTGGGTATTAGTTTTCTCTGGCAACTTAATTAATTTCGACACAATATCAAGACTAGAAACTGCTGGAGCAACTGGCATTGATGTGCCAAGTACTGACAAGCTTTCTTGGTCTGACGCTGGGCTATTAATTTCAATCTGATCTGAGCAATTCGGCTGGTAGAAAATCTTCACCACAAAATACGTCTACATCTAAAATAAGAATACCAAAATTATATTATGCCTTTACATTGCGGGAAATCGTGATCACTAGCGGGCAATGGGGATCACCCGATCCTCATTACCCACAAGAATTTTATGAAGAAAAAAAAAAGAAACAAAAAATATATTTAAGCAATATATGGGATTTGAGTATAAAATCGTTATACTGAATATACGAGTAATGGCGTAAAAAAGACACAAACTAGTAGATCAATAATTAGAATACCTACAGCTTATTTTGCGTCCTTAAAAATTTACATCGGCGAGCCGCAAAAACAAAATACACTTCTCATTCCCGAGACCGCCACAATACTAGCGCGGCGCTCTTGCTACCGCTAGCGAGGGACAAAGCGGGACGGGGACGGCAGTAAACGTATTTCTAGCAGTTGTAGTTTTGGAGATATGTTGGTGACTACCATTGCCCGCTGATTCCCATTACCCGGTCTTCCCCTAACTAGTTAAATGAGTTCACCATTACAGATGAAATTTACATTTATAATATTGATCAGTGCTTTCGTGTTTCTAATTATGTTTTAGCGCTCACCCGTACTTGGGAAAATTAAAATATAATCTTAATTTATGTAGTTTAAAACTAATATTTCGACACATGACTTCCACCTAAAAATTAAAATATTTTAAGTTATTTTAAAACCTGATTATATCTACCTGACCAAATTTTACAACTATCTTTTTATTCAAAATTAACATTTTAACAAAAAAAATAATTATTTTAAAACTAACATTTTTACTTCCACTTCGATCCAAAACCAAAATTTCTGTCATTTCGATACTTATATTTTGACTTATAACTCATTCCAAAAATTTAAGTTATACGTAAACTTTTTATGATAAAAATAAATTTTTACATTCTTTGAAATTTTATCTAGCCTATCTATGAATTTATAATAAAATATTATACAAGTATTTAAAAAAAATTATATATGTTTATTAAACGTATAATTTGCTGACTTTATGTGCCTATTGGTTATCACAAGGCTTCCTTAAGAGCAGGCACAAAATATTTTTTGTATAAGTTGTTGTATTTGTTGTATTGTTTTGTATAACCAAATAAGAAAATATCTCTACTGATGGAATTATATAACTATTGCATGTAGAGACCAAAAATAAACTGTTTCTGTAAAAATGTCCGTCCTTCTAAAGGAAGACCAAGTCACAACAGACCGGGAGATGGTGACACAAAATATTAGATGATTTGTATCATTACGGCGGTTCTTCAGGGGTCTAATTCCGTAGTGACAAAAGGGAAAATAATTGTACCGGCAGTACAATCGCGTGGTCGTTAATCGAAATTGTCGGATAAATAACGACTTTTGAACTATTTGTTCCACAAAAATTCTTTTATTTTCCGATAGTCGATAAAAAAAGAAGTAAGCGGTAGCATAATGCAATACATTTCTGTTGTGACTTGACTTGTGACCGCCATACCGATGTGAACATATTAATTTAAAAAAAACAATTCACTTGTCTGTACTAAGCAAATTTTTGCATATCTAATCATCGTCGAGTAGCTATTTTGTACCACCACCACCACCTCCCGTCTACGATTTCCCGGTCCGCAAGTGTAGTTAGTTATCATTATCGTTTGTTATTTTTAGGTGAACAATATTGTGTATTGTTTTTATACCAGATAGTTCCAGTATTTTTTCAATAATATTCTTATACGTAATTGCCTCATACACAATGCACAAGTTTGTGTAAATAACCTGAATCAAAGTTATTCAATTAATTTTATTCGTAATAAAATCGTATTAAAATTCTACGAAAGCCACTAAATTGCAAATACACTTTAAAAAGGAACTAATGAAACTACGGAACTACTACGGAAGTCATTAACTCTAAACTTTTATATTGTTTCTTATTTTTAATACAAGTAAAAATCTTTCTCTAGCGACAATGTAACCAAAGTTAGCAAGAGCAATAAAGTTAATGCTTTGTTTTATTTATGACAAACGCGATAAATAAAAAATGTCGGATGCATACAATTTTTAACAAAATATGACATGAAAATTACAATAAGATGAAACTAACAACATACAAATGTACAAACACGATGTAAGAACATTAAGGAAGATCTTTCAAAAAAGAAAAAGACAAATGACGTCAAATATTTAGTTTTGTTTCATCTGCCCGTATTAGCAACTTAGAAAATAGTGTTCATTTTCTTTGTTTTAATGTAAAATTATGTACCTAATTCCATATTCCTATGCACTGCACACTGTACAAGTTTTCTACAAATGAAGGTTAACTGGAAGAGAATCTCCATAGACGTTAAATTCGCCTGTTGTATATTTTGTGCAATAAAGAGTTTTATAAAATAAATAATAAATAAATGTTTCTGAAATTGTAAACAATTCAAATTAATTTATTTAAGAGATGCAAAACGTATAAAAATTTATATAATTGATAAATTAGTGTTTATTATTTATCAATTCAAGATACCTTAAACTTTCAAAGGATTTATTAATTGTAGCTGTAAAAATGTGTCCGTGATACAATTTGCACGTCAAGCCAAACGTAATTACTGGTTCATTGCAAAATGGTATTTATCAATATGTATTTTTCTTAGGCGAACTCTCTATACACACACACATCATTCTGCTACAACGAAACATTGAAATTGTATTAGGTATCATATGAGGTTGGTGTCAAGTATCTCGGAAACCAATGTTTTTTGTATGATCGTTATGAATGAGGAAAAAGAAAACAAATTCACTTGGATCCTGACGCAAATCTCTCGTTTCAACCTGGCTTTATATGTTAAAGTAAAATTTAATTACTCAAATTGTTAAATTACTTTAAATAAGCTTGCGAAGGAAGTCCTCTCAGTTGTGATGGATGGTCCCGTGTTGTCTACGGCAACTTTTATATGCTTTACAAATTATGAAAAACTGGTAAAATGCGTGTCGAGCTACGCGCAATATAGGTTTCGAAGTTTCCCATCATAATAATGCGGACTAAGAACAGCACAATAAAGTTCCACATTATAAACATTTAAACTATTTGACATCAATGACGGACATATCGCACCACAGGTTCACCGCCTATAGAAACTTCTCAAAGTAGCCATACTTAATATTATAAATGCGAAAGTGTGTTTGTTTGTCCGTCTTTCACGGCAAAACGGAGGAATGAATTGACTTAATTTTTTTATTGGAGATATTTAAAGAATTGAAAAGTGACATAGGCTATTTTTTTTCTCTTTCAAACCCCCCACCTCCCTAAAATGAAATTAACGCGAGAGAAGCCGCGGACAAAAGCTAGTATTTTATAAGTTGATCGACTATTACTCAAAAACTTGTAAAGCTTTCTGAGCCGTGATAGTTTTCCTTTTAAGTTCATTATATTTAGTACCATCGTCGCTAAGGATCTATAAGTTAGACTGCAGACGGACGGACAGACAGCGAAACTATAAGGATTTCTATTTTACTTCGGAACCCTAATAAAAGTGAATGAATAAAAATAACTTTTTTAACATGAAACACAAAAAAACAAGCAGAGTGCTCTCCCAGTGGAAAATGACACTCATCACTTATGGACATTAAAGTTGTTAATAGTGCTTTTACATCCACATGCATAAGTTTACCTTACTTTCCAAACAGTAACACAACAGCGAGATGTATTAACGGTGGAAAATCGGGAGGGGCTGTGGCGGTGCATACGGCCATTGGCTTGAACGTAAAACGCCAATATCTGCAAGTCACGTTGATTGTTTAAGATTCAAACAAAACAAAATTTACTTCTTATTTTTATATCATAAGATAGCATACAAGCTGATGGGTCTCCTGATGGAGAGATTGGACCATCGCCTATAGACACCAAAGATGTTAATGGTGCGTTGCTATCTGGTGGCGAGGTCTAATGCGACATGCATAAGTTTACCGGCTACCTTACCCTCCAAACCGGAACACAATGATTAGCACTGACGCTATTGCGGCAGGAATAGGTAAGGCGATGGTACCAGACCCGGTCGAGCCGATGCAGAACTCTACCACTTAGTAAACTTCGTTTTAAATATTTTAATAGCCATATTTATTGGAACGAAGTTCCTTACGGCAGGCTTGGAGGGGATAGGGATTTTGCTGCGCGACCGAACTGAAAAAAATGTTATAGTAAAACCGTAAGAAAAATGCGTGGAATAAAAGCGTTAAATGAGACGTGCGCAGGCGCGACAGTCGCGTACACAAGCGAGTAGTGCCGTTTAGCCGAAGGAAGTTTGTTCCTACCTGGTGTCCCGCGACACTACATCATTTTTTTAGTTACTAATGAGCCAAAAATGCGGCAACACAATAAGAAAATCCTATGTAAGCAACTCACCGGGTTCGTCTCTTATTAACATTTTAATTTTTTCGCCCACTGGCTTTTATGTTGAAAGTTTTTTATAGCATTTATTTTAATACAAAACTAAATAAGTAGTACAATAAATACTTATAGAAGTGCTCGAGGAATCGGCAGCAGCTGCAAACAACTTCGAGGAGTCGACTTCGAAATTATTTTGCATGCCTTGGCCACGGTAATTTATACAGTGCCTTGGCAGCTTTGAGCCGCTCTCAAAACAGATTCGGTCGTTTAGCGCCGGACGGTAGGTAGGCACTTGTACGCCCGTACTGCGGTACTAAGCGCTAAAGCAGTATCTCAAAAAAATTCGTAAGTTTGATTTTTACGTAATCGGATAGCTTAGAAAAATACGCATCTAATGTACTATGCCTTATAGCGGTATTTTATTTTTAAAGTATAGAAAAACCCTAAAGAAAGTTTTTTCTATCCCACTTTTACCTTAAATTACTAAGGATATTAGCATTGTTTAGGTATATCCACATACATTTTTCATATTTTATCTATTGAACTAGAAAATATACCTAATCTATATATATAAAAATCAATCCCTATTTTCCTTGGTCATGACATCACGCCTGAATGGCTGGACCAATTTCGGTAAATTTTTGTTGTGTTTGTAATTGTAAGAAGGTTCTTATAAAAGAAGATATGAAGAAAATTGCGCGGAAAATCAGAAAATTTAAGAATACTTAACCACCATATAAAGTGTAATGCCATTTTGGCTGCGTGGAAGGACAATCCGTAGTCTTATATAAATTATGTGTCACGTTGTTTGTCCGCTATGGATTCCTAATATGTAAGGCAAAACAACGTTTGCCGGGTCAGCTAGTATTATATAAGAATTCCGTTTAGTAACTCAAAAAACTATCTGTAAGATAACAAGTACGTACATAAATAACTTCAATTATCTCGAAACTAGCTGTCACTGAGATACCGTTTTTGCGCTTAGTGCGGCAGCGTTTTTGACGATAGCCGTAATTTATTTTTCTTGCTGCCTTTGGCACGAGCAGAAGTTGACACACTAATTTTTTTTACAGTTTCTGGTTACTTTTAAGTATAATTGATATCCACATTACTTTAAATATTATTTATATCGATTATTCTAACATACATTTTTTTATATCATAAGATAGCAAACAATTTCTGCATTGTCTCGCCCGGGTCTGGTACCACCGCCTTACCTATTCCTGCCGCAATAGCGTCAGTGCTTGTTGCTGTCGTGTTCCGGTTTGGAAGGTAAGGTAGCCGGTAAACTTATGCATGTGGCATTTGACCTCGCCACAAGATAGCAACGCACCATTAACATCTTTGGTGTCTATAGGCGATGGTTGACTCTTTCCATCAGCAGACCTATCTGCTTGTTTGCTATCTTATGTTATAAAAAAAATAAAAGCAGATGGCTCTCCTGATGGAAAGAGTCAACCATCGCTTATAGACACCAAAGATGTAAATTGTATATGATGCGTTGCTATTTTGTGGCAAGGTGTAATGTCACATGCAAAAGTTATCGGCTATCTTACCCTACAAATCGGAACACGACAGTGATAAACACTGACGCTATTGCGGCAGGAATAGGCTGTGGTAAAAGACCCAGGCGAGAGGATGCAGAGCTCTACCACCTAGTAGCCACGATGGTAGTGACTCGCATACCCAAACAATTCCTTTTACAATCGGCCTGGTAGAACGGCAGTTGGCCTATTCTTCAAAGGAGCCCGGACCAACACGGGATAAATACACATAACTGTGCGCTTCGCTTGTAGATCGTGAACTATCTATATTAATATTATAAATTCTAAAGTTTGGATGTTTGGATGGATTGATAAATGGATGGATGCATGGATGGATGGATGGGTGGATGGATGGATGGATGAATGATGCAGAATTCACCAAAAACTTTTACAACGCAGCGGGCTATAGCTGCAGCTAGTACTAAATAAAAATGAGCAAAATAGGCCCGTTTACATCATTTTACAAAGCGTCTCTCCACTACCACCCTTAACGCCTCGATAACACCTGCAAACCATAACACTGAGCTAACTATATGCGCTTAACAATGACAATAATTAATGTTTGTAAGACTAATAGTGTTTTAATTAGAAAGGTAAGACGAAATAGACCTTGTGGCTGCGCTCCGATCCGATATTAATTATAATAAAATATCGACTAGCCAAAACCGTCTGTTAAAGTTTATTTAAATAAACATTTTTGGCTTTGATTTTTCGTTACCGTCCACTTTTTTGGCCTAGTACCCGAATACTTTGGTGTAATTTTAAGAAGTTTCGCGTCAAAAACGAAAACTGACTGATCTATTTTCCAATAAGAACCCGAACCTATACACACAGGACACACATAATTGTATTCATAACTATATTAATACTAACAGTTGGTTGCTTTTCTACAGCCAATTTAAAAAGCTTTTTACTTTTATCAATGAGAAAAAGCCTATCGCTCTCTCATATAGTTAAGTCATAAATGTCAATAATAATTTTATTACCCTATAAATAAAATACATCTAAAGAAATTACTATCTCGCACATTCTTGAATGGACTGCCTGGAAACGGGTCGTGATGAATCGCTTTGACGTGCCTGCCACTCTAACGGACTTATACGTTCAAGTGTACTCAATAGTTGGATTGTTCCTGTACATTTTGTAACTTAGATCTTGCTCATCAATAGTTTTATTACAACCGTTGCCTTGAGTAAGTATAACAAATGGAACCTCATCATTTTGACCACATAACATTATTATTTTGACAGCTTTATGCAACTGCCTTTGGTGTTGCATCAGATTAGCATCAGGTGTACCTCCTACTCGTTTACCTCCTCTTTTATAAAAAACAATGAACTACATGTATTTTTGACTACACTAATTCCAGAAATTAATATAACCTCAAATAAACAAATTTTATTTGTTTTTACATAAAATTTGTATATGATATGGGTGGCGATATCAAGACATAGTCATCACACAAATGCTTGTCCCTACCTTGGATCGAACCTAATTTGGCGTTGTTAAGCCTGTACGCTGATCACTTGATCTTTGAGACTGTTTTTATAATACGGTAAGAAGCAAGTTTTTTTGACCTCGTTGCTCTCTGAATAAGCAAGCCTGTTTGACTTAATTCATGAGATTCATAAAGACTTCAATACCCTCACTAGGCAAAGTGTTATTGGCTTAATTACTTAAAAGTATCCGTGAATGCGTCTATATTAATCTGGACCGCTATTAAAGAATAGATCGACTGCCTTATGGCAAGGAACTTGTAAAAGGCCAGAAAAGTTAACATCTTCGGTGTCTCTAATCGATGTTTACTCCTTTTTATCTTCATTTTACACTGATACTAACACACTATTAACATTTTCGGTGTATATGTCGCAGTGAAATTGTCAATACCGTTAGATTATAATCTAACTAAGTGATATTATAATTTAACTGCTAACCTAACCTAATCAAATTATAAGACCCTAGGTAGATTATAATCTAACGACTATTGACAATTTCACTGCGACATATATAGGCAACGGTAACTCCTTTTGTTAGGAGAAGCTTCAGCTTGTTTACTTTTCTATGAAATAAATAAATTAAATTAAATATCAGCGAATTCGCTAAACCGAGCTACTTATAGTATATTCACATTTAGTTATATCCACAGATTTTGATCTCTGTATTAGGTATATAATATATTGTATTTGTGGCGTAGTATGAATGCATTACACATTCACATCGTCATGGGCATACCACCAATGGGTAACATAGCAGCATTACTCTGGCCTACCCTTGTCACCGTATCGAAGTTAAAAATTTAAATTACTAAATAAACTACTATTTATTTATAAATTAAATTTGTTATTACCGCGTAAAAAAATGCAATATACAACGACGGCTAACTTTTCGCTTTCTACACATTGCCTAGCAACGCTACCTGTTTTACTTTCACAACTCTGAACAACACGCTATCAAAAGGTGTTTCAGTATTTAAATAAAAAGGTTATTTATTTCCTTTTCAGTCTATTTACTTCGGCGATCATAGTTAAAAAATGCTGGTTACTCCCATGCTCGACTAAACTACTTCACTTATCATTATGCAGTTTTCGGAATAGTGTACCTTATCGCACAATAGCGTTTGCGGGCTAAGAAGCTAGATCGAAAACTGTGTAATATTTTATTTGACACTAAATTACGTACAAAACCGACCATTTCCAGTGACTTTTGAGGTACTTTCCAATCACCTATGTAACTTAAAAACTTTTTCACTTTTTTGAACTTGGTGTCAATTTTGAGAATATGCAAAATTACTTTATAATTTTAACATGTAAATACCCTTGTTTATTAATAGAAATAAATAATTAAGAAAATGATTACTACACAAAAGTGATTAGGAATCTGGCTCCTCGGTCAGATATCGACGTTTTCGTACAAATGACTCGTTTGTCCAGTTACACTTGATACCTCCTTTAAGTAACAGTCTCAAATATCGGGAAGGAACTCCGTTCTAACCAGGTATCCATAAGACACCTCTCATTTTATTTTATTAGGTTTTTTAGGGTTCCATACCTCATAACGAAAAAACTTTATCCTAGATCAATTCGTTGTCCGTATGTCAAGACCCTTTTTCTCAGGAACACGTAGAGGTATCACGTTGAAATTTATATCAAATACTCGAGTCTACGGTCTGTTTCAGCTGTGAAAAAATCAAACTTAAGTAAGTTAACGCTATCAAAAGTTATGACTATTTATGTTATAACTTTTGATAGCGATTACAAAATGGAATCAAAACCTATAGGGTACTTCCCGTTGGCCTAGAATCATGAAATTCATGTGTGTAGATAATCTTATATGCCTAGAAATTTGTACGAAACCCTCGGTATGCGATTCCAACTCGCATTTGACTGTTATATTTTTTTATGTTATTGGATAGGCAAACTGGCAGATGTGCCACCTGATGGTAAGTGGTCGACATCGCCAATGAACATAAATGGGATACCTGGGCTGATCTACCCCAGGTACACCATTCATGTGTTACCTATCCTGAGACATAAGATGTTAAGTCTCGGTGCCAGTAATTACACTGACTGCCTTGCCCTTCTCTTCGAAACACAGCAAAGCTGTTTCACGGGAGAAATAAGCTAGATGGTGCAGCCGAGAGCGCGGCACAGCGTATCCCTCCCATCGGTAGTTATATTATACAGATATAATAAAAATCGATATTTTGTCCTTTTCTGTGCCTATATCTAGAAAAAAATATAATTTCTGATACAGACAGATTACTTTTAACGAAAGTAAAGTTACGGACAAAAGATGGTAAAAATAAAATGAATATTATACCTTCCACTTTCTTCCGAAGTAGCAGGATGAACCGAACATAGACGCTGCAGTTAAACAATTCACCAGGTTGTAATTTGATAAGATGTGCTTCCCGTCAGCACATTTTACTGCCTGAACATATTATAGCTTGTTTCTTGTGATAATTGGTACCAACAAGTTTGCATGCTTATCCGAGATTTTTCGTCAAAAAATCTAAATAACATATTTTCTGGTTTAAAAGAAACTCAGGACTTGAACGCATAATACATAACATTATACATTTAATACATTATCTCTAATATAATTTATATTAGAAAAACGAATAAATAAATTTATGGAAACTGAATTTCATCAAAAGTAATTACTATCGGTCACATCGCTGAACGGGATGGCTCTCGGGGAATACGACGTGATCAATCGCTTTGACGTGCCCGCCGCCGTGACGAACTTCTGTCTAGAGTGCACTCTGTAGTCGGACTATTAGCACACCCTTTGTGAGAACTTACACACTCAACGCTATTATTAATAGCTTTGTCTCGAGTAAGTTCAATAATGAAATAGCGCATTGCTGTAATAACGACTATTCTAAGGAATGAGCGGCTTTTTATCTTATTTTTGACCACCACAATTTACCAACCAAAACAGTTCCAGCTCGTTTACCCTCACTTGTTTTAAAATAATGTTGGGCCACTTCTAAGGATTTCCAGAAATAATAAACTCTTTTTTTTGACTGATTACATGTATTGATCTGATCCTAAAGTAAGCAAATTATCACTTGTCTGCCTTTTTCTTTCCCTTTCGCATTGCGTTCCTGCTGGGAATCTAACCACAGCCCCAGTTGTATAGTCAGAGTCGCTACTCGACCATCGGTCATATTGCTCGGTGTTACGGAACAGTAGCAGAAATCCGCTTCATACTTGACTTTTTTTGCTATTCTTAGTATATAAATTACGTGTGATAGCCCCCTCCCCCTATCAAGTAATCCAACCAAAATATTCGATAAAGTAATTTCTATAACAAAATAACATTTGCTGGGTCAGCTAGTTAATATGTATAAATTACGTGTCACGTTGTTTGTCCGCGATGGACTCCGAAACTACAGAACCGATTTTAATGAAATTTTGTAGATATCTACTGTTTGGTCCAACTTAAGAGATAGGATAGTTTTTATCTCAATTAACCCTCACCTCCCCTCTCAAGTACCTCACAAAAATATTCAATATATAATATAATAAATAATAAATATTTACGGGACAAATTACACTGCACTGATCTAACCCCAAAGTAAGCAAATTATTTGCTTGTGTTATGGTAAGTCAACGATACTAATATATAGAAATACATATATAAATACTGGAAATAGATTTAATAAATACCCAAACCCAGAAATACAAATATCCATGCTCATCACACAAATGCTTGTCCCTCTTGGGGATCGAACCCGAACTCCGTCGATTGCGTGGTCAGGGTCGCTAAACACTCGACCAACGGGGCGGTCAAAATAAGTAATCATTCAATACAATCACTCAATACAAGTTATCTGTGTGGCAAAACAACGTTTGCCGAGTCAGCTAGTATTTAAATGAAAAACATATTTAATACTAATAGAAATCTTACAAAACTCCACATGTAGTCAGAACACATTTAACCTTCTTTCGCTACAAGTTTTCAAAAGGGGTAACATAAAGAATATAATATTGTTCACTTCTAGACCCTTTTGTTTTGAAATAGCTTTTATGGATAAAATTCCAGAAATATTTTTATAACTAAACTAAACAAATTACTATTGCGAAGATAAAACGAAAACAACGGATGAATTGAAAATCTAAGGGGTTTCTAGAAAATCTGTGTTTGGGAGTTTTCGGGCTGTACATTGTTTAGTAGAGACTTTATTTTTGGGCAATTTCATTACATAAAATGAACGCCCATTACACCGTCGATATCTAGAAAATTTATTATAATGATAATCCAGACACGACCGTAATCAGACGATGTTCTGTTATCTATTCATGTGACTTTAATATCTATAGGCGATGATTATCTCTTTCAAATTTAAACCCTCCGTATTGGTCCAAGCTTGTAGTTGGTAAGAGATGACCGATTAGCTATACGTGTCACTACTATCGTGACTACTAGGTAGTAGATTCTGCAACGTCTCGTCCAGGTATTTGGTACCTTCGTCTTACCTATTCCTATCGCATTAATGTCAATGCTTGTCATTGTCGTGTTTCAATTTGGAGGGTAAGGTAGCCGTAAGACTTATGCATGTGGCATTGCCATCTCGCCACAAGGAAACATTAACATCTTTGGTGTCTATAGGCGATGGTTTCTCTTACCATCAGGAGAGCCATCTGCTTGTTTGCTATCTTATATAAATAAACGAGATCAAATGGAAAATATAGGTACCTACTATTTTAAACAAAAAAACTATTTTGCAAGTCCATCTATACAGCGTGTAAGGGGTGGTCCACCAAAAAAACAAGTAAACCTTTTCCATTGAATGCCAATTCTTCTATGATTTTATGATTATATTATTATATGATTTCTTCTTATTTTACGCCACGCAATGTAAAGCGTACATTGCTTACGCTCCCGAAACTCCCGAAATAGCCGTAATAAATATTTTGCGCAGCATAATACATTACTTATTTTATATATTTCCTTAAAATTTAACATTTAAGAAAAAACACTGTATAGTATTACAAAAAATCAAATTATACAAAATTAAGGTAAAATAATCGTCAAAAAAAACATAACTTTCCCACATAAATGTCCAACAGTTTTCATCTCAGAATAATGGTCCAAAGCTATAGTTTTGATTTTCGGTAGATCGTCACTAACAACCTGTATATGACAAAGTTATTCGTATATCCATGAGCTTATACGTGAGCGTACATAAAACATATAAACATCTGGATTGAGAAACTCCTTCCTTTTGGGAAATCGGTTGAAAAAGAATTAGATTTTTTTATATCATAACTCATAAAATAGCAAACAAGCAAATGGGTCTCCCGAGTCAACCATCGCCTTTAAATACCAAAGATGTTAATGGTGCGTTGCTATCTTGTGGCGAGATCTTAATGTCACATGCATAAGTTTACCGCCTACCTTACCCTCCAAATCGGAACACGACAGTGAGAAGTACTGACGCTATTGCGGCAGGTATAGGTAAGGCGGTGATACCAGACTCGAGCGAGACAATACAGAACTCTACCAGCTGCCACGATAGTATTTCATCGCATAGCCAATCGGTCACCTCTTACGAACTGCCTGGCAGAACGGCAATTAGCCTATTCTTCAAAGGTGCCCGGACCAACACGAGGTAAAGAATAAATAAAATTACATACCCGTAAATTCCTAGTGCCGTTGGTACTGTAAGCAAGTTATTAATTTAATTATTGAATGTTCAAAGTGATAATACCTTTGTTAATGGATTCAATCAAATATTATTTTAGTATGAGTCTATCTGTAATCCGTGCACGGAACAATTACTGTTTGACCCGAGTATAACATCAATTAAACGGTTATTAATAACGTATAATCAAACTATCAATTGTGTAAATCATATTGGGTGTTGAGCTTATGCTAATACGCGAAGGGGAAATTTTGTACCACTTTTTAAGTCCATTGCGCAAATATTGGAGTATCAAATTTGACACGGTTATAGTTTAATTTGCAGAGGACCAGATCGATCATATAGCATCATATATTTCCCCGTGTTGGTCCTGGGCTCCTTTGTAGAATAGGCCAACTGCCGTTCTGCCAGGCAGGTCGTCAAAGGCGACCGAGTGGCTATGTGAGTCACTACCATCGTGGCTACTAGGTGGTAAAGTTCTGCATTGTCTCGCCCGGGTCAGGTATCACCGCCTTACCTATTCCTGCCGCAATTCCGGTTTGGAGGGTAAGGTAGCGACGCTTTCCATCTTCCAATCTGCTTGTTTGCTATATATATATATATATATATATATATATATATATATATATATATATATATATATATATATATATATATATATATATATATATATATATATATATATATATATATATATATATATATATATATATATATATATATATATATATATATATATATATATATATATATATATATATATATAGCAAAGAAGAATTTCGCCACGTCGAGCCTATCGGCACTAGCCCAATGATAGAGCGTCCCGGCTCGATAGGGAGACGGTCGCAGATTCAATCCCTGCGTGTCGATATTTTTCTTTGTTGTTTTTAAAGTTTTTACAGTTTTCGCAAGCACGAGCTGAGTGCTTTAAGATAAAAATAATTCCAACGTATTATCCGGATTTGGTACAAGCACCTAACCTCCTCCTACCACAATGCTCTTCTCTTCCCCGGATTTGGTTCCGCCCTCCTTAAGAATAGACCATCTGCCTTTAGATCTTGTGCGTTCTACTGTTATGATTTACAGAAGATAAAAACTGCATTGGGGGACTGAATATCGAGATGATAGCCAATAAACGTTACCCCGTGTCACGCCTGGGTCCGGTACCACCTTACCTATTCCTGCTGCAATAACGTATATGCTTGTCGTTCTCGTATAGCTGTTTAAGGGTGAGATTCCTGATTAACTTATGTATCCGGCATTAACTCCCGCTATACGGATAGCAGCACGTCTTTGGTGTCTATAGGCGATAATTATCTCTTCATCAGGACAGCTATTTACGTATATATAAAAAACACTTTTGTGCCTTCTGCAATGCCTGTGCGTTAGAAAATAAAAGCTTATTACTGTATATAGGATACCCTGATATAAATATGTTTAAACCATGCTTCATGTCACTAATTAAAAAATAATAATAATATATAAAAATTTACAGAACGGGAGGAATAAAAAGTGATAATTTCCATATCAATACATCATAGAAATCTATTAAACTAATACAATTAATACAGAGAAAACACATCTATACATATAATAAAATCGTAAGAAAGTCGAAACTGTACATTAAATATTTTTTTAAAAGAATATTTGGGGCGTGATCTACAATCGATATTAAAGCCAAAAAAATATAGTTTTTAGAATTTTTGTGTTTGTCTGTATGTATGTCCGGGGTAAACTCAAAAAGTACTGCATGGATTTACTTCAAATTTTGCATAAATATTACTAACAGGTCGAGTCAACATATAGGCTAGATACTATCACGCTATCACCTAAAGGGGAGGAGCAGTACGGAGTAAACGAAGTCCGCGCGGACGAAGTCGCAGGCAACAGCTAGTAATTAATAAAAATAATAATAATAATAAAAAGAAGAAAAAGAACGAAGAAGTGAAATGAAATTCTATAGACGTTCAATTCACTCTGACTGCCTAAAGGGAACTGGTGTGACAATATTTTTTACTTACATTAATTTTATTTTAACTATAGTTAAAACACAAATTAATTTATTTGGACAGGGATTAATAACAAGATTATAAGCCATAGTCTAGTTTGTACCGGCGTTTTATTAAATATCATATTTACTAGCGTTACTTTGTTGGAATTTTAATAAGGATTCATAATTAAAAATATAGATGTGGTTTACCTTACACAGTGATTACAAAGAATTCTCTTAAAAGAATTTTCACAAATAGATCTGTTAATTCCGAGATTTAAGCTACTGCATAGCTTCTATCGCGGGCCTTGAGCGTGGAGGCTGAATCCAGAAATTCCGTTACGATAAAAACCTAATACCCCCCACTCCGACCGGCACAGCGGTGATACTTTTTAGTTTTTCCATCTATCGATGAATACCAGAACTTTTAATGACTTTTTGAAATATCACGCTTGTCTCTTTAGTTCAGCAACCCGCCTTTAGGCGGCATTGGTTGTATTGGAAAACTACCGTAATCAGCTGTTTGTGAGAAAGTATATACATAGGTATATAGGTATTTATCATCTACGTACAACAGTGAATATCTGTACTCGTATAATTTGTGTACAAAGTTTTTTAAATATGAATAAACAAAGAAAAAAAAAGACTGCATAAATAATATAAATATATAATTGTAATTGCATAAGTTGATAAAAAATGCTATGCAATAGCTTTACCGCGACAGTCTCCGAGTGCCACACGTCTTTTTTTATATCATAAGATAGCAAACAAGCAAATGACTAATGGAAAGAAACTCTCTAATGGAACCATAGAATGGAACTAATGGAATGAGAGTTAATATTTTCAGTATCTATAGGCTATGGTTGCCTATAGATACTGAAAACTATGCGGGAACGGGAACTATGCGGGTTTTTATTTTTTCCACGCGAACGAAGTCGCGGGCACAGCTAGCCCATACTAATATTATAAATGCGAAAGTAACTCTGTCTGTCTGTCTGTCTGTCTGTTACGCTTTCACGGCCAAACCACTGAACCGATTTGGATAAAATTTGGTACAAATATAGTTTGAGACCCAAGAAAGGACATAGGATAGTTTTTATCCCAGAAATCCCACGGGAACGGGAACTATGCGGGACTTTATTTTAGAATTTTTCCACGCGAACGAAGTCGCGGGCACAGCTAGTATATTATAAATGCGAAAGTTTGGATGTTTGGATGGATGTTACTCAATCACGCAAAAACTACTAAACGGATTTGAATGAAATTTGGCATACAAGTACCTGATGACCTTAAATAGCACTTAGGCTAAATCATCCCGGAAAAATTAGATGATCTCGCGGAATTCACCAAAAACGTTTATAATGCAACGGGCTGGACGCTACAGCTAGGTTATACCTAATATAAGTATGGAAGTATGGATAATATATGGATATGGATAAGAAGAGCCATCTGCTTGTTTCTATGCTGTAACATAAACAAAATTCTGTACATGTACCTTTTCAGCTTTAATATTCCTTAATTCTAAAATGGAAAAATTTATCCAAAGTAATATTTCTCGAAAAACAACAGCTTCAGTGTATGATGTATTCAACGTATACATCCATACCATACATTTGCGGTCTAAGGCATAAAGATTTATAACATGGAGTGTTTACGTACAGAGATCGGAGCAGTTCATAAATCTACTTAAATAAGGGGAACGCGTCAACTGAAAACGACCTACAATAATTCAGTAGAAATCCATTCCGCATTTTTATTGGAAAGACCATCTGCCTAAAATATTCATTCATTAATTCATTCATATCTGCCTCGCAGCATGTTAAAGTGAATAAAGCTTTTTGTGACAGCACCATTTTGGTAATATATATAAATAAAAATGTTTTCCTCGTGTTGATCTGGGACATTTTTAAGACAAGACCATTTCTTATTCTGAATGAAAGTTCGTAAAAAGCGAACAATTAGCTAGCATTGTGACTACTTGGTGGTAAAATTCTACAACGTCTCGCTTGGGTATTTTTTAGATCCTCCAACATATAGACTATAAGTCAGAGTCTTTACTTATCTTTTTTTAATTAATTAGAACGTTATGTTTGGTGATCATTATATATATTTATTTATATGCAATGTATGAACGTGGTTGTTTTTTACATTTTTCTTCTGTAAGAGCCAGTCCACACGGTGCATTGCGTCTGCGTTGCGTCGACGCAGCGCTGCCGCTGCGTCATTTTACATAGTAATAATCATAGTGTACACACGGTGCGCTGCGTTGACGCAACGTACACACGACGGAACTGCAGCCGTCACAAAGCGGGCGGGGGTATACTGATTACGATGCAAGAACGGCAGCACTCAGTTGCTTGTGCGTTGATAGGGAGGACCCATACAAGCTCATCTCATTTTGTTTAAAGAAATTAAGGGACAGATCCAATACCATCTTGTGATTTTGCGTCGATTTCGGCGGTTACTTAGTAATAGTAGCAAATCCAGACGTCTTTCCGATCCATGCTTTCGATAGACTGATGATGTTTTTTACAAAATGCTTGCCCTAACTGTGCCTCACAGCTGTGACGACGGAACATTAAGACTGCGTTGTAGTAACGCTGAGATGGCGTATCGCCTCTGTGGCTGGCTATGCGTCAAAACATTTATACTTATGAATATTTTCCATATTTATAACAATTTCATTAAAATTATTTTATAGTATCTGACTTCGATTTCTTGTTGATGTTGTCCATTCGTCTACATTTAATTTGATTTTACAAATATGCAATGTAAATATGCAGCGCTAATTTACTAAGCTAGTAAGTTAATATGATAGCAAGTTTTTTTGCATACTTATATATCAATTACATATAAGACGCAATTCAATACATCTAATTTTTACAACTCGCTACGTATGTAGATAAGGAAGTTATTGATTTTGTCCCGATTTTCGAAAATCGAGTTTTCACCAGATCTCCACGTTTTGAACCTTGTCCTAATAGCCCACCCCAGCCCATTTTCACGATGACGTCAGTATGTCTGTATGTAAGTGTGTATGTAAACATCATATAACTTTTAAACGGCTTGACCAATTGAAACGCGGTTGATGTCATTCGATTGGATTCCACTCAACTTAGACTTCTTGAAAATATGAATTAATTTGCCCGGGAGATTTTGAGAAATTTTAAAAAACCTCAAAAAACTTTTTGTTGAAATTCCAATTTGATGTTCCGATTAAATACAAAATCTAATTAGCTCTTTTCCTCAAGAAACTTTGTCCGATGCACAAACTGCATCAAAATCGGTTTATCCTTTTGGGAGTTATCGTTGCCGAAAAATTTTGAAAAAAGTGTTTTTATGACATAACTTTTTACAAAGTTTTTAACCAATCATTTTTCGACGATCTACAATATTTAAATACTTAAAAAACTACGTCAATAGCAGTTTAAAAAATCAAAACCGAATCAAGGTTTCAAAAGTTACAGCTTTTCAGCAAATTTTCTTAATATTTTTAAAATAACTTATACCGATTGATTTTAAAATCTAATCAGCTTGTTTCTCTAAAAAAACTGTGTCAAATACCATAAATTGGATCAAAATCGGTCCATTTATTTGGGATTTATCAATAACGAAAATTTTTGAAAAACATGTTTTTTGATATTACTCCGACATTTTTCAACCTATCGATTATTTAGCTAAGAAAATATTTTAGAGCTCAAAACTTGCAATGAATTTTATTTGAAAGATCAAATCTATCATCGTTTCCAAAATACATATACAGCTTTTCAAAAATAAAATTTAGATTTTGGAACTCTGAAAAAATCTATGTTTAGGTATAGTTTTTGTCATTTTGAGCTTAAAATAACTCAATAGTAAGAGATGTTTCAGGGATGGCCTGTAAGGTCAACCGGTTTACAGATTTTTTTCCAACTTGCTACTGTTGATACTTTACGTTTTACTACTATCTAAATATATTAATATTTTAAATGCGAAAGTTTGAATGTTTGGATGGATGGATGGATGGATGGATGTTTGTTACTGAATCACGCTAAAACTACTGAACGGATTTGGCTGAAATTTGGCACACAGGTAGATCTGGAATAACACCTAGGTTACTTTTTATTTCGAAAAAAATAGGTGATCCCGCGGGATTCGTCAAAAAAATTTATAGTGCAGCGGACTGCACGCTACTACTAGTAAGTAGATATATCTTAAACAAAGCTATTCCTTAATTATTATTTTTGAATTATATTTTATTTTGTAACTATAAAGTTTATTAAAATGTTTTATCTGTATTTGTCACATATAAATACTCGCATATTCATATGTATATGTATTTATATCACTACAACATACACTTTCTTATATACACACATACACCTGTGTTCATAAATTTACAAATTTGTACATGTCAGTTGTTTTTCTTACTAATTCTAATTTTGTCGATATTTTTCTAATCTTTTAACCTTTTCTTACACTCCTTTATGCTGACATTTTATGTATAATTAAATAAATTTTAGCATACCTTGCTTTGCTTACATTCCTTAATGCTGTTTTGTATGAACCACTATTGTTAATTTTATGTAAATGTAATATGGTTAATATAAACTGTAATAAAGCCCGGGACTTCGTCAACAGTATGCTATTGTGACTCTGGCTAACTGGTCCCATTTTTGCCTTATGGGGTACTGATCGCTTAGTAGTGATCGTTTTTCTCTAGCTTATCGTGGGAGTAATTGGTAACGCGTTAACTAAAATAACTAACCACCACCACATTTTTCTCTGACATGCGAACCCCCATAGTGACTACTTTTCGGTACGGTCCCCTTAGCTCCTTTTATGATTGTAACTGAGGAACATAGAACACTGCCTTACCGACACTTATCCGGCAAACTTATACATAACACATCATTAAGATCTTTGGTATCTCTAAGCGATGGTTTCACTCTCCATCAGGAGAGCCATCTGCCTATTTATTATCTAATGATATAAAGACAGCTAATAATGAGGAACTCTCACCAGAGATGAGAACAGTATGAGGCCAAATTTTTACCTTAAGAATTATATTTTAATTATTTTATTTGCAAGAAAAACCCAATTTCAAAAATCATACATTAAACATATTCACTTGACACCTACCTATTCTACTAATCATTGGAATTCAAATTCTTTTACAATTTTGAATTACATTTATATTTTAATTTAAACAACTTTCATCAATGTTTTAAACATTATTTTTGAAGTACAACAATAAGCGGTCACGAAATACTGTTTCATCTTTCTGAAGACATCGCCCATTTACGAAATATTGTATGGTGCGGATACTATGTGGATATCCGTGCGTAAAAACACTATCACACAATAACATTATTTCGAGATAACAAAAAGAATATCATACAAATAAAAACAAACGGCTAATGTTTGAAAGACAAATACCCTAAATTAAGATAATTCACCTCAGCCTACTACAATATTTTTTCTTGTTCGCTCTGGTTTTATACTTTTATCCTTCATTTTATTTATACAAATTGCAATGTTGGATAAAAATGACATCGTTTTACACGCTGATAACAAACGCTATCTCTTAGAAATATTACGCCAATATCAGGGAAACCATTACTGGAAAGCTTTACGTTTGTGTGCACAAACGAAACGCAAGAAACGTTGCTTTTTTATTGACTAACACAAAGAAAACTTAAAACCAGACACTTAAGATTCATATTCCTCTAGCCGGTATATCAGTTTGTAGTTAACGAATATCACGCATTTGAAATGCCTCTACCCAGGTGGAAGAGGCTTGATCGATTGTCTTTTTGTCGCCTTAGCTTGGTCCCGATATTACGTGAACATTTCTTTAGTTGTCAGCGGCCCCTCAGTTGTTCAGCGGGTATTATTGGTGACAAATTATACAGCATTCAGAAGTGACGCTTGATGAATCAAAAGCGTTTAAATTTTCATCGATTGTGATTCGACATTGTCACAGTCATTAATAACTTCATTTGTTTCTAACGTCGGCTGCTGTTGCGACGCAATACGCTACTACGTAATCCGTATGGGTTGGAATTTGTAATTGTAGGTTATTAGCAAAACACATTGATTTATTATTATGGGACTTACGAATTTAGACATAGGAAATGAGATGACACAACTCTCTGTATGATTTATTATAGCTTTTATTTATCGTCGGCACTTAGTAAAATTTCAATATTAATGTTAAATTAATATTGAATTAATTTCAATATTAATAAAATAACAATTACAATATTTTATATTAATTTAAAGGTTTTATTACTAACATTAGTAAGTCGAGTGGGCCTGATGGCGTCTCTCCTATCGTGCTCAAGATGTGTGCTCCAGAGTTGGCACCGGTTTTAACGCGTTTATTCCGGCTACAATACTCAAAAGGAGTCGTGCCCATAACTTGAAAAACCGCACCCACTCCCTAAAAAAGGCGATCAATCGGTCCCGTCCAACTATTGGCCTATAGCGATAACCTCCTTATTCTCCAAAATAATGGAGTCCATTATTAACTGCCAGCTACTGAGGTATCTAAAGGAGCACCAGCTGACTAGTAACCGCCAGTACGGTTTTCGTCGCGGACGCTCAGCTGGTAATCTTCTAGTTTACTTAACACATCGATGGGCAGAGGCAGTCGAGAATAAGGGAGAGGAATTGGCAGTTAGTTTGGACATAACGAAGACACTTCTTTCCAAGCTTCCATTTTATGGGCTTCCTGAGAAATTGTGCAAATGGATCACCAGTTTTCTAACGGATCGAAGTATAAAGGTCGTTGTTGATGGCGCGTGCGCTGACCATAAACTCGTCAATGCTGGTGCTCCTCAAGGTTCTGTGCTATCGCCTACGCTGTTTCTTCTGCATATTAATGATATGTTGCGATCGAGCAGCATTCATTGTTATGCGGATGAGAGTACAGGCGATATTTTATACTCGGGCCGCAGCGGAATTTCTCGGGAACACGTCAACGAGTGCCGGAATAAACTAGTGTCAGAAATTGAAGCACAACTTTCCGTAGCTTCGGAGTGGGGTCGATTAAATTTGGAGCAATTCAACCCCATTAAGACACAAGTTTGCGTGTTTACCGCTAAAAAATCACCCCTTGTCGTATCACCTCGTTTTGAAAATACTTCCCTGAAAGTCACAGCCAGTATTGAAATACTTGGAGTCGACATATCAAGCGACGTTCAGTTCCGCGGTCACTTGGAAGACAAGGCTAAATTAGTCTCTAAAAAGCAGGGCCAGGCAGTACTTCACACCAGCCCATCGCTTATTACTTTATGAGGCGCAAATCTGGCCTCATATGGAGTATTGCTCTCATTTATGGGCGGGGCTCCACAGTACCAACTCCTTCTTTTCGATCGCATTCAACGTAGAGCCGCTTGAAACATCGATGACGGGACTATTTCAAATCATCTTGATTCTTTGGCGTCACGTAGAGATGTGGCATCACTCTGCATCTTTTATCGGCTCTATCATGGGGAATGTTTCGGGATACTGTTTGGATTCATTTCCGCCGTCGAATTTCACCATCGGACATCGCGGCAAAATTTGAAGTACCATCTCGATGTCTGGAAATCCACAACCATGCGATTTTTGCCCCGTACTACTTCTATGTGGAACCAGCTATCGGCAGAATTTTTTCCAAACGGATACGACTTAGGGACCTTCAAGAAAAGAGCTTACTCATTCTTAAAAAGCCGGCAACGCAATTACAAGACTTCTGGTAGTGTAGTTGTCTATGGGTGGCGGTAATCACTTTCCAACAGGTGAGCCTCCTGTCCGTTTGCCCCCTCTTCTATAAAAAAAAATAGTCAATCAAAAATGTCAAAAATGTCAAAAATGTCAAATGTCAAAAATGTCAAAGACCGACACCGGACGTTAGCGCTATAACCCTTTGTTGCATACATACAAACATTGCATCGCATACATAAAAACATAATATAATAAACGGGTTGGCGGTAAACGCATCTGCCAATGTTAAATATCTACCACAGACGATCAAATTACCTAGTCTAACAGTCGGCGGACGCATTCGCAAATAACATCTGCTGATGAATCTGTCATGTAGACAAGGATTTAAATATCGGTATTTTGTCGTAACGTTATTACTCGCGAGATGACATAACGTAATTTTTAAGCATAGCGTTATCCATAAATGATACAGAATTTGTCATTACTTAATAACGTTATCCATTGCGTTCTGTTATACACTACGAATTAAAAGCCCGGTTACACAGTAACGACCCTTAAGGTCAACTGTAATAGTCATTTCGAAAACAAAAAACTATGAATTAACGTTACGGTATGTGGTGACGTAGTCTCCTAGCGCTAGTTGGCGAACCGATAACGAAACAGCATGAAACGCGGCAACGTCGCATACTCTTGGAGTGAGGTCTGAATAGTCAACTTTCGCTTGGGTCACGATTTAGCTAGTTCTCTTGAGTTCCACCATGATTGTGGAAACGTTTTTGATAATTTATTGTAAGTAATCTATTGTCTATCACTAGTAACGTTATGATTCAAAATCCTAGTTTTGTGCCGCTGAGTAATGTAACGCAGCCCTCTACTCTTAACTTTGGTTCATACTTTGAATCTAAAGCCCAAATTGCCTCACTTGGCAAATGCTTGGTATTCTGGCGAAGGTGAAACAGTATTTCAGCCCGGGACTGATGCTCAACCATTATCAAGCACAAGTCCGTTCGTGCATGGAATACTGCTCGCACCTCTGGGATGGATCCACCAAATACCAGCTGGAGACACTTGAGGTGATAGAGAGGCGTGCCAAGAGGCTCATAAACGACAATGATCTGGTAGGCAAAAAACTTCATCCCGCTCATCGCCACAGAGTGGCTAGTTTATCGGTTTTTTATCGGATACACTTTGGAGAGTGCGCTGCGGAATTGCACGACTTGATTCCACCATCCCCGTTTTTCTATCGATCATCGAGGCATACAGATTCTAGGCATCGCCATATGGTGGACGTTCCAAATACCCAGACAAAGAGGTTCAACTCCACATTCTTCATTCGAACCGCAAGGGACTGGAACGTGCTTCCTGAGTCTGTGTTCCCCGACGAGTACAATCTAGGGATCTTCAAGAGAAGAGTGAACATGTACCTTTTAGCGAAACGCGTTCCATCTTAGGACGCATCTTAGCGTACCATCAGGCGAGATTTTTTTTATCATTTTTGTTGGAATTTGTTCCGAACTCTGGCATAATTTGTGATGGATCTGCAGCCATAGTCACTTTCAATTTTCTATTGTGGAACTTATACCTACAGCAATTTTCTCTTGTCAAGTCCTTAAGATATCCTTACACCAACGTATTTTAGACATAAGGAATATGTTTATCATGACTCTCAAGGTCGTTTGTTGTAGTGTTGTATACTTAATATCGTCCACGCTAAGAAATACTTATCATAATAAATAAATAATTTTGCAAAGAAAACTTATGTCGATTTACATTAATATTTTAATATATCCAGTTTAATATTTATAGTAGTATTGTTAGATATGGGGCTTACGTCATCTACTTAGACTATTGACAATCTATACTAGAGTATGAGTAATAAGAGTATAATATAGTGTAATAATATTTGATTTCTTGCACAAAATTAATGCTGTCAATAATCTGTAGCGCTGGGAAAAAGAACACCAGAACACAGTGTCCCGATTGGCTAATTCAAAATCTTTATTTTGTCACGCGTGTTTACAACCCACTGATTATTAGGTACCTACTAATTCTTTCAGATTATTACAGGATCTATTAGTCTTATGTGTTGACAGAAGATAGAAGAAAAGGTCTGTTATTAGCTAAGCCTTTGTTTTTTTTTTACTCTGTACATATGTAGAAAATCTCAAAATATGTTTTACAGTCATCACTATTAATTATCGACGTTACTTAACATAATTTCATCTTCAATAACTTTACAAAAAACAGTTTTACTCTTTTAAAGTAACATTTTATCATATTCAGTCAAAGGGGTTTAGCTTTCTTGTATCTTTTTCGCATAGTCCACAAGATGAGATTTCTACCATCTATTATGTCTAATAAGGAATAAAAATATAAAGAGTCTGAAAATGATTAATTAAAGCTAACATAAACATAATTTATCATCCACTCGATAATACTTAAGTGCTAGGAATTATACAAAAGACAAATATCGTTTTATATTATTTTATAGTCACATCCTTATATATTTTTTCTCTTTTTTTTTTCGTTAATAGCATCTTTCTTGCATAACATTTAAGATGCTGTGCATGTGAAACTAGTTAATCAAATAAATAAAAATATTAATTTAAAAGAGTTGCCTCAGTAGAGTAGCGGTACCGACTTCGATATAGATGCAAGAGGTCTAGTGTTTAAACTTCAGATGGAGCAATTTTAAGAGTTTTAATGAAAACATAACTTTTTTTATGTCATAAGATAGCAAACAGGCAGATGGGTATCTGATGGAAAGAGTCAACCATCGCCTATAGACATTAAAGATGGTAATGCTGCGTTGCTATCTAATGGCGTGGCCTAATGCCACGTGCATAAGTTTATCGGCTACCTTACCTTCCAAACCGGAACACGACAGTGACAAGCACTGACGCTATTGCCGCAGGAATAGGTAAGACGGGGGTAACAGACCCGGGCGAGACAATGCAAAACTCTACCATCGAGTAGCCACGACGATAGTGATAGACAGTAGTAGACAATCGGCCGCCTTTTATGACCTGCCTGGCAGAAGGGCAGTTGGTCTATTCTTCAAAGAAGCCCGGGACCAACACGGGGAAAATATAAATATAGAAATAACTTGTTTGAGACTGTAAAAACTACAAAAACTCTAATTATTACGATCAAAATTCAAAGTGATAGGCTAGTAAGCATACGATGGATGTCTTGCTTTTTAGGCCTAGTAGGTATACCACAGTTTACATGAATCTATATATATATAAATCAATTTCTGTTCGTTAGTGTCGCTAAAACTCGAGAACGGCTGAACCGATTTGGCTAATTTTGATTTTGAATTAATTGTTGAAGTCCAGGAAAGGTTTAAAAGGTGAGAAAAAAATAGAGTAGTTAAAAAGGCAGAACAATTTTTGTCGGGTCAGCTAGTAAGTAATAATAAGCTCGGTGATGGGCGAAAAACGTGAAGCCGCTCATATGAGCAAATGCTTACTTAATATCAAACCCTCGTAGATACCTATATCTTGTAAATAAAGTATAATATATTGGTTGACAAAGGTTGACTGGGAGAGAATGCAACTAGCATTATGTCCGCCTTTTGTACAATTTTACCCATGTAAGTGTATAATAAAGTTAAATAAATAGAAATAAATAAATATATATGTGAAAATATAGGCTTGTAGATATATAAATTAATAATATGTGCACAAGTGTCTTTGTTTGTCTACTGTTTTCTTGCAGCTTGTTAGCTGGAAGAAATCTCGATATGAGATAAGCTCGCCTTTTGTTTTAATATACATCATTTTATTGTTTACTTTAAATGTTTTGTGTACAATAAAGTGTTTAATAAATAAATATTGTACCTATCATGAGAAATAGAAAAATGCCATGTTATGCCATTTTAAAGTGCCAAATAAGAAGCCAAGGCTCAAAAATACCCCTGGAGTGGTTCTATTTCGTCGGTACTCCGTGGTGAGTACTATATCTCCAAAGTCTGTTGTTCTAAATTTTGTAATTATTTTTGTCACCGAAATCGATTTCCTCTCGTATTTTTATAAGCCTTACGCTACTCTTTATCTTTGTGTTACCTATACATCTTCTATACAAATAAATAAAATTGGAGTGTCTGTCTGTTTGTAATATTAAAATAACCGGTTTTTACTAAATGCATATGGATGTATACACGGCATTATACCAAAATAACATTTTTACTATTTTTGTCTGTCTGTCTGTCTGTTTGTTCCGGCTAATCTATGGAACGGCTGAACATATTTTGACAGGACTTTCACTGGCAGATAGCTGATGTAATAAGGAATAACTTAGGCTTTCAATTTCGAAATTTTCCACGCGGACGAAGTTGTGGGCTCAGCTATTATTCGTAATAAGTACTAACTGCTACCCGGGAAACATTCACGTGACCCAAAAGCACTGTTATACACAAATTTAATGAAAGATCCAATCTTACCAGTTCATCCAGAGATTTGCGTGTTCAAACAAACAAAATTCAATAGCTTTATTATAAAATAGAAGATGCATAATTATGAATTAAACTTTTACACGTTACATTCGTTATATTTTATTGAATTATATTCATTTTTTGTAACCTTGTTATCCCAACGTCATAAAATAATAATAATAATAATAATAAATATTCATAGGACACAAATTACACTTACTGATCTAACCCCAAAGTAAGCAAATTATTTGTTTGTGTTATGGGTGTTAGTCAACGATACTAATACATAGAAATACATATATAAATACTTTTACATACATAATAAACACCCAAACCCGGAAATACAAACATTTATGCTCATCACACAAATGCTTGTCCCCGTCGGGGATCGAACCCGAGCCCCGTTGATTGCGTAGTCAGGATCGCTAACCACTCGACCAAAATAAAGTCAATCTTATTTTTATAATTGCGTTTATATCTCTTAAAGTCATTCTATCAAGCTCCGTCGATCTAATCTATTTTATTATCCAACTGGCATCACGGAAAGAAAAGATACATTAGGAAGTTAGGGAAAGTGATTTAATAAACGAGGCCTATAAGAACAACCAATGAATAAACTTCGTGCAAACCCATTAAAGTTCTTTGTGTAAATCGGTAGAGCAAAATTCTACTTACATTTTGTTTTGCTTTAGTATTTGAGCTTTACTTACTACCTCTAATGTGGTGTATTAGACTGAATCTCTTAAAAAGAACTAGCTGAACCCGGCCTAATGAAATCGCTTACTCTTAGTCTGTGACTTAAAACTTAAATTATTACGTTTTAAAATAATATAGATACATTTACTAGCTGATTTGCGCGACATATGCGCGCGAGTAATCTTACATGTTGTTGAAAAACTATTTTCATACAAACTTTCATCCAATAAAACCCTTATCCCTAAGAGTTTGATTTTGAAAAAAGCCTTAACTTTATCCTATGTTAGACGCCAAATCTTCAACTTAATCCGTGGTAAATATCATAAAAATCGGCTCAGGTGGTTTAGCTGCAAATGCGTCACAGATAGACCCGTATTTATATTTGTATGGATTAACTTAAAAGTATACAAAAACACTGTCCTGCTCAATATTCAGGGGAGAGGAGTCATAGAGACTAGATGACGAGATGAAAACACTTGTTGAGAGTCTCGGAAACAGAGAAGAGAGCCACAGAGCAGATTCTGTGCATCTCCCGCGTTTAGGCCCGTATAACCGAGATCGGTTGATACGGCCGTGGGTTGGTGCGGCGCTGGCCACAGGACAGACCCAACGGGGTCTATCCTGCTCAAAAGCTATATTATGTAATACGAGTATGTTTATTAGCAATAGTCATAGGGTAGTTTTTGAGTTTATTGCACACAAACATACAGAAGCAACATCTATATACATAAAAATCAATTGCTGTTCCTTAGTCTCGCAAAAACTCGAGAACGGCTGAACCTATTTAGCTAATTTTGGTCTTGAATTAATTGTTGAAGTCCAGGGAAGGTTTAAAAGGTGAAAAAAAAATAGATAAAAATAAGAGTAATTAAAAAGGCAGAACAAAGTTTGCTGAGTCAGCTAGTCTTATATATAAAATTCTCATGTCACAGTGTTAGTTACCATACTCCTTTGAAATTATTTTTATGAAATTTTATAAGTATATTCAGTAGGTCTGAGAATCGCCTACAATCTATTTTTACCCTTATCACTTAGGGGTATCCTAAGTGATAAGGGTTGTCCACCCATTACTTTTTTTTATTTTTTAGTAAATTTTTTATTTTTATTTTTCTATAATGTAGCATGAAATAATACATACAACCCTAAATTTTCGCCCTTCTATCACCAACCCCTATTTTAATTCAATAATTTATATGGCAAAATAACGTTTGCCTCAGCTAGTTTTTATATATAAAGTTTTTTCCCGTGTTAGTCCCGGGCTCCTTTGAAGAATAGGCCAACTGCTGTCCTACCATGCAGGCGTAAAAGGCGACCGATTGGACATGCGAATCACTACCATCGTGGTAGAGTACTGCATTGTCTCGCCCGGGTCTGGTACCACCGCCTTACATTTTCCTGCCGCAATAGCGTCAGTGTTTGTCACTGTCGTGTTCCGGATTGGAGGGTAAAGTAACCGGTAAACTTATGCATGTGGCATTAAACCTTGCCACAAGATAACAACGCATCATTAACAACTTTGATGTCTATAGGCGATGGTTGACTGTTTCTATGAGGAAACCCATCTGCTTGTTTGCTATCTTATGACATAAAAATAATTAAAGATAAACAAGCCGGTCAGCTTGAAATAATAATAATACACGTAATAATAATTAACACGACGGTGATAAGCACTGGCTTATCACCGTCGTGTTTCTGTTTGAAGGGTAAACCGATAAACTTATGATATTAAAGCCCCGCCACAAACGCACTTTATACATCTATTGGTGTCTATAGACAATGGTCGTCTCTTTCCATCAGGAGAGCTGCTTGTTTTCTTATGTTTTAAAATAAAAATATAAATAAAAAATAAATAAACGACTTGGCCTATGGATTTCTGTCACTACTGCCTGTTTAGAGGATAGGATAAAGTAGCTGGCTATAGATAAAGTTAGGGATGTAGATAAATTAGACTCAAAGAGCCGTGGAAATCTAAGTACACTTCACGTGAATTAATACACATTTGCCTATTTTCCACCGACTTCCCAAAAGGAAGGAGTTATCAATTCGTCTTTTTATGTTTGCTACCTCAAAACTCGGGAATTTGTGAACCGACTTTGAAAACATTTTTTTTTTTGGCAAGATACACTTCCCGTGTGGTTATATTTTAATTAGATGCAGATCTGATTTGGGGTTTCATAGATACAGGTCGTTCAGGAACTGGGAAGTCAGTTCCGTTAGTTTAAAATTGTTTAAAAAATTATTTAGATTTGAACTATGTTCAGTTTGGCGGTAGCCAGCACTACCGTCAGCTACCACCATCAAATGTCTAACCACGACGGTCATCTCTCTCTAACCGCGTGGGTTATCTCTCTATGACCATGTCGGTCATCCTAAATGTCTAACCACGACGGTTATCTCTCTCTAACCGCGTGGGTTATCTCTTTACGACCTTGTCGGTCATTCTAAGCGTCTACCTACGATGGTTATCTCTTTCTACCTACGATGGTTACCCTCTAGCGACTTTGGAAGCCGTCTCAAAGCCTAAACACGATAATTATCTCTTTGTCCATTTAAATCCCTAACCTTCCTTACTTCCCTTTCATACGTTTTAACCATAATAGTTATTGCATCCAATAGCTTCTAACCATGATGGTTAATAACACATAGAACCTTACACTTAGATTTCAACCATAATGGTTATTTTATTAATCTCTAACCATGATGGCTAAATAAGTTATATTTTTTGCATACTTACGATACTTACGCCTTTCCGATTCTCCTGGTACCGTACCTCCTTGCACCACCAGTTACCCATGAACTTGAACCTATGAACCTTGTTACCTTTACCTCACAACAAGAAGAAACAAACACAACAGAGGAAAACTAGCTACGGGAAGAATCACAATCAAACACCAACAACACGCACTTTAATTATCACTGAACAAAGAAACGATGGCGGCGGACACCGTTTCACTTTAAGAGCACTTTAATCACTTAATTCACTGAAGAGGCGCAGCCGTACCAGCCCGCAGATGCATCGGCCAGGACCAGCAGCCATGGCAAGGCGATTGACGAAATGCCCAGCAGCCAGGCTCTTCGTGAACCAACCCGGTGAGACGTCCAACTGACAAGTGACCACTAATACCGTGCAGCCCTGAAAAGGACTAATGATGACGAAGACCCGATCACCATGCCGTTCCTATAAGAACGCAACACGGCAACCGTTAAACCAAGCGAACGATCCAGAAGGAGCGTCCGGCCGCAACGAAATAGGTCTGCGTCCAACGCCGCCGCTGCGTGAGCGCAGACTGATGACATCAGACGCCGCGCTACGGCGCGAGCCCGCGCGCTGGGTGGAGCGCACTCCCCGCGCGCACCGCTCGCTTACGTCGACCGTCGCATGAAAGATTTCGCCTCGATTTTTAGCGCCAGGCAAGCCGTTTAAAAAACAATTTCGGTTCTAGCAACAAATTATTTAACTTGAAATATTGTAAATGCGTAGGCTTTCTCTCTTTAATTTAACCGTTAGGCATTTTGAATATTGTATAAATATAGGGCAAAGAGATCAAATAAACACACTTTGTAATTTTTCATCAAACGTGAACTAGTGTTTCATTTCTCCAAAAGTATAATCGAGCCAGCTGCCGCAAAACCTCTGCCGAGTCTCCAGACGCCCTGCATCGCCTGCAAAACTGGTGAGACCTTCTGATAATACTTACAGGAGTTAATTGCTAGCGATCACAGCCATCCGCTACAGTAATCCGCTGCACCACGGACTACCGCTACATCAGGATTCATTTGTCATTTTTTATTATTACTAAATAAATATACAACCTGTATTAATCTTAAAATTTGAAGGAATCATTTTACAGTTCTTATTATTATCATTTAACTTATTTAAGATGTACAACGCTAAACGCAACTAAATTTAAGTAAATAGCAAATACCAAAGAGAACTATAGTCTTAAATTAAACTTAAATAGCATTTCACAACAAACTGTTTGTTTACACTTTAGATGAAAACGGAAGAGATAATCTTTGAACAAATCAAGTTTGCTCCGTATATTCCTTTCTATCACATCAGTGGTTTTCAAACTTTTTGTATTATAAACACAAGCTGTTTACACTTACTTTCTGCGGTTTTAAATGCGTTTATGCTTCCGTATATTAATAAAATAAAGGAATACAATTTGGTGTTATAGCTACACAAGCTGCACCTTGTAACCCGCTGAATTATGAGGAATTTTGGAACAATATATTTTCAGAGATAAAAAATGTTTTATGTCTTATTCCAAGTCACCATCTACCTGTGTACATAGTTACATCCAAATTAGTTGAGTAATTTTATATCATTGATTTTTATATCATAAACTGATGGCTCTCTTGATACAAAGACAAACCGTTGCCTAGAGACCGTTCTTGTTCATGTGGCGGGATGGCAATGCCCGGGGAACACGGGGATAAATTTTACCTTAATAACATGTACTAGACATCCCTATGATCTGCATCTAAAATTGAATTATATCACTTGAACAATTATATCAGTTGAAGCATCAAGGAATTTGTTAATTTGTGCACACTTTGTGATGCTTCACGCAGAGTTAAACAGGAAAAGTTGAAATTTTAAGCTCATTTCATTCACATATTTTCGAATTCCGTATAATGTAACTTTGGACTCCTGAGCAGCTACTACATTCATTTAAGCTTTATTTGACAAATCTTAAGATTACTGGATTATGTAAATAAAAAATGTTGTTTTAAAAAAACTTGCATTAAGTAAAAAACGTAGTTTTTAATAATTTTTTTTTTTTTCATTTCTGATTAAATTTTGTATAATAATTGTAACCTTGTGGAGAAAAAGTAATGTGAAAACATAATCCAGACTTAATAGTTTTTGCAATTACTAGTCTCGAAACATTGATTACCAAATTACTAAACTAGTTATAATGCTCGCATTTATATACGTTCTATTCGTTTGCTGGCTATATCCTTTGTATGAGTAATGCTGCAACCCAAGGTGGAGAGTACACCGTTTGAAAAACACTGTGTAATACGTAATAAAACGTAATTGGCTCTTCACTCTCTTCCGAACAAAACCGTCGTATATTATTCCAATTAGTACACGGATTTGTGGCGCATATCAAATCCGATTATCTATATTAATTTGCCGCTTTGTAATTTAGAAATAATAATACCGCTTTACGAATACATTTATATCATGTTATATTGGTATTTGCATATTCTGTCAGGTAGTTCGTAAACTTCGAACATCGAACCATGTTACTAATATAGCTTTTTTCTATTCCAATTGTAAGAATCTCTGTGTTTTTCGGTTGTTAGTCATTTCCTGGATTGAAGTAGGAAAGATTTTTTTAACATAAGATAGCAAATAAGTAGATGGGCCTCCTGATGAAAAAAGTTAACCATTGCCCATAGACACCAAAGATGTTAATGGTGCGTTGCCATTTTTCTGGCGAGGTCTAATGCCACTTGCATAAGTTTACCGGCTACTTTACCCTCCAATCCAGAACATGACAGTGACAAGCACTGACGTTATTGTGACAGGAATAGGTAAGGCGGTGATGCCAGACCCGGGCAGGAAAATGCAGAACTCTACTACTTAGTAGTTACGATGGTAGTGAATCGCATAGACGATAATCGCCTTTTACGACCTGCCTGGCAGAACGGCAGTTAGCCTATTCTTGAAAGGAGCCCGAGACCAACACGGGGAATTTGTTTTTTATAGAAGAAGGAGCAAACAAACAAGAGTGCACCTGATGGTAAGTGATCAACGCCGCACATGGTCACCCAAAATACCAGAGGTCTTGCAGTTGCGTTGCCCGCCTTTTAAGAATGAGTAAGCTCTTTTCATGAAGGCCCCCAAGTCGTATCCGCTTGGAAAGACCCCTGAAGGTAATTGATTCCACAACAGTAGTACGAGGCAAAAAGTGCCGATAGAAACGCACTGTTGTGGATTTCCAGACATCGAGATGATGAGGGAAGAATTTCAAATTTTGATGCGATTTCTGATGATGGAATTCGGCGGCAGTAATTAATCCAAATAACCCGTCAGAACACTTCCCATGAAAAATACAATAGAAACCCAGAGTAAACCAACATCTCTGGACAATGCCAAAGAGTCAAGCCGTTTCGAAATAGCCTGGTCGTCAATGATTCGAACCACTCTACGTTGAATACGATCAAGTGTAAGAAGCTAGAACTGAGGCGCTCCGGCCCAGAGATGAGAACAGTACTCCTATGTGAGGCCGAATTTAAGCCTTATAAAATTGAATTGAATTGAAATTGAAGGCGATGGCCCGGCAAGAAGTACTGTCTTGCTCTGTTGGAGACCGAGCACACCGAGCTTTTTGGAGGCTAGTTTAGACTTACTCATGTTGGTCCAGGGCTCCGTTGAAGAATAGGCCAACTGCCGGTCTGTCTGGCAGGTCGTAAAAGGTAACCGATAGGCAATGCGAGTCACTAACATCGCGGCTACTAGGTGCTAGAGTTCTGCATTGTCTCTCCTGGGTCTGGTACCACCGCCTTACCTATCCTTGCCGCAATAGCGTCAGTACTTGTCATTATCGTGTTCCGGTTTTGAGACCTCGCCACAAGATAGCAACGCACTATTAACACCTTTTGTGCTTATAGGCGAAGGTTGACTCTTTCCATCAGGAGACCCATCTGATTTTTTGCTATCTTATGATATAAAAAAAACCTTCCAAGTTACTGACAAACTGATCGTAATTCGTTTAGAGACACTAGCTGATGCTGTCAGGAGAGTATCTCCAAATCGAGGTTATACGACAAAGGTCGCTCCGTTAAAAAGACATTTTAACGGAAAACACGCAGGTTTTGACGACTCCATTCCGAGACATCGGGAAGTCGATTCTCAACTTCAGACACAAGCTTATTTTGGCACTCTTCGACGTGTTCCCGATTATTCGATATCACCAGTACTATCATCCGCATAGCAATGTATGTAGTGAATTCGCATCATGTCATTGATATGCAGAAGGAACAATGTCGGTAACAGCACGCAGCCTTAAGAAACAACAGCATTGAACAATTTAAGGTCAGAGCATGCACCGTCGACTACGACCTCGATGCTCCGATCAGCCAAAAAACTGGTGATCCACTTGCATAATTTCTCGGGAAGCCCATAGGAAGGCAGCTTCGCGAGAAGCGCTTTGTGCCATATCCGATCAAAGGCCTTCGCTATTTCTAACTAACTGCAAATGGACTCCTCCCTCTTGGACTCAACTACTTCCACCCACCGATGTATTAGGTATACTAGAAGATCACCAGCTTAGCGGCTGCGACGGAAACCGTAATGGCGATCGCTATTCAGCTGGTGCTCTTCTAAATACTTAAGGAGCTGAGAGTTGATGATTGTCTCCATAATTTTGGAGAACAAAGAGGCTATGCCTATAGGCCGCTAGTTTGACGGATTAGAGTGATCTCCTTTTTAGGGATGGGATGCACTAGCGCTGTCTTCCATGAAATCGGTACTACGCTGAGTGAGTAGGAGAGCCGGAATAGGCGTGTTAATACCATCACTAACTCCCGGGCACACGCTTTAAGTACAGTCGAAGGGATGCCATCTGGCCAACTCGATTAATGAACGTGAAAAGAAAAAAGTGCTTTACGCACGGAAGACTGCAGGAGTTTTAATTCCATCTTAGAACTACAGCACTGCGGGATGGTAGGCGGTGCATTTCCTGGTTGGCCAGAGTCGAGTTGGTCGCAAAGAACGAGCCCAAAAGATCGGCCTTCTCCTTTGCCGTATGGCCAAGAGAGTCATCATCTCCGTGTAAAGATGGAAGTGATGGCTGTGAGAAATTCCCCAAGTCAGCCTTGGTGAGAGACCAGAACGCACGGGTTCCCGAAGGAAGGCGGACTAATTTCTCACCAATTCTGCCAATGTGTTCAGATTTTGCAACAATTTCTTAATTTGTCAGTGCAGCTTGCAATTACATACAGAAATACAAAATTATACTACTCACCAGTAAAATAAAATCATTTTAAGGGTAATTTTTAAGCCTTGTCATCTCATTCAGTACGATAAGACAGTACAACATGGTTTATCTCTATTTTTTCACAATATAATATAACCTACGAATGTATAAAATTTTTGACAGTAATAGGAGCGTTTGTTCATATGTGCAGCGACTCGTTTCCTTCCTGATGACGTGTCTACTAGTATTCATATGGTCTGTGGTCACTATTCAATTTTAATTATCAATATGTAATAAATAATAAATATTGAAATTAAAGAGACAGGTTGGGATTAAAGAGACAGTAAGTAAGTTTTTATAACTTATCTCTGTCTTTAAACCCGTTTAATTGGCAATATAAAACGATTAACCTTTATAAAATACGGGTTAACCCGCAAAAAGGGTTAACCAAGTGAACAGATTAATAAGACAACCACAACGTTTTAACCTATGTAATGCTACATTGTTCTCCACGTTTAAGTTCAAAACTCATGAATAATATATCACGTATTTGTCTGCTTTGCAGCACATAAATGGTGGGCAAAGACCTAATATGAAGATTAGATGGTAGACAGACTAGATTGCAGATTCTAATAAGTCTGGGCCTCTTTTGAAGAATACACTGTATGACTTTCTGCCAGACAATTCGTAATTGGCCAAAGGTTGGCCAGTCAAAAAAAGACAAAATACTAGATGGTAGAATTTTGCATCTCAACAATGTTTGGTTTGCCTAGTGGCGAGACGGAGATGCCACATGTATAAGTTTAGCATATATTTTATACTCCAAACTAGAACGCGACAGTAACAAGCGTAGACACTATTGCGGCAGGAATAGCGGTACCTATTCTGTAGCAAAAGCGTCAGTTTTAATTACTGTTGTGTTTCGCCTAGGAGGATTACATCTTATCATTCAGTTAGACGATGGACACTTCTTTCTATTAGGAGAAACATCTGCTTGTTTACTAGTTTAAGGTACGAAAAAAATATCGACTGGTCTAGCAATCTGAAAATCTCTTTAAATATTACAACCACCATAGCCTTGAAACCAGGACCGGAATAGATTTGTTCCGTATTCGCCCTAACTTTTTGTCCCAAATTCCATAAATTTCCGTATTTGCCTCACATACGAAATATTTCCTATTTCGCCCTACGTTATATCAGGTCCTAAAAGTACCGTTTCCAAATACACAAATTTTTCAAGAACTTCATCACTTCTGAAACATAAGATTTTCTTCGTGTAATAAAATAATCAAGTAGTTATGTATCAAATTTGCTGTTTCTCGTATTATTTCTAAAGGAGTTATTAGATTTAAATATTTTATCTACAAATTATTTGAATATTTTAGTTATTCTAATAAAATAATACATAAATAAAAAAATATGTTTTATAATAAAAATCTCATGAACAATTCTAAATCACAATCAAAATCACAGATCAGTCTTATTAATTACAATAACAATAACTAATAACTAACTAAATGTATCTAGGTATCTAACATATCTTTATAAAACAATTAATTGAGATTACATAGTAAAAATGTTACAAACTTGTTATATCAAATGGAAAAATTAAAGCGTAATAAAAAAAATATAAAAACCTATAGAACATCAATCTTAAAAATTTAAAAGAAATAAAAACACAATATCAAGATTTTACTTAAAAAACAAAAGGATATATTTTTTCCTAACAATGGCCTAAAGTAATAGAACCATTTTACATGGACTGTACTAAATCGTTAATTATCTTATCCTCTCGATGTCGTCTAGTCGCCTTGCATTTCCTTGTCGTCGGAATCGAGTTTGATTTAGGTCAGCATCATTTTTTATAGTTTCTAAAAACTTAATAATATTCAATTTTCCTTTTGTTTCCAGGTTCGCATTATTTACCTGCTATAAACAATGACATTTTTGTTTCTGACCTTACTTAAAATTGTTAATAAAAACGAACGAGGCAAAACAAGCATAAAATCTGGGGCGAATCAGAATGAAATTATAATAATAAGTAGAAAATCATTTTTTAGGATTAAACAGGAATAAAATGTAGGACGAACACGGATTTCTGACGTGGGGCGAAACTTTGTAGGTCGAATGTGGAACAAATCCCGGAATAACATATAAGTAAATTAAACAAGTGCTTGGAGCATCACGTCTTTGGGGTCACTAAAAACAGCACCACAAATATTTTCCAGTACATGAAAGGTAATTCAATTGTCTAGAGCATCAATGACATTCGAGATTGCGTGATGAATACTCTGCGAATGTCGTTGTTATAAATACGTTAAGTTTTTTTGAAGACCGATACCCATTAATATAAAAAACCCAAGATACACATTCAGTATCTCAAAAATGTCCTTTAAAAATGAGCGCACAATTAAAAATTGCGCGCAATTAAAAATTGTGCGCTATTTCAAAATAAAATCGCGTCGATCGTGACACTGTCAATTTTATCACTTTTTGTACATTGCTTTATAAAATCAACTATAAATTTTGCGCTTAAGGTTAGATATGCAAAACAGATGTTTTTATCATATCTATAACTACTAATGTGAAATTAGGGGCAGTTTTGAGTGTCAGTCAGCTCAGCTTACTCCTCCTCCTCGAAATAATCTGAAATTTTATATTAACCCTTTTTTGTATCATTTCTTATTCTTATTCTGTGAAAACCGTAAACATGTGCATTTTTATATCATAAAATAGCAAATAAGTAAAATGACGAACTGCCTGGCAAAAAGGCAGAAATTCTTTAAAGGGGGCCCAGACCAACACGGAAGATTGTTCAATAGGCAACGAGTATTCCTACTTGCGGAATTCTTTCCTAGCTACAGAATACTGTTTGTTATCCTATGCTATAAAAATGTTTTTCAATATTGCACGCATAAAATACCTCCTCGTTTGGTAAACATTCACTATCAATATCGAACATATTCTTTGAGCTTGAAACAGGTCACCCGTTTGTTTTTTTTTGCGGGGTTATTTATGCGTCTTTTTTACCGAATGTTCCATCCTCGGGGTCAATCCATGTTACCATCCTCGGGGTATACTCATTGTTATAAAAAATAATTATGGAAATCGAACTACTCTGTTAAAAACTTATGCGTGGTATAACATAACAAAACGTGTGTTTGTAATTATGTACGCGCGTAAGAAGTTATACTTCTATATAAAATTACTACTGTATCTATTTTAGAGAGTTGTACTGTATCTATTCTACTTCCTAGAAGTAATTTTATGTAGAATAGAAAAAAGGTGTTTAATACATTGAAAGTTTTATTATAACGCATTATCTAGTTAAATAAATGTTATTTAAATGACATAAAAGAATTATTTGTCCATAATTAAAAAAACTAAAATGTTGACTAGCTAATTTCAGGATGTCGATTTTTTGTGATAGTGCGCACGCATCGTAAAAATTTTCCCTCATCAGTTTTGCCAAAAGAAGTATAACTTCAAAAATATATATGTGTCGAATTGAGAACCTCCTCAATTTCTTGTCGGATGAAAAATGAACGTGCATGCATAATGTATGCTCGAAAATCCTTACTATACTTTTGGTGCAGTCGGGTAATTGCAAAAAGCCATTGATAAATGCAAAGCTTTTAAATAGTGCATTGGCAAGCTGACAAGTTGCGACAATCCTTTAAAGCACTCACATATTAAAGTTCGGAAGTACGAGTTCCTTTCGAAACTCGTTTAAATTTTGCATCCGTTCCTAGCACAAGCATTTCATTTCAGAGTAGGAGAGATATTTTATTAGTGCTATTGCGGAATTCCGCTTATGTGGATGTGTTATATCTCTTTTAGGACAGCCTCAGGGAAACAAGGAATACGCGTATAATGAAATAAACTGGTGACATGTGTAATAATTATAATAATTATAATAATTATAATAATTATTTATTTATTTAACAGATATAACATCCAGAGAAATTTTTACAACATATCTAAAAAGAAAAAACTTATGAACTATGTTTAATTTTAATTTTTTTTTTTAATTTTAATGGTAATTGTAAAATATGTAATTATTTTAAATACATAGCAGGCCTTGAACCCGTATGTAACGAATTCCAGTGTTTGATCACAGAACAATGGAAATTGACACTTATTTGCATAAGGAGGCTATTGGTACTGTCTCGGACTCTACGTAAAATGGAGGCTACGCGTTTTCGCATTATCGCTGTAAAACCGTCCACTCTCGCCTCAGCCAGCATACCTGACGCGCTACAAAATCGAGGTAGACCCATTAGCATCCTAAACGCATTATTATATTGCACACGCAAGGTGCCGTAACACTTTAATACATTCAGGCGTTACTTTGCGAAAATCGATAATTTAAAGAAAGAATTGAAGTATTTAATTTGCAAAATTTCCGCGAAACCTCTTATGGATTTAAAACTTTCAATCGTCGGCACTTGGTGAAATTCCATTATTTTTAGTTGAAACTAGTTTATCACACACTTGTACTTTTATTTCACTATTATTATACACTAAATTAAATAATTAATTTAGTGTATAATAATTAATTAATTTAGTGTATCATAATTAAATAATTTAGTGTATAATAATAGTGAAATAAAAGTAGAAGTGTGTGATAAACTAGTTTCAACTGTTTCAAGTAGCCGCGTTTCCGATCCGGTAGTAGTTTAAAAAAAATGTTGACGCGTCAAAATAACTTGTAAAAAGTTTTATTGAATAAAGTACTTCTGATTTCTGATTTTTGATTTCTGATTTCAACTGAAAACCTGATATGGAACTGTTGTGATGCAACTCAAATGAAAGGTGCTGTTACTTTGCCGCTGTGGTCTCCTCTAATTTTCAAGCCTTGGATAAGTTTTTGGGACCACGTTCTATATAGACCACGGATTAAATGGATACGCCTTTCGAGACAATTTCTCAGTTTGTCAGTGTAGCTTGCAATGATACACAGAAATACAGAGTTATACTACTTACCGATGAAATAAAATTACTTCAATGATAATTTTTAAACCTTGTCATCTCATGCGGTACGATAAAATAGTACAACATGGTTTATTTCTATTTTTCACAATATAGTATAAGCTACAAATATATGAAATTTTTAACAGTAATTGGAGCCTTAACTCATATGCGCGGCGACAGTTTTCTTCCCGACGATGGCGTGTCTGTTAGTGTTTATGTGGTCTTTGATATAGAACCCCTTTTTTATTCGCAAGCACCGCGTCTTTTTTTTATATATCATAAGATAGCAAACAAGCAGATGGGTCTCCTGATGGAAAGAATCAACCATCGCCTATAGACACCAATGATGTTAATGGTGCATTGCTATCTTGTGGCGAGGTCTAATGCCACATGCATAAGTTTACCGGCTACCTTACCGTCCAAACCGGAACACGACAGTGACCAGCACGGACGCTATTGCGGTAGGAATATGTAAGGTGGTGGTACCAGACTCGGTCTAGCCGATGCAGAACTCTACCACCTAGTAGTAACGATGGTAGTGACGCAAATAGCCACTCAATCGCCTTTGACGACCTGCCTGGCAGAACGGCAGTTGGCCTATTCTTCCAAGGAGCCCGGGACCGACACGGGGAAAGTTATCTATTTGTTTTGTGTCTGAGTGCTCCAAATTTCAAAAACTGGAAAGTACAATATAATAGCAAAAGAAACGAAGTTACTATTACGAACTTATTATTTGCGGTAGGTGCTATAACTGTATCTAGACACGCCATCCATTTATCCATTACTTTGCTGACAAATTTTACTTTGACAAATTGCTTTGATCGATCCTTAGGGATCGATCGGCAAAGTTAAATTTGTCCTATAATCTAGTTTGTCTTTTAGCTAGTGCGTTAATTTTGTAACCTTCTTACCTACAAATTTGCACGGAACCCTTTATGCGCTAGTCCAACTCTCACTTAACCTCTTTTATGTCAACTGTTCATTATTAAAAAAACTGTAAATATTAAAGGACTTAAAAGGTAATAGCAGAGATAAGAAAATATATCTTGTTTTTATCTTGTCGCTGGTAATAGCCATATGTTACCAATAATAATAAAAAATATATTTCAAAAACATAATATTCAAAAAGTATTGTCACCGCACGGACGGCACTGTCTCGCTATATAGTCTAGCCATGGGTTCAAATAGCGGTTTGTAAACAATGAATTTCAATATTTATGCGATAACATAATATAGTTGGTAATGACGATGGTAATGACTCGCAAAGCCATTCGTTCGCCTCTTACAAACTATATTCGACACTTTTTATCGTCGGCACTTAGTGAAACTCAATTTTAACACAATATGTGCTAGCATATAACACTTGTACTGTTTCACAATAAGATTGTACTGTTTCTTATTGTGAAACAGTACAAGTGTTATATGCTAGCAAATATTGTCTTACAAACTACTTGACAAAACGTCAGATGACATTCTTCAAAGGAGGACCAACACGGCGCAAAGTCTATTGGTTAACTTTTTTATATAACATTAGATAGCAAACAATCAAATGGGTCGTCTGAAGAGTAGAGTCAACGAACTGCCTTAATTTTTTTAATGTTAATGTTGCGCTGCTATCTTGTCGCGAGGTCTAATGCAACATGCATAAATTTACCGGTACTTTACCCTCCAAACCAGAATACGACAGTGTCAATCACTGATGCTATTGCCGCAGGAATAAATAAGGTTGTGGTACCAGACCCGGATGAGAGAATGCAGAACTCTACCACCTAGTAGCCATGATGGAAGTGCCTCACATAGCCAGTCAGTCGCCTCCTACGACCTGCCTTCTAGAATAGCAGTTAGCCTATTCTTCGAAGGAGCCCGGACCAACATAGGGGAAATATTAATTAACTTAACTATTTATCAAAAACTTCTCGAAATTTGGTCCCTAATGCAGTTTTATCTTCTGTAAGTCCTAAAAATACAGAAGATTCTACTGAATCTAAAAGCAGATGGTCCATTTTTTAACGAGGACCGGATACACATCAGAGTAGATCTAAAAAATATTTGGCGAATCACTATGTTTATAATATAACTGCCAAATTAATGTACCGATTAAGTACAAAATCTCATCAGTTCTTTTTCTCAAAAACTTCGTCCAATGCATAAATTGCATCAAAATCGGTTTATCCGTTCAAAAGCTATCGTTGACGAAAATTTTGAAAAAAGTGTTTTTTTTTATCTAACTTTTTATTTTCCAACCCACTATTTTTTTAATTTTTATTTTTATTTTAGTACTTAAAAAGTAACTTTCAAAAGTTACGGGTTTTCGTATATTAAAATTACTTTGTTTACAGCAAACCTACTTCATATTTTTGAAAATTGCTTTTAGGCTAATATACTGATTCATTTAAAAATCTAGTCAGCCTTTCTGGTGATTCAACAAGCATAAGCTTACTGGCTATTTTAGACTGCAAACCAGAACACGACAACGAAAATTATCGATGCCATAGACAAGGCACCCAAACCAAACCCGGGTAAGACGTTTTCAAACCTATTAGTCACGATAGTAGTGACACCTTGGACCAATCGTTTGAATTTCACGAACTGCCTGGCTGAATGGCAGATTGTCTCTTCTTCTAAGGAGCCCGGACCAAGACAACGAACAACGTCTTCGCAACGTATCTTCCGAAGTAACTTTTTGCTTGTGCTGTGGGTGTTAGTCAGCAATACTTATACTTAGAGAAATATATATATATATATAAATATTGCTACATATACAATAAACACCCAAACCCAAAAATACAAATATCTATAATCATCACACAAATGGAAGTCTCTGTCGGGAATCAAGCCCAAGCCACATCGATTTATAATTTGGTTCGCTAACCGCTCTAGCAACGGAGCGACAGTATCGGTCCGATAGACATGTGGTGTGGTATGGCGTAGACACGAAAAAGAAATCAATTACGAATAAAAAATTTACCACACATGATATAATATATATTGTAATTAAAAAAATATACAGCAAACTTATTATATCTCACAAATTTATATCTAAGACCTTTAGCACAAGGCGTATTTTAAAGGTACCTAATTAAGGTAAATTTTAAACCTTTTACCACGCTATAGCCTATAATGTGATCAGTCAGCGTCAGTACTTGTTAATGTCGTGTTTCGTTTGGCGGGTAAGGTAACCGGTAATTTTAATGCATGTAGCTTTACCATACATAAACACAATTTCAATCAAATATATGTTTGCAGTCCTTTCCTACTATTTAAATAGTTGAAAAACGCGTCTCTTCCGCGTCGTAAACAATTACACTGGAAAATTCTTTATGTTTACTCTAAGTCCAATTTTCCCTACAGTAGGCGTAATTGTATCATTTATTTGTTGAAAGTTAACAATGAAAACTTTGTTCTTCATAGAACAATTAATTATGAACAAGCTGCTGTCCGGGAGTCTGTTACTGTTATTTAAAGTTTTCTGTCATTCGAAGTTTCGCAATGATTATGCCAAGAAGTACGACCGTCGTATCTACATGAATAATTATTAAGTGGACTTATGTGACGTACCAAACTCGAGCGAGATTGCAAAACCTAGAAACCACAATGCGTAAGGGAGAGGTCACACGACCGCACCGTGCGTTGCGCGCATCGGATTTTGTCGCATCAGCGTATACACGTAGTACGAGGCATCGCAACAATGTTACGGTATCGTTGCGACACCACTATGAGCGAAGACATGATTCAGTGGAAATCCATGGAAACAAATCTGTAGGACCGATGCACTCTCTTCCCACATTTTTCTGTGATACCGCTGGACAAATTACACAAATCGATCGAACTCCAATGCAAGCAAATTATTTTCTTGTATTACGGTTAGTCAATAATACTTAGAGACGGAAATACATACATAAATACTGTTTTCAACGCACCATTAACACCTTTGGTGTTTATAGGCGATGGTTGACTCTTTCCATCAGGAGACCCATCTGTTTGTTTGCTATCTTATACTATAAAAAAAGCTTGAAAAATTCATAACCAAGAGTGTAAAATGTAAAATACTGTTACATACATAATGAACACCCAAACCCAAAAATATAAACATCTATGCTCATCACACAAATGTTTGTCCCTGTCGGGAATCGAACCCGAGCCCCGACGATATGTAATTTGATTCGCTAACCGCTCGAACAACGTAACGACAGTATCGGTACGATTAGCGTGTGGTGTAGTCTGCCATAGATACTTAGGAATAAGAAATGATGTATTTTTTGACTTACATTTACCTATTGACATAGTAATTTCGCTGCATTTACAACACATAACAAATACATTCTGATTTAAAAAATATACAGCAAACTTATTATATGTAACTATCTAAAAAAAAAACGAAAAGTAACAGCCCATTAAAACCGGATAACCACACACCACACAAATACTAATAACATGGTTTTAGGCGTAAAATGCTTAATTCTCATATGAGCCGCTCATATGAGCACATGTATGTAAATGTCAAACGCTTTTAGATATATTATATTTTAAAAAAATAGAAATACTCCATATTATGCTATTTTATCGTGTCGAATAAAAACCTAAGGCTTAAGGAATACGAGTGATTTTATTTCAACGGTAAGTATTATAGCGCTGTATTTTTGTGTGTAAATGCACACGACATTGACATCCTAAGAAATTGCCTTCAAATGCGTAACCAGTTTAATCCGTAACGATAACTCACTATTTATTAAGGCTTGTTGTACCTCAACTCTGGTTTTCAGTATCCCGCAATTTATAATAAATAATAATATAATACATACTAATGGGATATCCATTAGTATGTATTACGTTACAACGGCGTAATAATGACATCTTTTAACCAAAAAATGAAACAAAATTAAACCGACGAATGCGTGGCTATCTATTAAAATCAGCGAGTAAATGATTATTCACTCAAAATTTTTCGTTTTGAATTTTTTTTGTGTCATAAGATAGCAAACAAACAGATGAGTCTCCTCATGGAAGGAATCAGCTATCGCCTATAGACACTAAAGGTTGCGTTGCTATCCTGTGGCGAGGTCTAATGCCACAAGCCAAATGCCACAAGTTTACTGGCTACCTTACCCTCCAAACCGGAACACAACAGTGATAAGCACTGACGCTATTGCGGCAGGAATAGATAAGGCGGTGGTACCAGACCCGGGTGAGACGTTGCGGAACTTTACCACCTAGTAGCCACGATGATAGTGACTCGCATAGCCAATCGGTCGCCTTTTACGACCTGCCAGGTACAACGGCAGTTGGCCTATTCTTCAAAGGAGCCCGGGACCAACACGGAGAAAAAGAGAATACATTTCCTATTCGATCCCATATAAAGGGGAAGCCCTGATTCAAGGCTCCACAGACACAGGAATTCGAAGTTAGTTTTTGCAGTTTTACTTCGTTAAAATTGGTTGGCTATACGAGTCACTACCGTCGTGGCTGCTAGGTGGTAGAGTTCTGCATTGTCTCGCCAGGGTCCGATACCACCGCTTTACCTAGTCCTGCCGCAATATCGTCAGTGCTTGTCACTGTCGTGTTCCGGTTTGGAGGGTAAGTTAGCCGGTAAACTTATGCATGTAGCATAAGAACTCGCCACAAGATAGCAACGCACCATTAACACCTTTGGTGTCTATAGGCGATGGTTGTCTCTTTCCATCAGGAGACCCATCTGCTTGTTTGCAATCTTATACTATAGAGAAAAAAATTAAAAACTCCCTTGTTGTCTAGCAATTAGCTTATTCGGCTTGTGGGTGGGTTCGAGGTTCGTTCCCCGGATCATACAAAATGTTATTGAAGAGTTTTCGAGGTAAAATCTTACTTGCTCGGAGTCGGTGTGTATGGTGTCAGTAATGTAACGTGTGCCTCGACTAGGCACATACTACATTCCAGTTATTGCCAAAAAAGGGATAGTAATTATACATCATTATAAGCGATGAGGATCATCGTTCATTTCATAGAAAAATTGTGTTAAAAAATTGTCTATCAGATTTAATTGAAATAAATCTTTATTCTGTTCCATACCTATTTTTGTGTATCAAAGTACAGAGATGTCTACGCACAAACAAACGAACAGACAAAAAACAAAAATTATTTTTCATGACATTGTGAATTGCTGCAAATCAGGCATTTTTATTATTACAGATTATGTTTAATAATAATATCGACTAACATCTACGGAAACTGTCCCTACAATTCTGGATCAAGGGCTAGATACAGAAGGCGGCAGTGTTAGGAACGGCACGTATTGTGAGGAGGTTTCTTTCTCTGTCGCCCTGACCACCGGCGGCTTAGCTGCAAGGCTCCCGTCGGCGGGAAATCTATTTTTATATATTTATTTTTATAATATTGTATATTAATGTAAGTAAAGGGATATTAATAATATAATTCATCAAAAAATCACTCTGAGTTACTTGGGGGCCTTCAAGAAAAGAGCTTACTCATTCTTAAAAGACCTCTGGTAAAAGCAAGACCTCTAGTATTGTGGATGTACATGGGCGCCGGTGATCACTTACCATCAGGTGCACCTTCTGCTCGTTTGCCCCCTCTTCTATAAAAAAAAAACTAATTAAGAATAATAAAATACGTTTACAAGAATTCATAGCACAGATCACTATACGTGCCCCACATGCCTCGGAACTGATAAGACCCAACAAAAATCTTTTCATTGTGAATTTAATCATGCGTTACTTACATGTTTCAATTCATAATGTGAATACGAAAAATCCTGCAATGGAATTTTTTTGATATTCAACTCAAAAACATACATAAGCTGTTTTATCCCTCCAATATTGTGCAAACATACGCTTATCTCATCAATCCCACCCTTCTTTTCAATACAATCAACGTAATCAATCTATATTGAGCAGTCTCTCTGCAAATCGCGACACAATAAAAACCAACTTGATAAATTGATCCAGCTCTCGCATACTTCCCTTTAGTCACCACATCTCAGATATTGTTTTCCTCAGTAGAAGCACTTTAAAAAATTACTCTTGTCTCGTTGAATTAAGAGAAAATATAATTTAGTTAGTTTCTGTTTGTGACGCTCTTTGAAAATGTATTTTGTTGCTTCGCAAGTATATTGCTTTTTATTACTATTTTATTTTTATTAAATTTTGCTGTTTAAGGAAGGGTTGCGTTTTTACTGCCTTTGTATCAGCATGCACATATACTGATACCTATAAATTCTACAAAGACCTACAAAAAATATTTTTTGTAGGTCTTTGAGATTCTATTATCTTTTTAATACTTGACTTAATGCCCTGTGTCCCCTGAATGGAGTAGGGGTGCTCACTGTAAGGATTGGACTATATCTACCATTTTGTAACTGTAAATACCTTGATGATAATTGATTTATTGTGAAACGGTACAAGTGTAGAAGTGATAAAATATTACACATATCTATCAGCACGGAACCGTTTTTTGCTATCGCCCTATCCTTTTCCGTCACATACAACTACTATTTGCGAGAGCGAAAAAGGTAGCAGGAATGTTGTTGCCTCGAGAATTCCGCCACGAGCTATATCCCTGTATCTTTCTCTTTCACTTTTAAAGGATAGAGCGACGGGAAAAGGCGATTTCGTGCTGACAGGTGAAGTTCAACTCTAATTTAACATCGTAATCAGTCTTGAGCATCACGTTTAAATTCGCTCAACAACGGTGTTCTTCGCCTCGTTGGTTACTGTTCTTCGACATAATATTTGCTTAGGATGACTTAGCTAAGGCGGTGCTACCAGACCCGGGCGAGACAAATCAGAACTCTACCACCTAGTAGCCACGATGGTAGTGACTCGCATAGCTAATCGGTCGCCTTTTACGACCTGCCTGGCAGAACGGCAGTTGGTCTATTCTTCAAAGGAGCCCGGAACCAACACGGGGGAAAACTAAATGACAACGTTTGTATTTTCTTTAAAGATTTCAATCGAATACCTGCTTGGGGTAGTGATCAAGAACCTTACGATTAACACAATTAAAATCTGTATACATTGAACAATTTTCTTGTAAAACAATTAATACCTAAAAAAATGTTCTAGCATAGAGGAAAGATAAAAAAAGCATGCGAGAATGCTCTTCCTTCTCACTTCTCTGATATTATTGTTTACAATTTAACCACTTAAAAATTACACGTGACTTACAAAAAACTAGTAAATAGTTTTGATGCTTCCTTCTGCCCTGCCCTTATTATTTTTTCATTATTGGCCGATTGCGCCAGAAGGCAAATTAATTGTTGCTTTACAAGTGTATATTTTATGCTATTATTTTAATTGATATTTGATAAGGCTATTTAAAGAAACCCTTTCAAATATTAATCTGCAACTGCCGATCTTGTAAGTTCTTAGGAACAATAGATTTATCTAGCTTATCTTACACTATTATCTCTAGTTTCAGAACCGAACTTATACCGATATTCAAAATTGAGCAGAATTCTTAAACGTTAGCGCAAATATAAATGCTTATTTAGTGCACTTATTTTTGCGCTAAGCTTTTAGAGATTCTGCTCATTTTGCCATGCTAGCTTTGCAGATATTAGAAGTTCTATTTTTCTCATTCTATATAATCAAGAATAATCGGTATTGAACACACCACTACAAACTCTGGCATTATCATCTAGAGATAAGAAATAAACACCATATGTTAAACTTTGTGTAGTGAACGGCTCCCAGGAGTGTGATTTAAAACTATAACCGTAAATCATAATATACACGTTGACTGGTACTGTAGGTACATATTGAAGGATATGATAATTAATAGTCACATGTAATCAATAAAAATATAATAAAAAGAGAATAATTCTGCTGCGTAGTGAACCTAAACAAAATTAGTGTAGCAATATTCAAAAAGTATGGTTACCGCATGGACTGCACCGGCTCGCTAGAGTGTAGTCATGGGCTCCGCAAATTGCGGATTGTAAACAATATTCTTCAATATTTACGCGCGCTTATCTGTACTAAACATTTTTATTGGAAAATTAGGTCAAAATTTAAGTACCTATTTTTTTTTTCATATTTGGTAACAGAATCGAGTAAAACTAAACATCATCCTTCGGTATGTACAATATTTTACCAGACAACATGTATAAGTGATGCAGCATTAAAGACATTGTCCATGTTTTTTTTTTCGGAATGGCTCAATTACTGCTAGCCTTATGGGCTGTTACAGCTTCACCGGTCGCGGGGGCAAGCAGAGTGCTCAGCCAGAATTTATAGGTGTAGGGCTGTAGGCCCTAAGGGTGTCTCCTGCGAGATTGAACCTCGGCTTAGGGTGGGGGATTTGTGATGAGAGGGCTTGTGGCATTGTTTTGTCCGTCGGCCGAACCTTGCCCTTGGGCTCGGTTCGCTGAAGGACGAAACAGGGGTCCTCGTCGCCGCCGGCGGCGACGGTGTCGCGAATGTAGGTGTGTAGTGTTATCGTGTAAACCGTTGGCCAGAGTTATCGGGTCATCGGGATCGGTAAGTACGTGACGGGGCCTACGTAATTTGGGATCGGGATTAGGATTTGGGATGTAGTCAGCCGCGGCTACCACCAAGGGGGTTCGGATGCGAGATGACTCGATCGAAGTATCTTTTAGAGATTTCTTTGAAATGCTTTGCTAAGCTTGGCAATTTAAGATCGTTATGGAGGTCTACGTTGAGCATATACAATTGTCCATGTAGATATTCGATTCTTTTTATGTAGGAGGTAGTCGTAATGAAAAAAGGGAGCGTAGCCGAGATAAGATTTTCACTGAGAAAAAATTATATGGTTTGGTACCACCACTCTACCTATTCCTATCGTAATAGCATCGATGCTTATCGCTATCATATATGGGTGATTCCGTTCTAACTGTGATATAATGTCAATACCGTGTCATGTCTATTTTTAGAATTTATTTATAAATTGTTAGTTTTTTTTTGTCGTAAACATTAGAATTTATGAGGTAATTAGTTTAAATCATTTATTACGACAAAAAAACTAACAATTTATAAATAAATTCTAGAAATGGACATGACACGGTATTGACATTTAAGTGATATATTGTAAGTTTTCTGTAAGTGGCAAGTTATATTATATGAAAATAATGTTGAAATATGTTTATTATTTTCCAATAAGTACAAAAATTTCATAAATTAATTATTAATTAACGACCTGTGAGAACAAACAATACAGGACATTGAATATCACAGTTAGAACGGAATCACCCATATCAGTATCGAGAATAAGTAGCCGACCATCGCCTATAGACACTAAAGATGTTAATGGTATGTTGCTATTCGTGAAGCGGGATGATAATGCCACATGCAATAAGTTTACCAGCTACCTTACTCTCTAAATTGAAATATGACAGTGACAAACACAGGCGCCATAACGGTAGAAATAAATAAGGCAGCGGTACCGAAACCCGGGCAAAACGTTGCAAAACTCTAACTCTACTACCTAGTAGTCACGATAGTAGTGAAACAATAAAGCCAATCTTTCGCCTTTTACGAATAGCCTGGCAGAATGGCAGATGGTCTATTCTTCAAAAGGGGCTCGGAAGTCTGAACCTATGTAATAAAATAAAAAAATAATAAACCGAACTGAAAGTTATAACAAAATCAAATAGAGTACTCACATAATCAAATGTTACAGAATATAGACATTTATTTATTTATTTAGATTTATTGTACACCTTAAATTATTTTGTACAAAAGGCGAACTTAATGCCTAGTGGCATTCTCCTCCAGTCAACCTTTAAGCCAACAGAGAGTACGTATGCGGTGTATCTAAATTGTAAGGATATAATATTATGTAGCCCTAAGCAAATCCTAAAATATACTGCATACACTATACGTAATATAATATAATTAAACTAATATTGAAATCTATAACACATACCTACACAGAGCTCATTTTTATTTTTACCTGTCCGCTTACATGTTGAATGTCCTGTTTCAATATGGCTGAATTATATCAAAAAGGAAATGTATTGCAAATGACAACATAAGCATTACATAAAAATTCGATTTCGGTCCCTGACAAGTTCGATTCCCGTCATGACATTTGTGTGATGAGCACATGGGGCTTAAACAAAGTAACATCACTTCGTAGCGTAACGATATCTACATTCATCGTCTCTGAGATAAGGAAAATAATTTCCTAACCAATGTGAAACTATTGTCGCAATCGTTGTGTCAAAATGTTTTTTCGTTATGAAAAAGGTATAAAGCCAATGTGGCTGCGGAATCAAATCGAATGCCATGAACCGCCTTTCGATCGATCAAGCGGTTCAAAAGTTATGAGGTGTTTTCATACACACATACCTACACACACATACATACATACATACAGCTGATGCATGATGCTGAGCATACTGTCGTCATCGTGAAAATAGTCGGAAAAGGTTCCTAGGACCTCAAAACGTGGAGATCCAGTGAAACCTCGATTTTCTAAAATCGGGGCAAAATCAGTAACTTTCTTATCTACGTAGCGTGAAGTAAAAAATGGACAAAGTTTTTATGAAAAATTAAAATGTTGAATAGCTACTACTACTACTGACAAACTAAATTTTTATTTACTTACGCGCCAAAGGAAGTATAACTTCGAAAATTTCAATATGCCTTTATTGTACTTGTTATTAATGACATACATCCATACTAATATTATAAATGGGAAAGTGTATGTGTGGGTTTGTTTGCCCTGGAAAACTTGCAAAACGGAGCGACGAATTGACGTGATTTTTAAGTGAATATAGTTGAAGGAATAGATAGTGACATAGACTACTTTTTGTCTCTTTCAAACCCCCCACTTTCCTGAAAAGGGGGTGGAAGTTTGTATGGAGCATTCCGCAATTTTCAAGGCAGAAAGCTAAAAATTGGTATGCGGACTAGTTGTGACTAACAAACAAATAGTGCGTCATTTTTTTTAAAAATCTACCCCTAACCTCTTAAAAGATGGAGTTAAAATTCATATAAGTAGATTAATTTAACGTGAGCGAAACCGCGGGAAAAAGCTAGTCGCATATATAAACAATAAACACGTTAAGGTGTATCCACACTTGTGACAATTTACCGAACATTATCCCGTGACCGTATCAGACACACGTGTCAGTACTGATTAATGTAGACGTATTTTGTTATGCTAACAATTGCCACGAGATACAGTACGGTTCAATCCATTCCGAACACTGAAAGAAACTGCTGAACACAGAATAAACGGCAGGATAATGTACGGAGTTACGATCTACTAGCCGGGCCCAGTGTAGACGCTGGTCTGTGTACTGTCATGCATCTAAACTACGTGTAACGAGCCGATTTTCGGCTCGTTACACGTAGTTTAGATGTTTGTGACATATTGTCCGCGGACCAGGTGACGTCCTCGCTTGCATTTATGACACGCGTCGAAGTACACCCGATGACACGGATACAGACACGGGGTAGGAGTGGATCAAGTCGTGACGTGTGCCGGTAAATACGTCCCACGCCTGCAGTTCGCCGCCGCTCATTCACGCAGCGCACGCTATAAACATCGTTGTATACGTAGTTTAGTTTTGTATTGCGACGATTGATTGTTTAAGCGTGGAGTGGATTTCATGTAGCGATGCCATGCCACACGATTTAGTTTGACACCAACTGTAACATTTCCTCATACATGGTTTGTGATCGTATCAGTACAATCTATATCGTCCACATTTAGCGTAACATGTCCCGTAGCGATGCCACGTAGTCCGGTCCGTCGTCATGTTACAAGTGTGCACACACCTTTAATGGCGCATTACCATTCGTATGGTGAAAGTCAACAGCAAAGCATAGTTTTTGGCCACCTTAGTTTTCGACCTGGAATGCGACAATAACTAGAACTAACGTTATCGCAACATGAAAAAAAAGGCAGTGGTACTAAACCCAGGAAGGTTTTTACAAAACTACCTTGCACTAAAGCTTATCGCTTATTACTCAATAGAGTTTCGACCAACACGGAGTAATATTCCTTGATCTTTTGGATTCCGAGCAAAACTTGGTTAAACATCCCACATTTGGTTTATATTTTAACACTGTACCGACGTATTTACAACTCTCCATTCTCAAAAATAGTCTCGTTCTTAAATAAGTACCAAAATAAATGGGTACAACGTTTTGTAATTAATTGTTACAATGTTTTGCTATATCGTGTAACAGTAAGCACAAATGGGTTAAATTTTCATTTATAATATTTCCCTTCCGTAATGTATATTTTCCCTCTTATGATGTATATTTAAAGCACTTCACTGTTGTATCACTCCAGATCCAATTCTCATTTCACCTGAAATGGGGTGTTACGCATTCAAGAAAGTGCGTTGTGCAATTTGTCTCGATTGTCGACCATATATCTCGGGTTACGAGCGTTATCATACAGATTTCATACATTCCGTTTTATAGATGTTAGGTCGTATTGCGAAAAATATTTTATTCAAACAAGGGTATGAAATTGAATAAACTATCTTAAGGAATGGGCTAGGAATCGATGATAAGTGGTTATCGATAAGAAATGGTCGTACGACATTTCTGTATGCTGGATATTGTACCTAGAGAATTGAAAAAGATTTTGCAGGAAAAAATTCTGTCACATAATTTTGTACACGTAGGCATGTGAACTTTATGATTCATTATTCATAAAGATGTTACTGACTTGTAGATTGTGGAAACAAAAGTCCGAATTTCGAAAATTTATGATATACCCTGGCTGTCTCGACCGAATTTGTTACCTTCATTCTTTGCCTATTCCTGCCGCACTGTCTCATCATTGGTGCTTGACACTGACGTGTTCTGTTTTGAAAAGTAAGGTAGCCGGTAAACCTACGCATGTGGTATTCTAATCACGCCACGCATCTTTGGCGTTTATAGGCGACAGTTATCTGTTTCCATCAGGTGAACCATCTGCTTGTTTGCTATTCTATGAAATAAAAAACCATATACAGATACAAGTAATTTGCTTTTTAATTCTTGTATGTTACGTTTTAGGAAATTGACTGCCTCGTTACGTTATATTATTAATAAAATATTATTTTTTATTTCAGGTAACAGACCCAAATTTTACACATTATATTACATGTTTATAATATTAACAAGATTATAATATAAATCAACTAGCTCACCCGGCAAACGTTGTTTTGCCATACAAGTTACTTGTATTGGCGGGAGGTTGATTGATATAAAACTATTCTATCTTTTAAGTTGGACGAAAACGTAGATATCTACAATCAAATATATAGATATCCTCTGTGGTCTAGTGGTCCAGCGTTGGCGTCAACCACATGAGGTCCCGGGTTCGATTCCCAGATCGGGCACTTAAACAAAAAGTGTTTTTTCAGTTTTCTGAGAAACACAAAGTTGCCCGGGATTGGAAAGTGCCCGGTTGGCGATAGGCTTGCCACCTATCACATTTGTGGGACCAAGTATCTTCGGCTAATCGTGGGTGCACTTGTTGTACCTCTGCCTACCCCTTCGGGGATATGGGCGTGAAGATACAAACAAATTTCAATATCTGTTTTCTCTCGACTGTTCTCATCTCTGGGCCGGAGCTCCTCAGTACCAGCTTCTTCCTCTTGTTCGCATTCAGCGTAGAGAGGTTTGAATTGTTTACTATTCTATTTCTATTCTATTCGGCTATTTCGAAATGGCTTGACTCTTTAGCATTGCGCAGAGATGTTGGTTGACTCTGCGTCTTCTATCGTATTTATCATGGGGAGTGTTCCGACGAGTTATTTGGATTAATTTCTACCGCCGAATTCCATCATCGGACATCGCGTCAAACTTTGAAATTCCACCCTCACTATCTCGATGTCTTTAAATCCACAACTGTGCATTTCTCTCGACACTTTTAGCCTCGCACTACTCTGTTGTGGAATCAATTACCGGCATGGGTGTTTCCAAACGGACACGACTTAGGGACCTTCAAGAAAAGAGCTTACTCATTCTTATTAGCCGGTAACACAACTGCAAGACCTCTGGTATTGCGGATGTCTATGGGCCACCGGTGATGATCCCTTCTATAAAAAAAAATATATTAAGATCATAACGTCAAAATTATGTTAGTATTCATATTTATTTTTGTTTGCCTGTTCGACCCTGATTAGACGTAACTGACAGACAGACTTTTCACATTTATTATATTAGTATGAATTAGTAATGTTAAAGATGCAAAATCCGTTACAACTGAAATCTAAAAATAAATCTGATTTAAATTAAATGTTATAACGTAGCGTTGTTTTAAATAAAATATAAGCACTCACAGAAAACACTCGCAATTTTACGCTACAAAATCAGCATATCCCGGGTTAACATCGAGGATAAATTTATCAAGCGTGATCGTCTATGTCGGCAAGTTAAGTGAGTTACGATGGGCCGACGTTTTTGTTCATCAAATTGACACTTCCAATAATCGGTAATGTGCCAATAAATACAAACGACCTCTATTTTTATTTAGTATCGAGTTTGATGTATTTTTATTGGATTTTTATTGAAAAAATACAAGATTCCTGGGAAGCAATCTTGACTGAACAAGAGCTTAAAATATACTAAGACGATTTCTATGTGTAACTTATATAGATATCATCAATTTAATGAAATATGTAGAAACACAAAGTTAGGTTTCTATAACTACAAACAAGTAACAACTATTTGTTGAAACTAGACTGCTGATGTTACAATTTTTCCAATTGTTTTTCCAATAATATTCAATGAGTGAAGCAAGTAGTCGATAATAAGAAAACTTTTAACTTGTTGTAGTTTTCCCTTGTGTTGGTTCCGGGCTCCCTTAAAGACTAACTGCCGTTCGGGCAGGCAGGTCGTAAAAGGCAAAGCAACCAATTAGCTTTTAATGTCACTATCATCGTGGCTACTAGGTGGTAGAGTTCTGCATTGTCTCGCCCAGGCTTGGTACCACCGCCTTGCCTATTACTGCCGCAATAGCGTCAATGATTGTCGCTGTCGTTTTCGGTTTGGAGAGTAAGGTATCCGGTAAACTTATGCATGTGGTATTAGACCTCGCCACAAGATAGCAACGCACCAATAACATCTTTGGTGTCTCTAGGCGATGGTTGACTCTTTCTATTAGAATACCCATCTGTTTATCTTGTGATATAAAAAAAAGTTGCACGATATTTTAAGTGTATGTGTATATAACATAGATTTCGATCTAGTCGTACGTAAGTCGCCCATACTTCTTCTAGATAAAGATTTATTTAATAATTTTATTTAATCAGTATCTCTGTCAAGAACCACGTATATTCTCGAAACTGATAAAATACGTAAAAACTGTTACTCAATAAATACAGGGCAATGTTTTTACAATAACCTGAATTTATCGAGTGTTAATAAAATACATTAAAATCGATACTCGATAAATATATGTCCGGTATTTACAATAACCCGAATTTATCGAGTTTTAATAAAAATGTATAAAAATCGATACTTAATGAATACAGGTCAATGGTTTTTAAAATGATCTGAATTTATTAAGTATCAATAAAAGTACGTAAAAATCGATACTCTATAAGTACAGTTCAATGATTTTACGATAACCTGAATTTATCGAGCATCAATAAAAATACACAAAAAATCGATAGGTACTCCATAAATACAGGTCAAAGGTTTTAACAATAACCTGAACATATCGAGTCTCAATAAAAATGCATAAAAATCGATACATGTACATTAACCATTAAATTCATTCAATAATTTCGGATATTCAGGTAGTCGATAATTACAACAAAAACACATAAAAATCGATTCTCGATAAATACTGGTACTTAATTGGTATTAACAATGACTTACATTGTTTTGTATTTTTATCTAGTTTAATAAAAAAACTGCAACTTCTGCAACTTCAATAAAAAAATCCATTAGGGAAGCCATCTTCTTGTTTGCTTTTTAATGATATAAAAAAATTATGGATATTTTTTTTTTTTTTAAAAAACAAGCTTTTATTGATTGGTTTTTAAAAATTTCAAAAACCCCCGGCTCATCCTCGGACCGCCATTCTGCTACATATGTATTACTTTAAGAGCAAAACGTGAAAATACTTAATGATTTTCGAAAGGGGATCTTCCAGCATTAGGTTCAGATTACCACGGTTCTCCTCTCAATAAGATTTGCAAAGAGATGTTTAATTGCAAAGCTCCCATGGCCACTATGGAACCCTGGAAATCGTTTTGATTCAGAGAGTATGTTAAAAATATAACAAATGAGACCACACTCAATGGCCTTATTTTGTTTTGTGCAGGAATTCCGTTGACACTTTATAGTTCCATTATCAAACCCTGCGAATCTCCTAGTAATAATGGCCAACTATATTAGCCCAATTTCCGATGTCCAGCTTCCTTTTTATCATTATATATCTTAGAAAAATCCAGCACCTAAGGGTTGCCAAAAATAAACCTAATTAGCCCACATTCAATGGGTTTATCTAGATTAGCTTAGAAGTTCCCATGGACTTCTTCCAGCTCTATCATTAGACACTGGAAAACATCCTGTTCCAAAGTCCTTAACAAACGAATCAAATGAGACCAAAATCGATGGTACTGCTCACTTTTAATTCATTCGTTCTGTTATACGGGGGAACTTGGTAGCGTTTTTAAAAAAGGATCTTTTATTACACACTTTATTTCACTATAAAACTTAGAACAAGACTTAGAATAGAACACGGATAAAGGAGACTTCTGGTCTCTCTGATGGTTGGCCGGTGACTGACTGGACCGAGGCTAGGAGTGGCAAAGGAGCCAAAAGTGCTATGGAGTGCTGAGAAGGGTGGTGAGTCTGCTAAAAGCCCTACACATCAGGGATATAACAGCCCCCCGATGTAGAGTAAACTTACATCCTTAAGGTGAAGTTTACGGATAATGGGTGCGAAGTCGTGGTGTTGGAGTCTCTGGGATTTCGGTGTCATCGTTGACGGGATCAGGATTTGGGTTTGGTTTTGGAGTAAAGGATATTTTCTTATGGATGCCAGTCACCTTACATATCTTGAAAACAGCGAAACTTAAGATTAGACATATAATAAGAATGATTACAATATTATAGTAATGTTCATAAAGTACAATATTCGGTTTATCTAAAATTTCATCCAATCCTTTTAATATCTCGGGATTGTCAAAAGCTACGGAGTCTAAATCTATATTATTTAAATTAACAGGAGGTAGAACAGGAATAATTTTCTTAAAACTAGGCGCATTACAGCATGGATCATTTAGTATATTTACATACATCTTTATCGGTTTTAAAATCATGTTAACACTATCCTTAGCTACTAATTTGGTATCCTTGCAGTATGCAACACTTCCAGGAGGTAAGTGTAGGATTCCGGTTCCACTTATTATTGTCTCTACCACTTGTGTTACATTTAGTTCTATATTTAATTTTGATTTCTCGGATACCACAAATAACTATTGGTTATTTCGCAGGGGTTGCCAGATTTGGATGCGGCCATGGAGGAATTTCGTTTCACATGTATTAGGTATTGAGGTAAGTGTTTTCCCTATTATTTCTGATTCACAGGTTGGGTTCGCTGCAGTGGAGTACAGCACCGAGCCGTCGCAAAGGTAAGTGTTGCCATTTATTATTTTGCAACCTTGGAGGTCCTCTAATTTACAGTAATTAGTTTTATCATTATTTATTCCCATATATTTAGAAGAGGGAATAATGGTAGAATACGAGGTAGGTTCATTGACATCGTGAGGTGCTGGACAAGGTAAGTTGTGGTATAGCTTAAAGTCAATAGGACTAGCTAAGGGGATATTAAGGACAAAGACAATCTTATCACTAGTCATATAGCAGGATACAGAGGATATATTCTGGATAGTGTTCATGTTATTTAAGCTTAAAAGGACGGGTAGTCGTCTGGAATTAGATATGAATCGGTAATTGTTTACCAACTCCTTGTAGAGCTCCTTTGGAGTTAGAATGGTAGGGTATAGAATATTTGATTTACTAAACATAATTGAATTTACGAGGTCTTCAACTTTAAAAGATAAGGTTAAAAGACTATTTTCTATGATTGAGACTAATTCTAAAATACGCGATTTTATCAATATTTCTTGCGAAGTAGCTGTGAGATTTCTTACGCTTACATATAGGGCATCAATAGCGGTCGCCAATTTACGTTGGTTCGCCTCAAATGTATAAATTGTTTTGTTCAACGCTTTGAGCGTAGAAGTGGTTACTAGGATATTTTCTTTGACAAGAGAAGCTAATCTTTTCTCGTCTGCTTGTACATCTCGGATAGCTTGGTCGTAGCGAGCGGCGTCATCTTCATCCATTGTGCCGAAAAGCTTTTTCGACAAAGTTCCGATAAATCCGAGAATGGCATCTCTTTTGGAGCGGCGAGGAGTTAGGTTGAATAAAGCTTCACTATCACGCTTTATGTCCTCGTATCGGGTAATTAATGGTAAAAAGAGATTAGTGCATTCTAAATGGCTAAGAAATTTACTTTCTTCGCATAAATATTTGGAATTATTAATACTAGTTGATAAGTCTACTACATGGGGTTGTATATATGATATATCTAGGGGAATTACTACGCTAAGATAACTATCGACTAAGTTTAAAGTCCCTAACGGGTCGAAATAGATACCCGAGGAATTTATTAGTGGTTCGACGAATTGTTGTCCCGACGAAGGGTTGCTGTAAAGGAATATCAAGAATAAAACTAATGCCTACATAAAAGTAACAAGAAAATTAATTAATAAATCTTAATTACCTAAATACTAATTATTTAATCGTGAGCGTCTGCTCTAGAAGCTAATTTCACTTCGTCGAAGTGATGAATAACATGACGGCGATTTATTAGTAGAGTGAGTGAGCTTCTGCCGTTAATTTTAACAACCTTATATGGTCCCTTCCATATAGGAGAGAGAGCCTTCCTAAGTCTAAGATGATTTTTTAGGTACACGTAATCACCGACTCTATAAGACACAGGTCGGGTGTGTGTGTCGTAGTATGTTTTAGAGGTCTGTTTTGACCTTTCTAAATGTTCAATCGCCTTTTCCCTACAACATCTCAGCCGGTTTTGTAGCATTTTTACGTAATCGGAATAGGTAATATTAGGAGAGTCATAAATGGAGCTGGGGATAAATGGTTTATGCCCAAATAGGAGTTCGTAAGGGGAAAAGTTAGTCGTCGAATGTGGAGTCGTGTTATAAGCCAGCATGGCTGTATATACGTATCGCGGCCAATTTGTCTGTTCGTCATTCACATAAGATTTTAAGTATTCTTTAAGTGTCGAATGTGAGCGCTCAAGTGCTCCTTGGGTCTGAGGATGGTATGGAGATGACCAGAGTTGTTTTATTTTAAGGAAGGAACAGGTTTCTTTGAAGAGTTCTGCGGTAAAGTTGGTACCTTGGTCCGTGAGGATAGTTTTTGGAATACCAAATAAGGAAATAAAGTGAAGGAGGCAGTCAGTTGTTTCTTCAGCGGTCGTGCTTCTAATCGGATATGCAGTAGAGTATTTCGTCAGGTCGTCTTGTAAGGTAAGTATATATTTAGTCTTAGCTGTGCCCGATTCGGGCAAAGGCCCTACTATGTCTAAGGATATTCTTTCAAACGGGGATTTAGAAGTGCTGGTAATCTGCATAGGTGCTTTGTTCGTTTGTCTTAGTGCTTTGTTGGTTTGGCAGAAGGGACAATTTTTTACATACTGCTCAATGTCATTACGCATATTTTTCCAATAAAATCGCTCTCTTATTTTGTTGTACATTCTTGTAGAGCCAAGGTGACCAGCAGATGGAATATCATGGTTGTCATATAGGATTTTCTTTACTTCAGTGGGAGTCGGATGGATGATGTCATTATGATAGATGTTTACTACTATATTTGAGTCGTGGAATAAATAGGTTAAGATGTTATATATTTTGGTGAAAGATAAATATTCAAATGGATTTTTGAAGTCGGAAACTGCTACCTCTTGAATGTTACTTTCTAGCAAATGTTGTTTTATGTTTTTCAGGGTTAGGAAGATTTCTGGGTAGGAGGTTTGATCAAAATGATGAACTTTCGTATATATTAGGTAAGTGACCTTATTGTTGAATTTTGTTTCTTCAAAATAATGTAACTGTTTTTCACTATAAAGTACATCTTTAGGATTTTCAAGATTACCGATCACTTCTTGGACATAGGTGTTCGATTCGTCTAGGTCTAAGGAAGTCGGTATAAGAAGATTACTGCAATGAGTCTTCATTAAGGATTGGTTATGTTCTACGATTTTTGTATTAAAGACTTTATCTTTTTTGGCAATGTCTTTTAAGAAGTTAGAATAGTCAGTGTTACAGTCTGGGCGAGTAGGTTGCGTGTTTACAGCGTCTGGAGAAATCGGAGAGTGTTGTCTTTCGGGATTTGGTAGGTGTATCGTTTCAGGGTTCAGTGGATTCCGCGTTTCAGGGATAGGCAGATTCGGCGTATCGAGAATTGGAGGATTGGTGATGTCGGGATTTGGAATATTTATTGTTTCAGGATTAGGAGGATTCAGTGTTTCAGAGTTAGGAGGATTCAGTGTTTCAGAGTTAGGAGGATTCAGCGTTTCAGGAAGATTTAAATCATCTAAAGTGATAAGCTCGGGGCTTGTTTGCGTTTCAGGATGCGTTACATTTCCTTCAACAGGATTGGGAGAAGGTTCAGCTAAGGGATCAAAAGGTTCAATTTCGTCCTCGTTAAATGATGCTGGTGAGATCAGTAGGTCCATAAGGTCCTTGTCCTGGTCGTATTGGTCTTTGCTTCCAGCGGGGCCAGGATTGGGAATGATTGGGTTCACAGGGAACCGGGATAAAGCGTCAGCGTTAGAATTAATCTTTCCTTTTTTATAATGAATTTCGTATTCAAACTCCTCGAGTTTCAATCGCCAACGGACGAGTCGGGACCCGGGGTCTTTACAATTAAAAAGCCATTGCAAAGGCTTGTGATCAGTAATTATTTTGAACCGATATCCGTAAAGGTATGGACGAAATACCTTTGTGCCGAATATAATTGCTAAACATTCTTTTTCCGTGACACTATAGTTGCATTCGGCCTTATTTAGGGTCCTGGATGCAAAAGCGATAGGACGATCTTGTCCAATAGTCCCCTGGGATAGGATTGCAGAAATAGCATAATTAGATGCATCACATGTGAGTAGGAAAGGTTGTGTGAAATCAGGATAGGCTAGTATAGGTGCTGTGATTAATTTTTGTTTCAAGGATTCAAATGAGAGTTGTTGCTCGTTCTGCCAACGAAAAGCAACATCCTTTTTTAGGAGGGAAGTTAACGGTTTTGCCAATTTCGAGAAATCGGGTATAAACCGTCTATAATATGATACAAGGCCTAAGAAAGACTTTATGTCTTTAGGAGATTTAGGAGTAGGATAATTGGTAACAGCTTTAATTTTATCCGGGTTAGGCTTTACGCCGTCCTCACTGATAATGTGCCCTAAATATGCAACTTCCTTGCGAAGGAACTCGCATTTGTCCGGTTGTAGTTTTAGGTTAAATTTACGGAGTCTCTCAAAGACAGCCCTCATGTTGTCTACTTGTGAGGCTAAATCATGGGAGTAAATTACTATATCGTCAAGGTACACGAAGCAACGTGAACCCTGAAGACCAGATAGACAGTTGTTCATTAATTTTTGAAAGGTAGACGGGGCATTTTTAAGACCAAACGGCATGCGATTAAATTGGAAGTGTCCTTGGGGCACAGAGAAGGCGGTTTTAGGAGCGTCATTCGAGGAAATAAGGATTTGATGGAAACCGGATGTAAGATCTAAAGTGGTGAAATACTTGCTATTTCCTAGTTGGTCTAGGATTTCGGATATCTGAGGGATAGGATACGTTTCTCCGATTGTGATATCATTTAATTTTCTGTAATCTATTACAATTCTCCATTTACGGTGGCCTTGGGCGTCCAGTTTTTTAGGAACTATCCATATTGGTGAACTCCAAGGAGAGGATGAAGGTTGTATAATATTTTGATCGAGCATTTTATTTATTTGGGTTTCGACCTCTTTTTTGTGACATTCCGGGAACCTATAAGACTTTGTGTGGACGGGAATGTCGCTACTTGTTTTAATCTGATGCTCGAGAGCGGAAGTGTAGGTTAACTGATCGCCAGGTAGATAAAAGATGTCTGAGTATTGAGAACAGAGATCGATGAGAGCCTCGCTCTCTTCTTGGTTCAAATGATCTGTTCTGAGGGAGCTAATAACGTCGTCGGTTCTCTTGGTAGTTAGTTGGGTATTGAAGTTATTTGTGTAGCATATATGATTTTCATTTAAAGGTTCAATATTAAGTTTTAGATTCGTTTTTACATTAACATAATTTTCCGATGTGTTGGCGACAGTCAGATTTACGCGGTTATTGTCTTTAATTTTAACTATGCAATTTGAGATTAGTACTTCATTTGAAATATGTTGATCTAGAACGATGCCTTCTTTGAGATCAGTTTCTCGAACCGAGCATTCAATCACCGCTTCGGTACGAGGTGGAATAACGAAAAAAGGTTCAGAGAAGTGTAGTTTTATGTTTAATTTCCCTATTCTCAAAACATCGCGAGTGTAGTCGATCTTACAGCCGAATGCTGTCAAGAAATTTGTGCCGATAATCCCGTCGTAGGGAAGGTTAATATTTTTGATGACATGGAATGTAAAGTGAACGGCAAATCCGTTTTCATTTAGTTTTAGTTTTAGTGGGAAGTGACCTTCAGTTTGGGTCGGCTCGTCGCTAGGGTCGATACCCTTGATTTTAATTTTTTCTTTAGCAAGTTCCGGATTTTTGAGTAGACATGATTCTTTCAATAGGCATATGGCAGAACCCGAATCGACTAGTAAGGTTAAAGGGACATCGGATACTTGTGAGTCCAACAACACATGAGGTAGCAACCGTTTCGTCGTATCTATACTAATCTCGTAGATTTCCTTGCTTAAAATCGGATTTGGACTTAGGTTTCCTACTTGGAGCTGATTGTTCGTATGAGCGCTTGGATTAGTTGCTTGACGCAGACCTCCGCTTTGGGGCTGGCTACCCTGTTGTATGATCTGAGTCGTCGAGGTGTGGTCACTTGCTTGGGGCTGGTTACCCATGTGGACCGTGAGGTTTGGTGCTGAACGCAGGTCTCCTATTTGGGGCTGGTTACCCTGTCGTGTGACCTGTGGTGTGGAAATACAGTCTCTTGTTTGGGGCTGGTTACCCGTGTGGACTGTGAAGTTAGATGCTGGACGTAGGTGTCCTTTTTGGGGCTGGTTACCCTGTCGTGTGACCTGTGATTTTGTATTGAGTGGTGTGTGCGTGTGTTTGTGTCTGTTGGCGCCGTTACTTAACACCTGTTGTCTCACATGGCGCCTGGGTGAGACGGTTCCGTGTTTAAATGATCGATTTCATCATGCCCCTCGGATTCTTCCGCGCCCACGTAATGGACTTGGCGGTTCCTGTCGTATGAATTTGGCATAAAAGGTCTAACTTGGGGTTGACGGTAGCGATTATTATTATATTCACGTTTCTTGCAATCCTTTATGTCATGGCCCGGTGATTTGCAATATCGGCAGTAAATCGTCTCCGGTTGACGAGAGGGACCAGGCTGCGGGCGGTTTTCTACAGGACGCCATTGTGGTCTCGTGGAAAACTTAGGCCTCATTGATAAGTTAGGTCTCGCCTCAGTTGGCATTGACCTTTTGTAAATGCATTGTTGTATGCGCTCTTCCGATATTGCTAGGTTAACGGCTTCGTTTAAATTTTTAGGTGCCCTGCATCTCACTATACTAGATATCCTGGGGTTAAGCCCAATCAAGAAGTGATGGAGGGCTAGATCCTCCATCGCGGCTATCCTTCCTGGCAACTCCTTTAGTGTGGTGTCCGATAAAGATATTTCCGTCAAAAGTTGAGAGAGACAAGTTTCGACCCGGAGCGAGTATTGGTTGACCGACTCTGCTGGAGATTGTTTGGTCTCTTGCAGGTCAGCCAATAAATGGGAGTAATGTTTTCTCTCGCCGAATTGAGTTTTTAAGAACTCCTTTAATTGAGGCCATTTTTTGAACTCTTTGATTGAACAGGCTATTTCGGCTTTGCCCTCGAGTTGGCAATATATATATTTAAAAAGAATCGGTTTTTGCGCTTCGGAAGCCATATCATAAGCATTGTTGCAATTTACTAAAAATGAGTTTAATGTGTCCTTGTTGCCATTATATGGTTTTATAAATTTTAAAAGGGTGTTTAAGTCCACCTCTAGGTGTGGGAGCTCTGTTTTTGATGAGCGAGGAGTCGGGCTCCTACATTCCCTGGGATTTTCCGGGGCATTCAGCATCTCGACAACTGTTTTCTCAACTTTTGACATATTAACAAGTACACAGTAACAGTAAAAATAAAAAAAAAACAGTAAAATAAAACAATAATACACAGTAAAATTAAAACGCTAGTGAGACGGAACCCTAAATGTTATGATTTAAATATTACAATAACACTTACAATGTATATAGTGAGGCGAGCGTTATCAGTAACATTACGTTTGCAGCGACGAAGGATGTTTATGTCTGGTGTTGACGTAGGAATTCCACTCGATGTGTCGTCAACGGCGACTCCGTGATATCTTGCTCTCAATGGTTTTTTCACGCACACCGCTTGAAGTTTTATTAGGTAATTATCGATTTTGTATGTAGGATGACCAGGTACTCTTGGATGCGACGAGATCTTCGTGATGACAGGTAGGTAGATCGTGGTAAGTATAGTTTTTTTTCTTATTATTTATTTATTTATATATATTTTTCACTGTCACTTATTACACTATTAATTTGATTGTTAATAAAATTGTTTATTCGTTACGAAGTAGTATGAAGTGGTATTATTTAGTTTGAAATAGTATTATTTTGAAATAGAATATAGTTGGAAATAGTATTTTGAAAATTTATTTTGAAGTATAATTTGAAAATGAGTCCACCGGCACTGGAATATCCGTATCACACCGCTGTGCCACCAGTTGTTATACGGGGGAACTTGGTAGCGTTTTTAAAAAAGGATCTTTTATTACACACTTTATTTCACTATAAAACTTAGAACAAGACTTAGAATAGAACACGGATAAAGGAGACTTCTGGTCTCTCTGATGGTTGGCCGGTGACTGACTGGACCGAGGCTAGGAGTGGCAAAGGAGCCAAAAGTGCTAGGATAGCACTTTTGGGTGGAGTGCTGAGAAGGGTGGTGAGTCTGCTAAAAGCCCTACACATCAGGGATATAACAGTTCGCTTCGTTCCCGTGACCTTCTTCCCACTTTATCGTAAAAACCTAGAAATCATCTAACATCAGATTATTTGTCAAAACAGATCAAATACAAATGCGATGGGGTTATCTCGTTTAGTTTAAAAGATCCTGTAGCCACCTTCCAGTTACATCAATAGATTTTTAAAATCATCCAGCACCAAACAGTATGTCAAAATAAACCCAATAAGCCCATACTCGATGGGTTTACCTGGTTTGGCAAGATCTCATGGAGTTCTTCCAGTTTTATCTTCAGAAACTGAAAGTCATTTTGTTTCAAAGTCCTTATTAGAATGAACAAAATAAGTCCAAAATCGATAGAGTTGCTCAGTTTAAATATAAAAAGTTCCCATAACCTCCTTCCTAATTCATCATAAGACCATAGAAATTATCAAGCACCAGGTTTTTTCTCGAAACAAAAAAATGAATCCATAATCGGTGGATTCATCTTGTTGAGGCTAAATGTCCCCATAGCTTTCAATTTTCATTATTAAATTCAAAAAAATCATCTAGTACGTGTTTTTCTGGGTTAACTTTTCTCATGGACTTTTTCCCACCCTATCTTCTGACACAGGAAACCATCCTGCTCCAAAGACTTTAAAAACGAAATGAAAAGAATTAGAAGAGTTTTTAAATTTTAATCAGATTTTTTTTTCTTCTTTTTTCTCTTGCCTTTTCTCTGGTACATCTTCCAGCTCTATCATCAGGCATCGGAAGCCATTCCCCTCCAAAGTCCTTATAATAATCAAAATCAAATAACCCTTAAGTCAATGATGTGGTTCTATTTTATTCCAAAGTTCCATAACGTACATCCAACTCCATCATGAGACTCCGGAAATCATCTAGCACTTATCCAAACATAACAAATGAGTCTGATTAATTATGTTTGTCCGAATTTCGATTAGTTTATCTTATTTAGCTTAGGAGTTCTCATGGTTACCTTCCAGTTCCATCATCAGATCCTGAAAACTATCCAGCACTAAGGTGTTTGCCAATACAAGACAATTAAGTTCTAATTAAAAACATTACCTCGTTTAGTTTAGGAGTTCATTTTGAATCTGGTTTCTAGAAGTTCCAATGTCACTTTTTCGGATCAATTTTCAGAGCCTTATCATCATGAGAAAGATCTTACTGTAACAAATAAAATGATTACAAACTCCACTATATCAGCAATTTCCATCTGTGAGTTACAATGGCACTCTCACAGCTCTATCTTCAGATCTCCAACATGTAATGGAAAGTATGCCATTATATGTAAATCAAAAATCCATTCCAATCCATCTCTTTCTACATTCTACGCATGAGTTTCGGCTTTTTCAGCTCCATCTTCAGATTCTCGTCATCATGAGCACTAATCAAACTTAGTACTTATAGCAACAAGACCAATGAGTTCAAATAAGGTTATCGTGTTTAAACTCTGCATCAGAGAGTTCCAGTCCCTTCGTCCAGGCTACATCATGAGCTCAGTTAGGTGATACCATAGTATTGCATTGTCACTGAGCTTTCACAAGTCTGCCAAATTTTTGTACAAATGGATATCAAAAATTCGTTAAAAAGTAGTTTGCATTAAGTAGAAAATCTGTTATTTACATATGAAAATTATTAGTTAATAGGTGCTGACGATCTTCGAATGAGGATCTTAAAATATAAGGCCAAGGTTACTGTGTAATTTCAATATCAATAAAGTAACAGAATGCAAAATTTAGTATTGATAAAGCCCTTACATTTCTTAATTCCTTTCATAAATTTGAAAAGAGCTGGTGATCTTGAAACGACTAAACAAATTCTATTGAATCATAGCTAAGAACCATCTCGCAAAACAGGGCTTTCAATTAAAAATAACCGCAAGCAAATTGGACCATCCGCCAGGACGCTATGATGTCCCGGACAGACACACAGATACACACATACACAGATACACACTTATACACTGAAACTTATAGGACTCCTCCTTTTGCAGGAGGAAAATACAACTTCAAACAACTACTGGATAAAACTAAACTGTTGACGTTTCAATAATTGGCAACAAGCTATCAATCCCAATCAAGCAACCAATGAGGCAACTCTATCTTCTTAATTAGTATCGAATTTGATGGTTTCTATTGGTTTTAATCAAGAAAGTACGCAGTTTTTGTAAAGCGCAAAACAAAATTTTAGACTATTGAGACTATATTTAGACTATTGAGGCTATATAAATGTAACTTAAATATCATCAAATTAAAATTTATTGTACCTACAAGAATTTAAAGCTTCTACATTCTGATCGAAGTTCTACAACAACTATTTGTTGAAACTAAACTGCGGATTTTTCTGTTTGTGAAATTGAGATTTCCAATAATTGGCAATGAGCCAATAAAAACGAATGAGTGTACCTAATTTTTAAATGAGAATCGAATTTTATGAATTTTAGTATCAAAGAAGACCAAGAGTGGCATATCATAATTAGGTTGATGATGCTATTTTCAAAAAAAATCTTTCAGCTTGTGTTTTATATTATATCAAAAACCGTATCTATACATGTTAATCTATGAAACTAAGCGTGTCACCTAGTACCTACTTTAATAAACAGAGACAATCCCTAAGTGAATAACTTCTATCATATCTAACATTTTATAATATCAATAAAGAGGGGCATACCTATTAAACCAGAACCCATAATATGAACAGGAAAACATATTGGATACCGCGAAAAGTTAAGCCATTAATTACTAGAAAGGCACTTAAGATTCCACAAAAGCAGAACGTAAGTAAACAAAAACATTTCATCGCTAATCTTATCACTGAAGCAATTCAAATACAATTCTAACAAAGGCATGAAACGCATACAAAGGAGTAGCAACTTTGCACTTTGAATATTATAGTCTCAATTTGTTTAACTCGGAAATAGATTTATCACTTGCAATTCTGTGCCAGAGAAATTGACTCCGGGTATTCCCTCGGCGTCCAATATTTATTTACTCATCTTACGTTAACCAAGCTTGACTTACTTGAATTGTTTACAGAACACGACATCCATTGCCATTTTAGAATTCCATAATACACAAATACTTCAAATACCAAGCAATGTAACAGCAAATACGCGATTGTAACTTATCAATGCCTTATAAAATAGTCTGAGTACAATATTGCATGTGGGTATGGAAAATGTATAAATATGTTCAGTACAGCTGTCACTTCGCATATTCTCGTAGCCTTCCATAATGAAGACTTTGATTTTAATAACATTTTTAGCAGCTTTGGCTATTGTGGCCTGTGCCGAAAACCAGTATTCATACAGTGAGTACTAATTAATTATAAACAAATTGATCCCCCTAATAAAAATATTGCCTTGTGTCAAAGGCTTAGCCTATTCGGCTCAGATGTAATCCTGGGTTGGATTCCCGAGTCAAATAAAAATTTTAATGAGGTTTTTTGAAGAATTTTTCTCGAATGTTCAAAACGTCATTAACAACTCAGAGATTTAATTTTATTTATACGAGTAAATTGCTTTGGTATAGATCTAATGGAAAGCATTTCAAATAGCCAACACAAATTTATTTCGGGGAATATGAAAGCGGGATTTAATTGAATTTTAAATTTTATATGAGCGAAAACTCTGTCTTCTCCATCCATCCCTATATAGGTATCTAGATAAAAATCAATATCTGTATGATATATTAATGCTTATTAAATTGCTTATCTCGACTAATAATTATATGCATATATTAAAATTTTTTGATGGATCCAACCTGATCCATTTTTTAAATAATAAGAAAGCAATTAGCAAACTAGCTTTTTAGCTAGATCGTGGGTGCACTCGTTGGATATCTACTTTCCCCTTCGGGGATAGGGCGTGAAGATACTTATATTCAAATTAGCTTGAAGAAAAGAATTAACCAAAACATTACCACCAGTGTTGCCTCATGCATAATAAGCTTGTTTCCACTAAGAATGAATCGGATATATTGTAGTTTCTAATGAATAATGATTAATTGTGATATGAAGATAACAAAATCTAAAATATTTATTTTAAAAAATAAGGATTAATCATATTTTTAAGATATAAATTCTGCAAAAATAGACATTAAGTCACGTGATACAAAATTGGAAGAGTTTCATCACACCGCCGCCGCCGTGGTAAAACGTCATAATGTGACATTTTCATAAAAACTATGTATGTAATGCAAGGAACTTATATACGATAACTGGAATTATTACGAAGCAATATTTGAAACATAAAAATGTACTTTATTTCGTTACCAATAAAGTTGACATTTGTTTCTTACTTAACAGAGGGAAAAAACGTTCTGAGCAAGACAACGACAAGAGTGGATGTTGTCCCTTTCTTGCAATTGCCAGTGTAAATTAAACTATCTGATGGTAGATTTTTATATATTCGATAATCGTTAAATCCCTTTTATTCATAAACGTCGATAAATACATTAGCATGAAATGTATTGTAATTAACACAGTTAGTTCTAAAATGTGCTTATTTTAATTATTACGTAATTACTTATGCAATGCAAAAACTGTTTCTCAAATTAGTAGAATTACTTAGTAATAATTTGCAAACTACGCATGACCGCACTTATATATGGTGATTGACGCTTTATTTAGTAGAAAGAGACACACTCCACCCGTGTCGTGGTACTCTTCGGAACGATTTTAAAGCGCGCGTGAACATTCCGGGTAGAATGTAACTTCCTTGATGTAATGTATGTTTGACCTTGGTTTGGCCACAGCATCATTATTACGACGCCATGACAGTTCAAAATACTTAAGCGGTAAAATTAAAATTTTAAAACCCGAACTTTTTATTATAAACTAGCTGCCGCGTGCAGCCCGCTGCATTATAAAAGTTTTAGTTGAATCCCGCGGGGTTATCTAATTTTTCTGGATAAAAAGTAGCCTATGTGCTATTCCAGGTCATCATCTACCTGTGTGAAAAACTTCATTCAAATCCGTTTAGTAGTTTTTGCGTGATTGAGTAACATCCATCCATCCATCCATCCAAACATCCAAACTTTCGCATTTATAATATTAATATAGATTATTAGATATTATTATTTAGATACCAATTAAAAATAGTTTTTTGTTTAATATAACTACATAATATAAAACAAAGTCGTTATGCGCTGTTTGTCCCTATGTATTCTTAGATCTTTAAAATTACGCAACGGATTTTGATGCGGTTTCTTTTAATTAATAGAGTGATTCAAGAGGAAGGTTTACATATTTATAAGCAGGAAATCTTCACAGTATAGGGAAAGGGGAATCGTTTTACTCCGAATTTAACGGGTGCGAAGCCGCGGGCAAAAGCTAGTACCTAATAAAATTAAGAGATTGAATATTGAACTCTTTTTCAAATTAAGTTAACTAACGTATTTTACCGCCTATCTTATCCTCCAAACCAGAACACAGCAGTTCCAATCAATAATACTATTACGATGAGAAAAAGTTTCGCCCAACGATGCATTACAGAACTCTACTACCTAGAAATTATTCCTGCTATTCTCCGGTTACTATATTTGTACTATAAAAAATTATAATCTTGCTTATTTAATGAGGGTTTTTATTTTCAGACTACATCCATAGCGTACAGAAGCGACAAATAATCAAGCCAATCACAATAACAGTGAAGCCTCCATTCCCACCCTGCGTTTTTTACGAATGTATAGCCGGGTGCAGACAACATGGGTATAAAAACGGCGGCTATTGCACAATTAATGGTTGTCAATGTCTTCGTTGATGTGTTATCTATTAAACAACACAAATGCTCGACCGTGGGCCCGATTGACGAGTGAAATAAAAACAATCCTGTCAATCGTCGTATCTATCATTTACGTTTAATACGTCACTGACAGATATCTTGCTTTATAAAACTGAAACTCGCCTAAACGTATTATTTACCAGTTATAGTGTACAATTTATGAAACAGAAAACATTACATAAAAAACTAAAAGACAGAAGGCTAATTGTCTTCTTAATAAACCAATATGGTGGTGGTTGTAAACTCGGGTTCATTGCTCTGCATCCCTTCAATTAATTGATTTTAAATTATTGCTATCTTTCTTCCACTTAAAAAGTAATAGAAAATGTTTAATCTTGTCAAATTGAGAAACTTAGCTATCATTCGGACGAGTACAATCTGGAGATCTTCAAGAGAAGAGTGAACAAATACCTTCTAGGGAAGCGCGTTCCATCTTAGGCCTCATCTTAGCTTACCATCAGGCGAGATCGAGGTCAAGCGCTTACCTATCGATAATTAAAAAAATAATCATTCGCGGTCAAAATACTACTATAGACTAAGCAATACAATCTCTTTTGGGTTTGACCTTAGCCGTAAATAGAATAGTATACATGTGTGGCACATAAATATAGTGTGTTTAATGTTTATTTCTGTTGATTTAATATATTTCTAATGCACATTATTAAAAAGTATTAGGTTTCTGTAGTCCTCTGCAATGTAATCTTATCTGTGCCGAATTTCATACTCCACCGGTACAGGTACAGTCAATTATGTTCTGAGTGCTAAGTGTGAGTTTTTCTTTTCGCATTCGATCGTGAGCGTGTTGGAGTTTACTAGGAATTTGTATGTGATTTGTACAGCGCCACCTAGTGGTAAACGTGAGAAACCAGTTTACCACTAGGTGGCGCTGTACAAATCACATACAAATTTCTAGTAAACTCGAAACGCGCTACGATCGAATGCGAAAAGAAAAACTCACACTTAGCACTCTGATTGGTTGGTACGTACGAGTGGGTTTGTTATAGATATGTCGAATTTTTCAGTCGAGAAATATTTTAATTAACACTGTAACTTATTACAGGGTTATTACAGGTATTAACTTATTATTAACTAATCTTGGAATTTGCATCCACTAACGAGCGAAATAGTCTAAGATCCGAATATAAATTGACCTTCACCCATCTGTTTACCGAATGAAACATATTTATTATCTTATTTTATACATAGACAAATATGAGTACGTCTTGCATATATTGCCTACGTGTTTACGTTCATGGCTCCCAGGCATGTTATGCCTGGGAGCCATGCAGATGTTAGGAAATATAACATATTACAGAAATTACGTTCTACAAAAGTAAAAAATAGCTGATATGTATTATTTACCAAATGTGAAGTGTACAATTGCCTTCAAAATCATGCGGAAAGCTAAAAGAAAGGATTTTAGGTTTTATTAACAAACCTATTAGTTTAAAATATCCCTATAAAACGACCTTCACCAAGCTGGTTAATGCATGAAAATTATTTTATATCCAATGAAATGTGTCAATAAATATATTAAAAGAAGAAACTGAAGTATTTAATTTAAATTTACCTCAAAACCGGAACACGACAATGACAAGCATTGACGCCATTGCGGTAGGAACAGGTAAGGCTTAAGTAAAGAGTAAGGTATCAAATACCCAGGCGAGACATTGCGGAAATCTACCACCTAGTAGTCACGATAATAGTGACACGTACAGCCAATCGGTTGCCTTTTACAACCTGCCTGGCAGAACGACAGTTGGTCAATTCTTCGTAGGAGCCCGGACCAACACGAGGGAAAATACTTTTTTAACTTGGTTAGGCATTTTAAAGATATTTCGACGGTACAAAGTCTCACCAAAACCCACTGGTGGCTATGGCAGACTATAATCCAGATCCAAATCCCGATCCCAAAATACATAGGCGGGGGCAATCCCTCTCGAAATGCTCCTCTCCGCACTGCACTCAACGCTGAGGACGGTGGTAATTGCGGCTAATTCCGCCTCGGAATTGTTGACACTTGTGAATATACCGTCCCTATTTGCCCCTACAGGTCTCTATTTTTACACCGGCGTACACTGAAGCTCTGTGAAGCCGTATACGGCAAGAAATCCTTATGGCATGGCAGTGCGCTGCAGAGGGGTAGCTCAGCTTGGTAGTTGCCTGGCTTCTGTTTTTTTATTGATATAAAACAATTCAAGTCTCTTTTTATAGTTTTGAGTGTTGGAACACGCAACGCGTTCACCGCAGCCCACAACAGAATGAAGTAGGTGCAGTTCGTGGACTAGTGGCCCGGTGTAGCGAAGCGCATGCCATGTCTAGTACTTTAGTATATAGAAGTCTTTCAAAATATTATTACAAAATTTCTCTTAATTATTGTCCCTATTTAACTATCGGAATATACATCTATAAAAGGGGACATTACTTGAGTTAAAATATAACTTTAATATAAAGTTATATTTTAACTCAAGTAAAGTTAAAGATTAAGTATCAGTGATCAATATGATCACTGATACTTAATCCTTTTGCGTTCATAAAAAGTTTATATAAATATTTAAAATCCAAAAGAGAACCTAACAAAAAAATAATGGAACTTAACGGACCTAACAGAATTTTTGCAAATTATTTTTCATAAGGTAAGTTATATGATTAGTTTTTGTAGCCTCACTACATGGATTATAATATATGGGGCAAACTAAAAGTTTTGCACTTCTAGCTAATCGGAACTATTTGAATTTCGAATGTTATATTTTTAAAACTTTGCAACCTTCTTAGTAATAAAAAAAAACAATTGGCGAGAAATTATGTCAATTGTTTTTTTATCACACATCAAAGTTCTACGCAACGAAAATGGAATTAAGTCGAAAAGATTTTAGAACGATGATTTTTTATGATTTTAAAAGAACTCTTTCTCCGCAAGACTGTGCCGCTCGTCTTCAAAATGTTTTTGAGAGAGAAGCACCTTGTTTGAGCACCGTGAGGCGATGGTTTGCTGCATTTGACAGAGATCGAGTTTCTTTACATGACGAATTTCGTGAAGGGCGGCCTTCAACTACCGTCAACGAAAATAATGTGGCTACTGTTAAGCGGTTAATTGAAGAAAACCCCCGGATTACCTATGAGACAATTTGAGGACTATTCAGGATGGTATGAGCCAAATTCAGAAAATTTTACACGAAAAATTGAAAGTTCGGAAACTTTGTTGTCGTTGGATCCCTCATGAACTGACAGCGGAGCAGAAGCGGGCTCGCGTGGAATGGTGCTCACAGATGCTACTGAAGTACGACCACGGACATTCTAATGGTGTTTATGACATGGTCACAGGAGACGAAACATGGATTTATTGTTTTGAACCCGAAAAAAACAGCAATCTTGTGAATGGGTGTTTGAAAATGAGAACAGGCATACAAAAGAGAGACAGGCGAGAAACGTTGGTAAAAAAATGATCGCGTTTTTTTTTTCTCAACTACGCGTCCCATCTGTACAATTCTACTTGAAAATCAAAAGAGTGTTAATGCCGAGTGGTATTTTACCATTTGTTTACCCAGGGTATTAGAAAAAGTTCGCGAAAGACGAAACAAAAGCCGCATTCTCCTACACCATGATAACGCTTCTTCACACACGGCCAACAAATAAAGTTATTTTTAGCTTCCGAAAAAGTACATCTCGTCACTCATCCTGCGCATAGCCCCGACCTAGCACCCTGTGATTTCTGTATTTTCCCCAAAATCAAAGAGTTGATGAGAGGTTTTATTTTATCAACTCTGAAGAGGCAGTGATAGCGTTCAATCAGCACGTAGAAAACATGCCTTCAGATCTGTGGTCCTCCTGTTTTAAAAAATGGTTCGATTGCATGAAAAAAATGTTTAAAATGTAAAGAAGATTATTTTGAAAAGCAATAAACATAATATTTTGGTTATAACATGTTGTTTTTTTAAGTTACGCAAAACTTTTAGTGTGGCCTACGTATGTGTGATCTGCCCAAACAGCAGCCTCTTTTGCAGCAGCACCATTCCTGTTTTGGTATACAGTGGTCCAATCAGATGCGTGCTCATCAAACCAAGCACGCTTGCTCACTTGACGATTGTTTGAGGGAATTCCACTCTCCCCCCTTTTCCTTCCCCATTTCCATCACCCAAAATCAGTAGACAATATCAGTAGTCACTAACCCACCAATACCTCGTCCAGTAATAATGTCCCTTTTTTACTGTATGTCGTGTGTTGGTCCGGGCTCCCTTGAAGAATAGATTGCCTGCTGTTCTGCCAGGCAGTTCGTAAGAGGCGAGTGATAGGCTATGCCAGTCACTACTATCGTAGGTGCTAGGTGGCAAAGTTCTGTATTGTCTCACCCGAGTCTAATACCGCCGCCTTAGGTTATTGCGGTAGGAATAGATATTCCTACTGCAATAGCGTTAGTGCTTGCCACTTTCATATTCCGGTTTGGAGGGCAAGTTAGCCGGTAAACTTAATAAGAACCTGCCACAAGGATAGCAATGCATCTTGTTGTCTTTTTGTTGTTGTTTCTAGCAGGTTGTCTCTTTCTATCAGGAGAGCCATTTGCTTGTTTGCTATCTTATAATATGAAAAATAAACAAAATGCCAATTATTATCATCTGTATTTCGTTTACTCATTTCTTTCGCAAACAAGCACTCCTGTGTGTTGGACAATATCCCAAAATTGTTCATAATAATCGACATTAAGTATATAATTAATGGGTAAACTATCGTTTATTAATGCGTATTCCCGGTCTCTAAACACATTTTGCTCATCCCTCAGAAAGGTTTCGGACGAATATTTTTCTTCATTGATTATTCCTGAGTTGACGCCTATCATGTACGCATTAAAGCTCGTCTATTCAATAAAATGTTACTATTTTTCATCTGAAATAATAAACATATGTCAAAAAAATGTTGTTATTCTGTAGGTATATTATGGAATTAGATGTAACCCGCGACTTCGTTCGCGTGACCCAAGAATATTACCGATGTTTTGTTTTTTTTTTTTTAAATGTAAATAGCTCGTGGTCTATCGCCTCTGTGGTCTAGTGGTCCAGTGTTGGCGTTGACCACGTGAGATCCCGGGTTCGATTCCCTTGTTCGGCAATTTAAGAAATGTGTTTTTTCGATTTTTTAATAAAAACAATATTGCCCGGGATCGAAAAGTGCCTGGTTGGCGACAGGCTTGCCACATATCTCATTTGTGGGACCAAGTATCTTCGGCTAATCGTGGGTACACTTGTTGTACCTCTGCCTACCACTTCGGGGATACGGGCGTGAAGATAATATAATTCGCTTGTGCGAGCGAAATGCTCAACCAGATTTTACCTAAATTTAAGTTTGGGAAATTAACGCCTACGCTAAAATTGTCTCCTGTGGACCGGACCTCGGCTTAGTGCGATGTTTTGACTAATTATGGTGAGAGGAGCGCTCTGTGCTAGGCAATCATAATTGGTCACTTTTTACCCTTATAAGTAAAAGGAATTGCTTATTTGCTTGCTGGTAGTCTATGTCCAAGTGTTATTTATAAACTACCCTGTGAAATTATAAAAAAATTAGGTACAGTTTGCCGTGAAATAAACTCAGTAGTTTTTATAAATTACTAGCTGACCCGGAAAACGTTGTTTTGCCATATAAATTATTGAATTAAAAAACAGGGGTTGATTGTAGAGGGTTGAAAATTTATGGTTGTATATATTTTTAATGCTGTATCATAAAAAATAAAAACAAAAAATTTTATCTAAAACATAAAAAATAAAAATGTAGGGGTGAACTATCCTTAATATTTAGGGGGATGAAAAATAGATGTTGTACGATTCTCAGATTTACCCGATATGCACACAAAATTTCATGAGAATTGGTCAAGCCGTTTCGGAGGATTTTAAATACAAACACCGCGACACGAGAATTTTATACATTACATTTATTTAAAAAAATACATAACATTATAAAAACATTAAAACATATCATTTTATACCACTTCTAATACTTTCCTTTATTCACCAAAGTGTAAGGACTTAAGAAATATGATGGTATTGTTGTTGGTACTATTATCCTACCAGTTCTCATTAAAGTAGTATTAATAACATTTTTCTTTCCCGTACCAAAATAGTACGCTTGTACTACTAACTTAGAACAATAACTTGGGTTCGTAGACCACACATCAGGTGTTATTTTGTATGTTATATGCTTAGTTTTTGTGGCCCCACCACTTGGATTATAATATGTGTGATCTGCCCAAACAGCAGCTTCTTTAGCAGCAACGCCATTCCTATTTCGGTATACAGTGGTCCAATCAGATGCGTGCTCATCAAACCAAGCATGCTTGCTCACTTGACGATTATTAGAAGGAATTCCATTCTCCCATCCTTTCCCTCCTCTCATTTCCAACACCCAATAATCAGTAGTCATTATCGCAGCATGCCCCACTAACCCACCAATACCTCGTCCAGTAATAAGGATGTCCCCCTTTTTCACTGTATTCACAAAACGCCGTTTATTATCAGCAGTACTTCGTTTACTCATTTTTCTCGCAAACAAAGACTCCTGGGTGTCGGGTAATATACCGAAATTGTTGATAATGAGCCACTCCTCGTAATTAATGGGAAGGCTATCGTTTATTGATGCGTATTCCCGGAATAGGTCTCTAAACACATTTTGCTCGTCCCTCAGAAAGGTTTCAAACGGATATTTTTCTACATTGATTATTCCCGAGTTGACGCCGCTCATGTACGCGTTGAAGCTCGTCTCATTTGATAAAGTGGATTTTTCGTCTGAAATAATAAACATGTTTTGAAAAGGAAAATGTTGTTAGTCTATATAATTTAATCGTAACCGGTGGTGTGGCTATAAGTAAAAATGTTTAATTATAAACGATATAAGGGGTATTTAAAAGAATTATAGAAACCAAAACAATTATTTTTAAAAGTGTCTGCCTGCGCGGCTGTCTGTATATTTCTACGAGTATTACACAAAATACTGTTAAAAATGAGCTGTAATTTTAGTAATTGTAATGCAGGAGATGTAACCTAAGACTTGGTATAAAATTGATCATGACATGGCCTTTACAAGCCAACTTATTGGCAATGATTTCCGAATGAATGAATGTACAAAATTACCCTTGAATGATATAATTGTACATAGTTACCTACACACTGTTCACCGTTCATCGATACAAAAACAAAATTTTAAACCGCTACCTTTTTAAGATTTCGGCGAACCGAGAAAAGGTAGCCGTTTAAATTTTTCTTTTTGTATCGATGAACGGTGAAAAGTGATTTCTATGTACAATTATATCGTTCAAGAGTAATTCTGTACCGAGCTAATAACCTAATACTTCATGATCATAGTAACCTTAATTTCCTAACAAATAACAAAATGGCCGCGCACGTCAAATAATAACTTATAGGCAATTTTTTGATACATTGGGTTACACTGTAACTTTCATATTGATTTCTAATAAAAAAATACAGTCTATGTTACCTACTGTAAAAGCTAGGCTTGATAGTGTTGCTTTTTAAAATCTGGTTAGTAGTTTAGGTGTGAAAATGTAACAAAAAAACTCACTTTTGTATTTCTTATATCAGTTAAGCCAGGTATAGAACTTTTTATAACTTTAATCGAGTTAAGTCACGTACGTAAATGTTTGTTTACAAGTTATGCGACGACTTGGTACAGCAGTCAGCAGATAATGCATCGACCATCACAGCAGATAGAGTTGTTTTCATTATTTTCTTTTTAAAATTGTACACTTTTTAAGTACCAACGTTTGATACCAACGCCTTACCTTGTCGCAAAAGTGATAGCAGTTATAACTGTCGTATTCTAGTTTGGAAGGCAGTGTAGCTGGTATACGTATTCATGTGGAGTAGGGATATGTATTACATCCTTGCCACACGGATGACAACGCACCACTACCAGCTTTGATGCTTATAAATGATAGTTATCTCTTTCCATTAAAAAAACATATGTTTGTTTGCTATTCTAAAATTTAAAAAAATAAAAAGTCCAGATTCGCCCACTGTTTGTTAGCTGATGAGATAAGGGCTATTCACATGCCTTCACAACTCTTTTTTGTTGTGATAACTGAGCCCGGCAAATTAGCGTATAGTAATCGTTCGTTATGAATGCAGCCTGTGGAGAATAATACCCAGCTCTTTTGTAGGTCCTACTGAGATTATTCCATGAAAACGACCGAAAAAAAATCCATGTATCGAACCTGGGACCTCATGGTCTTAACAGGCTATCTACTGGACCACAAGGCGTTTAAAAAATTCACTAATAATTTAAAATATAACTTACCAATTTGTATACCGTTTTGACAAAAAGCAATATGAACAACTAGTATAAAATTAATTGCAAAAAATATAACCGGACTCATGACTGTAGAGGCAATTCAAACACTTTCTTTGAACAATGTACCACGATTTTCATAAAGCGGACTTTTTATAGTAGTTTTATAATTGCAAAATATGCTTCATAATACTTATTTATTTAGGTTATCATGTGTCAATTCTTCTTCACCTCGTTTTAAGTAATGTCCTTATCATACAATAGCACTTAACTGCCGATTTCCTGCCTCATCCAGTAATTCCCCGCTTACATGTGAGCTCATTAACTTGATTATATTTTTCTTGTTAGTTAAATTTCCAAGACTTATTGAATGAATCACAAAGTCTTGTTAATTTATAAATAACTAGCTTTTACCCGCGGATTCACTCGCATTTAAGCCATTAAATAAGTATTTGTTTTTTAATAAAAATGTATCCTATGTTACTTCTAATACCTTTAAGAATATGCATACAAAGTTTCATGACGATCGGTTAAGTAGTTTTCACGTGAAAACGAAACAAACAAACACATTCTCATTTATAATATTAGTAGGGTTTTTTTAAGTTGTATTATTTTCCGGGCTCCTTTTAAAGATAGGATCATGTGTCTTACTGTTAGGCATCTCGTAAAAAGCACGAAAAGGGTAACACGTGTAATTAGCTTGACTAGTTACTGGGTGGTAGAGTTCTATAACATCTCGCCCGGATTTGGTACCACTACCTTACCTTTCTCTGCCGAAAATAGTATCGATGCTTGTAATTCCGGTTGGAAAGGTAGCCGGTATACTTGTATCATCATCATAGTATCGTCGTATTATTCGACCATACAGTTAGCAACGCGCCATTTGCAGTGTTGATGTCGATAGATGATGGTTATCTCTATCCATCAGGAGAACCATCTGCTTATTTGTTATATTATGAAATAAAAAACAGGCATTGAGCTGCCACCACAATTTCGGTTTTTGAGAATTACCCCTAATGAACTTCCATTACACTTTGTCCCGACCCAGTCATCGAGCCTTAGACCTCATGGTCTAATGCTGGAGCCGCACTTGCGTCTAACGTCATAAAGCTTCGTGCAATGACACGATAAATGCAAATGTGACAGGTTATTATTGGCTTTTATCGCATACATTCCGGACTGCGTGTGCCTTAGCGTGCATATAACGTCGGGACGGTAGACGCAAGTGCGGTCCCAGCATAAGGCGTATAAGTTTACAATAACTAGGTTGACAGTCGGTAAGTTGTTACAGCTTCATTTTTTTAGGGTTCCCAAGTCTCCTTATAGTTTGTCCTTATGTCCTTGTCTGCTGTGATGGTCGTCCAAGAATCCTTATAGTTTCGCTATGTCCGTCCGTCCGTCTGCCCGTCTGTCCGTCCGTCCGTCCATCCGTCCGTCTGCAGTCTACCGCACAAATCCTTAGTACTAGCAAGCTGTAATTTAGCATGAGTCATGACATACATACTCGTGTTAGTCATGGCAACAAAGTGGCAATATAAAGTTATTTTTTAGGGTATATTTTTTAAGGGTAACTCTTCTACACGTAAAGTAGGGATTTTTTTTTCTCGTGTACTCCATACTGTGGACTATCGACAGAGGCTTTTAAAAAGTATTGCAGTTTTGTGAATCAATTAAGAAACTTGTTTGTAAAATATCAAGCTTTAAAGTGCTATTTTTGTTTGTTAGAGTCAAGTGTCCCTCCACCTCCTCCCTCTGTAAGGTAAACGGTTGGTTTTGGGGGTGGGAAAAATTCATGGTAGTAGTAAATATAATGAAGTTAAAAGTTAAAACTATCACGACTTATAAGGATTTACAGGTTTTTGAGTAATATTCGACCAACTTACAAAATGTACTTAGAGACGTTTTTATAGGCGGTGAACTGTAGTGTATATATATATATATATATATATATATATATATATATATATATATATGTGTGTGTGTGTGTGTGTTAGTTCCTAAAATGTAATCGTGTCTTTTTAATAAGTAATTGTGTCTGGTGTGTACATCGGTTAGAATAAATGATTTCTTTCTTTATAGCACGAAACAATAAAAGCTCTCTTTTTAGTCCGCATTATTGTGATGGGCAACTGCGGAACCCTACATTGCGCGTGACCCGACATGCACTTTACCAATTTATTTTTCATTTACGTTTGTATCATGTGTCCAAAATAAACCGTGAAATCAATAAATAAACGAAGCAATCATTAATAAATTAAAACACCAAAACGTTGGAACATTCGTGTCGGTGTAAACAGATTGTCAATATTTAAAGCGAGGTGATCAATCAGCGTTATGCAAATTGTTAGCAGAAGGTTAATTGGGAATCATGGACGCTGTACAATACAATGCACATATTTACTTTAATTCAAGCAATGTCTCTAATTTTTATTTTCAACTTCCCGCTACATATGTAATAAGGTAGTTACTGATTTTGCCCCGATTTTCGAAAATCGAATTTTCAGCAGATCTCTACGTTTTGAGGCCCTGGGAACCTTTTCCGACTATTTTCACGATGACTCAGTGTCTGTATCTGTATGTAAGTATGTGTTTGTGTGTGTATGTGTGTATGTAAACATCTCATAACTTTTAAACGGCTAGACCAATCGAAACGCTTTCTGAAAATTGGAACCAATTTGGCCCAGGAGTTTTTCAAAAAATTTTGAAAAAGAATGTTTTACGACCTTAAAAATTAAAAAAATCAACCTATCGTTTTTTTATTTTGTACAATATTTTAGTACTTACTTAAAAAACCATTTCGAATGCCGTTTCAAAAATGAAAATCAAATAAAGTTTTCAAAAGTTACTGCTTTTTAAATATTAAATTACGATGTTTACTTCATATTCTTCACTTTTTCATTACTTCACTTTTAGACTAAAATACCGATTTATTTACAAATTTAGTCAGCTCTTCTACTCAAAAAATGCGCCAAATACCGTAAATTGGATTAAAATTGCCTAAAAAGAGTTTTTTTTGACATTTTTCCGACATTCCTAACGTATTTTGATTTTGTAGATAAATAAACTTAGGCCTCAAAAATTGCTTTGAACGCTATTCAAAAGATCAACATCGATTATCATTTTGAAAATATACATTTTTTTCGAACAATAAAATACTATTATTTTTATAAACTTAACATTTTTTAACTCTTTGACGCCAAAAATTCATATTTAGGTATCGCTTTTACTTCGTTGAGCTTAAAATACCTAAATTTAGCTAAAAGTTTCAGGGATGGCCTGCAGGGTCAACCGGTTTACAAATATTTTTCTTCTGCAATTTCAGTGTGTTAAAATAACTAAAACTAATTATAGTATTTATATGATAATAATTATTTTAGAAAAATCAATTATTTCTTTTTATTTATTTTTAAAACTTAAACAAAATTTTCCTAAAGCCCATGTGACGGTAGCGAAACGACCAATTCACACGTTTTAACCTTAGTTACATCTTAATGTAACTAAGGTTAAAAAGGTTAAAACGTTCTAATCGGCTTGACTCTTTGGCGTTACGCAGAGATGTAGGTTCGCTCTGTGTCTTTTACCGTATGTATCATGGGGAGTATTCCGAAGAGTTATTCAGACTAATGCCTGCCGCTAAATTCCATCATCGGACATCGCGTCAAAATTTAAAGTTCCATCCTCACCACCTCGATGTCTGGAAATCCACAACCGTGCGCTTTTGTCGGCACTTTTTGCCTCGCACAACTCCTTTGTGGAATCAATTACCCTCGGGGTTGTTTCCGAACGAATACGACTTAGGGACCTTCAAGAAACGAGCTTATTCATTCTTAAAAGTATTGCAATTGTCCATGGGCGGCGTTGATCACTTACCATCAGGTGCACCACCTGTTCGTTTGCCCCCTCTGCTATAAAAAAAATGTAGAATTTGTAAAGTTAAGGCTTTTAGAGGAAGGGCGTATAGTAACATAGAGTTAGAAGCTGGGTTTTACATGAGACCAGATAACTTTTTGTCAGTATAATGACTCGCATTGTCAAAAAGTTATTAGCTTCGGCGTGGGAACATTTTACATGAAAATGTTGTTTTGTGGGATTTCACTTCTTTTTATAAGTTGCTTTAAATGAAATAGTTTTTTTTTGAAGAAATATTGTTTTATTTTAAATAAGAAGACTGTAGTAATAGTAACTTAAGAAGTCTGAAAATTATGAATGCATTGATGAAATATTGAGAATTTTGAAAATTGAAAGTTTCTTGATTGAAAAAATGGTTTGAGAAAGAAAGGGAAGAAAACCTGTATTAACTTTCACCCCCCATTTAAATGGAAAGGGTAATACATTAAAAATCCTGAAATATATATTTCATAATTTATAACAATGAGTCGCTTCATAAATTTTCAGACCTCGAGCATCAGAATTTGTGAAAGTCTCATACAAAATTTCATCTAGTTTCTCTATATACATTCATTTTATTATTATTATCACAAAAACAGTATTATTTTTTGTTTTGTTAATTTATATATAATACTGCTATAAAGATAACCAAAATGTTTGATATTAAAATAAGCGATATTAAAACTAGCCCTCTTTTATATATACACACAAACACTAATATATAATTGTAATTGCATAAGTTGATAAAAAATGCTATGCAATAGCTTTACCGCGGCAGTCTCCGAGTGCCACATGTCTTTTTTGTTCCTTGTGTACTACTAGCTTATATACCAAATTTCAGCTTTCTAGAACTTCAGAAAGTACCCTAAGAATTTTTATGATCATCAGTGGGTTAGACCCTGACGAAATCAGGTTTTTTATATATGTATATCAATAAATGTAAAGTACAAGAGCTCTTCAATTGAAATTTCATGTGTTTAATAAGTCTACTACTAATATGGTGTCCCGAGAATCTTGTTTATTTAGTATAAGCTAAGCCCAAATTATAAAGATTCAAAAAACAACGAAGCGCTTTGAGAAAAGGTAGGTTACGATGGCTGCGCTTTGCTTGGCTTGTCGTGGTGGGGGCACTATTGTGACCCCAGATGAATCGCAGTTAGTTTCATTAAATGCACGTCCAAGAGTCTTCGATGTATATACAAAGATGTATATTCAAAAATATTTAGCAACGGAAACAAAAAGCTTGAAAAACATTCATATCGGTGTAAGCAAATGGTCAATATTTGCCGAAGCCAGGTGATAATGTCGGCGTTATGCAAATTGTTAGCTGAAGCTTAATTGGGGGTTATTGGTAATCGTGGACGTTATCCAATGTATTTACTGTACAATGAAGAGTAATAATATCCATACTATTCCATATTTATATTATAAATGTGAAAGTCGGTCTGTCTGTCTATCTGTCTGTCTGTTACGCTTTCACGGCTAAACCGCTGGACCGATTTTCATGAAATTTGGCATGAAAATAGTCCAAGATGTGGGGTCAAACATAGGCAAATTTTTTTTTTCAAAAATCAACTCCTAAAGGGCTGAAATCCATACTAATATTATAAATGTGAAGTTCTGTCTTTCTGTCTGTCTGTTACGCTTTCACGGCTAAACCGCTGGACTATTTTCATGAAATTTGGCATGGAAATAGTTGAAGGTCTGTGGTCAAACATAGGCTAAATTTTTTAAAAAAAAATCAATCCCTAAAAGGCTGAAATAGGGAATAAAAGTTGTAAGAAAATCTATTTAGACGACATGTTAATCTATTCAGGGGCGAAGCTGCGTGGGTCAGCTAGTTCGTTATATATTTGCTTTACATACTGTGTCTATAAAATTCCCAAGTGTTATATCTTACATATGTATCTTTACTTCAAATTAATTATTTAGAGAGAGGTCCGAGTGCTAAAGGCCACACAAAATTCGAAGTGCCGGAGCTCTGTAACGTCGCACCCGCGTTTTGATACCACCACCTTACATATTCTAGCAGCGCGCGGCGAGCGTCAGTGCTTGTTGTTGTCGTATTCCGATTTGGAATATAAGTAGCCAGTAAATTTATATATCTGGCATTCCATCACTGCCTCTGAGATAGCAATACAATATTTTACACTTTCAATCGTCGGCACTTGGTGAAATTCCATTGTTACAAGTCCAAACTAGGTTATAATCACTTGTACTTTAATTTCACTACAAATATAAACATATAATTTTAGATTAATCGTCAGGACGATGCTTTAAAAAGCGAAACCGGTCGATTAATCTAAAATTATATGTTTATATTTGTAGTGAAATTAAAGTACAAGTGATTATAACCTAGTTTGGACTTGTAGCAATACAACATTAACTATTCTGGTAAGCAATGGTTGTCTCTTTCCATATTTAAAAATAACGCAGCAATTTCGTAAACTTTTCTCACTGCCGTCTGATGATAACCAACCATCTTGATTATGTTAGTCAATTTCGATCTCTTTCAGTTCCTATGTCTGTATTTGTATAGTATATTTATTTAGAGGATTTAAGCTCTATATCACGTACTAATTGCAACGCTTCTCTTATTAAAAAAGTAGTTATTACATGATTAATAATTTTGTTAAATAAAATACCGATAGGATTAATATATATATATATATATATATATACATAACATTATGCTTTAGTTCTTTAACGTATCAAAATTATTAGTAGTTTTAATAGTAATTATAGTATTTTTTCAATTTTGTATTTTTTTTTATTTCTATAGCACACACGCTAAAATGACTGTTGCTGTAAAATGACACGCTAAAATGAATGGTGAAAACTGTTTTGGCTTATGAACTAACCTAAAAATTATTGTAATCATATTGTGTTATAGTGAGCTGTAAGTTTTCCTTAATAATAAATGAAATAAAAAAAATAAAACTCAACCATCATTTTTGTGTATTGATACGAGTGTATTAGTAAAATTAAGAAAGAATATAATTAATACAAGTTCATCGCATTTTTTTATCCTTTTATTAAACTAAGGCCTTTTTTAAGAATATTCCTTTGCCTTTCTATCAGCTTTTCGTAAAAGGCAAACGTATTACTACTCCAACATCAGCAGTAGCGCATCTAGAGCTCAAGCCCCCGAACCCCCCCCCCCCCCCCCCCTTACAAAATTTGATGATTACTTTGATTAAGTCTAACCTTAGCTGAATCAAGCCAAATAAAAAAGTTTTTCGAATCAAACCTTCCCTCCAAACAAAAGTTTTGGATCTGCCACTGATCGTCAGCTGTTTGAAGTAGAGTCCTGCAACACCTCGTTCGAGTTTAGTTCGACTGCTTTACATATGAGACCGCCCCGTTGGTCGAGTGGTTAGCGACACTGACTACGCAATCGACGGGGCTCGGTTTCGATCCCCGATGGGAACAAGCATTTGTCTTAAATATATTCCATATATATTCCATTTTATTAAATATATTCCAGTATTTATATATGTATTTCTATGTATTAGTATAGTTGACAAACATCCATAACACAAGCAAAAAATTTGGTTACTTTGGGGTTAGATCAGTAAGTGTAATTTTTCCCGTGAATATTTATTTATATTCTTGCTATAGTAGTAAATAAGTAAGTATTAGCGCTTGTCTCTACTGTGTTACGATTTGAGGTGTAAGCCGATAAATTTGTACTTGTATCATCCAATCACCGCTATAGGAATGGCAAAACACCATCAACATCTTTAGTGTCTGAGTTGTTTTCCATCAACAGACCATCTGCTTTTTAAGTAGCGATGTGCAGAATTCGTGAAAGTCCCAACAGCATTCTAAAAGTGTTGTCTGACAAGTATGACAGTCAGTTCATGAAACACTGGGCAAATCTACACGTATATGCCCAGTGTTTCAAACATAGTAAATAAGTAACTTAAACCTAATTTTACTAACATAGTTATAAGTATTTTATTTGTTACTAACAAAAATGGATGTTAATGTCTGGCAAATAAAGAATATTATTATTATTATTATATTATTATATTCAACAAATCATGTATTTTATATTGTAGTAAATGTTTGGGAAACGTAAAAATATATTTTACAAGATAGTAGAGCGAGGGAAAACAAATGGTAGAGAACAGCTGAAAAATAATTGGAAACCTTCGGTTTACCATCAACTATCAAATGATGCGATTTTATCCATAGGTTGTAACGTAATTTTAACATCGTATCTTCTACTAGTTGACCAAATATATGATATGATAAACATGTCATCAATGTAATAAACATACAATATTTCACCCCATATTTTACTAACTTAGGGGAGGAATTTCAAAAAATCCTTTAAAATTCCTCGTCTACATCGTAAAGACAACCGCCGTAAAAAAATCAGCCTGCTTGATCCAAGAGCATACTTAGGTTGCGCATTGTTATGTTAGTCAGTGAGTCAGGACTCTTTTTTTGATATATCCAGATCTCTACTGTTTTATTTCCTAGGAGGTAAAAGTACTTCCTACCATCCTACTTCCTACTAATATTATAAATGCGAAAGTATATTTGTATGGATGGATAGATTTTTATTACTCTTTCAGGCAAAAACAGCCGAACCAATTTGGATGAAATTTGGCATACGTATAGATGATAACCTGGATTAGCACATACTTTTTATCTCCGAAAAATAAGTTGTTCCCGTGAGATTCTCAAAAACTTTTATAATGCAGCAGGTTACAGAGCGCAGATAGTATAATATTATATGAATGAAATTTTGTACGTTTTAATGTGTACATGTTTGTTGCTCAATCTCGCTAAAACGGCTAGACTAAGTTATTCAGAGTTAAAAAACAAGTGTTGTGAGGAAAAAAGGCAAATAATTAATTTAAAAAAGGCAATATGTTCTTGAGGCAGGGCAAGGGCAAAGACTGCGTGTTCTTAGGTCTTCTTAGGTAGGTTTAAACTTAAAATTTAACGCATATTAATCGTAAATTTATACTTTTCATTTCAGTGCTAAATGTATATATATATATATATATATATATATATATATATATATATATATATATATATATATATATATATATATATATATATATATATATATATATATATATATATATATATGGTTAATCCAATAATTTTAAAAAAATATACATTGTACGTAAAATATAATTAACTTTAAATTTTAAATTCGTTTTTTTTAAATTTCATTGTTATTTTTGACGAAAAAAAATCGAATATCTCTCTTATTATTACGCAAGAATTTTCTTATAACTTCCAAACTACTGAAACGATTTTGGTGATTTTTTCACTTTATTACAGATAATTTATTGCTTTATAAAATTTAAGTTCAAAATTTTACAAAATCATTATAGTGTGCCATTAAATCAATAAAAACCTTATTATTTTATTCGCGGACCGCGCTCGCTCCAAAAGTCAGTCTCCCGGTAGCGTTCGTACGGGGAGGCTGTGTCGCACGTCAATATACACCGCTCTCCACATTAGAGTCAAAGAGTAATAATACAGATAATACGTTTGGCACAGTAATAAGGTTGTGCTGTTTGAAAATTGGACATTTCGTTTACGCTTGAACGTTTTTTATAGTAGCTTGGAGCGGGAAGGCTGCTTTTTACAGAGGTTGTTCTTATGATGTAATTTAATCCCTTAAAGAGGTAAAAGGGGCGTTAATGATTGTATTAAAATAAATTGTTTATTACTTAAAATTTAGTATTTATGCTTTTTAATACGATTAAAGAAATACGCATTTTTGAATTTCATCCCATAAAGGGGTAAAAGGAGAGTTAATTTTTGTATGAAAAATGAAATGTTTGTTGTAGAAATTAATAAAACTTTAGTATTTATACTTTTTAATACAATTAAATAAATTCGTATTTTAGAATTTCTTTTAATTTCATCCATTAAAAGGGTAAGTGTATAAGTTTGTATTAAAATAAAAAGTTTATATTATATAAACTGTTATGAAATTTAGTACCTACTTATTTAATTCAATCCAAATTGAAGAAACATACGTGTAATGAAGTTCGGAGTTTCAACCCTTAAAAGAGTAAAAGTGGGTGTTACAATTCATATGAAAAATTAAACGGTTATGTTCAACATAACTTGAAATTAGGTACTTATGTTCTTCAACACAATTTAAAAATATATATTTAGGGACTTCATAAATTTTATTCCTTAAAAGGGTAAAAAAAGCGTTTATGTTTGTATGAAAAATTGATTGTTTATTGTAGAATATTGTAGAAATTATTTAAAACTTAGTATTTATGTTTTTAACACAATTAAATGAATACAAGTTTAAGGTTTTTAAATTTCATCCCTTAAAAGGATCAAAAATATAAAGTTTGTATAACAAATAAAATTTGTTTCATTAAAATCTTTTCAAATTTATTAGTTATGCTCTTTATTTCAATAACATAAACGTGTATGCAAGGAAACTTTGAGTTTTATCTCCTAAAGAGGTAAAAGAGGGTATTAAAGGGGCTGAAAGCTAGTACTTTATCAATAATTTTGTTTGCGTGTGGACGCTGAATAATATTTGAGACTATTCAGGTACTTACCTACGTTTACGCTTGAATGTTTTTAATGGCTATATAGACGGATAAGTATTTTGTAAATATTTTGTATGAGTGTACAAAAAATAAAACAAATAAACAACGAATATAATTCAAGCAAGCGACTACAAAGCAAACCTCTGAAGATAAAAAATAAAAAACCGGTACTATTTGAAGGTGGTGAAGTCTTCGCAACCAACGTCTTTTTATGAAGAGAGTAATGAACGTGCAGGAAGCAAGAAAAAATTGCAAGTATTGTGACATAATGCACTCGGTTCTCTTTGCCTACCTCGTAAGGGGACTGGCGTGAATATATATCGTTGTTGTTTTAGCAATAACCAGGACCGACGGCTTTATGTGCTCATCCGAGGCATGAAAGTGGTAACACACGACCCGCCAGACTCCATGCTGCTACTGAGATTTTTGAATTTTCGAAAAATACCTTAAACGAAACTTTAGTTTATCCCCTAGACTACGAGGTAGTTATTATAATAATTAGTTATTTTTTTCGACCTTGGTTTTTGCAACACATCAACCCGGTTTTGGAACTACCGCTTTACATATTCCTGCCGCAATAGCGTCGGTGTTTTTAACTGTCGTGATTCGGTCTTGAGAGCAACGCAAACATATGCATGTAACACTCTAACCCTGCTACATGAATAGCAATGCACCATTAACATTTTTAGTGTCTATAGGCGATGGTTATATGTTTCTATAAGAAAACTGTTTACTTGTTTCCTATCATAAGAAATGAAATAAATATAAGTAAATAAATTAAGTATATTATACATACAAATAGTCTAAATTAATCAACGTGTGTAATACTTTCCTTTTAATTTAATTGAAAGCATATAGATATGCTTTCAATTAAATTAAATCTCTAATTTTTCTTACGAAATTTTGAAACAAAAACTTAAATTTTTAAAAGGTTATTAAGAGATCACTTTTTACAAAGTCACGTTTTCAAAGGTTTTGTTAAATATTAATTTTTAATTGTATATATTAAAATAAAGTGCTACACGAGATGTATCGTATATTATAAGAAAATAGGATACGTAACAGTCATTATTGTGCAAAATTGTCGTATAATTTTTTGTCGATTTTCGATATTTACTGTTTTTTCTTTCGATATTTATCGTTTTTATAAAATGAATCGATAAATGACCGATTATTGGTTATGGGTTTTGAGTTTGCCAACATTCATTTGATTCATGATGATAAAAGTTCATATAGGTAAACAAAAATGTTAAAACGTATCTACATCCACTGTTTAAATCTTTGACATTGGGAGATGTCGGCGTACGAAATAGTACTTTCGCTGCGCCTGTCACTAACTCAAGGTCGTTCGCAGGTGTAATCGCCTTAATCTCGATGTTTACAAGCACCTAGCATATTTAAAAACTAAGAATATAGTAAAAGAAAAAACAATATTGGTAAGTACTTATAGTCTTTCTGTATCACAGAAAGGCTATTAAATATTATAATCCAATTTTCGGAGGATTTTTTGGAGGATACTCCAAATCAGAACACGTTGTCGTGTTCTGAACAAGTAGTGATGTGTAGCAGGTAAATTTAAGGTTGTGATACCAAATCCGGACAAGGAGTTGTATATATAATATTTAAAGTCTGATTAGTCGATTCTTTACCACAAGTTAGCTGACTAGCCGTTGGTTTCATAATTCCACCTGGCTAGCCGTTGATTCAACATTTGCACCTTTAGCTACCCAGTACCAGATGTAGCGTATTTGATTTGATGAGCGTATTTATTCCCTACAAGTTTAAATATTGGATAGCAGCGTGTTTAATTGCATTACGTTATCTCCACAGACCACATAAATCCTAATAGACACGCCATTGGAAAGGAAATGTGTCGCCGCGCGTATGAGCAACCGCTCCAGTCTCTGTCAAAAATGTCATACATTTGTAGACATGTTATATCGTGCAAAAATAGAAATTAACCGGGTTGTACTATTTTATCGTCCGGAATAAGATGACAAGGTTTAAAACTCACCATGAAAGCAAATTTAAAGACGTATTCACGTCAACATCGCTTCATTGATTACGTTCTCTAAACTAATATTATATACGACTTAACTCAAAAACTACTGGGCGTTTTAAAAAATATTTCATCTTTAGAAAGTTGCATTATCCAGGAGTAGTATACCACTTTTTTACCTAAAAGAAAGTAATGATTTTGGGTCACATGAACAAAGTCGCGAATAACAAATAGCTAGTGTAAAATATGTAAAATACTTCTCTTTATTGGAAGTCGATTAATGTGAGTCCTTTTTGAAGAACATACCATGCACCCCTCCAGGCTTTTTATAAAAGATGAGTTAAAAGCTAACTTGTCTCTACAATTTTGACTATTTGTTAGAAGAATAACTGCGGCTGCTGGAACTGTGTCAGTGCTTGTCTCCGTCATGTTCCGCTTGTGGAAAGTATAAGCAATTTGAGTAATAGATCTTCTGCCATATTGCCTGGCAGCTCATTAAGGTATAACAAACATTTAGGTACGTAAAATGGCACAGATAGCAACGCACCATTAAAATCTTTGGTCTATGGCGAAGGTCTATTTGGTCTATTGTTTTCTGTCTATTGACAGTGCTCATCTTTTTCCACTTATTTGCCATCCTATGGCACAAACAAGCTAACAAGTTAAACAAAAACTAGCCTTACTACGAGAGATAATTTCCTAGCTCCTATTTTATGTTGCGTAGCCAGTTTTTAAATAACCTAAATTATTCCTATCGTTGGATAGCCTTCAGTGACATTTCATCAGTGACATTTCGTCAATTGACATAATAAAATATACATACACACATGCTCTTAGGATATTAATATCCTTCAGTCGAATAAAACTATACATCTTAATATATAAATTACGTGTCACGTAATTTATATGTATTGTTTTGCCCGTGACCAACATGTTTTCCCCGTGTTGGTTACGAGCTCCTTTGAAGAATAGACCAACTGCCAAACTGCAAGGCAGGTCGTAAAAGGCGACCGATTAGCTATACTAGCGTGACTACTAGGTGGTAGAGTTCTGCCTTGTCTCGCCCGGATCTGGTACCACCGCCTTACCTATTCCTGTAAGGTAGCCGGTAAACTAATACATGTGGCATATGACCTCGCCACAAGATAGCAACGCACCATTAACACCTTTGGTGTCTATAGGCGATGTTTGACTCTTTCCATTAGGAGACTCATCTGCTTGTTTGCTATCTTATAATACAAAAAAGATCCCCCCCCCCCCTCTCTTTCATGTACCCTCCAAATGTTTTATGGCAAAACAACGTTTACCGGGTCAGCTAATAACAAATATAATATAAATATTGCTGGATAAATTATGAACAACCGACGAATGGACATTGCCTTAAGGAGAGCAAATTATTTTCTTATGACCTATGTGAATATACATGTAAATCTATATCTATATTATATAATATTATAAATCCGAAAGTTTGGATGTTTGGATGGATGTTTGGATGGATGTTTGTTACTCAATCACGCAAAAACTACTTAACGGATTTGAATGAAATTTGGCATACAGGTAGCTGATAACCTGGAATAGTACATAGGCTACTTTTTATCCCGGAGAAATTAGATGATCTCGCGGGATTCACTAAAAACTGTTATAATGCAGCGGGCTGCACGTTGCAGCTAGTATTGAAATAATTAAACACACAAAGCTAGAAACACAAACTTTTATGCTTATCACACAAATACTTGTCTCTGTCGAGATTCGAGCCCGAACCTTATCGTTTGCTTGAACGCTAATCACTAGACCAATGATTTAATCCAAATGTCCATTAAATCATTGATATAAAAAACCCAAGATACACAATCAATGTGTCAAAAACGTCCTCCAAAAATGAGTGCACAATTTTAAATTGTGCGCTCATTTCCAATAGAATCGCGTCGGTCGCGACACTGTCAATTTTATTTCTTTTCGTACATTGCTTTGTAAAAACAACTATAAGTCGTGCACTTAAGGTTGGATATGCAAAGACATATATTTTTGCCATATCTATAATTACTTAAATGAAATTAGGGACACTTTTGAGTGTCAGTTTTGTTCGGGTCTGTGCATCTAGGGTTTTTTATATCAATGCATTAAATCGATAATATTTTTTTCATAACTGTGTTTCTAACTAGCGTATGACTATGTACTAGTTTACTTTTCTAAAGGATTAAAAAAACAATCTTAGATAATTTTTATAAAATATATAATTAGATACTAAATCAATCATAAATATGGTTATTTGTCCGGATACAAACGCAATGACCATTTTTGCATGAACCGCCATAATATCCTTTCATACCACATTCTTCCGCACAGGGCAGGCGACAGCGACGACTTTGTTTTTCGGATTCGACAGCTGCAACACGAAAACATTCCATACCTTCTATAATAATCTATTATTATAAATGCGAAAGTAACTGTCTGTCTGTCTGTCTGTCTGTTACGCTTTCACGGCCAAACCACTGAAGCGATTTGGATAAAACTTGGTACAAATATAGTTTGAGACCCAAGAAAGTATATAGGATAGTTCTTTTCCCGGAAATCCCACGGAAACGGGAACTATGCGGGTTTTTATTTTAGAATTTTTTCCACGCGAACGAAGTCGCGGGCACAGCTAGTAATCTATATTAATATTAGAAATGTGAAAGTTTGGATGTTTGGATGGACGGATGTATGGATGGATGTTTGTTACTCAAACACGCAAAAACTACAGTACGGATTTGAATGAAATTTGGCACTCAGGTAGATGATGACCTGGAATAGCACATAGGCTATTTTTATCCCGGAAAATCCAGGTAATCCTGCGGGATTCACCCAAAAACTTTTATAGTGCAACGGGCTGCAGGGTTCAGCTAGCAATATTATAAATGCGAAATTGAGTTTGTTTGTTTCGCTTTCGAGGTTATAACGCTCAATCGGTTAACTTAACAATCCAGGTTTAATTAGTATAAGATACTTTTCTCAAAAATCAAGCCCTAAGGGGCTGAGATTTGTATGAATTTTTTTTGCAGTTCACTCCAGAGTATACAATCACTACGTGTTAGTTTACTCGCGGGCGAAACTGCGTACGTCAGCTAGTCATCTTTATCCGATAAAACTTTCCCAGAGTATCTCCTGATGAAAAGAGACAACCATCGTATATAGATCTCGGCCACAGCTAAGCAAATGTTGGCTGTGACCGACATCTATTGTCTTGTAATATATCGTCGTCAAACCCTGCGTGTCGATATTTTTCTTTGTTGTTTTTAAAATGTTTCAAGTTTTCTCAAACACGGGGTGAGTGCTATAATACAAAAATAATTAGAAACACGAAAGTACTGATCAAAATTATAAATGTGAATTTCATCTGTAACGATGCACTCATTTACCTAGTTATACCACAGACAACATGAATCCGTGAGTTATATGTATACCTAGCGATCAGTACAATCGACGGAATCGATCACATAGTAAAGAAGTATTTTGCCACGTCAATTCTGTCGAAACTAGCTCAGTGGTAGAGCGTCCCGGTACTAGAGAAAAGATCACAGGTTCAATCCCTGCGTATCGATATTTTTCTTTGTTGCTTTTAAAGTTTTTCAAGTTTTCCCAACACAGGGTGAGTGCAACAAATAATTATGCTAATATGAAAATTAAACTAACTGTGTAGTGTGTAGCAGCTTCCAAACAATTTTGAACTAACCATAGTTTGTCAATCTATATACTAGTAACATGTACTGATTTACAAGTGACCCATACACGAAATAGAGGCTTGAAATGGGCGGGAAGGCGGGCTTGATGCGAGTTACTACCATCGTGACTACTAGTTAGTAGTAATTTCTGCATTGTCTCGTCTGAGAATGATACCGCCGCCCGCAATAGCGTCAGTGCTTGACACTGTCGTATTCCGGTTTGGAGGGTAAGGTCACCTACCTTACCCTCCAAACCGGGTAAAAGGTTGCATGTGACATTAGACCTCGCCAAAAGATAGCAACGCATTATTAACATCTTTGGTGTCTATAGCGATGGTTTCTCCTTTCATCAGGAGACCCATGTGCTTTTTTGCTATCTTATAATATAAAAAAACAAAAGAGGGAGAATCCCCTCCTCAAATGGATAAAGAGGAAACATATTTGAAACTTATTTAAAATATCATTGAACCAAATCAGATCATGCGTAAGTAACCTGCCTATTTTAACCTCTAAACCGAACACAACAATGTCAAGCAATGACATAGGTATAAACAGGAAAATATAGCACGGTAATATTAAGCCCGGGCGAGACGTTGAGGAACTCTACCATGTAGCCACTATACCAATACCACGTTTGGCCAATTACAAGCCTTTTATGAACTGTCTGACAGGAAGGCATTATTTTAACTTTAAAAATAGGTCTGATAAACTTGTTTTTTTAGTCTTCATTTCTTAAAATCTAAAGCAACAATGTATCATTAAAATCTTAAAAGATTAATGACCATTGCTGTCTTTGGAGCTGTCCATTTTTGAGGATAGTGTACGTTATAATAAAATTGAAAATCCCTGTTTAAATATTGATTTTTATGAAGACAATTTTAACACTAAAAATCACTTATTACAGGTATGTCGAGTTAACCGAAAGCAGGAAAAACAGCTTGATAAATATAATCACAGCATAATTATGCACATAAATATATATTTAGTTTTCAACACTAACATCAACACTAAAAATAGGTATTTGCTTTAAAAATCATTACATTTTAATTTAATGTTAAAGGCGTGCAATATTTGTTTAGATTGTGTATAGTGATAACAGTTTACGTAAATGTTTATTATATCAACTGTGCGTACCTGAGAATCCAATCAAAATAAACAGTAAAACTGTAAGTATAATCTTCATTTTACTTCTTATTACTAATTTATTTATTTGAAATCACTTATATAGCTACACTTCATTCAATATTATTAATAACTTTAGACACATTTGCGTATTCCAAAGACGACGTACTTAGTAAACACAGGCGATTATTCACTACTGAATAAATCTATTTATTATTGAATTGTTTATTAAAGCGCCATCTATTATGAAAATGAATAAAACAAAACATAACCTAATGTTACAGATTTACTTTCTGTATTCATCTATATCTATCGTTGTTTAGAGGTAACTTTTCCTTTTTAAACACACTATTCAGCCACGCATTAAAGTTATCCAAATTGTAGATAATAGTAAAAAGTCAACGTCAGCTAAGCATTTCAATCCATTAAAAGAAAATAGTCAAATATAAAATTCAAATAAGATTTTTGTCTGTTAATAACTATTTAATATCTTATCCCTATTAAGGAAATCTTTCAAAAGTGGTTATATGGGTATGAGACGGTAAATATTTTTCTTCATAATAATAATCATAAAACATAATCATTTATTAATTGACTCAAGTATTGTAACAAAAGTGGTTCGTATTTTTTATCCATTGTATCAACTATAATATTCGGTCTTACTTGGCATGCTGTGGTTTGCATATTTTTGTAATTTAACATCAAAACTGTAACAAACATGACAATATGGACACAACTCGTTCCTGGCATGGTTAATGTTGATAACGCGCTAATAAAGACTTATTCGTCAAATGTACAAAAAAGTGCTGCAGTAAGCTATCCGACTGAAATCATAAGGTCCGTATTCAAGCCTAAGGTTGGGAAACAGTGTAATTGAGGTTTTTCAAGAACGTAAAAAATTAATTTAAGCGACTTTTTGTCAGCGTATATGTCTAACTTTAGTTTCCAATCCTGGAGCCGTACTTGCGTCTTTCGTCACAAAGCTTTGTACAATGACACGATAAATACAAGTATAACCGGCTATTATCGGCTATTATCGCATACATTTCGGACTGCGTGTGTCCACAGAATATTAGAGACTAACAGTAGTCAATGTAACTGTAACAAACATTTACAAAAATATGACAAAAATAAAACAAAAAAAAGAAAGAAAACAAACAAAAAAAACAAAAAGAAAACAAAAATAAACAAAAAACAATCATAATTATAATTATATTTACCTTAATTTACGTGCCTTATTAAACAATCTGTAATGTTATACTAGTAATTATTACAATATAATAATATGAATGGGTATACATAGATGAATATGCACATACATGATTTATCTACATCTATGCATACACATATTCTAATCAACACTAAAAAACACAATCTAAATAAATACAAACTTGCATATACTACGCAATAAATTCAGAAAACCATTCAAATTAAAAATATAATAAAAAAAAAAAATAACAGATCTAGATTGATGCAGTGTATTCCATTTGCGCCGTTCTTTATATAGCTTATACACTTCTAATAAAAAGAAACAGTAGTCAATGTTCCATACAAGTAATATTCGAACAACGCACACATAGACACCTCTCACGGACGCGATATCTCCGAATGGTTCGGGACAGTTTGTACCGCACCAGTCCGAGATATAGCGTCGTGAGAGGTGTCTGTGTGTGCTATGCTTGAATATTACTTGTATGGAACATTGACTTTTGTAAGTCTCTAGTATTATGTGGTGTGCCTTAGTGCGCATATAACTTCGGGACGATAGACGCAAATGCGGCTCCAGCATAACAATAATTTAATGCCGCAAGCATTTGTACGAACAAATTTCCGTTTTCACGGTATAATTAAATGCTAAGCCAACCATTTGTTTCACTTTTTATGGGTTCAGTTTGATTTCGCCCATTGTTACAATAATTCCAAAAGTGACTTTATTTATAAGTTGGAGTTTACTTTACAATTTCATTCTTTGGTACCTTAGTAACTGTATACTTTAGCGACTTTTAAGATTTTGTTCTTCTAAATTCGCTTCTTTTGAAATAAGCATAGCTCTTTGCGGCAAAAAAAGTTTTATTTGAGATTGAAACCTAAGAAAGTATAAACTTTATTTACGTTAGGAAATTTTATGAGTTTTTGTTTATTGATTGGCAAAGATTAAAGCTTATTTTTTCTAATGCGAAAACGTTATAACACGGAGATGACACGTAAATCAATTTTAATACTGATGAGAATGATCCAAAATCATAACTTCCTTTTGTTCAGTCGGGTAAAAAAATTTGCCTATGACATTCCTGGATCACTAGCGTTCTAAACATCTAGGGTTGCCACCGTACTTTATAATAAAGTATTGTACTTTATTTTGAATAAATGTACTTTATACTTTTTGAAGGCAATAAAGTACGTGAAAATACTTTATTTAATCATTTCACTTAAAATTGTCAAATTGAAGGAACAAAAACTTAATCTATTTTTGTTTGTAACAAAAATGATACTGACCACTTTTAAACATGATCAAAAACGTATTTTTTATCGTATCATTTCACTTTACTTGATTTTTTGTTGTATGAAAATATTGAATATATATAAAACTCTCATTTATAGTTTTTTCTTTAAGGTGCATCCAGTGATGAGACGAAACTAATTGGTAAAAAGCATTGTTAGATATTGCTAAGGCAACAAAAATATCTATGGTAAACGAATAGCACAGCTAATAAATAATACTTTATTTTTCAATCTTGTACTTAATTATTTAACGTTAAAAAGAAAAAGTACTCTATTTTTTCAATTAAAAGGTGGCAAACCTAGTCACATTTGCATTTATCGTGTCATTGCACAAAGCTTTTTTGCTATCTTATGATAAAAAAGACATAGAAATGTATATATCTATGTTCTGTCGGGTAACAAAACCGAGCTTCGCCTCAATTGGCGACATCATACAAAAAGCCTAACGACTCGATCATTCCCCTTTGAAGAATAATCAATTTACAATTCTTCCAGGCAGTTCGCTATTATTATGGATTGGATATGGATAAACAACAGACCACATGAATACTTAATAGACGCGCCATTGGGAAGGAAACGTGTCGCCGCGCATATGAACAAACGCTCCTATCACTGTCAAAATTTTGTAAAATTTGTAAATATTTATATCTCAATAAAATAGAAATAAATCATGTTGTTCTGTTATATCGTACCGAATGAGATGCAAAGGTTTAAAAATTACCTTTGAGGTGATTTTATTTCATCGGTAAGTAGTAAGTATAACTCTGTATTTCTGTGTAATTGCAAACTACACTGACAAACTAAGAAATTGTTTTGAAAGGCATATCCATTTAATCAGTGGAGTGGACGATAAGCCAAACATTTCTTTAATATCGTGACTACTAAGTGCTAGAGTTGCAGAACACTAACGCTTAGAGTTCCGAGTGCTAAGTGTGAGTTTTTCTTTTCGCATTCGATTGTGAGCGCGTTTCGAGTTTACTAGGAATTTGTATGTGATTTGTACAGCGCCACCTAGTGGTAAACTGGTTTCTCACGTTTACCACTAGGTGGCGCTGTACAAATCACATACAAATTCCTAGTAAACTCGAAACGCGCTCACGATCGAATGCGAAAAGAAAAACTCACACTTAGCACTCAGCACGTTTCGGCCTTACTCGGTACCGCCGCTAACTATAGCGTCTAATAAAGTGAAAAAGAAAAAAGGTGAAAATAAAATAACTATTAACTAAGAGATTAATAATTATTAACCTCTCACTATAGCGTCGATGCTTATCATTATCTAGTTCCGGTTTGAAAGGTAACTACTCGAATGACTGAATTCGGTGTCTATACTCTATAGGTGATGGTTGTATCTTTCTATAAGGAGAACCGTCTGTTTTTTTGCTATATTATGATTTAAACCCTGCAACTGCAATAAACGACTTCCAACCTCCTGTATCTTTGAAATCCTGAAACAGAATTTCCCGTATTGTTTCGAGCTCCTTTGAAAAATACATCATACGCCATTCCAAAACGCCATTCATAAAAGGCGAACGATTATATATCAATACCATCGTGACTACTATACTTTGTCAATTTAAATAATTGTTTTTTCCACAAATCGACGACTTTGTACATAAGACTATAAGTGTTAAAACCAGTTTTTATCAAATACTATATAATAATGGAATTGATAACTCAATTTTGCCTAAAATGGACTTACAGTGTTATTACTTTATATCAGAGCTTTCCAAGCAACGCATAGCCCGCGGACCACATGCGGCCCACAACTTGATTTGTGCAGCCGGCGAAGTATTTTTTTTTAATATATAAATCTATACATATAACAAAACCGTAGGAAAGTAAAAACTGTATATTGAATATTTTTTTAAAAGAATATTTCGGGCGTGATCTACAATCGATATCGAAGCCAAAAATATAGTTTTTAGAATTCTTGTCCGTTTGTCTATTTGTCTGTATGCTTACCCGGACATATCCGGGGTAAACTCAAAAAGTACTGCATGGATTTACTTCAAATTTTGCATGAATATTACTAACAGGTCGGGTCAACATATAGGCTACATATTATCACGCTATCACCTACGGGGGAGGGGCTGTGCGGAGTAAACGAAGTCCGCGCGGACGAAGTCGTTGGCAACAGCTAGTATTGAAATAAAAAAATTTACTATCTTCTTCGTGCGGGTAAGCTATAGGAAATCTCACTACGAAACAAGCTCGCCTTTTGTACTATCATGTTTTATTTCATAAATCCCTCAACTGGATCTGATTACTTTTTTCAAATTTTATTCGTTTTTATTTGGAAATTTGTGATTTGTTTTTGCGGCACTCCAAGCTCTTTGGTAATTCATATCAGCCCAGGATGTTATCTAGCTTGGACAGCCCTGCTTTATATTATGGGACGGTACCCGTTCATGAAGTACAATGTTATTTGTATGAAATTTTAACTTAAGCCATACGAAACTTCATGGGCGTGAGCTGTCAAAAATCCATTAATAAAATGGACAAAGTATAGGTGATTGATTTTCGCAAGTCTCTCTCTGGTAATCGATACTATTGTCGCTATTGCTAAGGTCATTTTTTTATTTATAGTAGAGTGGGCAAACGAGTGGTGGTGCACCTGATGGTAAGTGATCACCGCCGCCCATGGACATCTGCAATACCAGGGTTCTTGCATCTACGTTGCCGGCCTTTTAAGAATGAGTAAGTAGTAGGGATTCGTTGGTTCCCGACCACCCGGGTCGTTGGGTCTGGATCCCTGTTTCTGTCCCACCTGTGTTTCTGACCCACTTGATGGTCGGTCAAAACTAAAAAAAAAAAAAAAAAATTTGGTGTCAAAATGGGGGTTTCCGGGTACGCCCGATCGATTGCAAGCATCCGTTTTTTGATATCTCGCACGGTTGCAAAGTTAGCATTCCTGGCTCTCCTTCGTTATCTAATCACCTCATTATCATTAAGCTCGAACGCCCGTCACACAATCGCACTATTAAAAGCTCATTAGGACGTCTCGCATTGCGTATCACTTGCAACTAATGAATATGGAATAAAATAAATATCATCAAGCTGATTCCCGTGTCGAGAAGGCAGAGCGAGCGTCTTAACGTTCCACTGCGATTCACCTGTTCAGCGGACAAAAGCACGATTATGGCGATCATTCTATTATCATTTTAGCAGCCTGTAAGACTTTTACTTTTTTTTTTTTCATAGTAATTTATATCATTAACATCGTGAGTACTGACTAGTTGGTGAGTTCTGCAACGTCTCGACCGGGTTGAGTACCACCACCTTGACCCATCTTATTACATACATCATCAGTGCTAGTCTCTGTGGTGGTGCTATTATTACTGGGTCTGTGTGCTTATTAAATATATTCCAGTACTTGTATGCATGTAAAAAAGTATCTTCACGGCCATATCCCCGAAGAGGTAGACAGAGGTACAACTAATGCTCCCACGATTAGCCGAAGATACTAAGTTCCACAACGTGATAGGTGACAATCCCGACCCAGGAATCGAACCTAGGACCTCATGTGGCAAGCATCGACACCGCACCATTATGCCGCAGAGGTGATTTGTTTGAATGTATTTATTTAGTGTTGTTGACAAACACCCATATTGCATGATGTCTGGGCTAGCAGGATCGGTCACTTCCGGTATCAAAAGCTTCACATGCTCTTAAGGTATGTGGGTGTTTCGCAATACACAAGTATGAACTTCACTAACGATTCATTGGAATGTTGTATCATAATTGCTAATGCGAATGTGATGAGCAACAAGATTTGTAACAGAACGTGTTCGCTAATGTTAATTGCTTAAAACTTCCTATATAAACCTTGGATGAAAGCACATCTACAATATATCAAATAATTATTTTAACAGAGATAGTGCTACATTATTGTAACGTGTGTGTGTGTGTTATTGTGTTCACGTGCTACTTCGATAATATGGATGTAAGTATCTCATTTATTGCTCTTATAATATCTTATATATTAAATATGTGTAATGAATGTAGATATAATATTTTTGTCGTTTCATATTTTTACAATATTATTCATGTATTTCACCGGAGAGGAAAGTATACTTGTATGATGAACGTACACATATTTTTTCAGATTTGGTTAGAAAATAATATTTATACCTACATGCACACACAGAAATGATGTATGTGTTAAATCTATACATATGTGTACTACATGTATACTGAACAGAAATTTTACCTAAATATATTCAGTCGTTAAGGCGTGTAAGAACTTGTAACAAATATACACGCACAAACTTTAGATTTATAACATAGTATTAGGATTTTACGTTAGCTATGTCGTAGTGTCTAATATTTGGTATTATGTCCTTTACAGAATTCCTCGAGCATCCTTGAAGAGAACACTTTAAAACATTATTATTATCCACTGTCTGACGACGACGAGTCAGATTTACAATTGACACAGCCATTGAAAATAAAAAGAACACGTAGCAGCAGCAGTTTGGACGACCTATTTGAAAAGCCAGCCAAAAAGAAGAAAAAAATGTCGTCCTGCGTTGGAAGGGCGTCTCGAGATGGTGGAATGGCATACATATCAACCAATACCGACGATGGGGCGCAAGCCACACACTTTGTAAAAATAGAAGTTTACGATCTAAAAAAACTGGCGAGGATACCCCCAACTGATCATTGGAAACATGCAACCACTCGGATTAAATATTATGCGGCAAGTCATAGGCTCAACAAAATCAATGAAGTGATCTATGATATATCTAAGGAAATAGCCGATGCACCTGACGTAAAAAAATATCACTTCGACAAAAATACTTGATATTGTTCTTTCAATGACTGATTTTTTAAGTATGCTATTGTATAAAGTTTCAATGTAATTAGAGATAATAATGTGATTGGTGATTAATTTTAGTCATCAGTTAACAATTTTAAAAGAATTTTAAAGGTCTTTAGTTAATGAAGTGGGCGTGGAAAGGTGCCATATATATAACAGCGTTGCACTAAACAAGTGCTATTATTGTATATTTTAACGCAGTTGTCGTACAACCAACTGTAAAAATGTCTTTTATAAAAAGTTTATATTTTGAATTAAGTAACGATACTTTAGTTGAGTCACTATATGATTCGTGCTACGATGCTGAACTATATGAAATATGTTGCAAAGTAGAGAAGGAACAAGCTCAATGTAAACGTAAATCTGAAGATAATTATCAAAATGGCAATCATGAAAAACATCGCCGAATCAATGAAGATGAGTTTTGTCATGGTCACCGAAATAGATCACAGCCTTTCGTTGACTCTCAATATTTAGACTCAGAACTCTACAACATGTGTGAAACTATTGAAAGGTAAACGCAATTTATTGTTATATGAAATATTATTATTTATATACCCGCTATATGCAGTTTCTAAATTATTAATAAATTTTCAGTACTTTCATCCAAGTGGGTTGTGGAGAACCAGGTGCAATACCATCTACATCTAAAGATCATACATTTCATAATATAGAGACGTCGATTCAAGAATGTACACCATCTACTGTGAAAATGATGAAGTGTACTACTTGCAACGTTAATGTAAAAAAAAGGTATTTTTCCAATCATGTTAATAGTCATTTACATAAAAATAACTTATTTAAATTGAAACACTCCTTGGAAAACGTAGATATAATTGAAACTGCATTTAAAGACCGATTACTAACATATAGGATAGGTACGAATTCTTCCAAGGATTTTACAACCCCGGAATTATATTTTTCTTCAATCAATAACAGTGTTGTGCAACTACTCTCCGAATGTATAAAACAATTTACTACATTTAAGGTTAATTTTATATTGCGGGGGAGTTTTATTCAGCAAACGAAAGATTTAAAAAATTCATTTGATTTTCAGACTTCCAACTATATTGTTTGTATGAGTACTGATGTTAATGAACTAATTACATCTGTTTATAGTATCTTAACCAATAAGATTAGTGAATTTGAAAGGAAAGATAGTGGTTGGAGCCTTCAACACCTGACCGAATTAGATTTGAATGTAGGAAAGTTTAATCCCTGTCGGGGTAGTTCTTTTATTGAGCTGCCACGTGACATACGTTCTAAAAAGGCAGTTATTAATGTGAAAAACACAGATGTTCTTTGTTTCAAATGGGCAATTCTCTCCGCTTTATATCCTGCACAAAACCATTCTGATAGAGTCACTGCTTATAGCCAACACTCTAATAAATTAAAATTTAATCAAATAGCATTCCCAGTAAAATTACGTGATATTTCAAAATTTGAAATTTTAAATAATCTAAGCATTAATGTTTTTGGTTTAGAGTACAGTAAAAAAGAAAAAAAAAATATCGTAGTTGGGCCTTTACACCATACAAAACAACGTAGACCTGTTCACGTAAATTTATTGTTATTAACACATGGCAACACTAATCATTATTGCTACATTAAAAACTTATCTCGTTTATTGTCAAAACAAGTTACTAATCGAAACAATGCAATTTTTATTTGCGATGGGTGTTTACTATTCTTTACTAAGAAAGATGCTTTAATGAATCACCAAAAAAGTGACTGTATGCAAATCCGTACGGAAATTCCATCCGTAAATGCTTTAAGGAAGGATTGGTTTGGTACATTAACACACAGCAATAAGTTAAAATTTGAAAGCTATCACAAAAAACTAAAAATTCCATTTGTAATATATGCAGATTTCGAATCATTTTTAAAGCCAATTTATAGTTGTTCGAATAATCCATGTGCATCACACACAGAAAATGTACAGAAACATGATGTATATAGCTTTGGTTATTATATTAAATGTTCATATGATGATAGCATTTCAAAATATGTATCTTATAAAGGAAATGATTGTGAGTGTGTATTTATTCAGAGTTTAATTAAGGATTTAGAAAACATTATAGAACGTAACACTTTCCGCAAATCACCAAAACCACTATCTGAACAAAATGTGAACTTTACAACACATGATAGTAAATGTTACGTTTGTGATTTAGATTTAAATTGTGAAGATTTCACCGTGTATGATTCATATACCGGCGAATTTAAAGGTTTTGCACATACAATTTGTGGTAAGAAATATGTAACGCCTGACTTTGTACCAGTCATATTACATAACATGAGCCATTATGATGCTCACTTTATAGTCCGTGCTTTACACGTAGTTGAAGGTAACATTCAAGTAATACCACAAAACAAAGAAAAATACATATCTTTTTCAAAAACTATAAAGATCAACAATCGTAGTATTAGTATACGATTTATAGATTCTTTAAAGTTTATGTCCAGTAGTTTAGAAAAATTATCTCAAAACCTAAATAATGAACAATTTATTGAATTACGTAAAAACTTTCCAAATAATGAGGACTTTGTACGTGTAAAGCGAAAAGGAATTTATCCGTATGAACAAATGCAATCATTTCATTCTTTAAATTTAACAACGTTACCCCCTAAGGAAAGGTTTTATAATTCAATGTCCGATTCTAATGTGTCAGATGAAGATTATAAACATGCAAAGGACGTGTGGCAACATTTTAAATGTAAAAATATGGGTGATTATTCCGATCTATATTTAAAAACAGATGTTTTATTGCTGACCGATGTATTCGAGAATTTTAGAAATGTATGTTTAACTACTTACTATTTGGATCCATGTCACTATTACACAGCACCAGGGTTAAGTTGGGATGCCATGATGAAATTAACAAAAGTGGAATTGGAGTTATTAACAGACTTTGAGATAATTTCTTTTTTAAAATCAGGTATACGAGGTGGTATTTCACAGTGTAGTAATCGCTATGCTAAAGCAAACAATCAATACATGGAAGATTATAATAAGGAACAACCTGATTCCTATCTGATATATTTGGATGCCAATAATTTATATGGGTGGGCAATGTCACAATATCTTCCAATAAATAACTTTGAATGGGTAGATGTCAACACAAAATTCGATGTTTCTGACGATTCTGATTATGGATACATAGTAGAAGTAGATTTGGAATATCCTGAAAACCTACATGATACTCACTCAGATTTACCTTTATGTCCTGAACGTATTTGCACAGACCAATCTATTCACCCCAAATTAGTAACAAATTTAAATAATAAAACAAAATACGTAATTCATTACCGAAATCTTAAACAGTGTTTGTCACTGGGCTTAATACTTAAAAAGGTTCATAGAATTTTAAAATTTAGACAAAGTCCTTGGTTAAAACAATACATAGATCTTAACACATCTCTTCGAACTTTATCAAAAAATGAGTTTGAAAAAGATTTCTATAAGTTAATGAATAATTCAATATTTGGTAAAACGATGGAAAACATAGAAAAAAGAGTTGATGTTAAGTTACTTACCCATTGGGAAAATCTTGGAAAGACCCAAGGAGCTCAATCACTTATTGCACGTCCCGAATTTCATAGTCTTTCTATATTTTCCGAAAACTTAGTAGCTGTTCAACTCAAAAAGGTAAAACTTGAATACAATAAACCAATATATCTCGGATTTTGTATACTGGATATTTCAAAAACCTTAATGTTTGATTTTCATTACACCTATATGAAAAGTAAGTTTTTAAGCCCAAAATTACTATATACTGATACAGATAGTTTAATATACCAAATATATACGAAAAACTTTTACAGTGATATTAAACCAGATTTAGAAAAATATTTCGATACTTCAGATTACCCGGAAAATAATATTTATAATTATAACCTGATAAACAAGAAAAAAATCGGGGTTTTCAAAGATGAAAATAATGGGCAAATATTTCGTGAATTTGTTGGGTTGCGATCAAAAATGTATTCAATGATAGTTGATAATAAATTAATAACTAAAGCTAAGGGTGTTAATAAGAGTGTTACTAAGAAATTAACATTCAAAGATTTTGAGTCCTGTTTAATGAATAACACAATCAAATTAGCGGAAATGTATAGATTCAGATCGATTAAGCACATAGTTTTTACTCAAAAAATTAATAAGATTTGTTTGTCTTCTAATGATACTAAAAGGTATTTAATACCTAATTCAACAGACACCCTCGCATGGGGGCATTATTCAATAAGATAATTTAAAGAAATTGTAAATATTTTTGTTTGTAATTTGTAATAAATGTAACGTAGTTTTAAGTATTTTTAATATTTGTAACTGTAGTTTTAAGAATATAAACTCCGTAGCACTTAAGTGAAATGACATACTTTGTATAGTAATAAGTTTCTTTCTATAAAATAAATAAATAAATAAAATAATTTGTGTAAAAATATGTATAGTATAAATGTGTTCTGAGCAATAAATTTATTTGTATATAAAGACTCTGTTTTATTTCTTCATATGCCATTATAAATTATTGTTTATAAAGAGGTAGACGTTTAATATAATACGGAATAAAAATGATTCACTTTATTCATCCATTCACATCGATAGTGGCTGGACCTAGTGGATGTGGAAAGTCTAACTTTGTTTCAAATTTTTTGACTTACATAAAAGATATATGTGATGTCAAGTTTGATAAAATATTATGGTGTTATGATGAAATGCAACCACTTTATAATAGAATAGATGTGACATATATCCAAGGAATACCTGATATGAATATGTTTAATGGGAAACACCCTCAATTACTCATTATCGATGATCTTATGAGAGAATCGGATGGTCGTATAGTTGATATCTTCACGAAAGGAAGCCACCACAGAAATTTAAGTGTATTTTACATAACCCAAAACTTATTCCATCAGGGCAGAGGTCAGAGAGATATTTCTCTAAATACCAGCTATCTCATATATTTCAAAAATCCTCGAGATAGGACACAAATAAAACATTTGGCCCGTCAGGTGTTTCCCGACAATCCAAAATTCGTGGAAGAATCTTACAGAGATGCTACTAATGAGCCTCATGGGTATTTGATGATAGATTTAAAACAAGCTACGAATGACGCATATCGGTTTAAGACGAAAATATTTCCCTTAAATGAACATTGTATAGTGTATGTACCGAAAAAAGGATTTAAATACGATTTGAACGATGAGATTCTTAATAGTATCCGATGAATGGTGTCGGTGAAACAGCGTCTACTGCAAAGTCCAGTAGAAAAATTTTATACACTTTTAAATCAAAATATCGCAAACTTTTAATACAATCTTACAGTGATAATGAATTAGATCTTATTTGTGAAAACCTTTATAAAATTTTTGATGGAAAACTTGCAGATGTCACTAAGTCTTCGGGTAACATTCTGCAGTGCAGTTGTTTTTTGATACCGTTTATAAACTATTTTACACCTTAAAATTTCTCAGTGTAGAGCTATGTCGAAAAGAGTGAAGACACATCAAGATTTATTAAGAGCTTTACATACACTGAAACCCAAACATCGTACAGCCTTATTAAAAGTCTGTAGCGATGAGGAAATAAACTGTATTTGTGAATGTATTTATAATGTTCTGAATGGTAAAATAATATTGAAGGAAACAGAAAAGTCTAAATTAAAGAAATATAAAAAGCTGTTGCGTTTGCTAGTGTCGAAGGGTAAACATAGGTTAAGAAAGCGAATCATTATACAGAAAGGTGGGGCTTTTCTTCCTATTATTCTTAGCACAGTATTAAGTGGATTATTGAATTACATAATAAATAAATAAAAACAAAATGGATACTACAAAGAAAATGATATTGATTGAACCAGACGCATTGGAGCGACTAAAGAAAAGAGAAAATATTTCTGATGATTCTTTGTCAAGATTAGACAAGGAAATGCAAAAAATATTAAAAAGTAAAATTGATGATCGTGAAAAATGGTCATTATACCTCCAAGAATTACAGAAATACTTACACTTAATACAAGAAGATAAAAAACCTTTAAAGTTACCTATCACAATTGAAGAAGTTAAAGACAACACAAGCGAGAAGCAGATGATTCCATTTGTAAAAGAGTTATCACCAGTTCAGGACGTACAGACACCGGAATCTCCGGATATATTACTAAAACACTACACGGCTGATTATTTGAAACGACTTATTCCTAAAACTTACAAAAAGAAAGGTAGCATTCTTTTAGATACTCTTTATAAAAATAACGATAAAATTTCCTGGAATGATGATGGTACTGTTGTGATCAACAAAGAACATTTACCTCAAAGCAATATAATAGATCTCATAAATATAACTCTCCGACCCTTAAAATATAAACCTGATGGGTGGGAAAAGTTTGCAAAAGCATTAAAAGATATTAAAGTACCACTAATATGTGTTGGTAATCCTGAAATAAATAAATTCATGAATGAATTGTATGTAGAAGATTTTCGTCTTAATACTCCTACAAAACTAAATACACCGAAATTATCTAAACCAGGAAGAAAAATAGATTGGGAAAGATGGACACCTTATTAGATATATATAGTACTTACTATGATATAGCAAATCCGGCGGGATATAGTAGTGTAAATGCATTAACTAGAGCAATGAAAGGTAAAATGAATCGAAAACAAGTTCAAGAATGGCTGCAAAAACAGGAAACTTATACTCTTCATAAACCTATAAAAAGAAAATTTCCAAGAAACAGATATATCTTATCAAACTTAAATGAACTCTGGCAAGTAGATTTAAGTGATATGAGAAAGTATAGTCAATATAATGATGGTTATAATTATATTTTGTGTGTTATTGATGTATTTAGTAAATATGCATTTGTTAGACCCTTAATTAAAAAGAATTCACAATCAATAAAAAATTGTTTTGAGAGCATATTTTGCGAGGCAAAGGCCACACCTAGTCACATACAATCGGATAAGGGAACCGAATTCGTATCAAAAGATGTAAGACAATATTTAATGAATAAGAATATTAATTATTACACAACGAATAACCCTGATATTAAGGCTAGTATAGTGGAAAGGTTTCAGAGAACTCTCAAAACGAAAATGTGGCGATACTTCACCCACAAAAATACATATAGATACATAGATATATTGCAAGAATTAGTCTATTCCTATAATTATAGTTTTCATTCGACTATAAAAATGCGCCCAGTTGATGTTAATTTTAATAATATAATGACTGTATGGCGTAATATCAACGAAGGACGATTACAGGGGAAAAAAATGGTACACAATAATCAGGATCCAAAATTAAGTATAGGCGACTACGTTAGAATTACTAAATATAAGCATATATTTAAAAAAGGCTATGAGACTAATTGGAGTGATGAAATTTTTATAGTGGCCTCGGTAAAACGTAAGCCTGTATTGATTTATACCATAAAAGATATTCTAAACGAGGGAATTGTAGGTACATTTTATGAGAATGAATTACAAAAAGTTTCTTATGACCCCACATCGTATTTTAAAATTGATAAAATAATAGGTTCACGTTATTCTGGAATCAGAAAAGAAGTGCTTGTGAAGTGGGTAGGTTATCCGAATAAATTTAATACTTGGGTTCCTATATCAAATTTAAAGAAAATATAATGGATAATAGTTTTTATTTAACGTTACTTAGTAACAGCTCCATGGGCTACTTTCCAGAAAACACAACAGCAAACTTCTTCACTAAACTACCTAAAACTATTAAGCTAGAAGGAGAATGGGTGGTCGGTCTAGTTGAATGTCACTATCCGTGTAGTATGTTAAATGTACAGGATCATGAAAATGTAGTATACATTTCTAAAAAAGTATATTTACCCGATTCAAAAACAGATTATGCTAACGTTGAATATAAATCCCATATACCAGCAACAAACTACGAAAATATTAGTAACTTCTTAAACGCATTCAATGCAAATCCTTTATTAAATGGGAAAGTAAAGTTTCAACACGATGAAATATCAAGACTTGTCGCCGTAACAAATATGACAAGTAACATTACTCGAATAACAGCTAACCCCAAATTGTCACTTCAACTTGGGTTCGAACCCAATACAAATTTTGTTAGGCAGAATATTGGTAAGTATCCAATAAACTTACATTTAGGTCTACCGTCACAACTATTTATTTACTCCGATATAGTACATCCACAGATAATAGGAGATGTAATGTCATCTTTACTGAGAATAATTCCATTAGATCCTACGAAATATATTTATGGAGCCTACAAAATTAATGTATTTTCTCCTGCACACTATCTTCCTGTTTTACGTAGGGAATTTGATGTGATAGAAATTGATATAAGAACGAGCATTGGTGAAAGAGTACCATTTCAATTTGGAACCTCATGTATTAAGCTTCATTTCAAAAAAATAAGTTCTTAATATTACATTAAATATATAAAAATGGTATGTCCCTATCATCACTATTACTCTGCACAAGCAGGATCTGGTGTAGGTATAATTTATAAAGGAACACCATATCAACGTGGACATGGCATAGGGAGTTTTCTAGGGGGTTTATTTAGGTCAGTATTTCCAATTTTAAAAAGTGGCGCAAAGGTTCTTGGAAAAGAAGCATTAAACGCTGGAGTTGGTCTTCTAAGTGATTTGGTTGGAGCTCAACCTCTTGATGAATCGATAAAAACTCGATTCCGAACCGCTACTTCTAATTTAAAAAGAAAAGCTGATGAAAAACTCGACTCCATAATGGCAGGATCCGGTTATAAAAATAAAAGGCAAAGACTTAAGTCTATCACTCACAAGAAGACATCAAAACAAAGAAGAACTCTTAAAGGAGCTCTCAAAAATAAAAAAGATATTTTTGGAAATTAAAAATGGCGTTCCTACACAATAATTCTTGTGAATGTGTGAAATCAGAATTGGATATCTTTGCTTTACCGACAACACAAACAAGTATAGAGAGTGGTCAATGGATGCAATATCGTCCGATATCATCGCTAACTGATGATGGCCCTATCGAGTTTTTAATACCTGGTGCTGGTGATGAATATATTGACTTATCACACACAATGATTAGTATCAGTGCACGAATAGAAAATATTGATTCATCAAGATTAGCTGTCGATGCCAATGTTGCACCTGTAAATAATTGGCTACACTCGCTTTTTAGTCAGTTGGATATTTATTTAAATCAGAAACTTGTTTCTCCACCAAATAACACATATGCATATCGTGCGTATATAGAAACTTTATTAAATTATGGTCCAGCAGCGAAAGCTTCCCATCTTACCTGTGGTTTATGGTATGAAGATACTCCAGGAAAGTTTACTTCGTGTGACGCAACTAACGAAGGATTTGCTAAGCGACAGCAACTATCAAAGCAGAGTTCAACTATTGAAATGATAGGTCATTTACATGGTGATATATTTAATCAAGGGAAATTTTTAGTTAATGGTATTGAAATGCGGTTAAAATTAGTTCGTTCGAAAGATTCTTTTAATCTCATATCGTCCACAGTAGAAAATAAATTCAAAGTTAATATAATAAATGCTTCGCTCATAATCCGTAAAGCAAGAATCAATCCATCAATATTACTTGCACACGAAAAAGTACTAGCAACAACCACAGCTAAGTACCCAGTTGCTAGAGCTGAAGTAAAAGTATTAACTATTCCATCTGGTGTTCAAGGGAAAGTTCTTGATAATGTATTTCTTGGGCAAATGCCTAAAAGGTGTATTATAGGATTCGTTAGCAATAAAGCATTTAATGGCAGTTTCGAAACGAATCCCTTCGATTTTAAACACAACAACCTCAATCTGCTTAGTGTATATGTAGATGGACAGCAAATACCACCGAAAACATTAACTCCCAATTTTTCCGACAATGCTTTTACCAGCGTTTATCATACATTATTCTCTGGGACCGGTATACACTTTTTAAATGAAGGAAATTCGATATCTAAAGAAGCTTTTGCAAACGGGTACTGTCTAATGGCTTTTGATATGACTCCAGACTTAAGTGCAAACTCTACAACTCATTGGAATTTAGTAAAACGTGGAAGTGTTAGAATAGAAGTACGGTTTGAAGGCACTTTGTCATCAACTGTAAATTGTATAGTATATGCAGAATTTGATAATGTTATAGAAATAAACAAAAATAGAGAGGTTATTATAGATTATAATAGCTAATCTTAATTTTAATTAATTTATGAAATTGTACTTATATATTATATTGCTAGTGTATTTACTGTCAATTTCATTCAGCATATCTTTAAAAATAGACGCTTTTAAAAATTAAATCCTATGATGGATTCTATAGAAATCCAAAAGTTTCTGGATATGGTTAATGGTAGCTTAAAGCTTAATGTTTTTGCAGCTAATCGTATACCAGTACATGTTAGCTTACCCTTTTATTCTATATCAAATTTAGATCCTGATACAAAGCCTGGTTCTCATTGGGTAGCAATATGCATTGATAAACATGGTGTTGGGGAATATTTTGATTCTTTCGGGAGAAAGCCAACTGGTTATCATGAGTCATTTTTGGTAACAAATTGTAAGAAGTGGAATTATAATAATAAAGTAATTCAAAATTGTTTTAGTTCTATGTGTGGAATTTACTGTCTAGTTTTTATATATTTCAGATATTATGGAGTATGTATGTTTAACTTCACTAATATGTTTACTACTAATACTGTTATTAATGATAAAATTGTAAATAATTTGTTTAAATACTTTTTCTGTAATAAAATATAATTGATAAAGAAATTTCGTTGTATTATTTTACCCTGTATGTCATAGGAATACAAAAAAAAACAAATGGGATAACAAAAATAAAATCTTTATTTAAGTATTCAAGTATTAATCACATTATTATCTCTAATTACATTGAAACTTTATACAATAGCATACTTAAAAAATCAGTCATTGAAAGAACAATATCAAGTATTTTTGTCGAAGTGATATTTTTTTACGTCAGGTGCATCGGCTATTTCCTTAGATATATCATAGATCACTTCATTGATTTTGTTGAGCCTATGACTTGCCGCATAATATTTAATCCGAGTGGTTGCATGTTTCCAATGATCAGTTGGGGGTATCCTCGCCAGTTTTTTTAGATCGTAAACTTCTATTTTTACAAAGTGTGTGGCTTGCGCCCCATCGTCGGTATTGGTTGATATGTATGCCATTCCACCATCTCGAGACGCCCTTCCAACGCAGGACGACATTTTTTTCTTCTTTTTGGCTGGCTTTTCAAATAGGTCGTCCAAACTGCTGCTGCTACGTGTTCTTTTTATTTTCAATGGCTGTGTCAATTGTAAATCTGACTCGTCGTCGTCAGACAGTGGATAATAATAATGTTTTAAAGTGTTCTCTTCAAGGATGCTCGAGGAATTCTGTAAAGGACATAATACCAAATATTAGACACTACGACATAGCTAACGTAAAATCCTAATACTATGTTATAAATCTAAAGTTTGTGCGTGTATATTTGTTACAAGTTCTTACACGCCTTAACGACTGAATAAAATTTCTGTTCAGTATACATGTAGTACACATATGTATAGATTTAACACATACATCATTTCTGTGTGTGCATGTAGGTATAAATATTATTTTCTAACCAAATCTGAAAAAATATGTGTACGTTCATCATACAAGTATACTTTCCTCTGCGGTGAAATACATGAATAATATTGTAAAAATATGAAACGACAAAAATATTATATCTACATTCATTACACATATTTAATATATAAGATATTATAAGAGCAATAAATGAGATACTTACATCCATATTATCGAAGTAGCACGTGAACACAATAACACACACACACAGGTTACAATAATGTAGCACTATCTCTGTTAAAATAATTATTTGATATATTGTAGATGTGCTTTCATCCAAGGTTTATATAGGAAGTTTTAAGCAATTAACATTAGCGAACACGTTCTGTTACAAATCTTGTTGCTCATCACATTCGCATTAGCAATTATGATACAACATTCCAATGAATCGTTAGTGAAGTTCATACTTGTGTATTGCGAAACACCCACATACCTTAAGAGCATGTGAAGCTTTTGATACCGGAAGTGACCGATCCTGCTAGCCCAGACATCATGCAATATGGGTGTTTGTCAACAACACTAAATAAATACATTCAAACAAATCACCTCTGCGGCATAATGGTGCGGTGTCGATGCTTGCCACATGAGGTCCTAGGTTCGATTCCTGGGTCGGGATTGTCACCTATCACGTTGTGGAACTTAGTATCTTCGGCTAATCGTGGGAGCATTAGTTGTACCTCTGTCTACCTCTTCGGGGATATGGCCGTGAAGATACTTTTTTACATGCATACAAGTACTGGAATATATTTAATAAGCACACAGACCCAGTAATAATAGCACCACCACAGAGACTAGCACTGATGATGTATGTAATAAGATGGGTCAAGGTGGTGGTACTCAACCCGGTCGAGACGTTGCAGAACTCACCAACTAGTCAGTACTCACGATGTTAATGATATAAATTACTATGAAAAAAAAAAAAGTAAAAGTCTTACAGGCTGCTAAAATGATAATAGAATGATCGCCATAATCGTGCTTTTGTCCGCTGAACAGGTGAATCGCAGTGGAACGTTAAGACGCTCGCTCTGCCTTCTCGACACGGGAATCAGCTTGATGATATTTATTTTATTCCATATTCATTAGTTGCAAGTGATACGCAATGCGAGACGTCCTAATGAGCTTTTAATAGTGCGATTGTGTGACGGGCGTTCGAGCTTAATGATAATGAGGTGATTAGATAACGAAGGAGAGCCAGGAATGCTAACTTTGCAACCGTGCGAGATATCAAAAAACGGATGCTTGCAATCGATCGGGCGTACCCGGAAACCCCCATTTTGACACCAAATTTTTTTTTTTTTTTTTTTAGTTTTGACCGACCATCAAGTGGGTCAGAAACACAGGTGGGACAGAAACAGGGATCCAGACCCAACGACCCGGGTGGTCGGGAACCAACGAATCCCTACTACTTGAGTAAGCTCATTTCTTGAAGGTCCCCAAGTCGTATTTATCAAGACGTCAACGCACCATTATCATCTTTGGTGTCGATGCGATGGTTTCTTTTTCACCAGGAGAGACATTTGCTTGTTTGCTATCTAATGATATAAAATAAAAAAATATGAAACAAATTATACAGAACCAAACGGGAAGTATATCTTCCAAAACAAAAAAGATTCACTAAGTTTCCTCCGTGTTGGTCCCGGGCTCCTTTGTAGAATAGGCCAACTGCCGTTTTGCCTGGCAGGTTGTAAAAGGCGACTGATTGACTGAGTCACTGTCATCGTAGCTACTAGGTGGTAGAGTTCTGCATTGTCTCGCCCGGGTCTGGTACCTCCGCCTTACCTATTCCTGCCGCAATAGAGTCAGTGCTTATCACTGTCGAGTTGCGCTTTGGAGGGTAAGGTAGCCGGTAAACTTATGCATGTGGCATTAGACCTCGTCACAAGATAGCAACGCACCATTAACATCTTTTGTGTCTACAGGCGACGTTTGACTCTTTCCAGCAGAAGACCCATCTGCTTGTTTGCTATCTTATGATATAAACAAAATGTATAAAAAAGTCGTTTGGTAAATGACGTAGTTCTATGATAATTATTACATAGTATAAAACAAAGTCGCTTTCTCTGTCTGTCCCTATGTCCTTATGTCCCTATGTATGCTTAAATCTTTAAAACTACGCAACGGATTTTGATGCGGTTTTTTTTAATAGATAGATTGATTCTTGAGGAAGATTTAAGTGTATAAACCTTTCCGATATTCCTACGGGAACAAAAGCTGCGCGGGTGAAACCGCGGGCAGGTCGCTAGTAACACATATATACAACCGAATTAAGAAACTCTTTTTTGGGAATTCGGTAGAAAAAACTTCAAATTTATAACTATGTTTATGTGAAACAGGCATAGATTGTTACGAGCATAAATATCTAAATTAAACACTGATATCAAGTCAGAACTTAAACCTAGGTGGGGCGATGATTCACGTACCACGGTCCACGGCCATTGTTAAACCAAATCCGGTAAAGTCCCTGTTAAATTAGCTCAAGACTCGTCTGGAACGACTCACAATCACTATCTAACGTCGCGTCGCTTCGAGTGTACAATATACTATGTACTACCGCAGGTGTACAGTGTACTTTGCAAAAATGGTTACCGCGGTAGGAATTACGTTGATAGCGACTTTGTACGTTGTTAATGCAGCTGTCGTTATAAATGTCTACGATAATGGTAATTTTTATACTTTGCATTTTAATAAAATACTAGCTGACCTACGTAGCTTCGCCTGCCAGTAGATTAACATGTCAATACAGTTGTCAATATAGAAAATTTCATCCCCTATTTCAGCCTCCAAGGGGTTTATTTTTGATTAAGAAAAACGGCTAAACTCACGTATAAATCGGTATAGGTTCCGACTAGTTTCGGACCTATATGAGGTCCTTCATCAGGGCGATTGCCCTGCCGTTTAGTTAGTTTAGCCGTTTTTCTTAATCAATTATTTAGTAAATAATGTCTCACGAAAGTTTAAATGGGTTTATTTTTGTAAAAAAAGTTAGCCTGTGTTTGATCACGAATTTGCAACTATCTTCATGTCAAATTTTATCAAAATCGATTTTGTCGGGACACACAGGCTTTCATTTCATCGTGGATTTAATAGCCCTGTTAGTCTTGCCGCCTGTTGATTGAGTGGAGAGTGAACCTAACTACGAATCTATGGGGCTCGGGTTCGATTCCCAACAGGGACAAACATTTTTGTGATGAGCATAGATTTTTTTTATATCATAAGATAGCAAACAAGCAGATCGGTCTCCTGATGGAAAGAGTCAACCATCGCCTATAGACACCAAAGATGTTAATGTTGCGTTGTTATCTTGTGACGAGGTCTAATCCCACATGCATAAGTTTACCGGCTACCTTACACTCCATACTGAAACACGACAGCCACAAGCACTGACGCTATTGCGGCAGGAATAGGTAAGGCGGTGGTACCAGACCCGGGCGAGATAATGCAGAACTCTACCACCTAGTAGCTACCAGAGTTAGTGACTAGCATAGCTAATCGGTCGCCTTTTACGACCTACCTGGCAGAACGGCAGTTAGCCTATTCTTCAAAGGAGTCCGGGACCATCATCATGGGAAAAAAATATGTTTGTATTTCTGCGTTTGGGTGTTTGTATGTACCTATATTACGGTATTTATATTGTATGTATATCTATGTATTACATGTATCATTGTCTAACACCCATAACACAAGCAAATTATCTAATTGCTTACTTTGGGATTTGATCAATTCGTGTAATTTGTCAACCGATATTTATTATTTTATTAAACATTATTATTCTTACGTTACTATCCGCGTGGCCAACCACATGACTTGGCTTCACGAATAGTAACGCAGTAACGCAGATGAGACCAAGTTCATTATTTTGAACTTAACAAGCATGTACACTCAGTGGTGTAGCTACGCCACTGAGTGTACATGCTTACGTGGGTGAAGTGGGCCCTCGCCCACGGCCTCACACTTAAAGGGGCCTCGCACTACCTGATTTAAAATCTTTATTTTTAAATTATATAAAAGCCTGAAAAATATTGGCCTCACCCTTCTGTATCTGAAATACAAACAAAACAACTCCTAGATCCTAAGTTAACGCGTTATAAAAACACGATAGCTTTTTGCTTATTTCAAACTTGGCGCGTGTTTTTGAGTAGCTTTTAGGAACGAACGGAAAGCGGCCTCGCCGATGCGACTTTGCCCACGTATATATTAGTCCACGCTACGCCACTGTATACACTATTGCATTAGCAAGGCGGTGGTACGTCCGGGCGAGACGATGCAAAACGGTGCCGCCTCTAAGCCTCTAGGCTTAAAATGCAAATAAAACTACCCCATTAGCAGCACCAAAGAGGTTATATTTTATTACACAATTGACTAAGCATTTGTACTTCAATTTCACTTCACAGCATATTTTTTAGTATAACTCTCAACCAGTTTCACTTTTTAAGCATCTTCAGGATGTAATATACTCACTCACTCACTCGCTCACTCAGTCACAGTCAGTCAGTCGATCGGTCGATCGGTCGGTCTATGGGTCGGTCCGTCGGTCGATTCGTCGCGGTCGGTCGGTGCGTCGCGGTCGGTCAGTCCGTCGGTCGATCCGTCGGTCACTTGGGCGGTCTGCAGTCAGTCAGATAGATATAAGGTCTTTGTAACCCTATTTTAAGCAGATTTTAAGTAGAAGAGCTGAATAATTTTTAAATAAATCGGTATATTAGTCAATAGTTATTTTAAAATTATAAATTAAATTTGCTGTAAATAACGTAATTTTAATATTTGAAAAGATGTACCATTTGAAAGTTTGATTTGTTTTAATTTTTAAAGCGGAATTCGACGTAGTTTTTTAAGTACTAAAATATTTTAGAATATCATAAAATGATTGATTGAAAAATTTGGATATTATGACGAAAAAACGCTTATTTAACAAAATTTTCGTTAATCATAACTCCCGAACCGATTTTGATGCAATTCACGGCATTGTACAAATTTTTCAGGAAATAAAGCTGATTCGATTTTGCACTCAATTAACACATTATCTAATCTGAAAGTTATTTAAAAAAATTGTGTTGCACTTAAAAAAAACCTTAAGGGCAATGGACCAACCTCTCGTTCCCACCACTGTAACTTCTGTAAACCAGAATCAACAGCGGCAACCGTCCTGATAACCTCTGAGTTGCGAGCTCAGGATGCCCTGGAGAAAAGCTAAGCTGTCTTGGATCCCGCAACGAAATTCATCAGAAGTATATAGGAGGAGTAGGAAAATACACCCTGTTTCCCTCCCTTTTTAGCAGGAGACAGTAAAATGTTAAAAGCATAAAAATGTTACGAAATGAGACTTTTATAATCAGGTTAAGCCTTTTTGCTATTGCACCACGGAAGTTTGGATATTTGGGACCTACCAGAATGGCCTACTTAATTTTGCTTCCCGTAGTAAGTATGACAAAATCGTTTGAACGCACGGAAGTTCCCAGGTGTACCTACTCACAAGGTCGGAGTAATAAATTACACCGGATATACATTGGATACTACCAAGCGTTTGGCGATGTTCGTTTTGCCAAAGATTACACTCCCAAAGAATGTGATGTGCAATTTGTTCATATTTACAATTTAATGTAGAGCACTCACAAAAGGAAGAAGGAACTAATTTAAACGAGAATAATTTAGCTTTAAAATTACCGTAGCTAGTGAGAAACTATACAACACAATGATCTATTTCTATCCAAGTTTTACTTAAGCGATCCCGGACACATGGGAAAATGTTATATAAATGCCGTCCTTTAGTTGAACAAGACCAACGCAACTGCCATTAATTAATTAATTAATTAGTAACGTCGATTACGGGATTAAAAAGGCGACGTATTTTTATTTGAGTTTGCGAGTTGATAAATTCTGGGTTGATAAAATTCCTAGAATCGTAATACATTGAAGCCCGACGCTGAATTTCTAAATCTAATGTTAATACGCCTGGTAAAACGGGTAAAGCTTCGGAGCTTACAGTGCGATATGTTTTGCATGGAAATATAGTGCTAGACACTGATTTTGAAGTAATTTGCGCCGGATCGCACCACTCGTAACTTTATCAGTCCACGCTGAACAAGCATAACAAATACAACCTAAATACGTTGCGTTATAAAAAAACCTTAAATCAGTAGTCGGTCCCAGTTATCACAAAAATAAATAGTAGGTCGCTACAATGCAGCGATGAGGAACAATGACCATCCCGTCAAACCAGGGTCGGATTTAAAGAAGGGCTGGAGGAAGGTATCTGGGGCTACAGCCGAGGGGCATCCACAAAAGAGCGGCCACAACAGAGACTTCGGAACAAAATCGTTCAACATTCGACTAGTAAACAAACTAAACTGGTTTTCAGCGAAATCATCAACGGTTTTTCGGCTAAAAAACCTCGGAAGGTTCAATTCATTAACGCTAAAATTTTTGTTTTCGATTATATTTATATATGTATTTTAAATGCCAAAAGCAGATGCTTGACCACGTACAGATGCTTGACCATACACTTGGTTTCACAACAAAATATTTACTGCAAAAACTCGACTAAGAATTGTTTTCTCATTTCATTTTATTTAATAAATAATTAGGGGCCATTTTAATTTTATTTAGTAAATAATTAGGAGCCAGGGGGCCTCCAGCCCTCTAAGTCCGGCGACGAACTAGTCAATCGTTATGAAGCGGAAAGTCTATTGAAGTTTGTTGCACTCTGCCTACCTCGCAAGGGAACCATCATGCAGATTTTTTTAAAGTGATTCTCAGTCTCGGTGTAAATATAGAAAAATGTTTATTACAGCATAAATTTTCTTTACCACACATATAATTTTATAGCCGCCATAACAGAGGAAATAAATCAAATCGTTAAAATTATTTATCGTGTTTCAGATGTGGATTCCACGCACGTCCAGACAGATTGTAACTATCGGGAGTGCGACCAGATGTGCCGTCGCATGGGCTTCCCAAGCGGAGCGTGTGTGGAGGATCATTGCAAATGTGATACATCGCAGACAAAAGGTTCATAAACTTATTTATATTCTTGGATAAATAAATGGTCTCGCGGCGCTTGACAAGATACCTATCTAATAAAAACAACAACTCCGTGAATGCGGCAACTCAATATTGTAGTGTGTGTGATATGACAGTGTGCAAATGGATAATAGTGAGTAGTGTGCTCTTAGTTTGTAAATCACAATGCAAGCTATTGTGATTTGTGACTGAATCGGGTACGCCAGTTCGGCGTAGTATTTGTTGCCGCATTTAACAAGTACGTCGGCGGTAGGTATCTAGTCAAGCGCCGCGAGACCAATTATTTATTTACGTTTATATTATTAATTTATAGTGCAAGCGAGGACATCGGTAGCTTTATTTTTCCTTCCAGTTCTATATATTACATCGGTAATGAATTTAATGAGTTCGATGAATAAAAAGAATGTAAGTGATTATAACTGATGTAGAACTAATCGCCGAGATGAATTTTGTTGCCCTAAAACGCCTAATTTAGGAGAACATCGCTGGCGCTAGCCAGCCTGTACTATACTACTGTAACTGTTATAGCTGAAGTCAATTTTTATGAAAATAAAAACGGATAAAATTACGTGTTATATGTATTTCGATAGAACAAATATAGCACTAATTATGTAATGTATTCGTTAATTTGCATGACATTATCAATCACCAAGTATAACGACACTTCTTATTTCCATTCAAGAAATAGATTCCCCGTGACTACGTAGACTGACAACGGGGAGGCCTGTTAATATAGGGTTTTGTTTGTTACCCTTTGAGTATAGAATCCTAAAACTGAAAGCCTTGTAACAGCTATCGACTTCTTCCTTAGGGTCATTATCATCTATACTATATATACTACATATAATAAAATCGTAGAAAAGTCAATGTATGTCCGGGATAAACTCAAAAAGTACTGCATGGATTTACTTCAAATTTTGCATGAATATTACTAACAGGTCCGATCAACATATAGGCTACATATTATCACTTACGGAGAGCTGCTGTGTGGACTAAACGAAGTCCGCGCGGTCGAAGTCACAGGCAACAGCTAGTGGCTACTAAATATTAGCCTGGCTAGAAGCCACAATTCTAACCAATCATTTTATTTTGAAGTCATAAAAATAAGAATACTATTCTGTTTAGTTGTCATAATAGTGTGGCGCCGTTGGTCCGTACCGCTGAAGGGTCAAATAGATTTCATCTATTTGACCCTTCAGCGGTACGGAGCGGGCCAACTTCTTCTCAGGTGACGTCATAACTGTGGAAGTTGATGACGTCACACAAGGACAAGGAAGGGAAAAAGGAAGATCTTCCCAGCCAGGCAAGGTGTACTGCCTGGGGACCAAAGTCCATTTGAGAAGCGTTGAAACTTGTATATAGCTTGTACAAGATAAATAATTGTGATATCGCGATTCAGGATTTTATTTTGAATTTAATTTTTTTCCATTTTTTATTATTTTTTCTAATAGCGTTTAAAGATTGCTTGACTCGCTACAATAGCCTACACCCACCGTATTATCTCCTACGCGACTTTAGGACCTATAAAGATATTAAGTTCTGCTTATACGTAACCGAGAAAGCCTAGTAAGTTTTCCAGTAAGCCTAGACTTAAGAAATATACTTCTATGGCCAATTGCACTAACATTGTCTTAGCCTAGAAAAATCCTAAGTAGTATATTGACACATATTTTCTCAAATAAAAAGAAGTTAACAGCATGTTACTAAAGACTGTCGTGAGGTTAGTGCAATTAGCCATTAGTTTTTTATCTCACAAGATGGAAAACAAAAACACGGCTCTCTTGATGGAAAGAGACAACCAGCGCCTACAGACACCAAAGATGTTAATGGTGTATTACTATCTGTGTGACAAGGCGTTACTGCCACATTCATAAGTTTACCGGCTACCTTACCCTCCAAACAGGAACACGACAGTGATGAGCACTGACGCTACTGCGGCAGGAATAGGTATAGAGGTGGTACCAGACCCGGGCGAGACAATGCAGACCTCTACCACCATGAGCGCCTCTTACAAACTATCTATTCTTCAAACGAACTCGGACCAACATAGAGAAAGCACTAAAGTTATTGCAGAGATAAAAGTAAGGTAAAAAAAAAGAAAAAAGTATCTTCACGCCCATATCCCCGAAGGGGTAGGCAGAGGTACAACATGTGCAACCACGCTTAGCCGAAGATACTTGATCCCACAAATGTGATAGGTGGCAAGCCTATCGCCAACCGGACACTTTCCAATCCCGGGCAACTTTGTGTTTCTCAGGTAAGGTGGTGGTACCAAACCTGTTTAAGAGGTCGTGAAACTCTACCACCTAGTCATGATACTAGTGAAATCTTTAACTAATCTTTCGCCTTTTACGACCTACTTAGTAGAAGAGCAGTTTCTACAAAAAAGGTCCAGAAAATCCCCGTACATTTATCTTTACGCCCATATCCCTGAAGAGGTAGGCATAGGTACAACCAATGCACCCATGATTTAAGCTGAAGATACTTAGTCGCACAAAGTAATAAATGGGAGGCCTATCACTAACCGGGCGCTTTGCCCAATCCTGGGCAACTTATTATTTATCAGAAAACTTAAAACATTTTTTGAATTGTCCGACCCAGGAATCGAACGAGGAATCTCGTATGGTTAACACTTACATGGAACTACTAAATCACAGAGGCAATCACCGATACATCTATCACCAGAACAAAAATCAAATTCTGAGTCATAATCCTACTCTACTAAATTTAGTAATCGTCATTTGAATACCAAAGATATTCCTTCATCTAGTGCTAGAATTAACATTTTAATAACTTATTTCTAAACTCCATTTCAACCCTAAAGTTTAGTAGAGCCCGGGAAGTGTTGGTTGTATCCGTGTAATTACAGTCTAATATACTTATCTTAGTTCAAAACGTCCTAATTAGCGTTTCATAGCCTCCTTTGCCCATTTATTCAATACTTAGCATTATTCCAACATTCTTGTTAGACAGTTGTCCATTTTAAATCGAAGCTGGTAAAATAAAATTATTTTGCCAACTACTATATTAAACTTTTAACATACAGACGATGTTTTTTTATCTATACATATAATAAAATAGTAGGAAAGTCAATGTATGTCCGGTGTAAACTCAAAAAGTACTGCATGGATTTGCTTCAAATTTTGCATGAATATTACTAACAGGTCGGGTCAACATATAGGCTAGATATTATCACACTATCACTTACGGGGAGGAGCTGTGCGGAGTGAACGAAATTTGCGCGAACGAAGTCGCAGGCAACAGCTAATATATCATAAAATAGCAAACAAGCAGATGGGTCTTCTAATGGAGAGCCAACTATCGCCTATAGACACTAAAGGTGTCAATGGTGCATTGCTATCCGAGTGGAGAGTTGCTAATGTCGAAATATCTACGGAATCGGTATTTATGGAACCCTGCATCAGATTTTTATCAAATTAAAATTTGATGAAAAAAACCATACTTCCAAACAAAAAAATAATTGGCAAAATCGGTTCACAAATAACCGAGTTCTGCGGTATAAACAAACAAAATTGGTAAAGTGTACATCGGCCACGCGCAATATAGGGTTCTGAAGTTGCCTATCACAGTAATGCGGACTTAGAAGAGAACTTTTATAGTTTCATACTATAAACATTTAAGTTATTCAATGTCAATGACAAATATGTATCCGCACCACAGGTTCACCGCCTATAAAAACTTTTCTAAGTACATTTTATAAGTTGGTCGACCATTACTTAAAAACTTGTAAAGCCTTCTAAGCCGTAGATTTTATTTTTTAGTCTATGGTCGTATTTCGACCAGAGTGCGATCGTTAGTAAAAGTAATATTTTCATAATTAAAAATGACTAAACAAAACGTTTAATCAGTCGAGGTTCAACTAGATTCATTTCAGAATATCAGTGCAAACAGGACGCGACCACGATTTCGTCCAGTTCACTCCGATAAAAAACCTCATCTCTCTATATTATAGATTTGAACCTAATCGAAACCTACGTCCTACACTGATTAAACCTGAGTTTAACCATTTTCGTTATTTTAGTTATTTAACTAACTTCAAATTAAAGAGGTTATCAGTTTTGACCTGTACGACGTACGTATGTAATATTGTTGGAATTGGGTAGAGTGACCTATTTAGGCTTTCAAGCACGTGTGCTAAATTTCTTAAGTGTATGTATTTTTTCCTTTTTTATTTAAGTTGTATGTTGGTCCACAAATTTCTCAAAAACTAAAAGATATATCGAGATGATCCTATCTTATATGAATCAGGTAAGTATATTCCAAAAGGCAAACTAATTTTCATTAAAATCGGTTCAGTAGTTTTTGAGATATGGGTATAGTTGACAAATATTGAAGTTGGTTTAATTTTATTAATTGCTTATATATTAAAATAATAAAATTGATATTTCAGAATTAAATGAGAAGAGCAATGTGAAACAATGTAACTTCGTAACATGCAACCAGCTGTGCCATCGCATGGGCTTTTCTGGTGGCAATTGCATTGAGAATAGCTGCAAATGCAATTATTTTAATAACATTAAGGGTAAGTTTAAACATTACTATTTGTTATGTAATTTTTCATTAGATATAATACACCAATCTATGTATACTAAAAGCAAAGATGTAGATAGTATTGTTCGAATAAACTATTTTATGATAGCGCGTTTTCTAGCGCGTATCATAAAAGTATATTTTTCTAGCGCGCTACGACATAGACTATATTATAAGTTTTAACGTGTAACTGAACACCATTGACTATTTGGTTATGTGCTCTCTGCTGAACACTCACGTGCGAGCCGACCGAGATGGCGCGTGACTCATCACAACGTTATACAGCGAACGATGACTGAGCGTTATAACGCTATAAATTATGTTATAACGTCTAGCGTCTACGGTCTAGCACGTTACTCGTTAGATCGCGTAGTTCGTAACTTCGTAGCTTACTTTTTATTTTTCTTATTTTCTTTATTGAGACAACAAACAGTTACATTATAAGCTTAAAAACTAAAGTATTTTAATTATGAGTATTAATAATAATGCAACCTACAGCTCTGTCCACGGATCAACAACGAGCAATAACATTTCCAATGTATCACTAGGTGTATTTAGTATGTTATTTAGATAACAGATATAATAACAAAACAAATTAATTTAACTTAGATCTAACCTAAATAAAATTATAAATATAAAATTTTGTTCTATTTATATACTAAAATATAAAATATTAAGTTAACTATTGTGCAGAGTTTTTAATATTTGGTTCTTAAATTTGGGAGGTGATGGTACAAAAACATCAACGTGCTCCGCAAAAAAACAAACATCAATGATAGATTCAAAAAACATCAATGGTAGATTCGTACAATAAGACAGTTTGTCTTTTTGTACTAATCTACCATTCAGTGTGTAGGTCAGCGCTGGCCACTATTGGTTCGACACAGGCTTACTGCAAAAAGCTCTCATGCACGCACTTGATGCCTGTAAACTGAGCTAGGGACTGCATAACATTTTCTATTTGTAAGATCAATACAGTCATAGATATTCCTAACGATATTATAAAGTGTCTCTGCTTCTAGATATTTACGCACGGTTAACAGTTTATACTTTAACAATAGCCGGCTGCAAGGAATAGTATATCCGTAACACTTGTAATGTAGGATAAATTAGGGTCATTTCATTCTGTACGCGTCAGTTTTATACTGTTTCAGTACAGCTTCTAATCCATTGCCGTACAAAAATCATGCGATAAGAGGAATAAATCGAGGGTTGCAATCCCCTCTCTTTCCGTGGTCCGGAAAGCGTGCGGTAAATGACCAAATTTACCATGGAAATTGTCAGAAAATAAAAAAAAAATACCGACTTTGTGGCGCACCATTTTTTATGGCACTGCGCGCTTTTCATGGATCTATTGATGGTAAAAATGCCGTACAAAAATATATGACCAAAATGTACTAACTCTACTCAACACTCAGTTGGAAAGCTTACAAGTGACGACATAGTGCTGAATCTTATTATTTTTAACCGACTTGAAAAAAATTGGACGACTTCAAAAAAGGAGGAGGTTCTCAATTCGGCCGGTATATTTTTTTTTATGTATGTACACCGATTTCTCCGAGGTTTCTGAACCGATTTACATGATTTTTTTTTTTGTTTGATGCGAAATGGTTTCGAATTGGTCCCATAAAAATTTGATTCAGGTAGGCCCAGTAGTTTTTATTTTGTAAGCATTTTTTTAGTTATTTTACCTATCCCGATGTCTGAATTCAAATCTCGCAAGTAAATTTGATCCACTTCCCGGTTACCGATTGAGCTGAAATTTTGTATACGGTATTTAAATTGGATGACAATGAAAACTTATTATGGGATAGAGCTGATCTGATGATGGAATCGGAAGGTGACTACAGAAACTCAGTAATTAAATGGTTAAAAATCGGTTAATGACAAGATTCTATCGAATTTGGGCTCATCTGATTCGTGTTGACGAGCGCTTAGGTGCTTGGTGGTAACTAGAATCCTCCAGGGTCCGATGATGAAGCCAGAAGTTGGCCTTAGGAGATTAGTAATTAAATGACACAACTCTATCGAGTTTGGGCTCGTTTGATTCGTGGTGACGAGCACTATGGTGCTTGGTGGTAACTAGGTTCCTCCAAGGTCCGATGATGAAGCCAGAAGGTGGCCATAGAAGCTCAGTAATTAAATGACACAACTCTATCGAGTTTGGGCTCGTTTAATTTGTGTTGACGAGCACTTAGTTGCTTGGTGGTAACTAGGATCCTCTAAAATCCGATGATGAAACCAGAAGGTGGCCATAGGAGCTCAGTAATTAAGGGACACAACTCTATCAAGTTTGGGCTCGTTTGATTTGTGTTGCCGAGCACTTAGGTGCTTGGTGGTAACTAGGATCCTCCAAGGTCCGATGATGAAGCCAGAAGCTGGCCATAGGACTTCAATAATTAAATGACACAATTCTATCGAGTTTGGGTTCGTTTGATTCGTGATGACGAGCATTTTGGTGCTTGGTGGTAACTAGGATCCTCCAAGGTCCAATGATAAAGCCAGAAGGTGGCCATAGGAGCTCAGTAATTAAATAACACAACTGTATCGAGTTTGGGCTTATTTGATTAGTGTTGACGAGCATTTTGGTGCGGTTGGTAACTAGTTATAAAATAAAAGGAAATACTCTTGACAAAAGTCTCCGTTCTACGTCTGTCAAGTCGATCAGTTCAGGAGGTAAAGATATAACTTCCACGTTGTTCCAGTAGGCCCGTGAAGGAACTTTTCTTTTTTTATGGTAGTCGAGCAACGGTAGCTGCTCCGGAAGGAAATTAAAATGTGCTGTGACTAATGACGTCTGTTATTTTGGATATAATAATTTCTTACAGATTGTGCATGCCACTTCAGCGTATTGACTTATGGTGGTTATAAAATTACGCTCAGTCATTAAACGACGTCCTTGTGACGTCTTACGTGCTGCCGCTAGCCGGTTCTCACGTTGCTGAGCAGCTTTCGTATCACTTCTAATCTATGAGCTCTCTGCTTGGCGGACTCCTTAGATAAACGCATCTTAATGGAGACCAATTCTATGAGCCTTTTGCTCGGCAGACTCGTTCGATAGAGGCTTAGTAGTGAGATCAAGTCTATTAGCTCTCTGCTCAAAAGACCCATTCGCTAGACGCTCTTGGATCTTACCGAGTCTAGAATTATATTGTTCAAAAGTTTCTTGACATAAACGTGATTTCATATATTATGCTTTCATGGCCAACAAACGTTTTTTACGATCTGTAATGGTCTCACAAGAACGTGACATTGTGTTACGAAGAGCATTTTTACGGAGACGACTACTTTTATTTCAGTAGGGGAGACCAAGATGCTAAATAGGTAGTTACTCGAGCGTCGTAGGGACCTATAGGAAAAATAAAAAGTTATATAAAGTTTTTCATTTCAATGGTGGGGAAAAAAGCTACAGATAAAGAAATGTTAAAAAAAATCAGTGACATGGAAACACTGAAGCGCGTTAGATAAGGGTATGGTGGGTTAATTGCCCCTAAAATTTAGAAAATCTGACGAGTCCAGTGTAGCGTAAGGTAGTGGGAGGGTTACAAATTTGCAAAGAAAACGTTGTCTTGACATTCTTGAGCGCGTCTGAATTTTCTTTTATTATGGAGGAAGTGATGTAAGAATTACGAAAAAAATATAATCTGACAATTTCCACAAGCCGAAGTTATCTTTTTTTTTTTCTGCCATAGTTATTATGATTTTTGATTTGTTAGCTTATCGTCCGCCCTGAATAGCAAAATAAATATTTAAGCATCAAATGCATTGAAAATGTCAAAAACAATATGACGTTTTACCACGTCCAGGCGTAACACTTTTAAAATGTGCATTTACTGTAACATGACCTTATGTCTACTTTGCGGACTACTACATCTTTAAAATATTACTAACAAAAAGCAGAGCTTTGTAGGGGCTCGCAAAGTTATACTATCTAGTAATATTGTTAGAAAAGTATTTTTATGAGAATGACATCTTTTAATGTATAGACTTTATTGATGTTTGTTAACGAAGGCGAGAAAATGACCTATACCTTACGAGAGTGTAGTTTTATAGAGGGCCTCAATACACTCAAGTTAGGTATCGCATTTTCTCCCGAGTGATACTGCTTTATACTACACCAATGAGGAAAATAAAAAGAATTTAGTTTAAATTTATATTAAAATTATTACAATTATTGACGTAAAATTTTCATATGTTTTGTTGTACTTATGCTTGGACTTTTCTGACAAAAGGTTTAAAATGACTTGAATTGAGCAGCTTCTTTTAATTCAGGCGGCGTAAGACATAGCCATCAGAAGAGAATGTAAGAAGAAGATAAAATTAAAAAGAAAATTGCCGCCCGCATATTGGTTCGCTTGGAATTAGGTACTTTCTTCTCGTTTTTCAAGAAGCCAGCCAGCCCCTCTCTCTCTCTCTCTCTCTCTCTCTCTCTCTCTCTCTCTCTCTCTCTCTCTCTCTCTCTCTCTCCTCTCTCTCTCTCTCTCTCTCTCTCTCTCTCTCTCTCTCTCTCTCTCTCTCCTCTCTCTCTCTCTCTCTCTCTCTCTCTCTCTCTCTCTCTCTCTCTCTCTCTCTCTCTCTCTCTCTCCCTCTCCCTCTCCCTCTCCCTCTCCCTCTCCCTCTCCCTCTCCCTCTCCCTCTCCCTCTCCCTCTCCCTCTCCCTCTCCCTCTCCCTCTCCCTCTCCCTCTCCCTCTCCTCTCCCTCTCCCTCTCCCTCTCCCTCTCCTCTCCTCTCCCTCTCCTCTCCCTCTCCCTCTCCCTCTCCCTCTCCCTCTCCCTCTCCCTCTCCCTCTCCCTCCTCTCCCTCTCCCTCTCCTCTCCCTCTCCCTCTCCCTCTCCCTCTCCCTCTCCCTCTCCCTCTCCTCTCCCTCTCCTCTCCCTCTCCCTCTCCCTCTCCCTCTCCCTCTCCCTCTCCCTCTCCCTCTCCCTCTCCCTCTCCCTCTCCCTCTCCCTCTCCCTCTCCCTCTCCCTCTCCCTCTCCCTCTCCCTCTCCCTCTCCCTCTCCCTCTCCCTCTCCCTCTCCCTCTCCCTCTCCCTCTCCCTCTCCCTCTCCCTCTCCCTCTCCCTCTCCCTCTCCCTCTCTCTCCCTCTCCCTCTCCCTCTCCTCTCCCTCTCCCTCTCCCTCTCCCTCTCCCTCCCTCTCCTCTCCTCTCCCTCTCCCTCTCCCTCTCCCTCTCCTCTCCCTCTCCCTCTCCCTCTCCCTCTCCCTCTCCCTCTCCCTCTCCCTCTCCTCTCCTCTCCCTCTCCCTCTCCCCTCTCCCTCTCCCTCTCCCTCTCCCTCTCCCTCTCCCTCTCCCTCTCCCTCTCCCTCTCCCTCTCCCTCTCCCTCTCCCTCTCCCTCTCCCTCTCCCTCTCCCTCTCCTCTCCTCTCCCTCTCCCTCTCCCTCTCCTCTCCCTCTCCCTCTCCCTCTCCTCTCCCTCTCCCTCTCCCTCTCCCTCTCCCTCTCCCTCTCCCTCTCCCTCTCCCTCTCCCTCTCCCTCTCCCTCTCCCTCTCCTCTCCCTCTCCCTCTCCCTCTCCCTCTCCCTCTCCCTCTCCCTCTCCCTCTCACTCTCACTCTCACTCTCACTCTCACTCTCACTCCCCCTCCCCTCCCCCTCCCACTTAGTCCCACAAATGTGATAGGTGGCAAGCCTATCGCCAACCTGGCACTTTTCCAATCCCGGTACATCATTAGCGAATCGTGGGTGATAAAAACGCTATAAACCGTTAAAGGACTAGGAATTAAGTTCATCGTGATTATTCGCTTTTTATAGCCAAAATCTTGACATTAACACTGAAATGTAGAACGTAATGAGAATGTAGAGCAAGCAAGAAATTGAAGTTAATCCGCATGAAATAGAAAGCAAAATATTCTTAAAATTATTCTACCTTCTCAAAATTAATTAGATTAGACCCGTTGAATGGTCGGTTGACCTGATAACGATTATCGGCTATTTCTAGCGCAAACCGGGACCAACGGATTTATGTGCTCATCCGACACACGGACTGTTAACACACCACCCGCCAACTCTAAGCTGCTACTGAGATTTTGGATTTTTGAGAACACCCTCGAAAATATGTATAACACTTTTGACATTGTATTTAGGGTTCCACACCTCATAAGGACAGAACGAGAACCCTTATTTATTGCTTCGTTATCACATACGGATAACGAAGCAATAAGGGTTTTTTCGCTACCACATATTTTTTCCGCTAACGCGTAGAAGTATCAAATTGACATTTATATCAAATATGTGCTCGAGTATTTGATATTAATGTCAATTTAATTTCACGGTTACTCTCAGCTGTAAAAAAATCAAACTTGTAAGTCATGAAAAGATTTGTGAGCATATTTATGAGCATTTATGTTGCATTTTTTCATTTCTTTGCAATTTCAAAGAGAAATCAACTTCTAAAGGATACTTCCTGTTGACCTAGGATCATGAAATTTGTTAAGAAGCAATGTTTTAAAGCACACGTAAAAGAAATCGTAAATTTTTAGTTACATCACAAAAAAACGCGATCAAAAAATATGACCGATTATGTCGCAATATTTTGCGATTTCACAAGGAATCAAAACCTATAGGGTTATTTATTTCCCATTAACCAGAATCATTCAAATTTATGTGTAGCTAAGGTTACCTATAGGTTGGTAGGTCTGTACGGAACCCTCGGAATGCGAATCCAACTCACGCTTGACCTTTTTTTAACTGAGACACTAGATAGTTATTAAAAAAAATACAACGTAATGCCAACATTTAGTAAACAAAATATACAGCGGGTATTATATTCCCTGTGTTAGTCCGGGCTCCTTTGAAGATTTGACAACTGCTGTCTTGCCAGGCAGGTCGTAAAAGGCGACCGATTGGCTATACGTGTCACTAACATCGTGACTACTAGATGGCAGAGTTTTGCAACAACTCGCCCGGTATTCGGTACCACCGCCTTACATAATTCTGCCACAATAGCGTCAATGCTTGTCATAATCGTGTTCCAGTTTAGAGGGTAAGGTAGCCAGTAGACTTATACATAATATAACATTGCCATCCCGCCACATGGATAGCAACGCACCATTAACATCTTTGGTGTCTATAGGCGATAGTTTTTCATTCTATCAGGAAAGCCATCTGTTTGTTTGCTATTTTATGATTTTGATTCTTTAAAATTTTGAAAATGTTTTTTTTTAGTTTGAGACACACCCTTCCCGTCACCCGTGTGGTTCCATTAATATTTGGTAAAGATCTGATGCAGGGTTCTGGAGATACATAAAATGGAAATTCGGTTACTACAGTGTTACTGGGTTAACAATTATTCCTTATTTAGGTACGTCATACTTACATACATATTATATGTATAGATACATATAATAAAATCGTAGGAAAGTCAAAACTGTACATTGAATATTTTTTTAAAAGAATACTTAGGCGTGATCTACAATCGATATCGAAGCCAAAAACATAGTTTTTAGAATTTTTGTCTGTTCGTCTGTATGTATGTCCGGGGTAAACTCAAAAAGTACTGCCATGGATTTACTTCAAATTTTGCATGAATATTACTAAGAGGTCGGGTCAACATAAAGGCTACATATCATCACGCTATCACCTACGGGGGAGGAGCAGTGCGTAGTAAACGACGTCCGCGCAGACGAAGTCGCAGGCAACAGCTAGTTTATAATATACTAGCTGCAGCATGCAGTCCGCTGCATTATAAAGTTTTTGGCGAATCCTGCTGCAAAAAGTAGTTTATGTGTTATTCTGGGTCTCCAGCTATCTACATACCAAATTTCATCGTAATCGGTTCGGTTAATTTGCGTGAAAGAGTAACAAACATCCATCCAAACATCCAAACTTTCGCATTTATAATATTAATATAGATTTATATTTAAAATATTTATATATTTATATTTATTTATAATATTAATATAGACAAGCTACGGCGTGCAGCAGCCAAAAAGTATTATAATGCCTGCAGCGGCACCATTATAAAAGTTTTGCGAATCTCGCGGGGTCACCTAACTTTTTGAATAAAAAGTAGCATTTGTGCTATTCCAGGTCATCATTTACCTGTTTGCAAATTTAATTCAAATCCGTTCAGTAGTTTTTGCGTGATTGAGTAACAAACATCCAAACATCCGCATTTATAATAATAATTAATTAATATAAATTGTGAGTAGGCCTTGAATAACTAAACAATTAAAAGTAAAACGGTCGTGTAACTGCGATTATCAAGAATGTGACTAACTCTATCGAACATTGGGACTTCCCGGCGGGGCTTATGTGGGATGTGGGTGGCCTCTATAAATACGATAATTCAATACATATATATTACTCCAGTAAAATAAAGTTTTGAACCAACATTAAAAAAAATTAAATGTGCAAAACTTATAATTTTATATCAAAAAGTTTATAGGTATCTATTTACAATTAATCTAAAATCGATAAATCTAAAATTTAAAAACGATATGATGAAATTCATTTAAAATTCATTGTGGAGATGTCAGATGACAAATGACTAGGGAAGTACCTCAATAAATTAGTGAATGGCGAATTTTATCAAAAAATATAGAGTAGTTGCAGACTTATTTTTCTTAACTCCTCCTTTTTTATAAATTTTGTAATTTAGTATTTAGAACAGGTTTGAAATCATTAGACAAGTATAACGACGTGAGCAGCTGCAACTACCGAGAGTGCGACCAACTTTGCCGACGACTGGGATTCCCTGGCGGGGCTTGTGTGGGTGATCGCTGCAAATGCGATAACTTTCGAGACAACAACGGTAAGTTGCTTAACTTTAACAAATTTGTAATAAAATCAAATGAGAAAATTGTATTTAAAATGTTGACATTTTTAATCTTTTACACAAGATATTTACAATTATTCTAAAATCGGTAAATCTAAAAAATAAAAACGAAATGATGAAATTTTTTAATTTGCATTTTGGAGATGTCTTTTTGTCAAAGACAAATTACTAAGGAGGTTCCTCCGTAAATTAATGAATGCCGATTTTTATGAAAAAAAATGTAGAGTAGTTATAGACTTATCTTGCTTAAACCCCTTCTTTTTATAAATTTTGTGATTCAGTATTTATAACAGGTTTAAAATCATTAGAGAAGTATAACGACGTGAGCAGCTGCAACTACCGAGAGTGTGACCAACTTTGTCGACGACTGGGATTCCCCGGCGGGGCTTGTGTGGGTGATCGCTGCAAATGCGATAACTTTCGAGACAACAACGGTAAGTTGCAAATTTGTAATGAATTCAAATGGGAAAATTTTATTTATATTTTTTTTACCGGGTTAACAGTTTTACTTTTTAGTTACTAACGGATTGAAAACGCTAAGAAATCCGACGGAAAAACACTGCAAGCTTGCTTTTAAATTTTTATTTTTTTTTACGAAAGAAAGACTTGATGATAAAATTTATTTAATATGCATTTTGGAGATGTTAGATGACAAATCAATAAGGAGGTTCCCTCAATAAAAAGTTTTTTTCGAATTTTATAAAAAAATCTGTAAGCTGGTTGACCCTGCAGGCCATGTAATACAATAAATTGGATTGTTTCCATCGTCGGCACTTGGTGAAACTGCATTTTAAATTATGTAATACAACAAAACTCACTTGTACTTCCAGTTCACGTATATTTTTAATTTTTTACTATTCACACCCAACCGGTTTCGCTTATTAAAGCATCATCAGGGATGTTTTACACATATTTTATAATATCTTAACATATTTTTTACATTTCAAGTTATATTATTACTACTCTTTATAGGTGGGTATTAGACAAATATTTCAATTTGACACAAACGTCTGGCTGTCTGGGTTACCAACATGATATTTTTTCCCCAAAAAGCGGAGATTAGGATTAGATACATCTCCTATTTCAAGATAAATTTAGTTAAATGTCAAGCTAAAGTTAAAAATAATGTCATAACTAAAAATAATTTTAAATAATTGAATAAAATGCACGGTAGAATTATTTCAACACATTAGGATTAGATACATTTCGTATTTCGATATAATCAATAAATACATATTAAGTCAAAGGATAAATTTAGTTAAATGTCAAGCTAAAGTTAAAAATAATGTCATAACTAAAAATAATTGTAAATAATTGAATAAAATAGGTTAATGTACATTCGGTCACATTTAAATAATTTAGAAAATTTCTGTATACATCTTAATTGAACATATTCAATAGTGGCGAATTGTTTAAATCTCTTTGATCATTTAGTAGTGTGGGTTCGTTTTTTCGTTTGTTTACTTCCAAAGCTTCAAGGGCATCTAGTTTTCTTCCTTTGCTACACCGGTGTAGACAAACGAAATTATTTTTTAATTCAAATTTATGTCCTTCCGCTCGGAGATGTAGACCGAATGCAGACTCACCCTTACCCGAGTGCCATGTTCTCAAATGTTTTCTCAATTCTTGTCGAAAAAGATCTACCAGTTTGACCCACATATTCGGCCTTACAACTACCGCACTGCAATTTGTATACTCCACTTTGGCTTAGTTTTGGCGTATCCGCTTTGTTGTTAAAAAGGAGATTTTTTAAGGACTTACTATTGTAGAAGGCCATCCCTGAAACTTTTCACTAAATTGAGTCAAGGAAGCAAAAACTATACCTAAGCATGAATTTTTGAACACAAAGAGTTCTTAAATCTAAAGTTTAAATTTTTTTTGATCTTTTGAAATTTTTGTTTTGATCTTTTGAATGGATTTCGAAGCAATTTTGAGCTCTAAGTTGTTTTATTTAGCTACAAAATTATTAGGTTAAGAAATGTCGAAGATATCAAAAAAACTTTTTTAAAAATTTGCGTCATTGATAAATCTCGAACGAATCAACTAATTGTAATCCGATTCGCGGTATTTGACAAAGTTTTTTTAAGTAGAAACAATAACTAGATTTTTAAATAAATCGGTATATTAGCCTTATTATTATATTAGAAAATTATTTTTGAAACATAAAGTAAATTTGCAGTAAATTACGTAACGTAATTTTAATATCTGAAAAGCTATAAGTTTTGAAGAATTAGGTAAATTTTAATTTTTGAGACGGCATTCGGCATATTTTTTAAGAACAAAAATATTGTAGAAGATCAAAAAAAAGAATGGTTGAAAATTTCAAAGTTAGGTCAAAAAAAGACTTTTCAAAATTTTTCATCAACGATACTCACAAAGGCATAAACCGATTTTGATGCAATATATGCATTGAACTCAGGTTTTTGAAGAAAAGAGCAGATTAGATTTTTTACTCAATCGGTACATTAATTTGGAAGTTGTATTAAAAAAATACTGTCTCGCCAAATTTGTTTTGAGGTATTTTCAAAATTGTCTAAATCTTCTGGACCGAATTTAGTCTAAGTTAAGCAGAATCCAATCGAATGCTATTAATCACGTTTTGATCGGTCGAGCCATTCAAAAGTTATAAAATGTTTACATATACACGCGCACACACACACACACACCACACACACACACACACACACACACACACACACACACATACATGCATACAACGTCTTAACGTCGTCATGAAAATAATTTGAAAAAGTTCCTAAGACCTCAAAGGAGATATAGGGAATGCAAAGTGGGTTGCTGCAGTTTCACAGCGTTAAAAATATTGTTTCTCGCATTTACCGGTGGGGGGGTGTGCTGTGCCGCGCTCCCGGCTCCGTGGGTATCGCGGCTATTAGATTACGAGTGACTCGAGTCAACTCGAATCACTCGGCTCACTCGAGTAAGCTATATCGACTCGAATGAGAAATTCAAGTTATGACAAGTTTTGCCAATATATCTTCCATTTGAAATTCAGTAAAAATCTGTGCAAGATGAAGATTAATATAGTAAAATAATTAATTTCAATGTTTTTATAATAATTCAGTAAAAATCTGTGCAAGATGAAGATTAATATAGTAAAATAATTAATTTCAATGTTTTTATAATACCTGGCTATGTTGTTGAAGTAATGCGAAAGCCTAAAAATAATTTATGTCAAAAATAAGTACCAACTATTAGATTAAGTATTTTTAAATTCATGTACTTAGTAATATAATAGCGACTATAGCCACAGAAGAAAATAGCAAAAATTAAAGATTTCATTGATTTATAATATTTTACTATTTGTTCGTATTTTATTTACTACAAAAAAAATCACATCTTTACGTCAGCATCTCGTATCCTATCCTTTACTCGCGTGAAAAAAAAGACGAGTCTCATTTCACTCGAGTGGCACTCGAGTAAATCAGAGTGCTAAGTGTGAGTTTTTCTTTTCGCATTCGATCGTGAGCGCGTTTGGAGTTTACTAGGAATTTGTATGTGATTTGTACAGCGCCACCTAGTGGTAAACGTGAGAAACCAGTTTACCACTAGTACTGTACAAATCACATACAAATTCCTAGTAAACTCGAAACGCGCTCACGATCGAATGCGAAAATAAAAACTGACACTTAGCACTCAGTTTTCACTGGCGAGTGACTAGTAAGATGATTCAATTTGCCACACAAAACTAGTAATTTTTTCTCAGTGGATAGAGCTTACTTTTAGATGAGTTTACGGATATTCGAATATACGTAGTAGTAATGAAATTCGAATAATTTGAATGACTTCTATAATCAATTTATTCGAATAATGTCATTCATAATCGCCCATCTTTATAGCCTGCGCAGACGACGGACGTTTCTCCGTGGCTGGAATTTACCGCGAACTCAACGCACACGTTGTGCGATTATTTGTTGCTTTTATTTGTTGCACAGCGCTCTAGCGCACAACGCGGTCTTAAGTCCGCCGTGTGCGTTACTTCGCCTAGTCAAAAGTGTTCTATTCTTTTCGGGGACTGCCCCGTACTTTTGTCCGGTCCGCTCTCTGCATGTCCTCGGTTATTCGGGCGACTTTTTGTATTCGGTACTTTTAATCTCTCGTTTGCGTTACTCGATACAGTTGTAAGTGATCTATTTTAGCGGACAAAAAAGCCCGCGGACAAAAATCCGTCGTCTGCGCAGGCTATTATGGAGAAGTTTTTATAGGCGGTGAAGTGTGCGTCATATAACCGTCATTCACGTATCTGTCTTCTTAGTCCACATTATCGTGATGGGCAACTTCGGAACCCTAAATTGCGCGTGGCCTGATACGCACTTTACCAATTTTTGAAGAATAGATCAACTGAATTACTGGTAGGCATCTTGTAAAAAACGATAGAAGACATACATGTCACTTACATCATGAGTTGTAACTAGGCGGTGGAAGTCTGTAATATCTCGATCGACCTCGGTATCACCATGTTACCTATTCCTGCCGCAATAGCATCGATGCTTGTCCCTGTTGAGTTACGGTTTGAAGGTAAAGGTGGTCGGTTAACCTATTGCTGTGGCTGCCCTTTGGTCGAGTGGTTACAGTACCTAAATATGAATCGGTATCGTTCGAATCCCGACAGAAAAAACCATTTGTGTGATGAGCACAGATTTTTGTATTTCTGGGTCTGGGTGCGTAATGCGTATTCACATGTCACAGTATTTATATTTTTATTTCTACGTATTAACATCGCTGACTAACACCCATAACACAAGCAAATGATTTGCTTACTTTAGGGTAAGATCAATTTGTATAATTTATCCAGAGATATATTATTATTTCAACCTCGCTACCCTTATAGCAAGGCACCCTTAATATCTTTGATGTGTATACGCGAGTGTTTTCTTTTTCCTTCAAGAGAATCACCTGCTTGGTATTCTACGAAATAGAATTAATACATGAAACTTTTTTGATCCAATTGACAGAATCACAAACAAACAACATCCAAGAAGTAAACAGTTGTACCGATCCCGAATGTGACCAAATTTGCCGCCGTCTGGGATTTGTCAACGGTATATGTGTCGGTGATCGCTGCGTTTGCAACATCGGAGACAGTGAAGGTTTGTGAAATCTCATTCACATTTAATACAGCATTGAATAGCAAACGTTTTTTGTATCACAAGTTTGCAAACAAGCAGATGGCGCTCGTGTTAGTCAGAAACAACCATCATCTATACTCTATAGACACCAAAGATGATAATGAATGCGCGAAATATTTATGGCGGGGTTTTAATGCAACATGCATAAGTTTACCGGCTACCTTGCCCTCCAAACCGGAACATGACAGTGACAAGCACAGCTGCTATTGCGGCAGGAAAAAATAAGGCGGTAGTACCAAACCCGAGCGAGACAATACAGAACTCTACCACCTAATAGCCACGATGGTAGTGACTCGCATAGCCTTTTACGAACAGAGCGCTAAGTGTGAGTTTTTCTTTTCGCATTCGATCGTGAGCGCGTTCCGAGTTTACTAGGAATTTGTATGTGATTTGTACAGCGCCACCTAGTGGTAAACTGGTTTCTCACGTTTACCACTAGGTGGCGCTGTACAAATCACATACAAATTCCTAGTAAACTCCAAACGCGCTCACGATCGAATGCGAAAAGAAAAACTCACACTTAGCACTCTGCTAGGCTGAACAGAAGATGGTCTTATCCACAAAGGAGACCCGGATCGGACCCAGAGAATGAAGGTCTCCAGATGGAAAAAAGAGCAACGTCCATGTACACCAAAAGATATAAATTAACGTAGGGTTACATATAGCAGAGATTTATGTTTAACACGTTATTGTACACAAAAAAATACATAACAGAAAAAAAAACAAACGGAAACAGTACAAAAGGCGAGCTTGTCCCTATTAAAAGATATCTTACAGCTAACCCAAGACAGTGAAATACAATGTTAAAGCGGAATTGCACGACTTAATTCCGCCATCCCTGTTTTTCTATCAATCGTCGAGGCGCACAGATACTAGGTATCGCCATATGGTGAACGTTCCACGTACCCGGACAAACGTTTGGACTCGACATTCTTGATCCGAGCCGCAAGGGACTGGAATATGCTTCCTGATTCTGTGTTCCCCGATGGGTACAACCTGGGAATCTTCAAGAGAAGAGTGAACAGGTACCTTCTAGAGAAGCGGGTTCCATCTAAGGCCGCATCTTAGCTTACCATTAGGCGATCGTGGGTAAGTGCTTCCCTATTGGTAGTAAAAGAAAAAAAAGAACAGGTAGACAATGTACAGTATTAATTGAAACACAAAAAACTAACTCTAATCTTTACATATAATAAAATCGTAGGAAAGTCAAAACTGTACATTGAATATTTTTATTAAAGAATACATTAGGGCGTGATCTACAATCGATATCGAAGCCAAAAATATAGTTTTTAGAATTTTTGTCTGTTTATCTGTATGTATGTCCGGGGTAAACTCAAAAAGTACTGCATGGATTTACTTCAAATTTTGCATGAATATTACTAACAGGTCGTGTCAACATATAGGCTACATATTATCACGCTATCATCTACGGGGGAAGAGCTGTGCGGAGTAAACGAAGTCCGCGCGGACGAAGTCGCAGGCTACAGCTAGTTAATTAATATAATAAAATGTGGCATGCATAAATTTATCGCTAACGTTTATACGATAAACAAAAATCTTACCGCTCTAATCGAAATATGACGGCAACATTAGGTGTAGCAGGGTGGGAATGCCACATGCATATGTCTAGCGACTACCTTACCCTCCAAACCGGAATACGACAATGACAAGCACTGACGCTATTGCGGCAGGAATATGTAAGGCGGTGGTACCAAATACCCGGGCGAGATGATGCGGAAATCTACCACCTAGTAGGCATGGAAATTATTAATCAGATTAACTATTATGTTGTTAAAGTTAATTAATATTTAACAGTTATTTATTTATGTTATATCAGTAGCCTGCACATAATAAGTATTAGAATCAGTAAAAACACGAAGCTACCAAAAAAAAGGATAACTTGTAACAGTAATTATTATCACGGTCTCACTCGCAAAAAAGGCTCTCTCAAATATTTTTAATAACTTTATTATCACATATCAAGTTATTGGTAATTGTAGTGATGCATAAAAATTACTTTTAACAGTATTTGCTAATATAAATAACAGTTGTTAATTGTTAAAAAAAATTAGTACGAAAATTAATATTTTAACTGTTAAATGATCCATGCCTACCACTTAGTAGTCACGATAGTAGATAGATAGGTAGTGACACTTACAGCCAATCGGTAACCTTTTATGATCTGCCAGCAGAATGGCAGCTGACCTATTTTTTATATTCAAAGAAGCCCGGACCAACACAGGAGAAAACACATCGCTTAAAATAAGCGCATTTCTATTCTTTTCATTAAATTATTCCCTTTTCCGTAGTTTTTTCCCATCTGATACCATAAAATGCATAACTTTGTAGTAATTTGATGGCCAAATATAAAGTGGTCATTCTTGCAAAGCACGTAACGCGTTAGTAACGGTTCGCGCCATTACCAAGATTATTTTGTAAGGAACGTGCTACGTATATGTAAGTACAGGCTGACTTGCGCAACCTTGCCCGCCAGTAGATTAACATGTCCTCTATATAAACTTTCGTCCCCTATGTTAGTTAGGGGTTGTTTTATAAAACATGTTACCTACGTATGACCCTGGGTCTTAAATTAATTCATTGCCAAATTTTTATCATAGTCCATTAAACAGTTTAGCCGTGAAAATGTGATAGACACACAAATTTTCATATTTATATTATTAGTATGGAAGTTAGGTTATCATCAATACTTTTATATAAATTATCATAAATACTTTTTTTTAATTCTTTTAAGTCTTTAAATCCTCCATACTAATATTATAAATGCGAAAGTCTGTCTGTCTGTCTGTTACGCTTTCACGGCTAAACGGCTGGACCGATTTTCATGAAATTTGGCATGAAAGTAGTTGAGGAGCCGGGGTCAAACATAGGCTATTTTTTTTTCAAAAATCAATCCCTAAAAGGTTAAAATAGGGGATGAAATTTGTATGAAAAGCTATCTAGACGACATGTTAATCACTCGCTAGTCCATACTAATATTATAAATGCGAAAGTAACTCTGTCTCTCTGTCTGTCTGTCTGTCTGTCTGTCTGTCTGTCTGTTACGCTTTCACGGCCAAACCACTGAACCGATTTGAATAAAATTTGGTACAAATATAGTTTGAGACCCAAGAAAGGACATAGAATAGTTCTTATCCCGGAAATCCCACGGGAACGGGAACTATGCGGGTTTTTATTTTGTATATTAGAATTTTTCCACGCGAACGAAGTCGCGGGCACAGCTAGTATAATATAAACTTCGTTCTTTCAGCGATGAAAAGTCTTATAAAAAAGACAAATTTAGAAAATCCAAAAATGCAAGCCACAACTTTCTTTTTTCTTTAAATTATGTATTATAAAAAAACAGATCCGAATGAAGTGATTTTCAATAGGGATCTATTCTGAGTGGAATAGATAATATTGATAACAAAATAAAGTGAATTCATAAAGCCAATCAACCTATTTTGTGTTTACAGACAATATAAAATAATAATCTGACGGCCTTAAATATTTTTTTTCAACTAAATTTTTTTAGGGTAATTATCTCTCGAGTAATACAGAATTTGAAGAATTAAGGTTTCTCTTTATAATCATATACTTTTTAAATCACATTAGTGTATGAGTATTCTTTGTTTTAGTCTATTTATACTAGTAACAGTACAGTATAACGATTGTGAGAGAAACAAATAAATATATTATTATTATTATTATTATTATAATATAATCTTTCAACCGATAATAATGCAATATCCAAAAATAACGCAAAAATTTTAAAAAAATGATAAAAAAGGTATTCACCAGAGGTTTTAAAATTTTGAAAACCGCCATAGATTATTACCATTTCCTCCCGTGTTGGTCCGGGTTTCTTTGAAGAACAGACTATCTGTCCTTTTGCTAGTTCATAACGGGTAATGGTGTGACTGATATATTAATATTCGCTAAGATATTAGTAATATTGAAATGATTCGTGGATTAGTAATCCGGCGAACAGTAATATGCTATTTCATATTCGCCTAATATCTGTAACGGATATCCAAAATGAATAGGATAATATCATTCGGTATTCGGAATAGTTCGGATTCACTAGATTGGCGCCCGTCGGATTCGTGAAAATATTAAAATATTCTCACGATACGCCACGTCGTACGTACGAATGAGACGGACGTATTTCCTGCAGTATCAGATCTTATTAATGTTGTTTTAAGGTCCAAATTACAGTGAAATATTAGTTAATACTGATATATTAGCTAAGATATTTTCCTGCCATATCAGTATAAGATCTTATTTCTGTTACTTTAAGGTCCAAATTATAGTGAAATATTAGTTAAGATATTTTCCTGCCGTATCAGTATCAGATCTTATTACTGTTACTTTAAGGTCCAAATTACAGTGAAATATTAGTTAATACTGACATATTAGTTAAGACATTATAATATTTCAAAGTGAATATATTAGTATCACCTAATCTTGAGAAATATCGGTATTAACCAATCTCTAATAACGGGGACCGATTGGCTATGCGATTACCATCGTGCCTACTAAAGACGTTGTAGGATTTACCACATAATAGTCACAATGTTAATATAGCCAATCATTCGTCATTTACGAACTGCCTGGCAGAATGGCAGGCGAGCTATTCTTTAAAGGGGGCCCGGACCAACGCGCGGACAACATGTGTTTGTAAAAGGAACCGGAAGGAGGGACACGGTTTCGGTTATAATGCGGAGTGGTTTTGTTTATATATCATAAGATACTCGTACCAAACAAGCAGATGGGTCTCCTGATGGAATGAATGGATGGATAATAACCATCGCCTATAGACACCAAAGGTGTTAATGGTGCGTTGCTATCTTGTGGCGAGGTTTAATGCCACGTGCATAAGTTTATCGGCTACCTTACCCTCCAAACTGGAACACGACAGTGACAAGCACTGACGCTATAGCGGCAGAATTAGGTAAGGCGATGGTACCAGACCCGGACGAGACAATGCAGAACTCTACCACCTAGTAGCCACGACAGTAGTGACACTTACAGCCAATCTGTCCCCTTTTATGACCTGCCAGGCAGAATGTTAGCTGACCTATTTTTTATATTCAAAGGAGCACGGACCAACACAGGGGAGACTAAAAACAAATTTCTAGCTTGTAACATGGACTTGTAACTAGGCGAACAACTGCCAGACTTAAGCAAAGATGTAAAAAAAATTTTTTTTGACGATTTGTACATCGCATTTAGGTTTTTGTAAACTATTTGATACAATGTAAATAAATAAATAAATATTTACGGAACCCCGGGACGGGACGAGAATAATAACTCCAAAGTAAGGAAATTATTTGCTAGTGTTATGGGTGTTAGTCAACGATACTAATACATAAAAATACATATATAAATACTAGAATATAATATATGTTAATAAACACCCAAACCCGGAAATAAAAACATATATACTCATCACACAATTGCTTGTCCCCGTCGGGATTGAACCCGAGCCCCGCCGATAGGGTAGTCAAGGTCGCTAACCACTCGACTAATGGGACGGGACGGTCGACCAATGTGACCATTACTATTGTTACGAATAATCTAGAAGCGTGTAGAGTTGGAGCGCGCACGCGCTAACTATCTAGAAATAAAAGAAAGAGATAGCTACTCCTATTGACAAACAAATAGTTGACCTGGGCTATGCCATAATGGACTTTGTGGGATATGGCATAAGGTTGAAAGTAGCGTGTACTAGGATTTATGACTCATAACATGTTTACGATAAGAAGTGATTCATTGTTTCCCGATACATTTAGATTTTTCTGGATCCAGCTAGGATTTTCCCCTGCCTATAAATACAGAGATGTTGACAAACACAAGGCAGTTTTTATCAAGCGATCGAGAGCGACACATCAAGTGACTAGTGCGAAGCGAGAAGTGTTTTATTGTGTAGTGTTCTAAGTTCAGTGATAGTACTGCAAGTGACTATTGTGTAAAGTGTATTTTAGTATTACGTTGTGTTGTGTTGTGTAAATACACGGATTTAATATAAGTGGTGTTTTCTTACAATTGCGAACCCGAGTACGTAACACTATATTTGCCATACAGAGATATGTAGGCGGAAAAAGTGGCGCCATTCTTGAAAAAAAATTATTTTTCGACACGTTGTCAAGGTACAAGACATGAGAAACATTTATGAGGACATATAACATAACATCTGGTTATAAAACAAGATTGCTGCCACCTAGGTGTTTGAAATTTTGAATTTATATTCGTTAAGCTTCAAACTTGTTGGAAAAATTAATGCCATATTGGTACAAGTCGTTTGAAATACGAATACATTCTTACAATTTAAAAACGATTATCTATTCACCACCACCCATAGGTATGGCATTATCAAACTTCTACTTATGATATACAGAACTGTTAAAAAAAGTTTTAGGGTGGTACAAATCGTTTTGCAAAAAGAAAAAGTTTACTCATTTGCGGCGGTATGGGCCATCATACCGCCGCAAATCAGTAAACTTTTTCTTTGGGAACTGGGAACCGTTGGAAAAGTATGGCAAAGTAATTTTCTTGAATTTTGTGAAATTCGTGAATTTTACGCTTTCAGATGATAAGCTGTGCAAAATTTAGGCTAGTACAAATGGTTGAATTTTTTTTTTTAATTAACGTATTGGCATCGTTAAAACAGGCTGTAAGTCGCACTGAAGAAGTGTGGCATTATGCTGCCGCCTATTTCTTTTTTATCGACTATCGGTAAATTCAAGAATTTTTATGGAAAAAATTGTTTGACACTCGTGATTTATCCAACACGTTTGATTAACGGCCACGCGATTGGGCCTCCGGTACCAACGCTATGAATATTATTTTCTTTTTTGTCATTACGTAATTAAAACCCTGAAGTACCATACCATACCATACTGGTACAAATGATCTAATATTTTGTGTCTTTATCTCCCGGTCTAAACGTTCTTTATGGTTGCTTTACTTTTGATGTACATTGTACAATAATTCTGCACTACTCTACTACTCTCTCTGTACTATTAGCACTGACGCTATTCCTGCCGCAATAGCGTCAGTGCTAGTCACTGTCGTGTTCCGGTTTGGAGGGTAAGGTAGCCGGTAAACTTATGCATGTGGCATTAGACCTCGCCACAAGATAGCAACGCACCATTAATATCTTTGGTGTCTTAAGGCGATGATTGACTTTTCATCAGGAGACTCATCTGCTTGTTTGCCATCTTATGATAAAAAAAATAAAGACTTATAATTGGCTAAATTTTGTAAATAGCAACAAAACAATATTACGTATTTGATTGGGATTTTTTTACTGCAAGCTTACATTAACCGTATTAAAAAATATATCAACGAACAAAACAATTAAATTTGAAAATTTCCGCGATCTTAGATTTGTGTCTTGGGGTGGATAACTGTGCCGCTGAGGTTGTCTTTATTTTTCAGGCCTACAGTGAGTTTGTTCAATTTCTTACGCCACTTTTATTTTTTTCTCTCAGTGGCATCGCAAGAGCACACGTAAAAGATCGTTGATAATTTTCTTCTTTGAGTTATGGATTTTCACAAAGTAACGCCTAAATCTATAAAATATCCTACAAATATATAACATTTCGTATTTTCAACAGATTCAGAACAAATATCTAATACGATAGAAGCTGGTAGCTGTAACTACCGCGAGTGCGAGCAGCAATGTCGCCGTCTGGGATTCCCCGGCGGGGCGTGTGTGCGCGACCGCTGCAAATGTGACATCATACTACACGATAAACGTATGTTCATTTAAATTTTTTATCCATTCAAATTATCTAATCTATTTAATACACAAAATGTTCTAAATGAGTTTTCTACAGGTGCTGTGAATACTGATCAAATAATATGACACAAAATACAACACTTTAATGGTTTAGAAAAAGCCACTGAACTAAAATAATGTACATTCGAGTTAAAAATAAGTGTCTTTAAAGCAACAAGAATAACCCTAGAAAAAATATACAATACAAGTGTGCGAAAAGGAATCCATCAGAAGTAATTACTATCGGTCACATCGCTGAACGGGATGGGGCTTGGGGAATATGACGACATGACGTGATCAATTGCTTTGACGTGCACGGATGAAATACTGATCACTCCCTTCGAGTGCACTCTGTAGCACAGATTATAACAGTTACTATTGTAATCTGTAGTTAGACTATAGCACTAATTTTGTGAGAACTTCATAGTTACTACCTAAGAATAGATTTAAATATTATTAGACGCTATTAATAGAAACTTTCTTTGGAGTAATTTTGAAAATGAAACGAATCATTGCTCTAATTTCGACGTCTTTAAGTAAAAAATTGTGTGTTTACTTTATATTTTACCCTCCAAGCCAAAAACTGTCAGCAACGAGCACAGGAGATAAGTTGACTAGAATAAGCAAAGCAAACCGGTATTACCCTATACATTAACATCGTAATTGTAATTCTATTTAATATTAAAGTAAAAAATTAAGCTTAGCCAGAGGCAAAGAATACTAGAGACTAACAGAAGTCAATGTACATACAAGTAATATTCAACGCACACATAGACACCTCTCACAGAGGGGATATCTCGGAATGGTTCGGAATAATTCGTTCCGCGAGTGCGAGCAGCAATGCTACCGTATGGGATTCCCCGGCGGTGTGTGTGTGTGTGTATGTGTGTGTGTGTGTGTGTATGTGTGTATGTGTGTATGTGTGTGTGGTGGTGTGTGTGTGTGTGTGTGTGTGTGTGGTGTGTGTGTGTGTGTGTATGTGTGTGTGACAAATGCGACATCATACAACACACTGAAGCAATCTTGCCGCTAAGGAAAAAATTACTCACCAGACTTTTAACAAAATGTCACTAGATTTGTAGAAAAATTAAATTAAAAAAGTTACTAGAAGTTATTAAATTCTTGATTGATCTTTGTAAACAAAATCTTTACTACAGTGGTAATTAAAAGTAAATATGCAAAATTAGTGGTCTAACACGATATAAAATACAACTAATAATATCAATTATTAAAAAAACTACTTATGTTCAAAAATTAATAAGCCGAAAAAATCCTCATTTATTATGTTCGTGTCATATTCGTTTTCTGGCGTGGTAAAGGTGGACGGTTGCTCTGTAATTATAGTTGTAGAAATAGACATTTTCAGTTGTGTAGGAAGTAGATGGCGTAATTCTCCTGCTTACATTTTTTAAGTTCAGTAATTTTTGTAGTTCCGGCAGTAACAGTAGAGTATAAAGATGCATTATTCTAATTATTGTAAGATGAAATAGTAATATGAATATTACTTCTAGCAGAGTCAGATACTCGTACGTAACGATTTATGATACATATAATCGGACGAAATACTGTAACGTTGATTGTTAATTATAGGGGAATTCCCGGTTCGGTTAGTTATGTAAAGTAGAACATTTCGTGTTGCCAGTATTCGTTTCTCAAAACTACACAAATTTAAGCTTATCTGGCTAGCTACAAATAGACAGTATAGACATTGTATTAACAGTAAAATATTACATTACTGATGCGTTAGTCATGGAAAAGTCACTAAATATCACTAGAGCTTTTATTGTTACTACGTAATAAAAAATGTCACCAAAGACATCAATAACTCACTAAATCTAGTGACAACGACACAAAAACGGCAACACTGCACTGAAGATGTCATTATAAACTATATACTTAGTACTTACTTCACTTTGCATTTTTTTCTTCAATTGCATAAATTGTTTGACTATAGGTGGATGGTATCAATGTTAACATAAATAATAAAATTTTAACTAACCTAATTCGAATTAACGTTACCTAAGTATCGGATTTACTTTTCTTCACTTCTTGGGCTTTGACCTATTATCAAATATCAAGCTTTCATCAAATCTCAACGTTTCGATGTCTTAAACAGTATTTTTTTTAATTACTGTTTAAGACATCGAAACGTTATAAGTTTAAGTATGTACGTAAACCTAGTAATTTGAATGGCTTGACCGATCTAACTGCGGTTCACGGCATGATATTTCGTTCTACCAATACTATTTTCTCAAAATTTAACCCATTTGGCCCAGTACATTTTTAGACATTTAAAAAAATACTTATCTGAAATATTTTTTTTAATTATTTTCAAATAATGTATTGATTGGTTACATAACTTAACTTACGCTCTTCGAGCTCAACGATTTATGGGTACGATATTTCGTTCTACCAATACTATTTTCTCAAAATTTAATCCATTTGGCCCTGTACATTTTGAGAAATTTAAAAAAATACTTATCTGAAATATATTTTATTATTATTTTCTAATTAATGTATTGATTGGTTACATACCCTAACTTACGCTCTTCGAGCTCAACGATTTATGGGTACGTAGATATACATATAAGGTATATTTTTGACTGATTTGAACTTAAAATACCTCAACGTAGCAGGAAGTTTCAGGTTATGGCCTGCACGGTCAACCGCTTCACATTCAGTTTATTTACATAGATTCAATCTTAAAACATTTTTGAATTCCTAAGGACGATCCGTTATCTAAATAACAATTTCACAGTGACTGAATGCATTAAAAATGATACAAATGGAAACAAGGGTTTGGGCAAAAAAAGAGTTGTGACCTTCGATGCTGACAACAATTTTCCAGTGTCTATTAAATTCAACTTGCAATAAGAAGTAGCGCAGCTACTTCTTATTATATATATATATATATATATATATATATATATATATATATATATATATATATATATATATATATATATATATATATATAATAAAATATAGTATACCTGTGCGAAACTAATTTAAGAAACTTGTAAAACTATTCTATACAAGATATTTTTCTACACTATATAAGCTATTATATCTTGCAAATTCAATTGCGGCGTGAAACGTATCCCACTTGAGGTACTTTAAAATTTAGCCAACATTCCGTCAAACTGGCTACTAAATGTTATTTTTATACATCCAGTTGCTTTAGCGCAAGAGAGAAAGAAACACAAATGTCCACGTTGAAGTGTAAACGTGTTTTTTTGTACAAATGAAAGCTTTTTTTTCAAATTCGATATGATTAGAAGGATGTGAACACAGACCAGAATATACTCCATAGCAAAATTGATTGACGGACTGAACTAAAAGTCTTGAGATCATAAAGTTAGCTATTGGGTAAGGTAGCCTATAAAGTTATCATGTGGTATTAAAACCCTGCCACAAGGATAGCTTCAACATCTTGCGAGGCGATAGTTCTCTTTTTCCATCAGGAGAGCCTTGTTTCATATAATTGCTGGCAGGCATATTTTCCGGTTGATAATATAGAAGTCCTCAGCATTACAAGCACTAACCTTCAATGTATACGTGCCTCATAACAAAAAACCAAAACGTTTGTTTACTTCAATAGGTCGCTAAGCTAATTAGCTATTAGCTAGGCGCCATGCGCGCAATGCGGCCGATCGCGAAATTTCTGGAACGTTAGTTTAACTAATCTTCTCGCAGGGTGTTTCGCTAGGCTCTTGGCGCTAAGCAAGCCGTCTGTCTGTGCGGACGTAGCCTTATGAATTTACAGAAGTACGCGAAATTAGTAATTTAAACTCAGTTTTGTAAAAAAATTGAATATTTTTCAGTGATGGTATTCCTGAGATGGATAAATCTAGTAAACTGTTTATTTTATAACAAATATAACGCTTTTTACGATATTTTACTAATTATTAAAAGCTTCAATATAATTTATAGTAAAATATACGTAAAGTTGTAAATTTAATCAAATACTTAAAATAAAATTTTCATCAACTCTTGGGCTATGTAGTTCGCCCGAGTGTAAAATAATGTGCAAACAAGAGGCCCCCCTGGAGGCACATGTGAGAACGAACAGTGTAACTACGATAAATTCGGAGGTACTTTTGTTAATGTATGGAAGTCTTGTTGACGGAGGTACACTTGAGGGCCGGCTTAAATCGAAACAAAGCAGCCTTGTAACATTTTTATATCATTACTTTTTATTGGGGTACGACAGCGATTTGATGAGTTCATCTATGGAATTTGAAAAAAAATATCACCAGGAACTCCTTACAAAACGGAAACTATTCGTTATTAGAATTTGGCATGAAAAGTATTTTTGAAGTTATAGGTACTTCTTTTGGCGCGTTAGGAAAAAATGATGAGAGTAAATTTTTACGATGTGCGCGCACACCGTCACGAAAAACCGACATCATAAAATTAGCTAGTCAAACATTTTAGTTTTTCAAAAAGAGTTTGTCCTTTTTTTAATTATGTACAAATAATACTTTTATGATATGTAAATAAAATTTATTTAGAATTATCTAGATAAAAAACGTGTTTGTAGGAATTATGTACGCACGTAAAAAGTTATACTTCTTTGGCGTGACAAGATAAAAATCATTCTAAAAATTTTATCTTTCGCAGTATTCTATATTTGTATAGAAAACGACCGTAATAATAGAAAGAAATGTATTTAATACATTGAAAGAAAGTTTTATTATAAATAATAAAACTTTCTTTCAATGTAGAGAAATGTATTTAATACATTGAAAGAAAGTTTTATTATAAATAATAAAACTTTCTTTCAATGTATTAAATACATTTCTTTCTATTATTACGGTCGTTTTCTATACAAATATAGAATACTGCGAAAGATAAAATTTTTAGAATGATTTTTATCTTGTCACGCCAAAGAAGTATAACTTTTTACGTGCGTACATAATTCCTACAAACACGTTTTTTGTTTAGAAACAAAGTACATTTAACATATACGCAACTTCTAAGTCTCCGCATATTCCCCTTGTTGGTCCATGCTCGCTTCTAACAATAGACCATCTGCCGTTCTGCCAAGCAGGTCGTAAAAGACGAACGATTAGGTATGCGTGTCCGTACCATCGTCACTAAAAGGTGGTAGGGTTCCGCAACGTCTCACCCGGGTATATGGTACCACCCTCGATCTGTCTCTGTGAGTACCACCGCTTTACCCATTCTTGCCATAATAGCGTCAATGCTTGTCACTGTTATGTTCCAGTTTGCAGATTAGGGTAGCCGGTAGATTTATGTATGTGACATTGCCATCCCGCCACACGGATTCCAAAGCACCATTCATATCTTTGCCATCTGTGCATATAGTTGTCTCTTTCCATCAGGAGAGCCATCTGCTTGTTGCTGTCTTATGATATAAAAAAAAATAAAAAACTTTCTACAAGATGAGTGCTGCATTTCCTAATATAGGACTTTGAACCTATATTAGAAAACTAGTTGTTGCCAGCGACTTCGTCCGCGCGGACTTTGTTTACTCCGCACAGCACCTCCCCCGTAGGTGATAGCATGAAAATGTGTAGCCTATATGTTGACCCGACCTGTTAGTAATATTCATGCAAAATTTGAAGTAAATCCATGCAGTACTTTTTGAGTTTACTCCGGACATACATACAGACAAACAGACAAACAGACAAACAGACAATCAGACAATCAGACAAACAGACAAAAAATTTAAAAACTATATTTTCGGCTTCGATATCAATTGTAGATCACGCCCCAAGTATTATTTAAAAAAAATATTCAATGTAGTTTTGACTTTCCTACGATTTTATTAACAACAAACAACAAACAAACAACTACGACAAGGGACCACTAGACCACAAAGATGATAGTCTATCATCTCTGTGGTCTAGTGGTCCCTTGTCGGAGTTAATCACATGAGGTCCCGGGCTCAATTTCCAGGTCGGGCAAATCAAAAATATATTATTTCAGTTTTCTTATAAAAAACAACGTTGCCCGGGAAATGCCGGCGAAATGCCCGGTTGGTGATAGGCTTGCCACCTTCTGGGCACAGACTCAGGGACAGCGTATCTTCAGCTAATCGTGGGTGCCTGGTTGTAGCTCTGCCTACATCTTCGGATATACGGGCTTCAGATATCTTTTTCAGGTATATTCTAACTTAGGGAACAGTCTAAATTTTATTAAAAATGGTTTAGTAGCTTTTAAGATATGGGTATAGTTGACAGATATTTGAAATTGGTTGCATTTGTTTCATTACTTTTTAATTATCAGTCGATGCATAAAATAATATGTACTATCCAATGTACATACACGTCACAATTCATGCGTTTTTATACACGTTTAAAGCATTGATATAAAAAACCCAAGATCCACAGTGTGTCAAAAAGGTCCTCCAAAAAAGAGCGCACAATTTAAAATTGTGCCCTCTTTTCAAATTCAAATAGAATCGCGTCGGTCGCGACACTGTCAATTTTATTTGTTTTCGTACATTGCTTTGTAAAAACAACTATAAGTTTTGCACTTAAGGTTGGATATGCTTTTGCCATATCTATAACTACTGAAATGAAATTAGGGACACTTTTGAGTGTCAGTTTTGTTCGGGACTGTGCATCTAGGGTTTTTTATGTCAATGGTTTAAAGTTTTAAAAAAATAATAAATAAATATTCACGGGACAAATTACACTTACTGATCTAACTCTCTAATCTAACAAAGTAAGCACCCAAAGTAAGCAAATTATTTGCTTGCGTTATGGGTATTAGTCAACGATACTAATACATAGAAATACATGTATAAATACTGGAATATATTTAATAAACACCCAAACCCGGAAATACAAACATTTATGCTCATCACACAAATGCTTGTCCCCGTCGGGGATGGAACCCGAGCCCCGCCGATAGGGTAGTCAGGGTCGCTAACCACTCGACCAATGGGACGGGACGGTCGACCAATGTGACCATTACTATATTTGCCATACAGAAGTATGTAGGCGGAAAAAGTGGCGCCATTCTTGAAAAAAAATGATTTTTCGACACGTTGTCAAGGTACAAGACATGAGAAACTTTCAGGAGGACATATAACTTAACATCTGGTTGTAAGACAAGATTGCTGCCACCTAGATGTTTGAAATTTTGTATTTATATTCGTTGAGCTTCAAACTTGTAGGAAAAATTAATGCCATACTGGTACAAGTCGTTTGAAATACCAATACATTCTTATAATTTAAAAAAAATAACTATTCACCACCTCCCATAGCTATGGCATTATCAAACTTCTGCTTATGATATACAGAATTGTTAAAAAAAGTTTGCCGAGCCCCGTTGATTGCGTAATCAGTGTCGCTGACCACTCAACCAACGGGCGGTCAACTGTTCCTTTGGTCAACGATTAACCTGATCGGCTAGCCAGATTAAAGTTCTCTGGGTCTATTATCTGACCAATCAAAGTGTAATTTAATCTAACGGCATTTGTTGCAGCGGAACGAGACATCCCACTACCCACAAGCACGGCTTGTAACAACGTTACGTGTTACTTCACGTGTCGAAAAATGAACTACATCGACGGGATCTGCAGAAACGGCGATTGCTTCTGCATTTGAATACTTTATTATTTAATATTTCTTTATTATTAAAGATATTCGTATAACTTCAAAAAAAAACTACTAACAATATTTGAATAAAATTTATTATGATACTTTTAGTTTTTTGATCCCATCTCTGATCTCCAACCCCAATGCACTAAAACCAATGGATGACAATCTTTGCCTATTTTGTTTTTCAAATCAAATTGATAACAAACAAGCAGATGGCTCACCCGATAGAAAGAGAAACCATCGTCTATAGTCTATACTATAGAAAAAGGTTTGGGAATCTTTGCTATAGACTCTATAGCAAAGGTTCCCAAACTTTTTTTCTCATACACCACTTTAAAAATTATGCTGGTTCCGGTGGACCGGTTCTGGTGAAAAAAGTGAGAATTGAGTAGATAATTAATTGATATTTGTGACCCCACTTTGGTCACGCCAACGTAGACCCCCGTCGAGACTCCCGTGGACCCCTGGGGGTCCACCTGAACCACTTTGGGAATCAGTGGTCCATAGATACCAAAGATGTTAACGGTTGGATGTAATTGCTATTCGCGAGGCGGGATGACAATGCCACATACAGAAAGTCTACTGACTACCTGACGCTCCAAACCAGAACATAGCAATGATAAGCTTTGACGCTATTGCTGTAGGTAAGGAGTACGCTATCTGTTCTGCTGATTTGGCGTGCATAGGTAAACAATCATCTATTCAAACTTCGCATTTATCGCGTTGCCCGCGACTTCGATCGCATTTTTTTATATGTCATTAAATAGCAAACGAGCAGCAAGCTCTGCTGATGGAAAGAGGCAACCCTTGCCTATAGACATCAAATATAGCCATTCGAGTCGCAGGTTAAAATTCCTACGCATAAATTTACCGTCTACCTTACCCAAACCGCATCATTAATTAGCGTTGCTATACGTATGGCAGGATGGTAATTCCACTGGCATAAATCTACCAAATCTCTTACCCTCCAAACCAGAACCCGACAATGATAAACATTGATTGCGGCAGGAATAGGTACCAGACCCGGACGAGACGTTGTGGAAGCACCTAGTACTGACACGATAGTAGTGTCATGTACAACCAATCGTTTGCCTTTTAGGAACTGCCTGGCAGAATGACGGATGTTCTATTATTTTTAAATAGGGCCCGGATCAACACGCGAAAATGCCTCAAATTCTTATCTCAGTTGGGTAAAAAGTAGCTCGTTTTACTCCTGGATAGCGCAGCTTTATAATAGACATACATGTTCACCTTGTTGGTCCGGGACTCCTTTGAAGAATAGTCCAACTGCCGTTCTGCCAGGTAGATCGTAGAAGGCAAACGATACCAATTGGCTATGCAAGTCACTATCATCGTGGCTACTAGGTGGTAGAGTTCTGCATTGACTCGCCCGGGTCTAGTACCACCGCCTCACCTATTCCTGACGCAATAGCGTTAGTGCTAGTCACTGTCGTGTTCTGGTTTGAAGGGTAAGATAGCCGCTACTTAATCCTGTCTCAATAGCGATAGTGCTTGATTATCGCTATTGAGACAGGATTAAGTAGTGGTGGTACCGAACGCAGGCGAGGCGTTGCAGAACTTTACCACCTAGTAGTCACGATGATAACGTTATGCCTAAGCAATCGTTAGCCTTTTACGAACTGCCTGGCAGAATGGTAGATGATCTATTCAAAGGGATACTCAGACCAAAACGGGGAAATCTTCACTTACTTAAGCAAAACCCGCATCGCCATAATAGTCTTATGTTAAGTTTGTATTTTAAAATCAAGTTTAAATGTACAAAGTTAACACGAGACTACCGTTGCGATTAAACAACGGAATAAGCCATTTCAAGAATTGCCTTCACTTAAATTAACTTAATTATAATTCCACAGCCCTTGTCTACTCTTGCTAGTTCTCTAGTTAGTTAATTAACTCACTTGTAAGCAGACATGATTTTGGGTCGCTTATTACAGTTTAGGGAAAATTAATATGAGGCACGTTTCTTGTTGACATAACTTCCTTATGCGAGGGGCTTACAGTGGAATGGCGGATATTTCATTTCATTCTAGTATAAGGCACATCTACATGTTTACCATTCTCAACTTCACAAAATATTCATGAAGAGTCGTGATGTATGAAGTTGACAACGTGCTTTAACATCCAATGTTCTCAAGATTATATCTAGTTTTACTTTTATTATTACATATATAATATCATATGTTAAAATTATAAATGCGAAAGTCTGGTTGTTTGGATGGTTAGATTGGATAGCGTTTTTCCTCTAAGTTTGGATGGACGGATGTTTGTTACTCAATCACGCAAAAACTACTGAATAGATTTGGATAAACTTTTTACACACAGGTATATGATGTCCGGGAATAGAACATAGGCTACGTTTTATCCCTAAAAACTGAGTTGTTCCCGCGGGATTTACCAAAAACTTATAATGCAGCTGGCTGCATGCTGCAGCTAGTAATATCATAGATGCAGAAGTTTATTTGGATGTTTAGATGTTTGGATTATTGGATATTTGATGTTTGTTACTCAATCACGCAATAACGGCTAAATTGATTTGGATGAAATTGGGCACACAAGTAGATGGTAATTTGAAACAGCACATAGGATACTTTTAATATACCCGGAAAAATAAGTTGTTCCTGTGGTATTCACCAAAAACTTTGACTAAACAGCGAACTGCAGTATGTAACAGCTAGTTTTAAACAGCGCCCAAAGTATAATACTTTACTTTGGTGGAACGATTTAAATAAATGTTTTAAATCTTATCATGGATGCCATGAATATTGGGTTATTATAATTGGGTGGTTGATTTGGTTCAGTTATTTTTTTGTTCGGTATTCAGCCAAATATTGCAAACTATTCAGCAGAATACCGAATAAGTACCTAATGATGAGAAAAAATTGACATATTTTATAAACAAACAGTAGAATCCATACTTAAAATTTATAAGAAGTAAGTTTTTTTGAATAAAAACAATTTTTAACTTCCCGCTACGTAGGTACTTATGTAGATAAGGAAGTAACTGATTTATTCCCGATTTTCGTAAATTGAGTTTTCACCAGATCTCCGCGTTTTGAGGTTCTAGTAACCTATTTAGTAGACTATTTAGTAGACTATGTTTACGATGACGTCAGTATGTCTGTATGTATGTATGTGTGTAAGTAAACATTTCCTAACTTTTGAACGGCTTAACTGATCGAAATACAGTTGATGGAATTCGTTCGGGTCCCGCTTAACTTAGACTTTCTGAAAATCTTAACAGATTAGGTCCAGGAAGTTTAGAGAAATTTTGGAAAAACCTCAAAAAATATCAACGAAAAATATGTATTTTTTAATTTAGTGTACTAGATGAGTACATCTAATCAGCTCAATTCCTTATAAGACTGCGTCCAATGCCTAAATTTGTATCAAAATCTGTTTATCTGTTTTGGAGTCATCGTTGACGAAAAATTTAAAAAATATATATGTTTTTTTAAATATCTTAAATTTTCCAGACAATTATTTTTTGATCTCCTGTAATAATTTAGTACTTAAAAAACGACGTCAAATGCTGTTTCAAAAATTAAAATGGAATGAAATTTTCAAAAGTTTTTTTAAATATTAAAATTACGTTGTTTACAGCAAACTTACTTCACTTTTTTGAAATAACTTTCAGGCTAATATATCGATTTATTTATAAAATCTAGTCAGCCCTTCTACCTAAAAAACTGCGTCAAATACCGTAAACCAGATTAAAATCGGTAAATTCATTCGGGATGATGAATCGAAATCTTTGCCCTTTGTAGCCATTCAAAAGATCAAAACCGATAATTATTTTAAAAATATACATCTTTTCAAACATTAAAATATTGGCATTTATGCAAATTTTAGGTTTTATAATTCTTCGAGCTTAATATTCTATGCTTAGAAATATTTTTCGCTTCATCATCATCAAGTTGGTTTATTAATAAAACCTAGACTATTAACATACCTAACAATCTTGTTCATAAATAAGTTTCATCGTTTGCGTAACTGAAATTTAGTAGACTTTTTATCGATTTGTCGGTAGAACGAGATTGGTGGTAATCCCCATCTTCGCATTTTACCGACCCTGATTATAACTTGTTTATTGATAATAGGGATTTACAGCTTTAAATGCTCATCTGTGATTTGAGGGTGTCAGCACAACACCCTCGGACTCCGAGCTACTACTGAAATATTGATTTTCAAATATGGCCCCGAAAACTTCTGTCATAGAAACGCCTGGGAATGATTGATCCGCATACCAATATCTTGTAATTTATTAAAAATTGTAATTGAAAAAAAAAACAAGTTCGCTGCATTCCTTTTGCCGAAACTTCTCAGTGTGAGACGGCGTTCCGATCTGGTAATAGCTATTAAATTGTCGGCCCGTCAAAAGTGTTAATTTGAATAAAACAATTTGACTTTGACTCTGCTCGCGTGAGAAGCACAGTTTTACAGTAACGGTCATCGATCATATAGAGCAAGTGCCTCAAAAGTTTATTTGGAAAAAATACTGATAAAACTTTAATAACACTTTCACCCGATTATCGAGCACGAAATCTAATGATCTGGAAAAAACAAGGCATAATTTGTGAAAACTCTTACAATATCAAACTTCTTTTATGACTGACTTGCTTAGAATATTTAATTTAAATTGAAAGCCTTTTTATCTCGCTTGGTATTCTGTGTAATTCTCCATGACTATCCGACATCCGTAAATATTCAAAGAAATATCAATTTTGTAGATAGTATTGCGATTTTATTCATGCAGAGATAAGAAACGGCTCTGCGAATGTATGATATGGATTGGCTTTCGTGTTTCACTCATAACTAACAGCCTATGAAGTATATTTCTCATTGGTATCTATTTTTATTCTATTTAATCTATACATATAATAAAATCGTAGGAAAGTCAAAACTGTACTTTGAATATTTTTTTAAAAGAGTACTTGGGGCGTGATCAACAATCGATATCGAAGCCAAAAATATAGTTTTTAGAATTTTTGTCTGTTTGTCTGTTTGTCTTTTTGTCTTTTTGTCTGTTTGTCTGTTTGTCTGTTTGTCTGTTTGTCTTTTTGTCTATTTGTCTGTCTGTCTGTCTGTCTGTCTGTCTGTCTGTCCGTCCGTCCGTCCGTCCGTCCGTCAGTCCGTCCGTCCGTCCGTCCGTCCGTCCGTCCGTCCGTCCGTCCGTCCGTTCGTCCGTCCGTCCGTCCGTCCGTCCGTCCGTCCGTCCGTCCGTCCGTCCGTCCGTCCGTCCGTCCGTCCGTCGGTCCGTCCGTCGGTCGGTCCGTCGGTCGGTCCGTCGGTCGGTCCGTCGGTCGGTCCGTCGGTCGGTCCGTCGGTCCGTCTGTTCGTCTGTTCGTCTGTTCGTCTGTTCGTCTGTTCGTCCGTCCGTCCGTCCGTCCGTCCGTCCGTCCGTCCGTCCGTCCGTCCGTCGGTCCGTCCGTCGGTCGGTCCGTCGGTCGGTCCGTCGGTCCGTCTGTTCGTCTGTTCGTCTGTTCGTCTGTTCGTCTGTTCGTCCGTTCGTCTGTTCGTCCGTTCGTCCGTTCGTCCGTTCGTCCGTTCGTCCGTCCGTCCGTCCGTCCGTCCGTCCGTCCGTCCGTCCGTCCGTCCGTCCGTCCGTCCGTCCGTCCGTCCGTCCGTCCGTCCGTCCGTCCGTCCGTCCGTCCGTCCGTCCGTCCGTCCGTCCGTCCGTCCGTCCGTCCGTCCGTCCGTCGGTCCGTCCGTCGGTCCGTCCGTCGGTCGGTCCGTCGGTCCGTCTGTTCGTCTGTTCGTCTGTTCGTCTGTTCGTCTGTTCGTCTGTTCGTCTGTTCGTCTGTTCGTCTGTTCGTCTGTTCGTCTGTTCGTCTGTTCGTCTGTTCGTCCGTCCGTCCGTCCGTCCGTCCGTCCGTCCGTCCGTCCGTCGGTCCGTCCGTCGGTCGGTCCGTCGGTCGGTCCGTCAGTCCGTCTGTTCGTCTGTTCGTCTGTTCGTCTGTTCGTCTGTTCGTCTGTTCGTCTGTTCGTCTGTTCGTCTGTTCGTCTGTTCGTCTGTTCGTCTGTTCGTCTGTTCGTCTGTTCGTCTGTTCGTCTGTTCGTCTGTTCGTCTGTTCGTCTGTTCGTCTGTTCGTCTGTTCGTCTGTTCGTCTGTTCGTCTGTTCGTCTGTTCGTCTGTTCGTCTGTTCGTCTGTTCGTCTGTTCGTCTGTTCGTCTGTTCGTCTGTTCGTCTGTTCGTCTGTTCGTCTGTTCGTCTGTTCGTCTGTTCGTCTGTTCGTCTGTTCGTCTGTTCGTCTGTTCGTCTGTTCGTCTGTTCGTCTGTTCGTCTGTTCGTCTGTTCGTCTGTTCGTCTGTTCGTCTGTTCGTCTGTTCGTCTGTTCGTCTGTTCGTCTGTTCGTCTGTTCGTCTGTTCGTCTGTTCGTCTGTTCGTCTGTTCGTCTGTTCGTCTGTTCGTCTGTTCGTCTGTTCGTCTGTTCGTCTGTTCGTCTGTTCGTCTGTTCGTCTGTTCGTCTGTTCGTCTGTTCGTCTGTTCGTCTGTTCGTCTGTTCGTCTGTTCGTCTGTTCGTCTGTTCGTCTGTTCGTCTGTTCGTCTGTTCGTCTGTTCGTCTGTTCGTCTGTTCGTCTGTTCGTCTGTTCGTCTGTTCGTCTGTTCGTCTGTTCGTCTGTTCGTCTGTTCGTCTGTTCGTCTGTTCGTCTGTTCGTCTGTTCGTCTGTTCGTCTGTTCGTCTGTTCGTCTGTTCGTCTGTTCGTCTGTTCGTCTGTTTGTCTATTTGTCTGTTTGTCTGTATGTATTTCCGGGGTAAACTGAAAAAGTACTGCATGGATTCACTTTAAATTTTGCATGAATATTACTAACAGGTCGGGTCAACATATAGGCTACATATTATCACGCTATCACCTACGGGGGAGGCTTGAGTTATGTCGAACTTTTTCAAATTTTTCCTCAATGTTTCAATAAAGATGAATCAAATACCTGAAGAAATTAATTGATGTGATCTAATTTACTGCATTCCATTCAGATTTTAAATAAAAAGAGCTGATTAGGTTTTGGAATCATTCCGTAAATTAGTGTGAAAGTTATAATAAAAATCGTTTTATCGGTTCCTTTTAGATTTTATTTAATTTTCAAAATCTACTAAGCCTAATCTACTAAATCTAAATCTATTTTCTTGAAATCTATTAGTTGATTGTCGCCAATTGCGCTTCGATCCGTAGTCGTATAAAAGTTATGAGAGGTTTATATAATAATAATAATAATAATAATAATAATAATAATATTTATTTGCCTAAAATGTGTGTACAATAATAGGTGTTAGGAAAAAATGTAAAACGTTCTACACATTTAGTCAAAGTATTGACATGCAAATTTTAACCAAAACATAATGGTAGTTATATATAATTGTAACAAATTATATTTAATATGTCAAGGGGATAATATTGTTATTTAACATTAATTTTAGATTCAGATTAGGCAATTTTATAAGATATTCTGCTTAGAAGCTCCATTTAAAATACATTACTTCTCAACCCTTATTCACCTATTGATTATGAATAGGTGACAAACTTATTAAATACTCAAACTTAATATACTTACTTACTAACCTACATGTTAACGTCAATTATTATGTATAATCAGAGATAAAATCCATGTCAGAAATTTAATTTAAAAATGTATATATATTAGTAATTAACTACAAAATTAAAATGTCAGATACATTATGTTAAATAAAAATTAAGCATTAAAAGTTATTCATTTTACTCACAATACAAACAAACATGCATACCCGTAGGTACATACAGACGTACATCATCGTAAAAATTGTGAGCACAACTTTCTAGGACCTCAAAACGTCGAAAATTCATGAAAACTCAATTTTCGAAAATCGAAGTAAAACCAATAACTTCCTTAGCGGAAATTAAAAAAAAATACAAAACGTGCATTTTTATTTTTAAGTAACAAGATATCTCATGTTTTGTAGTTTAATACTGAAATAGCTGTTGCCTGCGACTTAGTCCGCGTGGACATCGTTTACTCCGCACAGCTCCTCCCTCGTAGGTGCTAGCGTGATAATATGTAGCCTATATGTTTGACCCGACCTGTTAGTAATATTCATGCAAAATTTGAAGTAAACCCATGCAGTACTTTTTGAGTTTACCCTGGACATACATGACTTTCCTACGATTTTATTATATGTATATAGATAAGCGTTAGTTAATAAAACAAAAACACTGAATTATGTAAACAAATACTGAAATGTAGATTTTTTGTTTTTTTGTGCATCCAATTCGCACCTAAACCTAAGACAAAAACATCTGTGCTCATCACACAAACGTTTGTCCCTGTCGGGAATCGAACCCGAGCCCCAGATATTGTGTCGCTTCGTCAAGGTCGCTAAACACTTGAACAACGTGGCGGCTAAATATTTTACACATTGTATTGTTCATTAATTTGGAGCACGCATGTTTATTTACGAGGGTGTGTGTCAAGGGAAAAAACTAATCCAATCAACCCTAATGCTGACTGTAGTTTGTTAGGTTCCCTGTAGATCCAAACACTAGAAATAGAAGTCGTTTTGGTGACCCTCTCTTAATCTTGATTGTTTTATATATCTGTAGTATTTTCAAGCCCGTATCCCGAAGAGGTAGGCTGAGGTATAACAATGCACTTGTAGTCGAAGATACGAGTACTTAATCCCAAAATGTGTTAGATGGCAAGCATATCGCTAACAGAGTAATTTAAACAAATCCTGCGCAAAGTTGTTTTTATAAGAAAACTGAAAAAAAACACAATCAAACCCATATAAACACCCGCTGTTTCAGATGAATATGTAAATCTATCAACAATCGTTACAGGCCGGTGATATGTGGCGTGATAAATCTTATTTTCTTTTATTATTATATTGATTTTGACTTTTAACTTCTCGCTCAACCTTACCAAGATTACCTTTACTTCACCACCTTACCTTTTTTTACTGTGAAATGTATATGTGCTGTCGAATTTTGGTTTGGAGGGTAAGGTAGACAGTTAACTTATACATATGATATTACGGTTCCGCGCGCTAACAGCAACGTACCAATTAAATCATTGGAATTTAAAGGCGATGGTTAATTCTTTCCATTGGGAGAGCTTGTTTGCTAAAAACTTTAAAAACTGACAGGGTTTAATTCAGGCATCTCTGTCTTTAGCGCAGACAATAGATGCTTTAAGCTTACAACGAAATTTTACTTTCCTTTATATTAAACTTTATTGTAATTACTAGCTGTTGCCAGCGACTTCGTCTGCGCGGACTTCGTTTACTCCGCACTGCTCCTCCCCCGTAGGTGATAGCGTGATAATATGTAGCCTATATGTTGACCCGACCTGTTAGTAATATTCATGCAAAATTTGAAGTAAATCCATCCAGTGCTTTTTGAGTTTGCGGACATACATACAGACAAACAGACATACAGACAAACCGATATACAGACAAACAGACAAAAATTCTAAAAACTATATTTTTGGCTTCGATATCGATTATAAATCACGCCCCAAGTATTTTTTAAAAAATATATTTAATGTACAGTTTTGACTTTCCTACAATTTTTTATATGTATATATAACTAGCACGTACAAATGGCATAGCTTCGAAAACCGTCCCTTAAGCCCCGGTTACGCTGTGATTAGTGCAAGTGTTTAATGCAGGTGCTTAGTATTAAACAAAAAATACGTGAAGACAGCCATTGATCAGTACGAGTGATTAGTAATCAGCGTAGTAAAAGTGAGTAGACGCTGATTACTTACCACTCACACTGATCAACGGCTATCTTCACGTATTTTTTGCTTATTACTTAGCACATGCTGGTCGAATAGGATCCAAGTTTGAAGGTCCAGTGGACACTAGACCCATTAAACACTCGCACTCGCACTAATCAATGTGTTATAGGGGCTTTAACGCTATATAAATTGACTGGTAAAAGATTATAGTTACGTACTGTAGGACACGATAAATTATGGTCATAAATAAACAAAAATATAATAAAATGAGAATATTGCTTGCTGCTTAACTATATAGTAAATTTCAACGTAATTAGTGTCGTAATATTCAAAAAGTATGGTCACCGAACATTGTACTAATTAGTCTAGTCGCGAACTTGTAAACAATGAACTTCTATGATAGTTAGGTAAAAATGTAAGCACCTATTTTTTTCATTTTTGGTACTGAATCGTGTGCTGAACACTCTCTTTCTGTATGTTAAGTCTACTAGTTAACCTGTATATGAACATTACAGCTAGCCACTTTGACCGCTCCGTTGGTCGAGTGATTAGCGACCCTGACTACGCAATCGACGGAGCTCGGGATCGATCCCCGACAGCGACAAGCATTTGTGTGATAAGCATAGATGTTTGTATTCCTGGGTTTGGGTGTTTATTATGTATGTAACAGTATTTATATAAGTATTTCTATGTATTAATGTCGTTGATTAACACCCATAACACAGGCAAATAATTTGCTTACTTTGGGGTTAGATCAGTAAGTGTAATTTGTCCCGTGAATATTTGTTATTTATTTATTAGCTAAATGAGTTCGATGGTGGTATTTTAAACATCATCATATTTGAGACCCCTATTGAACTTTTCATATTAATTTTTGCATACGGAACATTTTAGTTTTTTACTTTGATTCCTTGCTCGGGAACGTGACTTGTGCATAACACTTCGATCAGCATAAAAAGTTAATAAACTAGACCAAGCGGGAGCCTATCTGCTAGGCACTCATTATTTCAAAATTAAATGATTTATCAACAGGTAAAAACTTTATGACAAGTTGCTTAATCCAATTAATGAAAGAATCATTATTGAGTTTGACAGTTTGGCACCAACAGAAATTTGTTATAATTGGTTTTAATTTACCTTTCCCTTTGAAACTTTACAACAATAAAAATGTTGCAATGAATTTATAACGAGCAACAACATTTCTCTACTCTATGACATCGTAGGCTAAATTAGGTATATAATTATATTTGGTCTATGATAATATTTGGCATTGAAAAATATTGTTGCTCTATTAGTATGTAGATACAAAATGTTAGCGATATTTTACAGAAACATACATGAGTATATGCAACCATAAATTTCTAAATTGTTGGTTACATATACTCATGTATGTGGAAATTGACGGTTGCATATACTCATCTTATATTTCTTTGTGTAAAACATTTCTAACAAAAGTCACACTGACTACTATAAATTTAATTTTACACACGGGTTTCGTTAGTCCATACATATAAACTGTTCGTAATAGTAAAATAATTTAAAAAAATCAAATTTCAAACAAAGTAATTCGTTATTAACAATATCATACAAAACTTAAACGTGTGTGTATATCTTCACTCCCGTATCCCCTAAGAGGTAGGCAGAGGTACAATAGTGTAGGATTAAAGCAGCATATTTTTAAATAAGATCTAATTATGTACCCTATTTTATGCAAATAAATATATTATTATTATTATTACCCACAACTAGCCGAAGATACGTAATCCCACAATGTGATAGGTGGCAAGACTATCGCCTCCGGGGCAATATTGTTTTTATCAGAAAACTCAGGGGTTCGATCCCGGACACCGGGATCCGGGAGGAACACCGGACCACTAGACCACAGAGGCAAAACTTAAGTACTTTGCACTATTTGTTTACTAACTTTAAGTTAAGGTATCGTTACGCATGATTTGTTATCGTTTGCGATAGCATTGTCTGTGACAGCGTAGGACTAGATTGTAAGTAGCTGGATTACAATTTCATTGTCTGGCCCAGCGTAGTTTTAATTTGTTATTGAAACAGTTATAATTTACAACACATTTTGTTGTAACGCAACGTAAACAGAATATAAAGCATGTGGAAAAATTATCAAATCTCTTTGTCGGCCCAGTTGGTCGACTGGTTAGCGAAGCGAACTACGAATCTTCGGGGCTCGGGTTCGATTTCCGACAGGGACAAACATTTGTGTGATGAATGGAGGTGTTTGTATTTCTGGGTTCGAGTATTCATTACGCGTGTAACAGTATTTATATATGTATTTCCAAGTATTAGTACCGTTGACTAACACCCATAACACAAGCAAATAATTTTCATACTTTGGGAATAGTTCGATTCGTGTAATTTATCCACCAATCGATACATATAATAAAATCGTAGGAAAGTCAAAACTGTACATTGAATATTTTTAAAAGAATACTAGGGGCGTGATCTACAATCGATATCGAAGCCAAAAATATAGTTTTTAGAATTTTTGTCTGTTTGTCTGTTTGTCTGTATGTATGTCCGGAGTAAACTCAAAAAGTACTGCATGGATTTACTTCAAATTTTGCATGAATATTACTAACAGGTCGGGTCAACATATAGGCTACATATTATCATGCTATCACCTACAGGGGAGGGGCAGTGCGGAGTAAACGAAGTCCGCGCGGACAAAGTCGCAGGCAACAGCTTGTATTATATATCATAAAAAGTTATCTTGTGTCTAAACTTTTAAGGTATTGATACCGTTTCCAGTAAGTACTCTGTAATCGGGACCGCCCCGTTGGTCGAATGTTTAGCGACCTTGACTAAGCACTCGATGGGGCTCGGGTTCGATCTCCGATGGGGACAAGCATTTGTATGATGAGCATAAATGTTTGTATTTCCGGGTTTGGCTGTTTATTAAATATATCCAAGTATATATTATGTAGATATTTCTGCGTGTTAGTATCGTTTGCTAACCGCCATAAGTCAAGCAAATAATTTGCTTTCTTTGAGGTTAGATGAGTAACTATAATTTGTTCCGTGAATATTTATTTATTTATTTATTAGTATATTCAAAACACGATTCCCTCTACTCAGGCAAAGAGAATCATGTGCAAAGACAAAGCTCACGACTGGTAAAACGTAACGAATAGAAATGTACACATTACAAAAATATATACTTCTTGAAGTACTACAACATTGAAATGTTAATCAAGATGGGTAATGTTTGAGCAAGCTAAGATTTTCTTTTTCAGGAAAACCTTTAAGCTCGCTCTTAGCCCAAAAGCCCAAATCTAAGACATTTTTATTACAAGGTCACAAGCAAGAAGATTACCTACTTTCCTGGTGGAAAGAGACTGCCTGGCAGAACTGTAGGTGGTCTATTTTTCGAAGAGAGCCTGCAGCAACAGGAGCAAATTTCTATTAAATTTGGTAGTCACCTGAAGTATAGTACAAAGTAAGAATAAATTATTTTGCGAGGCAATATTTCATTACTTTGGCAACACTAAGCGATATTTCATGTATAGAAAAAGTTTTTATCCTATTCCATCAAGTAAACTTCAAACTCAGAATAATAGCAAAGAATTTAATAGACGAGAAAATCAAGGCACTTCGCTCTATTAAATTATTTTCATCTCATAAAGCCGAATTTATGAAGTAAAGGCCGTTATGTTCAACAAACTACGCGTTTGTTCTTATATTAGTGTCGAATCAACTCAATGTATTTGTTTACTATGCGTTCCAAATAAGAATAGGACTGTCAGGTATATGTCAGTAATATGTCATTACTCCGCATTTTGCAAAAACTTAGTAAGTGACGAGTAAGGTGTGCAAAAAAAAATTTACAAAGAAATACTTTAAAAAAATTAATTTCATTCTAATTGGTATATTTTTTTATTTAGATTCCCACTGATTATGTAGCCATGTATTAAAATAAGGTGTAAAATAACTAACACGACTTTTATATATACGTATATTTTGATGAACGGCTAGACTGATATATTATACTGCTTTTATTGATGAATATTATATTTTAATACTTTTAAGCCTATTCTGGACAAAGACTGCCTAAACCCACAAAAATCGCAACAATATTGGCCCCGTCGTTTTTGATTTGTAAGTAATGTAAATGACACGACACCTTTACCTGTATTATAATAATATTTATATAATATTTTAAATGCGAAAGTTTGGATGTTTGGATGGATGTTTGTTACTCAATCACGCAAAAACTACAGAACGGATTTGAATGAAATTCGGCACACAGGTAGATGATAACCTGGAATAGCATATAGGCTACTTTTTATCCCGGAAAATTAGGTGATTCCGCGGGATTCACCAAAAACTTTTATAATGCAGCGGGTTGCACGCTGCAACTAGTTAGTTAGCTAGTATAATATATAGATGAACAGCTAGACTGATGCTTTTTACAAATTTATTATTAATGAAAATAATATTATTAAAACGTTATTTGTTTTTCAATAAATCAACAATATTTTTTGAACAAATATTTTTTTGCTGACATTAATAATTTCACACTTGTGGTATAAGTTGATAACAAGTGCGATTCTATTCTTAGTTGGAACGCATAGTACCAAGTAAATGTTAGGCTACATCCGCACAGACAGGCGGCTTCCTTAGCGCCTAGAGCCTAGTGAACCACCTAGCGAGTAACTTAGATAAATGAACGTTCTTGGATGTTCGCGATCTACCTCATTGCGTACTTGGCGCCTAGCTAATTACTTAGCGACCTATCGAAGTAAACAAATTCTTGCCCGTGTATTTAGTACCTCCGCCTTGCTTATTCCTGCCACAATGACATCAATGCTTGTCATTGTCATATTTCGATTTAGAGGGTAAGTAGCCGGTAAACTTACGCATGTGTATCCCAATATACCAACATACCATTTGCATCTTTGGTGTCTATAGGCGATAGTTTCATTATCCATCAAGAGAACCATCTACTTGTTTACTATGTAATTTTATATAGATATAATATCTAAACCTTAATAACATCAAGCAATTATATGCAAATTTATCCTTCCCATCGACAAAAAATTAGGGTTCTTATAAAATTAACATTATTAATACAAAATCAAGCGATATAAATAATTAGAATAAGCTCATAATTCTTTGCAATTTTTATTTAAAATTCAGCGATATCGAAATTCGAAACAAGTCCTCACAATTCGTCGTAAAAACGATCTGACTTGGATCTGACGTCAAACATATATTTTGAATTGACAGCAATTTGTTTTAGGTGAATGGGTGAGGTCGACCGTGACGAGTAACTGAACTTTCGGGCCAGTAAGAATTTCTTGTACAAAAAAATACAACAGAAAAATAAAATCCAAGCCGTTGTTTTAAGAATTGTGATAACGAAATCTTCGGATACAATTTTATTGTAGAAACTTATATTATACTAGCTGACCCGGCAAACGTTGTTTTGCCATATAAATTATTTATTTAAAAAATAGGGGTTGATTGTAGAGGGTTAAAAATTAAGGGTTACATAAATTTTTTAATGCTAAATCATAAAAAAATAGAAATAAAAATTTATGTCCATAAAATAAAATAAAAATTTTAGGGGTGGACAACCCTCAACATTTAGGGGGATGAAAAATAGATGTTGGCCGATTCTCAGACCCTCTGAATATGCATACGAAATTTCATCAAAATCGATCAAGCCGTTTCGGAGGAGTACGGGAACTAACATTGTGACACGGGAATTTTATATATACCTAAGATTTCTGAATATAAATAACAATAATGTATGATTACAATAGTAACTATTTTATAATCTGTGATATGAATTTGATAGAGTTATTTTTTTATAAGCAAATGGCTATTATTCGTGCATTTTGCCAATTTAGAAAAGTACAAAAGATGGAAGATGAGAGATTGACAAAACATGATGTAATATATAACGCATACATGTGAAGCTATAGGTTCGGGGTTGGACCAAACAACATGTAAACAACAACACATGTAAACAACATACTTTTAATATTTGTATTGTACCTATATCCTGTAGCTTTTAAAAACTTGATTCGATTTTGATTTTTGAAACGGCATTTGTCGTAGTTTCATGAGTACTAAAATATTGTCTGTAGAAAGTCAAAAATCGATTATTTGACATACCTCAAAAATGTAGACCCCTTTTAAACTTTCAACTATAAATCCTGAATGGATAAAACGATTTTGATGCAATTTGCGCCACTAACTCAGGAAGTCTAAGTTTGACGAAACCCAATCGAATGCCATCAACCACATTTCGATCGGTTAAACCGTTCGAAATTTATGAAATGATTACACACACGCGTCACACACAGACACACACTTACATACATACAGTAATACCGACGGTGATCGGTAAGTTTAAAACTTATATATATATATATATATATATATATATATATATATATATATATATAAACAGCGTTAGAATGTCCGTGGTCGTACTTCAGTAGCATCTGTGAGCACCATTCCACGCGAGCCCGCTTGTGCTCCGCTGCCAGTTCATGAGGGGTCCAACGACAACAAAGTTTCCGAACTTTCACTTCCTCGTGTAAAATTTTCTGAATTTGGCTCATACCAATCCGCAATAGTCCTCGATTTGTCTCATAGGTAAACCGGGGGTTTTCTTCAATTAACCACTTAACAGTAGCCACATTATTTTCGTTGAAGGCAGTTAAAGGCCGCCCTTCACGAAATTCGTCATGTAAAGAAACTCGACCTCTCACAAATTCAGCAAACCATCGCCTCACGGTGCCCAAACAAGGTGCTTCTCTCCCAAAAGCATTTTGAAGACGAGTAGCACAGTCTTGCGGAGAAAGAGAACTTTTAAAATCATAAAAAATCATCGCTCTAAAAAGCTTTTCGACTTAATACCATTTTCGTTGCGTACGTAGAACTTTGATGTGTGATAAAAAAAACAATTGACAAATCATTTCCTGCCAATTGTTTTTTTATTACTAAGAAAGTTGCAACGTTTTAAAAATATAACATTCGAATTTCAAATAGTTCCGATTAGTTAGAAGTGCAAAACTTTTAGTGTGCCCCATGTACTTATATATACCTAGCGATCAGTACAATCGACGTAATCGATCATATAGCAAGGAAGAATTTCGCCACGTTGAGCCTGTCGACACTAGCTCAGTGGTAGAGCATCCCGGCTTTAGGGAGATGGTCGCAGGTTCAATCCCTGCATGTTGATATTTTTCTTTGTTGTTTTTAAAGTTTTTCAAGTTGTTTAATAATTCCAAAACAGGTTTAATAACATTCAACGTTTTATTCTCACACTGCTTTTTGTTAGTTGTATCTTTTTTCGGTACGAGGGCATGATAAGTGACCAAAGTATCAACTCAATCCGACGTAAAGTGGATGAACGTCATGTTTAAATAAATATATAAATAAATATTCAAGGGACAAATTACACTTACTGATCTAACCCCAAAGTAAGCAAATTATTGGCTTGTATTATGGGTGTCAGTAAACGACCAAACCCAGAAATACAAACATCTATGCTCATCACACAAATGTTTGTTCCTATCGGGGATCGAACCCGAGCGCCCTCGACAATAAATAAATATTCACGGGACAAATTACACTGACTGATCTAACCCCAAATTACGCAAATTATTTACTTACTTCTGTTATGGGTGTCAGTAAACGACGATACTAATACATAGAAATACATATATAAATACTTTAATATACATAATAAACACCCAAACTCAGAAATACAGACATATGTGCTCATCACACAAATGTTTGTCCCTGTCGGATTTCGAACCACTAACCACTCGACCAACGGGGCGGTCTGTTATATTATTCCGTTAGAATATTCCAGTATTCCGTTACATAGATAAACATGTGCATAGATACATAGAACCAAAAAAAATAAATATTTCTTTTTACGCAATAAAATTGCAACAATCGACTTTCCATTTCCTGTATCTCCGAAACCTTCGATCAGATGTTCACCAAATCAAAACGCGACTACACGGGCAGTTATACCCTGTCAAATTTGAATTTCCCAAAAAAAAAGGAATTACCATCATGACTAAAACGTAAAAAAGGGAATTTTTCCTTAATTTTTCGGTAGACCGTCCTTACACGCTGTATATAGCACGGTAATGTTATCTACCAGTATTCTATCTTCATACAATCGGGTGGAACGCGAGTTATACCTACGCGCTCGGAGTTCAGCATGCTCTCGATACACAACAGACTGAGGGTTGCGCCACAGTGACGAATGGCCAATGTGACAGCACAGGCAAATGTAGTTAAAATATTGAAGGCGGGTAGCCCTATCGCATTTTACGTACAGCACGGTGCCACAAAATAACTACAGAAGACAATCTAGCTACACCTAGTCTTCGAGCAACGCACACATAGACAGCTCTCACGGACGCGAAATCTCGGTAATTTCGGTTCAATGCGAGAGCGGATGCAGTTAGTTTATAATGTTAATTATATTTTCCGCCGCCGTTAACAAACTGCCGCGTATTGTTTAAATTATTTTTGGTTTGTTTGTAAGTGGGTTATTTATTTTGAACTTCGATTTATTATTATTATATACTAATTTAGAACGCCATTTATGTCATCAACTTAATGTCTCTCTGTCTGTTTGTTCCGGCTAATCTCTGAAACGGCTGGACCCATTTTGACGGGACTTTCACTGGCGTATAGCTGATGTAATAAGGAGTAACTTAGGCTACTTTTATTTTAGAACTTTTTCCACGCCAACGAAGTCGCGGGCACAACTAGTCTATACATACAAATAAATAAAATTGGAGTGTCTGTTTGTAATATTAAAATAACCGATTTTTACTAAATGCATATGGATGTATACACGATACATAATATACCAAAACAGCATTTTTTACAATTTTTGTCTGTCTGTCTGTTTTTTCCGGCTAATCTCTGGAACGGCTGGACCGATTTTGACGGGACTTTCACTGGCAAATAGCTGATGTGACATGGAGTAACTTAAGCTACTTTAATTATCAAAATTTTTTCACGCGGACGAAGTCGCGGGCTCAGCTAGTCATTTATAAAATCATTCACCTTAAACTTAAAAACCTCTCTAACTCGGTTAATTTTGACCAGCGGAGGAAAAGTCATATAACCTTTTTGATGTAAAATTATAAATTTTACGCATTTTATTCAGAACTTTTTCAGAAAAGCAAAAAAACGATTTAATTTTTTTCAACACTTGCCGGTAGTTGCCGACCAAATTACCTTTACACATCATTTTCATATCATTAAGACTACATTATATGCAAAATTGAAAGAAGACTGACATATTTTGATTTAAAACATTACTTTACTGGAGTAAGATACTAGTGTTTTTTGTGCATAAGCCAAAGCGACAACCCTAGCGCGACCGCCGAGCTTAGGTATAAAAAGTGAAGTACATACACAAGATTGACTTCAGTCGTATTCTGTGACGGCGCGGCCGGCTCTAAGTATTTATTTTAAGGACAGGGCCGAGTCAAAATACTGGTAGATAACATTACCGTGTATATAAGCACTGATTATCTAGAAGAGTCACTATTAGGTGATAAAACTGAAAATTTGTACTCTGTTCAATTGTCTTATAAGTTCTTAAACGGTCTAGAATGTTTTTTAATACTCCAAAAAATAGAAAATACTTAGGCGAAAATAATTTAATCGCAGTAAAACTGCAAACAATCGACTTTCCATTTCCTGTATATCCGAAACCTTTCATCAAATCTTCACCAAATTAAAAAGCAACTACAGGGGAATATACTCTGTGAAACAAAGAATTTTTTTTCTTAAAATTGGTTCATAAATGACCTAGTTCTGAGGTAACAAATGTAAAAATAAGAAAAAGCACATAACCGAATCGATAACTTCCTCCTATTGGAAAGTCGGTTGAAAATATTTTCTACCAAGAATGATAAAACTACATATAAACCACGGATTAACTAAATATGCCTTTCAAAGCAATTGCTATGGTTGTCAGTGTCGCTTGCATTTACACCCGAAAATAAAGAGTTAAAATACTGTTACGAATAATCTAGAAGCGTGTAGAATTGAAGCGCGCGCGCGCTAATTATCTAGAAATAAAAGAAAGAGATAGCTACTCCTATTGACAAACAAATAGTTAACCGGGGCTATGCCATAATGGACTTTGTGGGATATGGCATAAGGTTGAAAGTAGCGTGTACTAGGATTTATGACTCATAACATGTTTACGATAAGAAGTGATTCATTGTTTCCCGATACATTTAGATTTTTCTGGATCCAGCTAGGATTTTCCCCTGCCTATAAATACAGAGATGTTGACAAACACAAGGCAGTTTTTATCAAGCGATCGAGAGCGATACATCAAGTGACCAAGTGCGAAGTGAGAAGTGTTTTATTGTGTAGTGTTCTAAGTTCAGTGATAGTATAATGATTGACTAGCAAGTAGAGTGTATTTTAGTATTACGTTGTGTTGTGTTGTGTAAATACACGGATTTAATATAAGTGGTGTTTTCCTACTATTGCGAACCCGAGTACGTAACAATACTTACCGATGAAATAAAATAACTCCAGTCGTATCTTAAGTCCTTAAGTCTTAGCTTTATATTAGACACTATAAAGTAGCACAATATAGCCTATTCCTATTTTTTACGATATAATATTATATCTAAAAGCGTTTCACATTTACATACATTTGCTCATATGAGCGGCTACGCATTATGCGCCCAACACCATGTCTATTAGTATTTGTGTGGTCTGTGATATAGGTACCTAAAATAATTGAATTGTGTTACTGTAAGCCAGTAAGCTGCTTTATAAAAATGTATCGCAATCAATCACTTTATATTACATATAAGAGGTTATTGCCTACTTTTCTCCTGCATCTGCGATGCTAGATATTTTCCGGCCCACTGAACGGGATAACGCAACATCGGCTCAGGGATACGAACATCATTTACTTTATATACTTGTCCTATATATGGTTCGGTAATGACCAGTCAGCATTATATACATATTTGGAAAGGTCAGCTCAGATAAGATAATCAATATAGATATTTGTTTTAAACAGTAGCTAGGTAGGTTTATCCTCAGCATTTGGAAGAAAAAAGAATCGACTACTTAAAGAGGCCTAAACCAAGTTGGAAAATTATTTTTTTGTTTCAAAGAGTATATTTCTCGGGTGGTCCAATTTTAATTTGGTGAAGATTTGATGCAAGATTTCGGAAATACAGAAAATGAGATGTCAGTTGTTTGCAGTTTTACTGTGATTAATTATTTTCGCTTATTTTTGTATATTGACCACATAAGGTCCCGGGTTCGATTCTCAGGTCGAGCAAATCAAAAAATGTGTTTTTTCAGTTTTCTGATAAAAACGACGCTGCCCGGGATTGGAAAAGTGCCCGATTGGCGATAGGCTTGCCACCTATCACATTGTGGGACTAAGTATTGTCGGCTAATCATGTGTGCGCTGGTTGTACCTCTGCCTATTCGAGGATAAGGGCGTGAATATTTTTAATTAATAGTATCGATGGGAAAGCGCTTGACCACGATCTCGCCTGATGGTAAGCTAAGATGCGGCCTAAGTCGAAACGCGCTTGCTTAGAAGGTACAGCTGTTCACTCTTCTCTTGAAGATCCCGATTGTACTCGTCGGGGAACTCAGGAAGCATATTCCAGTTCCTTGCGGTTCGGATGAAGAATGTCGTATAGAACCACTTTGTCCGGGTACGTGAAACGTCCATCATATGGATGCCTAGTATCTGTGCACCTCGACGATCGATAAAAAAAAAACTTGAGAGGTGTCAAGGGACACCCGGATGGAACGAAGTTCCTTTTATTATTATTTACAAAAAACCTGTATACACTCAACAAAAATAATCGTCGCGACACCACACTGTTCAATGCGAAATAGAAATGAAAATATCTGGCTTGCTTTCTATAAGAGAGAGAGAGAGAGAGAGAGAGAGAGAAACATCCGCACGCCGCACAGCTTACAATACCTTACTATAGCAAAAAGTGTCGTGACAACTTTTCGTTAGAATTTTTTCCGTCTAGCCCCCCACAACGCGCTATCCTTATCAGGAACTTCGTAGAATTTCGACCCACGGTCGAATTTCGACCCACGGTCGAATTTCAGCACCCGGTCGAATTTCGACCCACGCCCAAATATCGGCACCCAGTCGAATTTCGGAACCCGGTCGAATTTTGACCCACGGTCGAATTTCGGAACCCGGTCGAATTTTGACCCACGGTCGAATTTCGGCACCAGGTCGAATTTTTAACCACGGCCGAATTTCGGCACCCGGTCGAATTTGGGAATCCGGTCGAATTTCGACCCACGGTCGAACTTCGACACTCGGTCGAATTTCGACACTCGTTCGAAATTCGACTGTCCGTCGAAATTCAACTTTTGGTCAAAATTCGACATTCGGCCGAAATTCTGTATAAATATCGAACATTGGGCACTACAAAAAAAGTAAACTATCATATAGTAGATAAACTCTTTAGTCTTTCACTTTCAATGCACGAGCTAAAGGGAAGTGGCTGGATATTTCTGTGCTTACAATACCTTACTATAGCAAAAAGTGTCGTAACAACTTTTCGTAAGAATTTTTTCCGTCTAGCCCCCCACAACGCGCGATAAGGAACTTCGTTCCAAAAAATCGTTTTTTTATGGCGGAATTAAGTCGTGCAGTTCCGCAGCGCACTCCCCAGCGCGTATCCGATAAAACACCGGTAGACTAGCCACTCTGCGGTGATGAGCGAGGTTCTGGAGTTTTTTGTCTACCAGATCATCATCGCTTATGAGCCTCTTGGTATGACTCTCTATCCTTCCCAGAGGTGAGAACAGCATTCCATGCACGAACGGACTTGTGATTTACTTTCAGATACTTCCCTTTTTTCCCTTGGTGATATATGGTGATCTGTAAGACTACCCTCTCCTCACCCCCTACATCACGTGTATTTTTTAGTACCTACAAAAGTATAAGTATCATCTAATTTTATTATAGAAAATTAAAGACTACAATAATAACGTCTAGAGGTAGACAGAAAGGTTGCAGGTTATTTTTGGCTGACATAAGAATACAAGGAATGCGAAAAAATTCCCCCCCCCCCCCCACTCCGCTTGTGATTTTTATGGACCCCTCCCCCCATTTTGAGCCTCATGTGATTAATGGACGGCCCCATGAAGAACGGACTAGAACGTTTGAGAGTTTTCTACACTATAATACACTATCCTTCATCAATTTATTATTTTAAATTATTTTCAACTCTTCTAGATCGTTTTGGAATTTTTAAGAACATTTTAGAACGTTTGAGAGCTTTAAGGACGATCTACAGCATATACAGTAGGATACACACTATCGTATATTTTTTTAGATCTGCCTATAACCACAACGGGAAATGAATGGCTGTTAGTGGTTATTCAGGAAAACCTATATTCACGTACGCACATTTGCATTTTGTATAGGTATAACATATTATGTGTATATTTATTAGCTTATTTACATGAATAATCAACGATCTTATAAAATATCGACAGCAGCTGGATTTGAGCATGTACAATTTCAAATATTTATCACACATTAATCGAATAGATTTTAGATGCGAAAAATATTTATTATAACAACCTCTTCAACAAATAATCAAGCTTAATCTTTAACTCCATTAAAAATTAACTAAAATATACCTACTGCACTGTTTTACAAGCGAATTTAAATTAATCTATTTCATTCCTTTTTCATTTATATCATAGGATAACAATCAGATGACTCTCCTAATGGAAAGAGGATCCATCGCCTATAGAAGCCAAAAATGTTATGGGTGCATTGCTATCCGTTTAGCGAGATGGTAATTTGTTTATTTATTTTACCATTTATTTAACATACGGTAACATTATGACGCGCCTACTTATACCTCCCTTAGCTTAAAGTAACTCGTATAAAATTTTGAGACTTTCTATATATATGAAATATTTATATAGATTTAAAAGGTAATGCATTATAATTACTTTGTTTGAATTTCTACATCGTTGTGTTTTGATACGATTCTTCCAGATACGCACAGCACTTGTCAATGCACTTCCCAAAAAACAATGAGAAAAACAAAATTATAGCACAACCTCATCCCTTTAATAGCCACATCATCAATTTTATTTCAGACTAGTTTTTCTTTTGCAAGGACTATTAATGTTGCGTTTCCCAAATACGTTAAAAATGCGCCATCAATGACGGAAATAGTTTAAAAGGTATTTATGATCGTCGCATTTACCCCGTAGACGCACTTGCCCTAACTAACCTTATTCATGTATATCATAACCTTGTATTATAAAATATAATGTGCTATTAATTTTAATAAAGGGAAAACCTGACAGCTGTGCGTTACGAATCTTTCAGTATTCTCTAGAAGTTCCGCATTAATTTTATCCCATTGCATAGCCAAAGCATGAATTTCCCGTCGCTTCATTCATTTCATTTAAATGCGTACATAAGCCTTGCGTTATAGAATTCCCCTAATGAGTTGAGTCAAATGAAACGTTTATTTCGTTTAATTTACCCAAGAGACTAAATGCAAATTAATTCACAGCTGGCGCTTAAACGATGAGTTTTATCTGGTACATAAAAACCCGTTGCATACTTCGTTACTTTGATCGTAGGTTGCATATATTTTGACAAAAAATATTAATACTAATTATTTAATATAATTATTACTAGATTTATTTATATATCATAAGATAGCAAACAAGCAGATGGGTCTCCTGATGGAAAAAGTCAACCATCGCCTATAGACACCAAAGGTGTTAATGGTGCGTTGCTATCTTGTGGAAAGGTCTAATGCCACATGCGTAAGTTTACCGGCTACCTTACCCTCCAATCCGGAATACGACACTGACTAGCACTAACACTATTGCGGCAGAAATAGGTAAGGCGGTGGTACCAGACCCGGGCGAGACAATGCAGAACTCTACCACCTAGTAGCCACGACGTTAGTAAGTAGTGACTCGTATAGCCAATTGGTGTAATTCTTCCAGTGATATTTGTATGACATTATCGTTTTATAATTAAGATATCTATGATAAAAAACAAGCAATTGACTCTACTTATAGTTACAAGATACATTTTATGGTTTTGCTTGCTTTTTTGACGTGGTAAAAATTTATCATGCCATTCTCTTGCGGAATTAGTAGATTGCGGAGTGAACCGCGTGAAGTATTAGGTATAGATGGAACTATCACTCGTATTAATCAATTGAAACAAATATTTATGTTATATCTCTGTCTATAAGGTCTCCCCATCTCTTTTTATAAAGCTGTGTTAGAAAGAGATGGTGAGACCTCAGAAGATGACAGCAGTATTTAAAATTTGGTTTCAAGTGGGTATTGGAAGTGCTGCCTCCAGATATAATACAGCTTCATGGAGTGAACAATACCACAGAATATATTCATTCTTGTGTTTATGCCTTAACCGTATTTTTTGAATAAATTAGAAAAAACAAGCAAGTATGTTTACATTAGTATTATATATAATAATATATATAATACTGATGTAAAGAAATCTTGGATGAGGTAAGTAATAGTTCGATGAAGGAAATAATTATCATATATAGACGTCAACGTTATATGCCTAAATTTACCAGCTATTTAACTCTTCAAACAGTAACATGACAGTGACAATTGCTCTAACGCTATTGCCATGCTATTTCTATAGATATATATACTCAAAGGCTATTTCATTAGGAAATGGTAAGGCGGTGCGGTGGTAGCAAGATGTTAGAGAACTCACCACTGTAATCTGTAACGTAGAAAGCGTCACCACTACATCATTCTAAGAAGCGGCCTCTTATTCGTCTGATGGGCACGTGCGAAGAACGTCCAAACTCCAACCTGATTTACTACCGGCGAAGAATGACTTAAAACCTGGCACGCGACACTCGCCTGTCTTTTTCACTTCCGAAACGGGCAAAGGACAACGCAAAGTTAGTGCTGATCCTAGATTTAGGTAAGACTAAAAATATATAACAGTAATATAATATTCACGGGACAAATTACACTTACTGATCTAACCCTAAAGTAAGCAAATTATTTGCTTGAGTTATGGGTGTTAGTCAACAATACTAATACATAGAAATACATATATAAATACTAGAATATATTTAATAAACATCCAAACCCGGAAATACAAATATTTATGCTCATCACACAAATGCGTCCCCGTCGGGGATTGAACCCGAGCCCCGTCGATTATGTAATCAGGGACGCTAACCACTCGACCAACGGGGCGGTCACATAATTATGTTATATATATAGAAATATGTTTTGTAAAATTAACGATAACAGATGCAACTTCTTTTTTTTTGTTATAATTAGGCACATTATAACAACCTAATTTGTAAATTAACAATCTGGAACCAGATATAACTTTTTCCATATTTTTATATCCTCAAAATTATAAAAAAATAACCTAGTGGTAAAAATGGACTGTATTTTTATTGGTAGGCCACGTGACCTAAGAAGTGATTCTATCTCTACCTCTCCAGTTGTAACGATGGTATTGACATGACATGATGGTATTGAAACAAACGACCTTATTCGTTAAAGAGAACTGGGACAACAATAAAAGTCTTATAGCAGTATTATGTTAGCAACTGCACGTATCAACAAGACAAGACGGCCATGTGTGGCACACCTGTGATTTATGTACCTGTTATTGTGAGATAATCACATAATTATAAATAACAATGGACAAATATAAATAAAGATAGTATAAGTAGACGGGGATAAGATGTCTTCGAGTCATTGTAATTCTATCGCTTGTTGAGGGCATTACTCTGCCCAAAAATTATGCTGTGCAAGCAAAAGTGATATAAGTGTTTTATTCGACCAAACTGCTCCACGGTTATAATTTTTATAATGTTACTTTTACTACTTTATTTATCTCATCAAGGCGTCTTCTCTCTCACTCCCCCAAACAGGACACGACATATCTACAAACATTGACCCTATTGCGACAAGAATAGGAAAGATGGTGATACCAATCACGGGTTAGATCTTACAGAATTCTGCCACCGAGTAGTCACGATACTAAAAACACGCCTGGCATTTGCTTGCCGTGTACCTTTACGGTCCAAAAATCATAATATGTTGCACCAAGATTTTCTAAATATTTGAATTTTTAAACTAACGCGTTCTACTATAATTTAAAAATAAAAAATAATATAATAGTTTCAATATGAAAGATGGATTTAAATTATCTCCTGCTTGGAATCCAGTGGTTAACAGAATACGGCATTTGCACCTGCAAACGAATAAAGTTCAAAATACGGTTAATGTTGTGTAGGTTTAATTTGAAAAAACAAGACTAGAAGGGGGTAGATGAAAATCGATCCCGAGGTGATCGACTAAGGAACCTCGCTGCCCCAGTCCGCTCGTGACCACGGACAATGTAACTTGGCCAAAACTTCGAGCTTTACAAGTAAGTTCTATATAATATGTACGCGCTTTTGACCCGTACAAATTTTTTAAAAATTCTTTCTATTATTCTATAGTTTATTATTGTAAATATTGACTTCAATTCAATGCTTTTCAGTGGCAATGCCCATCTTTATTGTAAATATTATTCGCCCTTATACTGTGCAGCTATAAATAAAGGTATCAAATTCAAAACCTCTTGTTTATAAAACCGGAACATCTATTGACATTCGATACACTCTATCTATACGGCCAGTGAACCGGAATACTTTTATTCATGAATTTATCAGACCAAACACCTGAAAGAGTTCCAATTGCATAATTTTATTAAAAGCTTTTGGAAAGCCAATTTCAGAGCGAAAACTGTTAGGGAATTAACATATAAAACTATATTAAATAAAATGGCATGGATCAGAAGACAGCATACAAACTCGTAATCCCAGTTGGCTAGAAGCTAGAAATGTCGAGTGACGTATAACCACATTTCACCGAGTTCAGAACCAAACTAATCCGTATTTACTGCGAGAAATTTACCGGCGCCAGCGTATTTACTGTCTCCTTCGGTTCGCTGTTTATGGCGTATATTCTAAAATGCTTCGTGAAAATTTGAACGAATTTTCGCAAAACTATTGTTATGTTTATTTATATTTTGTTTAATATAAATGTATTTTATCTCATGTTGGTCTGAACCATCTGCCATTCTGACATGCAGAACAACGATTGGCTAATCGTGACTACTAGTTAGTAGAGTTCAGTGATGGGACTCGAGCCATATTTCACTCGAGTCACTAGAGTAGTACTTTTATTCTACTCTCGCTATAACACAGTTATGACAGGTTTAGCCAAGGTATCTTCCATTCGAAATTCAGTTCAAATCTGTGCAGAATGACGACTAATATAGTAAAATATTTTATTTTATTATTTTTATAATACTTGGCTATATTGTTAAAGTAACGCGAAAGCCTAAAAAGAATGTTAAAAATAGGTACATACTATATACTAAGTATTTTTATATTGATTTAATGATATAACGGCGAATATAAGCCACAGAAGAAGATAGCAAAAATTAAAGTTTTGATTTAATTGATTTATAAATATTTTTGAATCGAATCGAATCATATCCTTCACTCTAGTGAAGAAAAAAACACTCGAGTCTCATCTTCACTCGAGTGCCACTCGAGTGAATTAGTGTTCACTAGCAAGTGACTCAAGTAAAAAAGTCACTCGAGTCCCATCACTAGTAGACTTCCGCGACGTCTCGACCGGGCTTGGTAGCACCGCTTTACCTGTTCCTGCCGCAATAGCGTCAATTCTTATCGTATCGTCAGGTAACTGGTAAAACACCCTGGTATACATGTCGCATTAGCACGCTGCCTAACGGATATTAATCCACCACTAACCCCTAACATCTCCGGTATAGGCAATGCTAGCACTCGACATCGTGTTAGCCTTTTGTAAAAACTTATTTGTAAGCTGTTCAATAAAGATAAATAAATATTTATTTATTTATCTTTATTGAACAGCTTACAAATAAGTTTTTACAAGGTTTATTGAACAGCTTACAAATAAGTTTTTAAATCAAGGTCGAAACTGCTAATTTCTATACTCGGAGAGATACTTAAATCTAACTACAAGGTAACTAATTTAATTGTGGATGGTAAGATATAGATAGTTGACAAAAAGACAATAAATACCGTCTTGAACCTTAGAGAATATCTTATTTCCATTTTTGCACTTGAATAACATGTCTCTAGAATTTTTGGCCGCTTTGGTATTAATCAAAATATAATCTAATACATAAAATTCTCGTGTTACGGTGTTTGTTACCTAACTTCTCCGGAATGACTCGACCGATTTTTATAAAATTTGTGTATATCGGGTAAGTCTAAGAATCGATCAACATCTATTTTCATACCCCTAAATGTTAAAGATATTTCACCCCTAATTTTGTTTTATTTTTGATCAAAATTTTTGTTTTTATTTTTCTATGATTCAGCATTAAGTAATACATACAAGTGTAAATTTTCACCCTTTTACCATCAACCCTTATTTTTTAATTCAGTAAATTATCAGTCAGCTAGTAATATTAATAACGATTGTTAATATTTTCTATAAATAAATGGTTAACTAAGTTAACTTAACTTTTTCCATCAGAAGAACCATCTGCATTCTGTTTGCTTGCTAACCTATAACATAAAAGCATGAAAAATTATTTGAAACAAGCCGAATGGCCGAAGTACACACAGTGCCAAGGTACAACAGGTTCCCCTACTTGTTTTTATTCCAAAACTTTATTAATAGACAAAGAAAATAAATAAGAAAGTAAAGGCAATGATGTGGAAGCTATGCCAAACATTCCGTATCACTTGAGCGATCGCGAATGAGGCGCGCAATATCGGAATACCTACGCCACGGCATTCACTCTTCAGTCTCTAGATTGGTCTTTATATCTCTCTTAATTACTTACATTGTCGTAGCAATTTTAATGGCTTTTATTTCAATTTAATGATAGCTGGACAGACAAAATGTGTCTGTATACTTACGTCAGAAGTTATGTTTCTGTGTTGTAAAAAATGATAAATAGTTTTTTTATTGATTGGTACCACGTTTTATATACAGGAATAAATATATTTAAAAATAAATATTCTAATGTATCATTTATATTAATACTAGCTGCTCCCGCAACTTCATTGCGTCACATAAGAGGAAGTGAATCATAGGGACCTATAATACTATTCTAGAAGAACTGTAACTTTCTTTAATTAATCCACACACCACTTGAAAATTATTGAAACAAACAATCATACCTAATAATATAACCTGATGAGTTTGTACCTATATCTACTATATTTATAGGTACGTTCATTTGAAGTTTGATTATATTTTTTTAATATCTATGGTAAGATTATAACAAAGCTTATTATATAGTCATCCCACTATGATCATGATCAGTAAGACTGAAACTATAGTAAAAAATGGTACGGGAATATGAGTAATAAAAGAATGTTGGGTAACACTACTGGGGTGTCAATCGATGTATAGTTTACGCTATGTCCTGGAAGTTTACTCAGTATTCTGTCATTAATTTCGTCAACACTACTATTTCTAACCGCCAATATTGTCCTTTTGACACATCCACTGGTCGTTTTTGTTTTCTACTTCGACTATATGCGGCATGCTATCACACAGAGAAGGCTACCGTCTGACCTCGCTACCACGTATTCTCCCCACGCACGCACGTCTCGCGCGGTGCTTGATAATAATCCATACTAATATTATAAATGCGAAAGTAACTCTGTCTGTCTGTCTGTCTGTTACGCTTTCACGGCTAAACCGCCGAACCGATTTGGATAAATTTTTGGTACAAATATAGTTTGAGACCCAAGAAAGGACATAGGATAGTTCTTATCCCGGAAATCCCACGGGAACGGGAACTATGCGGGTTTTTATTTTAAAATTTTTTCCACGCGAACGAAGTCGCGGGCACAGCTAGTAATATTATATCTTAAAACTGTGATATAGGTTGAAAGGAAATGTTAATACTTGTGATGAATAACTAATTTATTAAGATAAAGATTATTACCATGTTTATTAAAACACCGTCCTAAATAATGCATTATTGTAAAGTTCACAACCTTAATAGATAGATGTACACTATTGTGGACTTTTTTTACAACTTTTTAAGACGAACAATTCGATCTTTCATGATTTTTGCGTGACTTTACCTGTTAACGCAGTGCACGCCAGGAAATCTCTCAAAAGGAAAAAATCCCAGTTTAGATCACATTTTTCGTCGATACTCCGATCCTGTTGGTTGGTTGTAGCGTGATGTTATATAGCCTTTAACCTTCCTCGATAAACAGGGTATCTAATTCAAAAAGAATTATTAAAATCTGTTCAGCAGTATCCGAGATTAGCGCGTACAACCAAACAAAGAAACAAACAAACTCTACAATTTTATAATATTAGTATATATATATATATATATATATATATATATATATATATATATATATATATATATATATATATATATATATATATATATCAATAGCTGTTCGTTAGTCTCGTTATATAAACACGAGAACGGCTGAACCTATTTGGCTAATTTTGGTTTTGAATTAATTGTTTAAGTCCAGGCAAGGTTTAAAAGGTGAGAAAATATAGAAAAAAAAAGAGAAAAAGGCAGAACAACGTTTGCCGAGTCAACTAGTATTAGTATAGATAGTAAGTGGGAAAGTTTGGATGGATATTTGTTACTCATACACGCCAAAACTGCTGAACGGATTAGGATGAAGTTTGGCACATAGATAGACAATGACTTAGAATACCAGATGGACTACTTTTTATTCCGGAATTCACCAAATGCTTTTAAAACGCAGTAGTCTGTAGCATGGAGCTAGTTATATTATAAATAGCTATGTATTACTATACTTGTACATATCAGTTCCAACTATAGGTACTTGTGTTGAAAACAATAAACTTGTCTCAGTGTAAATACGTGCAGGCTATCATGCTTGACATCTCAGGAGCATTTGATAATGCATGGTGGCCAATGATTTTGGTTAAAATTAAGCAGGGAGGCTGCCCGCCGAATATTTGTAAAAGCAATCTATATAGATTGCTTTTACAATATTTTTCAGAAAGGAGAGTAGGTCTATTTGCAGGCAACGAAGTTGCCTGGAAAAACAGTACGATGGGATGCCTGCAGGGATCAGTGTTGGGCCCAACAATGTGGAATGTCTTATTTGACGACGCATTGAGGCTACCACTTCCAGCAGGAGTAAGTATGGTGGAATATGCAGATGATTTGACTGTCTTGGTCGAGGCGAACACCCGTGCTGAATTGGAGCGCCTATCTCGTATAACAATCGAGCTTATCTTAGAGTGGGGACAGAGAAACCGTCTAGAGTTTTCGCCTGCCAAGTCGCAGACGATAACTCTAAAGGGTAAACTTCAACGATCGCCAGTAATACGCATGGGTGGTGTCTCGATTAAGTCAGCGTCTAATGTTAGGCTGCTAGGAATAATTATTGATAGGACACAGTCGTTTGTCGAGCATGCTCAATCTGTTGGGGAACGGGCAGCGCGTTGCTTTGGCAAAATTGGTTGCTTGGCCTTCGGGACTGGCAACTTAAGCAATGGGCAGACTGTGCATGTGGAGAGGCTGAGGAGTACAGAGACCATGTTTTGTGGGACTGCAAGCTGTACGCAGTTGAGAGGGCGCGAATGCTTGAGGGTATTTTTAGGCGCGAAGAGGGACCAATGTATTTCCAGGATCTTGTGTCCTCGGAGGTGAACTTTGCGAGGTTGCGAGAGTTTTCTAAGTCATGGTATCGCAAAAGAGTGGAGTGGGACTAACGGCTGATGCGAATTTGTCATTGTTATTGTATTGTCAGCCCCAGAAGGGGGAGAGTGACTCTAGGGATATGTAGGAAGAACTTGTAGAGAGCTAAGAGAACATGCACGAGAATGAGAACGCTGAAACGTTCCCCGTGCATCTCCCACGATTCCGCTACGACGCGGTCCGTATGACCGAGAGGTCGGTAGGGCCATGGGTTGGTGGAGGGTCTATATACTTGTGTTGTGTTATGTTGTGTATAAGTGATAGTACCTGCTTGACTGAACTTTTTGTTTTGGTGAAAACCACGTTTTGTAGAAATGAAACCTAGCTAGATCGATTTGTCATCCCGAAATCCCCGGCATACTAATTTCATGAAAATTACTTAATATATATAAATTACGTATCACGTTGTTTATCCGCTGTGGATTCCTAAACTACTAAACCGATTTCAATGAAATTTTGTAGATACCTAATATTTCATCCAACTTAAAATAGGATAGTTTTTATCTCAATTAATTCCACAACATCAAGCCACGGCTACACGAGTAAATGACCAAACGATCCGCAACAGACTTCGTGAAGATGAACAACGATCCAAAATACGCATGGTTCGCATTAAATTGCCAAGGGCCCATCGTGCAACTGGATTGAGGTTTGCACGCGAGTATTCGGACTGGACCATGGACAACTGGAGGACTGTGCTCTTGACAGAGACAGAGACTTGAGAGAGTAAAGTGAAGTTTTTGAGTGTTGATAGGCGCGTTCGTGTGTGGAAAAGAAAAGGCGAACAATTTACCGACCCTTGTTTACACGAAACTGATCGGTTTGGGGGGGGAGTGTCATGTTGTGGGGCGGAATCAGCTTTATCGGCAAAACGGAGCTGGTAATTCTTAACGAAGGTACTATAACTGCTGCCAGCTACGTCGAGCGTGTGATCCGACCACAAAGAGTAGGCAATAATAATTTTGTCCTCATGCAGGATAATGCTCGTGCTCATACTACTCTCCTAAGCCAGGCGACCCTAATTGAAGCCAATATAGTAGTTTAGTAGTTTTTCCTTAGCCCGCAATGAACACCGATCTCAATCCAATCAAATATCTGTGAAATCAATTGAAAAGAAACTTAAAAGACTCTCATAGTGAAGTGAATAGTTAACAAATTCAAATTCAAATTGTTTATTTCACAAAATAAAGTTAGTCTAGTACAAGCTGTAATGGTGATATACAATAATTATCAGTTGTGTTTATTACAAAGAAACTATAGAAAGTTATCTGACAATAATGATATGAACCAAAGACTAACACATGAACGATTAACTTCAATCTTCGTACTAGTTTACACTGTGTGACGGTAGATTCCTCGCCGAGCGCGGCCTTTCGTTTTTACATTTATAAATATTTGTTTACTTTGTCGTGAATTGAATAGGCACGTAAGTACAAAGATAAGACTGTAGTATAGTTACAATATTCAGATACATCACTTATTATACTTAAGTAACTTATGGAAAGAAAAAGAAAAAAAATGTAACACTAATCTATCTTATCATATTAACATGCGTGTATGTGTGTTTGTGATACTGTGTACGTGTGTATATGTGTGTATATAAGTTCAACAATGTGCTCAAAGGATAATTAGTAATAAGAAGTATGTTTTGTAGAGCGTCTTTTCTATATATTATACGTTACACATACATATATATATATATATATATATATATATATATATATATATATATATATATACACACAAATAAAACATATATTATATATTCATGATATCCATATTGTATTAAGTTAAATTTTTTATTAAATCTTCGGTTTGATCTACGGTAAGCGGCTTTAGATAGTTGTAAGTAATTTTTTTTAGACAGTACAAAGATACGTTTTTTAATGTTATTTCTTTAGATAATTTGTTGTATATTAAAGGTATTAGATAAAAAAAGAAGCGTTTACAAAAGGCAGTTTTAATTTGGGGTATCTTATATACTCTGTCTTTTCTGCGCTTAGACAGATGGTTTATATTAACTGGCTGCATATGTTGTTTAACAAGTAATTGTTTTATAAACATCTGCCTAACAGTAAGAACTGGATTTTCTTGATACAAAAGAGACGTAGGGTATCTGAAATGTTTAAAATTCATTACTTTTAGTACAGCCCGTTGAGTTCTTTCAATGGTAATGATATTATTCTTGTAAGTCCCACCCCAAGCTTCTATACCGTATAATATTATTGAATTACAAAGTGCGAAGTACGTGTCAAGCAATAATTTTGAGTCACAAATATATCTTAGAGTTGTAAATATATATATTAATCTTCTTACTCGTGCAGCTAATAATATAATAAACAGGAACTCATAAACGCATTAAAAACCTGTTGGGAGCGTATACCTCAAGAAGACATCACCCATCTGACTGAAAGTGTCCCAAACAGGCTCAGAGAGTGCGTACGTATTCAAGGAGGACCCACTCGATATTAAAGACACCCCTGTGTAACCATCAATATTAATTTTTGTTAAAAATCAAAACTTGTAAAGTCTGAATTTTTAAAGGTAAATTTTATTTTTGCATTTTTAAATGTATAATTGAAATTTTTTTTGATCATTTACTTTGTTTGAATAATTAATAAAACTTTACTATCTAACCATATCTATCCATAAACACTACAAAAGAAATATGCATTTTCATTGTAAAGGCGAAAATCAAAGCTGCCCTATTTTGTTTTGAGTAGTTTATTTAAAATATTGTAAAACATTGTTAAAATTAAAATAATACAGCAACCGATTTAGCGTAAGCTTTTCGAAAACCTTGACAAATACTGACTAAATATATATATCTAAAACTATTCGGATCTTTACTAGCGCCAAAAGAAAATAAAGGCGCTGCTTTATTGTATTTAAGGCGAGGCATCGCGACAAACGGGAAAAAACTGGTTTGTTTAATCAGGTTTTTTTTGTATTGATTGTTAAATAATAATTTTACAAAAATTACACGATATACCTGAAGATATTATCTAAAGAATGTGCTAACTCATTACATGTTAGAATATACTGTTACGTACTCGGGTTCGCAATTGTAGAAAAACACCACTTATATTAAATCCGTGTATTTACACAACACAACGTAATACTAAAATACCCTTTACACAATAGTCACTTGCTGTACTATCACTGAACTTATAACACTACACAATAGAACACTTCTCACTTCGCACTGTTCACTTGATATATCGTTCTCGATCGCTTGATAAAAACTGACTCGTGTTTGTCAACATCTCTGTTTTTATAGGCAGGGGAAAGACCTAGCTGGATCCAGAAAAGTCTAAATGTATCGGGAAACAATGAATCACTTCTTATCGTAAACATGTTATGAGTCATAAATCCTAGTACACGCTACTTTCAACCTTATGCCATATCCCACAAAGTCCATTATGGCATAGCCCGGTCAACTATTTGATTGTCAACAGGAGTTTTCTAGATAGTTAGCGCGCCCGCGCTCCAACTCTACACGCTTCTAGATTATTCGTAACACTACCCCCCTCTTAGTTATGTTCGTCCCGAACATCATTACTTCCATTGTAGATAGCTAATCGATCAACATGAACAATCTTCATGGTCCCTCTTGGTTGCTTCTGCACTCGGTAGGTTACGTCATTGATCCGTGTGATTACTTTGTATGGCCCATCCCACCGTCGCTGTAACTTAGGTGATTTTCCTTTTCGTCGAACCGGATTATGTAGCCAAACAAGAGATTCTTCCTGAAAACCTCGATGATTGGCGTTTCGGTCGTATCTGGTCTTCATCCGCTGACTTGATTCCAATGCATTTTCACTTATTAACGAGTGTATATCGCGTAACCTTTCACGAATGTCTTCAACATGTTCTGGTATACTTAATTGGGTCTCTGCATTCGGTGGCGGGCCTCCAGTCATTAAGTCTGCTGGTATGCGTAACTGTCTGCCGAAGTTGGCATAGGCTGGCGTCACTTTTATGCTTTCGTGTTCCGCTGTTCGGTAAGCCAGTAAGAACAGAGGTATTTATCCCAGTCCTTTTGGTGATCTTCTACCAGCTTGGCTAAGTGTCTTTCCAAAGTTTGGTTAAATCGCTCGACCATTCCATCAGATTGCGGGTGATAAGGTGTAGTTCTTGTTTTGTACACTCCTAATAATTTACACATTTCCTGGAATACATTAGATTCAAAGTTTCTGCCTTGGTCTGAATGAATCTCCAGCGGAACGCCAAATCTGCATATCACCTCATTGACTAATTTCTCAGCAACCGTCGTGGCTTCCTGATTAGGGATTGCGAACACCTCCGGCCATTTCGTAAAGTAATCCATCACGACCATAAAATACAGTACCCGGCGATAAATATTGCACATCGACCTTTGGAAAGAGACAATCGGCTAATTTCGGCTTCGTAGAGCGTTATCTCTGTCGCACAAAATACAAACAGTCCGATACCTATTAGGAGCTGTTAAAACAAGTATGATTTGCTTCTTTTGATATTTTTATTCTTTGTATAAAATACACTAATTTTTCTATAAGTGATGGCTTTAGGTTGGGGTAAAATAAAATAAAAAAACATTTTTACATTATGTTTACGTATTTAATTATTTTGGAACATTACAGCTTTAGTGTACATAATAAACACCATTATACCTATTGCTAAAATGAGACATTGCAATAAAAATAATAATAATTCTAATTCTCAATTACTTCCATTTCACTATCTGTGCTCTCAAAGAGGTCAATATCACTGTCACTATCAGCCGTATTTATTACTAATCTATCAGTGTAATTGTCTAAACTGTGTTGAATGCTTCTATATTCATTCTCACATTTGATTGCATGATCGCAAACCTTTTTCCACTCTTCAGCGCCGATCATGTTTACTTTTTCAGTCAATAATGTTTTTACTGTAGTTAAGTTCATACCCACATTTCTAGAGGCTACATAGCCTTTCAGTTGAGACCATATATTTTCAATTGGATTAAAATCCGGATGATATGGTGGCAATCGCAACACAGTGTGCCCATGTTCGGCAAGTATTTTGTCCACAGAAAACTCTGTATACCTCTCCTTGTGCTGACATATAATAGCGTAAATCTGGGTTTTTGTTAATTTTGGATCAACTGGAATTTCATGTCTGTTTAACCAGTTGATCATTTCCCGTTTAATGGTGTTTGAGTTGGGGGGTCTCTCAACATACTTGTTGTGATAGGGTGCGTTGTCGATAACTAGAACAGAATCACTGGGTATATTTGGGATTAATTGGTTAACCAGCCATTTCTCATAGTTATCGTTATTCATTTCATTGTGATAGTCACCTGTAGTGTCCGTGGATTTATACGTTAAAAAAGCACCGGGTACAAAGCCTTTTTCATTTCCCGCATGAACTATTATCAAACGTTGACCTTTTGAAATTGGCTTTTTTACTCCTTTTTTCTTATCGTCACTCCAAGATTTCCCTTTAGTATGGGATGCATGTATATATAACTCATCCATGTAGACGATATTTTTTCCTGTTTCGCGAAATTTGCGTATTTTATCAAGGTATTCCATTCGTTTGAGACTAACGTCGTGCTTTTCCATTAGAATTTTTCGATTATCTTCCATTTTAGTGAACTGAAATCCCATGTCATGAAGTATTTTTCTCAACGTTTTTTCAGACCCATTGTAATTAATAGCTTCAGATAACTTAGCTTTTAATGATTTTATTGTTGGCAGTTCATTAAATCGTAAGTGAAAATCATACACCATTCTTCGAACAACATCGTAATCAAAATCGTCCATATCCAAACGAAATTGCTTTTTTGGTCTCCCTTTTTTTGGAGTGCTGAACTTAATTTCAGTCGAATGTGTTTCAGTACTGACTTCGTTTAATATATTGTTCAAAGTTCTTCTTGAAATTCCAGTGGCATTTGCAACTCGCTCTTGAATCTTCTTAAAATAACAACTTACATTTTCATCTACTTTTTTTTTAAATCTATCAGCTTCGCTTACAAAGTATTTATAAACATTGTAGATAATTTCACGTGACTGACCTCGTAAAGGTTTCCCTCTTTTTCCGAAAGATGCCATATTACAACTTTTAATTATTTAAATTTGTGGGTGTTATCAACTCTAAATATATATTTTTTTCGGGACGCGACTGCACTCTATCGTACTTGAACAACGACTGACTAAACGTCACATAGGTAGTGTGGGACAGAGATAACGCTTTACGAAACCGAAATTATCCGATTGTCTCTTTCCAAAGTTCGATGTGCAATATTTATCGCCGGGTACTGTACTTGTTTCCGTTATCTGTCTTAGGAAATAGCCCAGCCACGTCAATCGCTATCCTTTCCCAGGGGGCTCCCACGTTGTATAGTCTAAGGTTGCCTCGGCTTCTAACCTGCGGACCATTCACTGCTGAGCATGACGTACATTTTCGGCACCAATTCTCGACATCTTCTCGGCAATTCAACCAGTAAAAACGCTCTCGTACCTTTACCAATGTTCGTCGTACTCCAAGATGTCCCCCAGAAACCCCATCGTGCAATTCACGTAGTACGTCCTTGATAAGTTTTCTTGGCACGACCAACTGTAGATGATGTTCTCTTCCTGAAGGTTTTTCCCATTTGCGGTACAGTAAGCCGTTTTGCAACACAAGGCTTTCCCACTGCGCCCAATAACTTTTCGTAATGGCGCTGAAGGGAGCCAGCTCTTGCCATTCCGGTTTTCCCGTGTCTTGATTCATCCAATATATTAGAGGCCGCAAATCTCTATCTTCATACTGGGCCTTACGCATCTCATCAGTTTCCCACCTGTCATCCGTAGGCTTAGCTCGCAATACTTGAACCCTTTCCTTCGTCTCCATCCTTACACAATGTTTACAATCTTCCGTACAAGGTCGTCGTGATAATGCATCTGCATTCGAGTGAGACCTTCCACTGCGATGTTCTATGTTAAAGTCAAACTCTTGCAATTGCTCAATCCAGCGAGCTACTTGGCCTTCCGGGTCTTTGAATTGTAACAACCATTTCAAAGCAGCATGGTCGGTACGCAGCTTGAAGGGTCGCCCAATCAGATACTTCTTGAAGTGTCGAAGGGTCTTCACTACTGCCAATAGTTCTCTTCTTGTAACACAATAGTTTCGTTCCGGCCGCGACAATGATTTGCTGAAATAGGCTATCACAACTTCTTGATCACCTTGCTTCTGTGATAAGATACCACCAATTGCAGTGTTACTTACATCGGTGTCTACGATGAACTCCCCTTTCCGATCAGGATAGCCCAAAATTAGTGACTCACATAACCGCTTCTTAAGTTCATCGAAAGCTTGTTGACACATGTCATTCCAATCGAAACTCTTCTTTTCTTCAGTGAGTCTATGCAGCGGTTTTGCTATTTCAGCAAATCCCTTCACAAAACGTCTATAGTAAGAGCATAGTCCTAGAAATGCGCGAACTTCGGTCTTGTCTCTGGGTGTTGGCCACTTCTGTACTGCACTAACCTTTTCAGTTTTGTCTGTACGCCATTTTGTGATATCACGTGACCCAGATAGTTGACTTCCTTTCGAAATAAGTGACACTTCTTTGGGTTCAACTTTAGCCCTGCAGCCTGTATTTTATTAAAAATCCTTTCCAGTTGGTGCAGATGATGCTGAAAATCTTTTCCTATGACTATTACGTCATCTAAATACACTAAGCAGGCATCGCCTACAAGTCCTGCTAGAACACATTCCATTAATCTTTCAAAAGTCGCCGGTGCATTGCATAATCCAAACGGCATCACTTTAAATTGCCATAATCCTTGTCCTGTGGAGAATGCTGTCTTCTCTTTGTCATTAGGGCTAAGTTCAACCTGCCAGTACCCAGATTTTAAATCTAAAGTTGAGAACCAAGACATGCCTGCCAGAGTGTCCAAAGTGTCATCTATTCGTGGCAATGGGTAGCTGTCTTTTTTGGTGACTTCATTGAGCCGACGATAGTCGATGCAGAAACGTGTAGACCCGTCTTTCTTCTTGACCAACACTACAGGAGAGCACCATGGACTAGAAGATTGCTCTATAACTCCGTTCCTTCTCATTTCATCTATCATCTCCTGTACCTCCTTTTCTTTGGCTATTGGGACACGTCTAGCTTTCTGCTTTATAGGCTGCGCGTTTCCAGTGTCAATCTTATGTTTGACTATAGATGTTCGGCCTATATCTCTATCAGTCTTAGAGAAAATGTTGGCATAACGTGAAAGTAGATCCTTAGCCTGCTGCCGTTGTGACGCGGTAAGGCAGCACTTGTTCACCAAATCCTTGAGTTCCTGTGGTACGTCTCTTGATGCTGTACTTCCTGTCGATGTCAGTTTTCTTAACGTCATAACTTCATCACTTTGTCCTACAACATCACCTGCTTTAAGCACCACATCACTGTCACTCAAGTTGACTACCTGCACCGCTGCCAAGCCCTTGTCACAAACCAAACTCCGGCCTGTAATACAGTGTGGAATTGCTCCATTGTCTTCAATTAACACACTCCTATTACCCCGGCCCTTGTAACTGGTTGGTAACTTCACGCGTACCAATGTCTTCGATCTTGAAGGTAAGATGGTTCTTCTAGCCACTGTTACCTTTCCTTTTGATCCCCCATCCATGAAAATTTCTACTAGCCCACATACGAAAACGCCTGTCTTGCAATCAATCTTGCAGGCATTCTTCTTCATGAAGTCTAAACCAAGTACACAGTCATCCATAATATCGGCCACTACGACGTTGTGAGTGTAATACTCGTCGCCTATTTGCATCACTACAGATGCTTCACCGAAGACGGGTATTGGCTGACCTGTGACTGACAGAAGCTTGCTTTTCCCAAAATTCCTCAATCTCAGGTTGCCATTGTTAGCTACTTCTGGTCGCACCACAGTTCGTGTAGCTTCAGTGTCCAGCGTTAAGCTGCAGTTCTTGCCATTAATCAGTCCCTTAATGGATAAACTGTTGCCGTCGCACACCTGGGATATGACAACTTTTGGGGTTGTTTCTCGTCCAGCCAGCACCTGCTTCCCTGCTGGTTCAGCAGGCTGTTTGACGTGCCTGCTCTCTTCAGCTGCTGAGTTTCCCCCTGCTTGCTGTCGCCAATTCATGGAACCTGTAGCCATAGGTTTGGCTGGGCAGCTAACTCTAATGTGCCCACGTCCACCGCAGGCGTAGCACATGGGCCCCAGTCTCCTAGGTTCCACTTCCTTTGTTTTAGCCACAACTTCTGTAACCTCACGTACTTTATGTGCTCGAGGTTCGTGGCGAACAGCTTCTACCTCCAACGCATGAGCCAAAGCCTCCTTCATCGTCACGTGGTGCTGAAGGCGAACAGCAGCACGCACTTCCAGGTCTCTAATTCCATCAATAAACGCCTGGACGATGGTGTTATTAACTGTGTTAGCGTCGGCTGAAGGATACGCCTTCCTTACAAGCTTCTCAATTTCCACGGCCCATTGTTGAAGTCCCTCGCCGCTCCTCTGTACACGGTCCTTTAATTGGGCACGGAACACATGCTCCAAGTGACGCTCACCGTAGCGAGCTTCCAATGCCTCCATCAAATCAGCAAACTGATACTGTTTAGGCATTGCATCTAGCACAGAGAGCGCCTGTCCCCGTAATGCCGTGCTCAGAGCTGTTAGGCAATGTTCATCTGTCCAACCACTGGCCTTCGCTGCTATTTCAAACTGAGTGCGGTACGCACTCCATGATGTAAGACCATCATAAGTGGGTACCTTTACCCGAGGACCCACCTGGTGAGAGCAGCTTGTACCCGACATAACTCCCGTGATCTTCATTTTCATGACCTCCCTTTCCAGTTGGTCCATGTTTTCACTTATTTTGTCGCAGCTAGCCTCCAAGTGGTCAACCCTCTTCTCAACACCCTTCATGTCGCGCTTGACGAGGCCCACATCACTTTTTAACTGGTCTTGCTGCGCCAAAATAACAGTCAATTTATCGTCAAAACCAGATAAATGTTCCTTGAGCTGTTGCTGTTGCTCGTGTAGTTGTTCCCGTAGCTTTTCTTGTTGTTGTTCCTGAAGCTTTAATTGTCGCTCTTCCTGTAACTGTTGATGTTGCTGAAGTTGTTGCTGAATAGCGGCCAGTACGACAGAAAGATCAGTAGGCGCTGCGCTCGACGATAGTGACGTGCTGGCAACACTTGCGGGTTCCTCGACTGCACGCATCTCAGTGTCCTCTGACACCCTCTGTGTCTCAGCTTGAGACCTGGTGGTAACACCTTCCTTCGGAATAAGTGGCATTTCACAATTTCACTTCCGACACCAGTTGTTACGTACTCGGGTTCGCAATTGTAGAAAAACACCACTTATATTAAATCCGTGTATTTACACAACTCAACGTAATACTAAAATACCCTTTACACAATAGTCACTTGCTGTACTATCACTGAACTTATAACACTACACAATAGAACACTTCTCACTTCGCACTGTTCACTTGATATATCGTTCTCGATCACTTGATAAAAACTGACTCGTGTTTGTCAACATCTCTGTATTTATAGGCAGGGGAAAGACCTAGCTGGATCCAGAAAAGTCTAAATGTATCGGGAAACAATGAATCACTTCTTATCGTAAACATGTTATGAGTCATAAATCCTAGTACACGCTACTTTCAACCTTATGCCATATCCCACAAAGTCCATTATGGCATAGCCCGGTCAACTATTTGATTGTCAACAGGAGTTTTCTAGATAGTTAGCGCGCCCGCGCTCCAACTCTACACGCTTCTAGATTATTCGTAACAATACTTTACTCGATCGTATGAAATTCCAAAAACAGGCAAAAAAAATCTCTAAAACAAATAATTTGTTAATAATATTTCTAATCTTCCACATGATTTTTATATAGTGATATTTAGTTGTAAATACAAAAATGAATGTGCTAAATTTTAGTTTTCAGCTGATGTCCTATATTTATTTATCCGAAAATTAACACGTTTCCCAGCGGTTTCAGAACATACCACGCCACCCATTTTCTATAGGATTGACGCGCGTCGAAATACCTCCTTAAGCAAGCTTAGACTAAATTTCTGGTCTATGCATTTATTAAAAACTATTGACTATTGATAGGGTTGGTACTACTGTAGATATTATATTTTGTTACTAGATTCACCGACATACCCCATAGATTTTCAGTTTCTTTTACTTTAATAGTTTTAAAGGCTTTTTTTTATTTAATGTGGTAGAACAGTTTATTTTTTTGTCACTTCTTTTAACATTTTGTGTAAGCATAATTTCAGCAACTTCAGGTGATGGGTTTAATGATGCGGTAGGTTTAATAGGTAGGTATACCAGTCAAATAAGTTTTAAATCAATTCGCTACTTCATGATTAGCATTATTTTTTTTAATATACTTTGATGATTTTTTTATTATTGTATTTCTTTATTATTGTATTTGTATCTAAATCTCAATGTTAATTATGTTCCAAGTTGCTTTAATTTTACGAGTTTTTTAATTCTTCATTTTTGTGCCACTGCTTTCCGTCGGTGGCGCTAGTCGTAAAGAATCAGAATACATACTTGTATCAAGCTTCTATTTCATATAGGTAAGAAACGATCTCCCTGTGGTTGAGATTCGACCCGAAACTCAACAATAAAATCTCTTAAGTTTGAAAACAGATTTTAGCTTTAAAAATATAGTATACAAATTTGTATATATTATTATGAAGTTATCGTGTATGTCACATGAATGTAGTGTGTGTAATGTTTATTTTTATTAATTTATTTCTAACGCATATTATTTGAAAAATATTAGGTTTCTACACAAAAGTGCGGACCACCGCGCCGCAATGTAAACTAATTCACGTTCCTCAGTTCGCGTGATTGACATAAAAAGTGGTACAACGTGTTTGCTGTACGTATATATATATATATATATATATATATATATATATATATATATATATATATATATATATATATATATACATACATATACATATATATATATACACCAAAAGATTATTTTCCTTCTCACACAATTGGGTGATAAAACAACTATCATCAAATTAAAATAAGCTACAGACAACAGTTCAAGTAATCTTGTACAATCAATCCTTTTATTTATCTTAGTCGAATTAAAGCGTTAATAGACAACCCTTCGAAGTAAATCACTTCGAATAAATCCACTCCATCAATCGTAGGCCGTAACACTAATTTAATGTAATGGAAAACAAATTTATTCAGGCAAGGGTTACCCAATGTTTGTTATCGATTTGTAATTGATAACCTATATCAATCCTAATCTAGGGACCTCTTGTGAATTCAACCATTATTTTAACTCGTGATAATTGGTGACATTTGCGTTCTTTGAGTTGGATCTGACATAGGTAAGGCGCTTTTACAAAAGATTTGTATTTTAGTGAGCAGTTAAAAGTACCTTGTTGGTTGTTGTTGGCCTATTTTGTTTATATCGTTCTGGATTCAAATCCCGGAGAGGACATGTTTTTCTTTTAACAGAAACATATTTTATTAACAGCCGATACCTTTTTGCAATGGGTTGTCATTGCATATCTTGGAAAGTACGTAAAGGTAATCGTAAATATGATGTAACAATATAGTGTTCATAAATGTGACGATGATTACCTACACATTTTGTAAGGCCTCGATTACACTTTGATTAGTGTGAACTGTGAGTGCGACTGTTTAATGGAGGTGTTTAGTATTAAGCAAAAAATACTACAGCAACAATAGACAGTCGTTGATCAATGTGAGTGATTAGTATAGTATACTACGCTAATAATACTAATCACTCGCACTGATAATAAAATGTAATCGGGGCATCAGCTAATAAACTACTCGATCGAATAGTATATCGATTTACTCAGGCAAGGCAGGCAAGCTTAAAATGGGAATTATTTCCTAGTAAATCAATCACAAGCTCAGCTAATGATAGAGGTGGAATTGGCTACCAAATTACTAACAAATCTAGATGGTGCATCAATTTCAAGAAGTCTGTAATGGCTCTAACGAGAGTAATAGATTTTCTAGGCATCATTCTATGCCATTTAATTTTTTTACTCGTGTAATGCAGAGGTATGCACGATGCAGCTAGTCTATATTAACATAATAAATGTGAAAGTTTGGATGAATGAATAGATGGATGTTTATTACTCTTTACGGTCAAATCAATTTTTATGAAATTTGGCCCACATTTAGATGATGACTTGAATAGCACATATGATATTTTTTCTCACGGAAATATAAGTTGTTCCCGTGGGATTCACTAAAACTGTAATAATGCAGGATGCAGGTGCTAATCCATACTAATATTAGAAATACGCAAGTCTGACTGTCTGTTATGCTTTCAAATTTAAACCGCTAAACTGATTTTAAAGGCCATGGATCAAATATAGGCTACTTTTTAAAAATCAACCCGTAAGGGGCTTAAATAGGGGATGACAGTTGGTATGAAAAATTATATTGATGTCATCTAACTGTAAGGAAGCTGTAAGGGTCACCTAGTATATAATGTCTATGCACGTAGGTTATATATAACAGGATGTGGCTATCCTACTTAAAATACTGACCAAGAAAAATGCCTTTCACTTACACTTTATAATTTGTATCATTTGAAAGTAGGGCCGCCATCTTTGAACGGCTGTCTGTATATCTGTCTGTATGTCCGGGGTAAACTCAATAAGAACTGCATGGAGTTACTTCAAATTTTGCATGAATATTACTAACAGGTCGGGTCAACGTATAGGCTACATATTATCACGCTATCACCTACGGGAGAGAAGCTGTGCGGAGTAAACGAAGTCCGCGCGGACGAAGTTACGGGCAACAGATAGTATCTCGGATAAAAATAAAATTTCGTATTTTTAAATATTTTTTTACATAAATCGAACATATTATTGACGATTCCGAACAGCCTCTGAAAATTTGGCTGGTACTTTTATATTCACTCTGTATTACAACCCGCTGCAGAATGCAGTACTATTTCTATACACGTTTTTAACTCGTTAGTCATTACATAGTATAAAACAAAGTCGCTTTCTCTGTCTGTCCCTATGTCCTTATGTCCCTATGTATGCTTAAATCTTTAAAACTACGCAACGGATTTGATGCGGTTTTTTTTGATAGATAGATTGATTCTTGGGGAAGGTTTTGGTATACAAACCTCTCCGATATTCTCACGGGAACAAAAGCTACGCGGGTGACACCGCGGGCAGGTCGTTATACATAAATATATGTATGTATATACTAGGTCTATGTAGTTTTCTAGTTTTCTATCCATATTTCTATCATCTATGTTTACTTTTATGTAGATACAAAAGTTTTCCATTCAAACTTCACCTCGTTGCAATTTTAATAAACGATCTAGAATGCTTATAGGTAAACGCCATCACAGCAATTTAAGTTGCGATAGGTAATGCTTTTGTGCATAGCTATGTTAAAGTGACATAGATTCTGTCTTGCCTCATTAAATTTTGTAAACTTAATTTAAAATAGACAAAATCTTTGCATTATTAATTTAATTAAGTTAACGTAAGTAGACTTGAAAAGCAATATAGCCTTGGAATTAACGCCCCGTACCGTGTTTCGTTTAATTACATTCCAGCAATATATAATTTTGACTTTCCTAAAATTTGATTAAAATCGTTCAAAGCGTCAATATTTGCTGAATATCGGAGACGCAAATAAAAAGAGATTCGTTCGTCAGAATCCAATACGTATTGAATGGATGAGTTGAACGGTGTAAAACAATTACGTGGTAATAGCTATGGTGTCATTAAAGGAAGCGTAATGGGAGTATGGGGATTGAAACTGAAGAGATATTGTGTATCCAACTCGTGCAAAACTATTAGTTTATCAAGCTGACACAAAATTCTTTCGTACTATAGGTTTAGATACATAAATGTATCTATTATCGTACTATAGGTTTAGATACATAAATGTTTCGTACTATATAGGTTTAGATACATAAATGTATCTCTATCTGATGTTTAGACTAAAATTATAATTATTGGGTACTCATTACGAGCTCTATGCCAAAATTCTGGTTGAACACTTTTCTCTCTCAAAAAACTGGTTTCGCAGTAAATTTTATACAGACCAACTGCCTAAAATCATTTCGAGGAAAAAGAAAAAACGTACCTACTCATAACGTTATATGAAAGATAAAGTAATAACAAAAATGTTTTCCAAATTGTAGTAAAGAAAAAAATTAGTCAAACGGTGGCTTTGATTATGTACTGCTTATTGCTTAATCAATGATCAGCGGTAGTTTGTGCCATTTTGCACTAATTCTTATGTTTGACTACTAAGCACTAGCTAAGCTAAAACTAAGCTACTATAAAGCATGAAATAATCGGACCAGACGTCATTAAAGGACCAGTGTGCCAGGGTCTTTATCAATTTCCAATCCAAAAATCTCCAGCGACAAAAACAGGACGTTTTTGTCGACTCCACCACACTTTCCACTGTAGCAGCAAAAATACACAATATTACATAGGTATATAGTGTGTTCCACACGATTTACGGAAAATGAAGCATTCTCAAAATAACCGGACAGCACTGCACTCAAAATAAAGGTATCGTTGAGTTTGTTATATTGAAATAACTGCTTCATTCGCAAAGTTTTGAATGCTGTTCTTGTTAAGCTGTGGCCGCACTGCATCTACCGTCACAAAGCTTCGCGCAATCATACGATACATACAGATGTGACCGGCGGGCTTATCACGTAACTCGCAATGCGAAATTATCGTAATTGTTTAGTTATTGCAAGACACATAACAGCCTTGTATATTAGTGGCAGTCATTGTCGCTTGATTAGTTTTGGTGCTGTGACATTGCAAAAATAGCATCTAGTAACCAGCAAGCAATTGGCGACGTTTTTGATGAGTTTTTCTTTACGTTCAAATGTCATCGCTGATCGCTGGCGGATTGCAAACGTTAGGTGATACGCCTGCGGTTATTGTCGCAAACATTCAGATTGCGTATGCCTTATCGCGCGATTGGCGGCACATCAAAAATTTTAGCGCGCTAACATATCGCGCTGTGTGGTTAGACTAGCGTTGTTCATTTTAGCCGTTATTTTCGATCAGTTCAGATGTATACGGGTGTTTGTGTAAAATTGAGTGGGACGATGAAATGTTAAGCTGAGCACATCATACGGAATACAAAATATGTGAATCACAAAAACAAAACATTTTAGTAATTAATTGTTACATGTATAAGTAAAGATAGTCGTCGTCCATAGTTACACATTTGAAAAATTTCAACCATCTTGGATTATTGCACGATAGTTCGCGCTAAATATCGTTACCACCTATATGACCAGTTTTATCGCGATATTTTTTTAGTGTCAAATCGTATAAAACTTCAACGCATATTACTTCGGGACGATAGACGCAAGTGCGGTCCCAGCGTTACAGTAACACTGTACTATGTGTTCCAAATAAGAATAGGACTGTCAGGATGACATATTGCTCCGCATTTTGCAAAAACTTCGTAAGTGATGAGTAAGGTGTGCAAAAAAATTCTAACAAAGAAATACTTTAAAAAAAATTAATTTCATTCTAATTGGTAAATTTTTTATTTAGATTCCCATCAGATTATGTAACCATGTATTAAAATGAGGTGTAAAATAACTAACACGACTTTGATATATACGTTTATTTAGATGAACGGCTAGACTAATTATATTTTACTGTTTTTTATTGATGAATATTATATTTCAATACTTTTTAGCCTATTCTGGACAAATACAACCCAAATTCACCAAAATCGCAACAAAATTGGCCCCGTCGTTTTTGATTTGTAAGTGATGTAAATGACACGACATTTTTATATAATATATAGATATAGATGAACAGCTTGACTGATGGTTTTTACTAATTTTTCATTGAAGAAAATAATATTATTAAAAAGTTATTTGTTTTTCAATAAATCAGCAATATTTTTTGAACAAATATTTTTTGCTGACGTTACTAATTTCACACTTGTGGTGTGAAGTTGACAACAAGCGCGATCCTATTCTTAGTTGGAACGCATAATAATGGTTATCATGAAGTATTAGAATACAGCTTCATGGTGGTTACATATAAAACTCCGCGGATATGAAAATTAAATAACCTTAATTTCTTCTTTGAGTAGAATATCGCAAAGTAGCGCCTGAATCTATAAAGTACAGTATCCCCGGCATTAATCTAGTTGATCTAGACTTAAGAATGTACTTGAAAGTGTAATATATTGTGCTCCTGATTCTCGTGCTAACAGCGCCATCGTTTCAGTAACAAGAAATGCTAAGGGCTTGAATTGACAGCGTTAGATTAATGTGTCTGTCACCCGCATGGCCGGTGTCTCCGGTGAAGTGTTAACGAATTGTAAAGTTCGATTTTACTTTATATGGATATTTGAGTAGTATAAATCATGAATGTTATAAATTTTACTTATTTATTTAATACTTTATTATATACATAAATGTATGTAACATTACGTTTTGATTCGTAAAAACTCTGCGAAAGGCGAGCTCATCTCTGTAAAAGATTTCTTCCAGCAAACCCAAAAGAGTGAGAATATGTGACATAAATGTAAAATGCGCATTATACAGATTATTAACACAGAAATGTACCTACAATTTTTTTTTTGAACAGCATAGACGGATTTGAGTAGGTAATATAACTAAGCTCTGAACTTTAGATAGGTTGTACAATTTGGATATAAATTAAATGGGATATAGGTTTTTTCTATCCCATTAGGGATCTAAGGGAAGGGTCCCATTAGGGAGGGGTCGGACTCTAGACATACATATATGTTAGCTTTTGGGATTAAAATCCGTCGCGTCTAAATTTTGAAAAGCATTGACGCTTTTGGGGCGGGAATAAAGGCGATGGTGATGTAACACTTTCTTCGTATTACTATTGTAATTATTATAAGCACTGGCCACTTGTCAATTTTTGAATATTAATAGTATTTTAAATTGTAGAATTGTTTAGGAATGTCATAAAATAGAATAGAACGCAATTGTAACTTTTCTTGATTGAGCGTCTAGTCCAAATAGAAAAGTAGAAAATGTTGCAAGAAATGGTTTTATTGTCTAAATAGCAAATTAAATCTAGCACCGGTATCCAAATAACCGCTGCCAACGAGTAACCCCCTGGAGACCACCTACTACAGTACCGTGCACCCAGGCGTGACAACCGCTGCCAACGAGTAACCCTCTGGAGACCACCTACTACAGTGCCGTGTACCCAGGCGTGACGTTGCGGAACTCCACTACCTAGTAGTTACGATAGCAGTGATACATATAGCCAATCGTTTACCTTTTACCAAATTCCTAGCATAATGGCAGATGGTCTATTCTTCAAAGGGGTCCCGGAACTACACGGCGAAACCGATTTCGATAAAATTTAACAAAAAAATGAGTGAAACCACTTACTTCAAAAGGGCCGAACTATCACAAAGCAATTGGCAAAACTATGAATATTTATCTTTTTCAATGCTAATGAGAGATATAAGTATTCAGTTTTACTTCTCCAGGTACATGTTGTCGACTAGGCCTGAGAAGAAGCAGAGGACAATCATTCCTGAATCGTAAAAAAATGTTCGCCAAAACTCGTCACGGACTCAACGCACACGGTGTGCGAACATTTGTTGTCCGGTTGTCGTGTATACGTGCATACGTTATTCTTGAACGCTCAACGCAGACAAAAGTTCGGTGTGTGGACTGTGCGGTACCTACTGCTCCTAGTCACGTTAGTTCTATTTTTGTTCTTCCCCCGTACTTTTGTCCAGTTCGGTCTTTCAGCGTCCTCGGTTATTGGGGGGCTTTTTGTATGGGGTACTTCTAGTCCTCAGTGTGCGTTTGTCGATAATTAATTAGCGATCTATCTATATTTGTGGACAAAAAGTACCCCGATGATATTCTCTCGTTTGCGCAGGCCATTACTCTTTAACTTGTAAATCCTACTAGGCTATGACATTTTCCTTTTAACATAGTTATACTCGTATATACTGCTACGGTGATATTTTAACGTATCTAGAAACAACAATAAAGCTGGCAGGTGGGGTTAACACTTAACTCCAACAAAAATTAGTACTTTGACGGTCATAGCACATATATCAACTCGGAAACGGGTCGTCACCGTATTGACTACCTTTTGTCCCGAGGCGAGGCGATAACGTTCCGAATCCGATTAGTGTGCGTTGCAGTAGGGCGTTTCATACAAAAAATGTTTAGCATTCTTCCTTTCTTTCAGCTCGAGTTAATATAGCGACAATCCCTTTCTGAGTATATATGTGTGCTATATAGTACCCTAAAGCTTAATATTTCTCAAACGGATCTCTTAATCGAAAATTTGTTTTTAATAAACCCGCAATATTTTTTAAAGGTTTTTTCAATATTTTAACACTTTATCTGAGTGACTAAATTAGCTTTCTTGTACCAAGAGTTTTTGCGCTAAGCTGCTGACAGATAAACGAACATAGCGAAACTATAAGGGTTCTTTGTAGACTACGAAACCTTAAACAAGAATTTATCTATACCGAAGCCGGTATTGCTAGATAATTGAATTATTCCCTTATTCTCTCTTAGCTTATTAAACGTTCAGCTCACAGTCTGTGGTTCATGAAATTAAATTAGAAATTACAGCGGTACATTTTTGCGTTCCGTAATTAAGACTTGATTAGCCATTCATAGTTAATTAAACCAAATTCAGTAAAGACACTGCACAAGATGTTCCTAATTCGATACTAGCTATTAATTGTGTCGTTTTAATTACAGTAAGGATTTCTCATTAAAGGTTGTACAGTTAACGTAAGAAAATCTTGAACCGAAAAGTTATTTTTTTACAATTGCTTTTTTAATAGGAGCAAGCAGATGTCTTTTCTGGTGGAAAGATACACCAGCGATGTTAATGGCGTGTTGCTGTCCGCATGGCGGGGATGTTTTCCCGTATACATAAATTTATTAGCTACCTTAATCTTCAAATCGAAATTGGACAATGCTTGCCATTAACACCATTGGGGGGTGGAAAAGGTGAACACTCGGTGTAAGGGGTTTATTAATATATCGCTCATTCTGTGAAAAAATGACGTAAATGCAGTTTTCATCAAAACTGAGTTATACGTCACAATTTACTTAAAAAGCATAGTTTTCTTTGGAAAACAAAGACTCAAATTTATTTCTAACAATGATCGATAGACGGTTGTGCAATGTCGTTGTTGAATAATTGCTAATTCATAAAGATTCTGCAGAAAAAGCGACATAATAGTTACATGTGCAGGTGGCTCCGTGAAGTGCAGTTGTTTTTGAGCGCTACATCGACATAAAGGTAATTATGACATAACTTAATACAATTCGCTATAATGATGAGAACAGAACAGTAGGTAACGTCTCAAAAATAAAATCACACTTTAAATTGCTCTCCTGTAAAATCGTAAAAGTAACAGTTACGCAAATGTTCTAACAAATGAGTGTTTTTTTTATTGAATTTTATTTCAAACGGGACATTAGGTTGATGTGAACAGCAGTCATTAAATATTGCACTTTTCAACTTTCAGACGACTATTCGCTTAGACATAAGCCTAACACAAAAATCATACTGAAATTCAAAATGTTCCATACTTTTGATAGAACTAACTTATCGTTAATATTTCATTGCGGTTCTCCTCGTGAAAATAAATACATGCTACAGACATCATTGCAATATTTAATGGCTGCTGTAGTTCACATCAACCTGATGTCCCGTTTGAAATAAAATAATACGGTCACTTTACGTTGATCATAAGCCGGCGGGGTGAGACATTACAGAACTCTACCACTTACTAGGTAATGTAAGTACTAGTAAGTATATTACTAGGTAATAAAAAAAGTAAGAGATTACATCTCTACTTATGGTAAGACTGTAACTGAATTATGTTTGTACATGAAAGACATAAGTGTGATTAAAATTTTACATTTATTTGACACTCTATTGTACCAAAAATATTTTTTTGAAAATTAATATAAAATATTATCAAAGAACGAGCCAATCTCTGAATTATGTTGAAAAGTTCCGATATTTTAATAAAACATTATATTATAAATATTTATTTTACACCAAAAAGAACAATGAGTGTGACTAAAGGTATTCACTCAAGTCAGCGTCCTATTTATAGCATCTGTCGACTCGTATTTTAAAAGTCTAGACAATACCGCATTTTGGAAATGGCATACGTGATTTATGATACATGAACTCTTCATTTGAGGATATTTATCTTCGTCTGTCGGAAGTTTCTGACGCAGAAGCTATATTTTGAACACGATTTAACTTTTTAATCGCCTCTGTGGTATAGTGGTCCATTGTCGGAGTTGACCACATGAGGTCCTGGGTTCAATTCCCTGGTCGGGCAATTCAAAAATTTTGTTTTTTTAGTTTTCGGACAAAAACAACGTTACCCGAGATTGAAAACTGGCAGCCTATCTAAGTATCTTCGGCTAATCGTGGGTGCACTTGTACCTCTGCCTACATCTTCGGGGATATGGGCGTAAAGATATTTTTTAAATTTTTTTTTAGAATAACAATATGTACTAGTCTTGTTGGTTACACCAGTGGTTTAATAGAAGTTAAAGCTCTGCCCGGGTTTGAGAAGAGGATTGGGCTTCGAGACCGAAGCTTAGCTTAGTACGGTTCCTGTATTAGAAAATATAGAAGTTAGTCCTATGTAAGTAAGAACTTCTGACTAATATCAGGGCAATAAAGTGGTATGTCGCTCCGGTTAAGTGTAGTAATTTTTACAGATACCAAGAGTTCTTGCAGCAATGTATAATTTAGCGTTTGTGTCAGTATCTTCACACCGTGTTGGTCCCGGCCTCCTTTGAAGAATAGGCCAACTGCCGTTCTGCCAGGCAGGTCGTAAAAGGCGACCGATTGGCTATCGAGTCACTACCATCGTGGCTACTAGGTGGTAGAGTTCTGCATTGTCTCGCCCGGGTCTGGTACCACCGCCTTACCTATTCCTGCCGCAATAGCGTCAGTGCTTGTCGCTGTCGTGTTCCGGTTTGGAGGGTAAGGTAGCCGGTAAACTTATGCATGTGGCATTAGACCTCGCCACAAGATAGCAACGCACCATTAACATCTTTGGTGTCTATAGGCGATGGTTGACTCTTTCCATCAGGAGACCCATCTGCTTGTTCGCTATCTTATGACATAAAAAAAAAAAAAAAAACCAGTTGTACAATTAATGACATGTCTTTAGTGTAAATTAGCATCTCCAGTGTAAAATAACCCGGTTTTTATCATGTAACCTTATATGAAATCGCTCGAAAACACCTTTAGGTACCTTTGGTAACGCCATCACTCTGACAAACCTAAGAGTCATATCTATCTATGAAAACTGTGCGTTTTCTTTATATTCAGACTATTCCTTAAGCTATAAAATTCTGCATTATTTTTAATGTGACTCAGTTTTTAATGTAAGTCCTTACAGTTTCGGTACACTTTTCGAATGTCAGATTGCTTCACAGTTTCAAAGGGGGTGTGGAACGAGCAAAATACTTAGCCAGCGGGGCTATCACGTATCTCGCAATGCGCAATTATCGTATTTGTTTAGTTATTGCAAGACATAGGTATATTAGCGTTGTACACCTATTAGTAGCAGTCATTGCTGCCTGAATATTTATGGTGCTGAGACATCCCAAGAGATGCATTCAGTGACCAGCAAGCAATTGGAAACGTTTTTGGTGATATTTTCGTTACGTTTAAGAGTCATCGCTGATCGCTGGCGGGTCGCAAATGTTACGTAACGTATTACGTACTAACGAATTGATATACCTTTGATAACCGGTTCGAGCAAAGTGCTTGGGCCTACTTATCTAAACTTCTTGATCACGGTTATCGCAAATAAAATTTAATTGTAAGTTATGCACTTGTACACTGTGCTCTACCTTTATTTGTACACTCTCGCTTCTCGGGTCTGCTGGTAGACATCTCTTTCAGAGATAAGCACGCCCTTTGTACATGTTTTATATTAATTTTTCAAAAAGATGTATTTTGTGTACAATAAAGTGTAAAATAAAATAAATAAACAAACAATTATCTATTAATTAAAATCGGCCACAGTCCACACTCACGTTTAATCGCCGTAGGTTCCGACTACTTTCGGACCTATATGAGGTCCTTCCTCAGGTGAGTTAGAAGTTCGCTCGGTAACAACCCGTCTGGAACTGCAGGCCGTTTCTCGTCGCTCATGGTTCAATGGGATATCGAAATGTGAGAAGCACCGTTGGCCAAGATAATGTACACAGTGTAATCGGCACGTTTATACTATTGTTGGAATTTAAATGTGCACAATGTACAACGTCTACCATACTATCATCTGCCGCGTTGTCGATCTTTTTCCGCGTTGCGTTTAACAACACGGGTGTCCAAGCAGGCGGCAGTGTCCATGCATTCTTTCTATTAAAATTAGGATGACGGTCAATCTCGATGGCCTCAATGAACTTACGCGACACAAAGATTTTTCGCGGGCACTACTTTCATCTGGACGAACCAAATATAATGTAGCCGTTTTAAATTAATAGTTAATAATGTGAAATGTTTCACGAAAGTTTTAATAATTTTAAAAACGATTATCGTTGCAATTAGCAAATTCCTTAGTATTAATCTGGGTCCCATTTGAAGAATATTTGTAAAATGTAACTTTGTAAAATATAACTTTGTAAAATGTCAATATTTTAATTAAACAAAAAATGAATTTTGTAAATTATAGAAATAAGTTGTGATGTGAAATAATGTTTGTAATTATATCATGTAAATATAATTTTAAAAAAAACAAGCCCGCTGAGTTTCTTCCGCCGGATCTTCTCAGTGTGTGGCCGCATTCCGATCCGGTAGTAATTGTAAAAAATCGACTCACAACATTTTTAGTTTAATGATAAATAATTATAATTTTAAAATATTTGCACACCATATCATGGTAGAATATGTTGGTAACTTAATCAAATTTTAATAACTTGTAACTCCCATATTCTGGTAAATAACTTATTTCTTTCTTTCTTTCTTTCTTTCTTTCTTTCAATAAACCATCTGCCATTCTACCAGGCAGTTCGTAAAAGGCGAATGACTATTCGTGTCATTGCCACCGTGATTAGGTACTAGGTGTAGAGTTCCGCAACATCTCGCTCGATTATAAGTAACCACCGCCTAAACTATTCCTACCGCAATGTCGTGTTCCAGTTTGGAGGGTAAGGTAGCCGGTAGACTTACGCATATACCATATACATCCTGCTACACGGATAACCCACCATTAACATCTTTGGTGTCTAGTGTCTATAAGCGATGGTTTCTATTTCCATCAGGTGAGCTATTTGCTGATATAAAAAATGTGACATAGATGATCAGTACTGCAGATCTTCAGCTGACAAACTGTAGAGTCAATGTAAACCTGAGTGTCTACTGACGTTCGGTTCCTTTTGTCTTCTCCATAAGAAAACCAATGTGATAATTACTTTTTTTATATCATAAGATAGCAAACAAACAGATGGGTCTCCTGATAAAAAGAGTCAACCATCGCCTATAGACCTCCAAGGATGTTATTTGCTATGTTGTGGTGTTGGCCCCGTGTTGGTTCCGGGCTCCTTTGAAGAATAGACCAACTGCCGTTCTGCCAGGCAGGTCGTAAAAGGCGACCGATTGGCTATGCAAGTCACTGCCGTCGTGACTACTAGGTGGTAGTGTTCTGCATTGTCTCGCCCGGGTCTGGTACCACCGCCTTACCTATTCCTGCCACAATAGCGTCAGTGCTTGTTGCTGTCGTGTTCCGGTTTGGAGGGTAAGGTAGCCGGTAAACTTATGCATGTGGCATTAGACCTCGCCACAAGATAGCAACGCACCATTAACATCTTTGGTGTCTCTAGGCGATGGTTAACTCTTTCCATCAGGAGACCCATCTGCCTGTTTGCTATCTTATGACAAAAAAAGTCGTTAATAGTGCGTTGCATTTGGTACTATATCGCACTATTAACGAATTTGTTGCCTAATGGTTTTGGTACTATTCATGTGGTCTGTGGGTACTACATATAGATCGGCTAAATCATTCTCCAAATCAGCACACTAAAGTAATAAGTAGTATTGCGTTATTGCGGCAAGAATTGGTAATAGGATAGTAGATACCAAACTCGAGTAAGATGTTGTAAAACTATATTTAATTTGGGAAAATACGACAACCTTTTTATTTAGCTTACTGTACACAAAGTGATGCACAATGGTCCTAGAAAAGGCGACTAAAAATAAAAATCAGTGGGTTAATCCAATCTGAGGCCTAATTCACGTAATTAAATGACAATCGAGTCGAATCGTTTAAGACTTTTACACATTTTCTTACATATTATCCCGCGTCGTAGCTCGTCTCACCGCCCGGCCACGCAAACCGGCAGCGGCGGCGAGGTGACGAGCGAGGCGAAAATATATCCAAAGAGTATGTAACGTATTTAATATATCGCGTCGGTAACCCCGCCGCCGGTCGCCACGCCGCGAAGCATGTTTAGTACTTTCCCATACATTTGTTTCAGACGCCAGACGCTTCGCCGCACCAATTCGCGGGCGGGAATTTCCTGTGGCAAAGCCGTCAGGCGCTCAGCTTTCTATTGTGTTTATGTGTGTGAGTCTTCTTTCCATTAAGAGAACCAAGTTTGAAATCCTATGATATAAAAACTCCACCTTTCCGACAAAGGAATGAGTTTAAAGGTATATATTTCAATGTACTTTCATTTAGATTTAATAAGAATCAAATCTCTCTAAAGGTCTTCTTGTACCTCGGAGATATCAAGAAAATGACTCATAGTTATTAATAATTTTAAACCTAAAAAAATGTTCAAATCAGATTTAAACCAGTTTTACTATATCAATTTCTTTAAAACAAGCTTTACATCTATATGCTAGATTAATATTACGATAAGTGTGCTTGAGTGAGTCCCTGTATGTTTTATATACGAGTTTAGTCCCGGCAGTTTGCACTGCTATTTATTGGATTCGAGGAGTATGTCTATACTCCCCCGTTTTGGTCCGGGCTCCTTTGAAGAATAGACCAACTACCGTTGTGCCAGACAGATTGTAAAAGGCGCGTAATCTATATTTCTATATTAATATACCACCCCGTTGGTTGAGTGGTTAGCGTATTTGTGTGATGAGCAGATGTTTGTATTTCCGGGTTTGGGTGTTTATTAAATATATTAGAGTATTTATATATGTATTTCTATGTATTAGTATCGTTGACTGACACCCATACTACAAGCATATAATTTGCTTATTTTGGGGTTAGATAATTTGTGTAATTTGTCCAGTGATATTTATTATTATTATTTATTATTAATATTATAAAGCGAAAGTTTGGATGGATGTTTGTTACTCAATCAGGCAAAAAATACTAAACGGATTTGAATGAAATTTGGCACACAGGTAAGTAATGGCCTGGAATAGCATATAGGCTACTTTTTATCCCGGAAAAATTAGGTAATCACGCGGGATTCGCCAAAAACTTTACATATTTATATAACGCAGCGGGCTGCACGCTGCAAATAGCTATATGTGTCACTACCATCGTAACCACTGGGTAGATTACCGCAACTACTCGCCCGGGTATTTGGTACCACTGCCTTACCTATTCCTGCCGCAATTACGTGTACGTGTGACGGTTAGGAGAGTAATATAGCCGGCGAACTTATGCATATAGCATGGCCATTCCGCCACTTGAATAGCAACGCACCATTAAGTTCTTTGGTGTCTAAACGCGATGGCTCATATTTTTATCAGAGGAGCCGTCTGCTTGTTTCCTTTGTAATGAAAATGTTAACTGTCTAGTGAGGTAACACAATATAATAGCAGGGGAGCCCAAGATGCTAAATGGGTAGCTACTCGAGCTTCGTAGGGACCTATTGGATTTTGTAGATTAAATTATAGGAAAAATATAAGGTTATATAATGTTTTTCATTTCAATGGTGTGACATAGAAACATCGAAGCGCGTTAGATGAGGATATACTGGGTTAATTGCCAGGTAAAATTTAGAAAATCTGACGATTCAAGTATAGCGTAAGGGAGTGGGAGGATCACAAAGTTGCAAAGAAAACGTTGTCTTGACATTCTCGAGAGCGTCTGAATTTTCTTTTATTATGGAGGAAATGATGTAAGAATTACGAAAAAAGTATAATCTGACAATTTCCACAACCCGAAGTTATCTTAATTTTTTTTTTTTCAACAATAGTTACCCCCACTCTATAGAAAGGGCTTATATTTGGGGTAGAGCCTTAACAGTATGCGGAGTACCCTCCTATGTTAATCTGTCGCGCTTGAGTAAATACCAAAATCTCCTCTTGGGCTCCCCTTAGTGGCGTAGCTAGGCGTGGGCGAAGTGGGCCTTCGCCCACGGCCTCACACTTAAAGGGGCCTCGCACTACCTGATTTATTAAAATCTTTGTTTATTTTTAAATTAAAGCCTGAAAAATATTGGCCTCACTCTTCTGTATCTGAAATATAAACAAAACAACTCCTAGATCCTAGGTTAATGCGTTATAAAGACACGATAGCTTTTCGCTTATTTCAAACTTGGCGCGTGTTTTTGGGTATAGTGCGCACGGAACTAGTTGGCCGCGCCTTAGGTATGTGAACGGTGGGGCGGAGAGGCAGGGGCGCTTGCTGTCATTACTCAGATACGTTACATCACAGAACAATATAACTAACGGAACGTTACATACTCTTTGCAGTGCGGCGCCGTACTTTGCGACGGCAACACGCGTTGAAAGTTCCGGCTAGTTTAGACAAAACGCACATAAGATTGGAATAGCGAGATGAGTCCGCCGATAAAAAGACAATCTAAGGAAATAATATTTAAAGTGCATACATTTTTTAATAAACGGAAAGCCGATGTCAATAGTTTAGAATATAAAACTGATGCGAATATACATAAACTAGTAGCAGAAGCAACAGGGATATCAGAACGAAGTGTTAGGAGAGTGATTGCTGAAAGTAAAAAATCGTTGCAAAATACAGGGGAAGCAAGATTTAGTTCTCCACGTAGACCAAAAGAAATAAAAAAGAAAATACAAGTTGATGACTTTGATTTAGCAGTGATAAGAAGAAAAATAAATCAGTTTTATACGGTAGAGAAAAAAATTCCAAGTCTACGAAAACTAAATGCTGTGTTAAAAGAGGATAATATTTTAGACTGCGGATTGACTTTTTTAAGAACACTTTTGCACAAACTGGGATATTCATTTAAAAAATGTAAATCGAAGAGATGCCTTTTAATAGAGAGACCAAATATTGTTGAATGGCGAGTGAAATATATGAGGGCTATAAGAAAATTCAGAGAAGACAAACGAAATATATTCTTTTTGGACGAAACTTACGTTAACCAAAGTCACAATGTCCAAAAATGTTGGCAATCTTCGTCGGAGCCTGGAATTTATACAGATATAGGCAAAGGAAGGCGTTTGATAATAGTTCACGCTGGTAGCCGGAACGGGTTAGTTGACGATGCTTTGCTAATTTTTAAATCAGATTTAAAAACGGGGGATTATCATGGAGACATGAACTCTACAAATTTTTACAACTGGGTTGATCAAAAATTAATACCTAAACTTCCACCTAACTCAGTCATAGTTATGGATAATGCTGCCTATCATTGTGTGCAAGTTGAGAAGAAACCGACTATGTCCAGTTTGAAAATTAATATGCAGAACTGGTTGCAAAATCATAATGTAACATTTTCTCCCACGATGATCAAAGCTGAACTCCTGAGGTTGATTAATGCGACCCAATCAGAAAAAATATTCAAGATTGACGAACTTCTGAAAGCTGCAGGTCATACTGTTCTCAGACTACCTCCATATCATCCAGACCTCAACCCGATCGAGCTTGTGTGGGCAAATATTAAAAATTGCCTGGCCAGAGATCACATTAATGCTACATTGGACGAGAAAATGACAATACTAATAAGGCTATTTTCCGAATTCTCTGCCGAACAATGGCAAAAATGCGATGACCACGTACAAAAAAATGAACAGGAATACTGGAATCATGATATGAAATTTGATACTATGATGGACCAAATCATTATAAGTTTACAAGATGATTCTGAATCAAGTTCAGAGAGTTCAGAATCAAGTGATTCTGAGAATTGAGTTTGTTTGTTTGTTTGAACGTGGTAATCCCAAAAACTACTAAACCGATTTGAATAATTCTGATTTTTATTATATAATACACATATTTAATACACATCCATAACTCATCATTATCTCGTTTCGTGGTCATTTGGAGGCAAAAGCAAAGCTTTCGTCCAAGAAACTTGTTGTTCTGAACAGGGCAAAACAGTCGATGGTTTGCGACTCTACAAGTCACAAATCAGGCTTCATAGGAGTACTGTTCTCATCTTTGGCCAGGGGCTCCACAATACCAGCTCCTTCCTCTTGAACGCATTCAACGCAGAGTGTCTTCAATGCCGATCACGATAAACGTATACTGATGACTCAGCCTGAACTAAATACTTTTCGTAACTTCCACTGACACGTGTTTACTACCAAATTACTGAACTAACATTACAAAGTTCAATTTGTATTTTATTTATTCTTTTCAATAAATGAAAAAATATTGTTCACGATATCTTCAGATTGGTCATCACTGTCTAAGCTCATGTGCATTGCGAGCAGTTGACAAACCGCCCCCTTACCCCTGTCACCACCTAAGGCGCGGCCAACTAGTTCCGCGCGCACTATAGCTTTTGGGATCGAACAGAAATGGGCCTCGCCGATGCGTGTTTGCCCACGTATATATTAGTACACGCTACGCCACTGGCTTCCCTACTACATTAAAAAACAGTATAAGTTATATCAATGCTTTATTTTCTTTCTGGAAACACTAACAACTGGTTCTGTTTCATATTCGATCTCCACACGAGGTTTCTTGACCTTCACCTTCAATGGTATATCCTGCAATGAACAACAAATTTGAGTGACCCAATAAAGTCAATAAATCCATATATTATTATCCATATATTATTTCGACCGCCCCGTTGGTCGAGTGGTTAGCGACCCTGACTACGCAATCGACGGGGTTCGGGTTTGATTTCCGACGGGGACAAGCACTTTTGTGGTGAGCATAAATGTTTGTATTTCCGGGTTTGGGTGTTTATTAAATATATTTTAGTATTTATATATGTATTTCTATGCATTAGTATCGTTGACATACTATATGTATTTCTATGCATTAGTATCGTTGACTAACACCCATAACACATGAAAATCTGCGGCCATTGGTCAGATCATGATAAGTGCACTTTTTGCTAAACAATGTTAATAATACAATTAGCATTGCGAAAAACGGATCGTTTGATCAGATAGACATATCTCCTTCAACACTGTACTCTTCTACAGTCTATGAACATTTCAAGATAAGTCAAAAAACAGAATATTACATTTGACCATAATAATACATACGCATTGTGCATAATACATGTCAAATTATTTTTTGTAATTATCACTTTCTGATCTGAGGCAACAGAAATAATTTGCTTACTTTGATATCAGTAAGTGTAATTTGTCCCCTGAATATTTATTTATATTACGTAAATAAAACTGATTGATTTCTGAAAAAGTAGAATTTTTATTTTCTTATAAATCGATATTCCTATTTTATCAGAAATATTTATATATTTCTGAAAAATAGGTATATCAAATATGTTTTATTTTCAAGACTCTCGGGTGCGAATTCTGTTCTGCACTAATATTAGATAAGTTGTATGTTTTCAACCACAGACCACATGAATACTAATAAACACACCATTGGAAAGGAAACGTGTCATCGCGCATATGAGTAAACGCTCCTACCACTGTCAAAAATGTCATACATTTGTAGATTATATTATATTGTGATAAAATAGAAATAAGCCATGTTGTTCTATTTTATCGTACGGAATGAGATGGCAAGGTTTAAAAATTACCCTCAAAGTGATTTTATTTAACCGGTAAGTAGTATAACTCTGTATTTGTGTGTAAATGCAAGCTGCACTGACAAACTAAGATTTGAAAGGCGTATCCTTTTAATCCTTGTTTTCAACCAACGAAAAAACTGTAATATTGTTGAAATTGGATATTTAAGTATGATAATCAATTTAATCGTCCAAGCACGTATACTACATTTCTGAATGTAGTTATATATTTGTGTTCACATGTTTGTGTTTGTTTGTATTTTTTTTTGTTTCTATGTTAGTCCACAAATGTCTCGGAAAGTACAAGCCATATCGAGATAATTCCTTTTAAGTCAAGTATATTCCAACTTATGGAAGAGTCTAAGTTTCATCAAAATCAGTTCAGTAGTTTTTGAAATATCTCTTATAGTTCATACTTGAAGTCTGTTTAATTTTTAAAATATTTTATGACATAAATTATCTTTACAAGTGCGAAAGTTTGTATGTTACCCTTGCACACTTCCCCCATATTGGTCCAAGCCCTGTTTGAAGAATGACCATCTGTCAATCTGTCAGACAGTTTGTAAAAGGCAAATAATTGGGTTTACGTGTCACTACCACCATGAATAAGACTAAGTGGTAAAGTTCTGCAACGTCTCATCCGGGTATTTGGTACCACGGATATTTGTACAGCGCCACCTAGTGGTAAACGTGAGAAACCAGATTACCACTAGGTGGCGCTGTACAAATCACATACAAATTCCTAGTAAACTCCAAACGCGCTCACGATCGAATGCGAAAAGAAAAACTCACACTTAGCACTCTGGTGTCTATATGCGATAGTTTCTCTTTGTATCAGGAGAGAGAATCTGCTTGTTGCTATCTTATGATAAAAAATATGTTAGTCTTTTCATCAGCTTGTATCCTGGCTTATGAAATGTATAATAAATACCTCAATATCAGATGTTTCGGACTCAAAATCACTGCCAACTTCCACTCCTTCTCTTCTCCCAGACTCGCTGTCCTGTAATGTAAGGCAAACTTTGTTAGAACATATAATGCAGTATCACATAATACTGACCCACTTACGTGTATGTGACAGTTATAGAAGTTCCCATTGTGGATGTTATTATGACAAGGATGACAAAAATTCATTGTTATTCTATATTATATATGTGAAAGTTTCATGTTTGGATGTTTGTTCTCAATCGGTCCAGCCGATTTGAATTAATGTCATCCAAATCAGCTGGACCGAATTCGTTAAATCAAATAAAATCAAAATTAGTGAACTTCCAGAAAGCGATGGAAAGAAGATTGAAAATAAGAAGGATCCAAAATATAAAAAGTGAACACATAAGAGCAAAGACTAACTTAATAGACATGCTTAAACATGCTAGAACAGTGGCGATGAGCAGGACATGTACATAGACAATAGATGGACATGGGAAACAACAATGTGGAAGGGTCTATTAGGAAAAAGGATATTATCCTTCACCCACCCAAAAAAACAGTTGGATTGATAACATAATTACAATAGCAGGAAGATACTGGAGTAATAAGGCAAAAAATAGAATAACTTGGAATAAGCTAGAGGAGGTCTATACCCAGAGTGAGGTTCCAACAACAGAAAATCTATACTAATATTATAAAATTGTAGAGTTTGTTTGTTTGGTTGTACGCGGTAATTTCTTAAACTGCTGAACCGATTTGAATAATTCTTTTTGAGTTGGATAGCCTGTTTATCGAGGAAGGTTATAGGCTATATAATATCTTGCTACGACCAGCAGGAGCGGAGTAAACAAAGTCTGCGCGGACGAAGTCGAGGGCAACAGCTACTATTTAATATAATTAGATATTTAAATAGTTATAGAAAATTAATTAAAATAGTGAAGTATTGATCATGTTAGTTTTTAAGGTTGTTGGAAATATATGGGCTTATTATTATTAAATCGGCTGGACCAATTTTGATAACATTAGATACGGGTAGATAAGGACCTAGAATAGCACATAGGATAGTTTTTATCCTAGAAAAATAAATTGTTTCCATGGGATTAGTGAAAAACTTTTGTAATGTACTAAGCCTCAGAGTGCAGCTCGTTATAAGATAAATAATAGTTTTTGCATGATTTAGCATTACACATGCACTTCAGCCTTATTGTTATAGAGTTAAAGGTTAAATAACATTAGACATGTACTCACACTAGTGTAGTACTAGTGCTAGTACTGACCTCGATAACATCACGTAGCAACTTGGTCTGGAGACATATTTCTACCGCAATAACATCAGTGCTTCGGACTTACCCATTTTAGTTTTGAGAGTAAGGTAGCCAGTAATCCCTGCTACATGGTTAGCAATACACCTATAATATCTTTAAACACTAAAAATAAAATAGTCATTACAAAGATATGGACAGAATCGTCACCAGGGTCTACAGGTGAAGATTCCGTCCATAAGCAAGTATTTTTGTAATTTCTATTTTATGTTGCCTTATATTTGTAGGTATTGAAGGACGGTAAGATCCCAGGTTCGATTCCTATGCATCTGTTGGAGTAAGGGAACCGCTGTGAAGAAACTTAAAAATAATACTTACATCACTGTCCATATCACTATCTGCTTCCACGAATTCATCCACTTCTTCTACACTCTTTTCCAATTCCTTTTCCAATTCTGGTTCAATTTCCTGTTCCATTTCTTCTTCTCCTTCCTTCTCACTCTCACTTTCCGATATTTCTTCGGCTTTAAGTGCGGCATCAAACGCCATTTGAGGGAAATTGTAGATATCATTATACTGAAATAAACAAATTAACGTGTTATTTTTTGTATAAATTCATGCTGAGTTTAATATTAATTAATCTTCAATTGAGCTTACATGTGTTACATTTTAAATATACAAATAAAATAAATAAATAATAGTAAAAAATTAAAAAAACATGTTTTTATAAAAACCAAACTAAAAAATGAAAAATAAATTTAAAATAAGAATAATGTAAATAAGAAAAAAATTATTGCATTGTTAAAAAAAGTGTGAGGTGCTTTTTAAGATGTGCTTTTTAGAAGCTTTTTTGGGTGCATGGTGTCTGTTGAGACCATGCACCCTACACTTTTTGTTAGGGTTAAAAGTAACCTAAAAAGTAAAATGAGACCATACTACTAAGCCTCCTTTGTCTGTCTGTCTGTCTGTCACGAGGCTGTATCTCATAAGCCATGATAGCTAGAAAGCTGAAATATTCACAAATTATGTATTTCCATTGCCACTATAACAAATACTAAAAATTAAAAAAACTAAAAAATTTAAACAGGTGCTGAAGTCAAAAACCACCCAAACTGAAATATATTTTGTGTGAAGAAAGTTAGGAATGCAAGGCAAGTCAATCTGAATTGTTATTGACCGCCCCATTGATTGAGTGGTTAGCGAACTTAACTAGAATACAATGAGCTCGAGTTCAATTCCTAACAGTGGAAACATTTGTATGATGAGCATAGATGTTTGTATTTCTGGGATTAGGTGTTTATTATGTATATAATTGTATCTATACATATATTTCTATTTATTACTATTGTCAACTAAAATTCATATCACATTTTATAATCAAATAATCAGCTGGTTAGATCAATTCTAGTAATAAATAGTCCAGTATTATTTATTTGTGTAGGGCACTTAAATATATCTGCCTACCGCATAAGAGATTTGGCGTTAAGATATGTGTATGTCAAATAATGAAAAAATCGAAGACATGATCACCCCAGTCCCAGCAAGATAGTCAGAGGGTATCACCAATTTGTCTGTTGGCAGGATGTGTGGTGATTACATAATTTTTTTTTATGGATGGATAGCAAATAAGATGGCTCTACTGATTGAAACAGACACATCAGAACTGCTTATCCATGTGGCAGGTGTCACATGCATAATTTTAACAGCTACTCTCCAAAACCGGAACAAAACAATGACTATACGAATAGGTTAAGCATTGGTACCAGATGTGGGCGATACTTTGTAGAACTATACCACCTTCTAGAGGTAGGGAGGCAGGTAGGAGGTAGGAGGGAGGCACCTTTCACAGGTAGAAGAGAGACGAGTTCTTGCAAGAGAAAGAATACATTTCCGATATGGCTTTTTTTAGCTACCTTTAACTTTTGGATAAATAATACATTTAGCAATAAACTTACAGTTCCTTTCTTTAATCTTTCTAGAAGTTGCTTTTCAATGGCATTGTCTATTCTAGCAGCTACTAAAGCTTTTTCTTCTCTCCGTCTTTCACGTCTTTCTATCTTTCTTTGTATTGGAACTAATTCTTTCCTGAAATAAAGTTTAATCCACATTACACAATTAAAGATTCACAATATTAATACTGTTATATACATTTCTTTTAAAGTATTTTGACATTGGTACTCAGTGACACTGGTCTACTAAGATGGCTAAAAAGCCATCTTAGTAGACCAGTGTCACTGAGTCAAATAATACCAAAAAAAAATTTTCCTTGAAATAATTGTCTCAATTGTAAATTAATCTGGAGGGTGGTCTTCTAGTTTAATTTAATTTTAGTACTTGTCACTATAGTGTCCTTGTTCAAAGGTTACAATTGCAACACAATAATGTGCGCAGTATACTTAGAACTAGTCTAAAAAAAACTTAAGCTTTTGCATGTCATAGATGTCAGATAACAAACAAAAAATGGCTCTCCTGATAGAAAGGCAACCATCGTCTATATGCTCCAAAAGATGTTAATGGTTGACCACCCCACTGGACGAGTGGTTAGCAAAGCTAACCGCTAAAGAGTGTGGCCGCGTTTCCGATCCGGTAGTAACTCAAAAAATGTTAACTCCTCAAAAGTAAAGGCCTGTAAAGGATAATTTGAAAAAAATGTTTTGACTTTGACTTTAACTATGAATCAATGTGGCTCAGATTAGATTCCCAACAGGAACAAACACTTGTTTAATGAGCAAACATATTTGTATTTCTGGATTTGGGTGTTTATTATGTAGGTTACAGTATTTTTAGATGTATTTATGTATTAATATTGTTGACTAACATCCACAACATAAACAAAAAAAAAGTATCTTCACATCCGTATCCCTGAAGAAGTAGGCAGAGGTACAAGTGCACTCACAATTAGCTGAAGATACTTGGTTCCACAATGTGATAGGTGTCAAGCCTATCGCCAACCGAGCACTTTCCATTCCTTTACAATCCCGGGCAATGAGATTTTTATCAGAAGATTGATAAAACAAATTTCTGGGTTGTCTAACTCCGGAAATCGAACCCGGTACCTCATGTAGTCAACACCAAAATCGGACCACTGTACTACAAAAGTGACAACACTAGCAATGACAAGAACAAGACAATGACAAAAACTGATACTGTAGTGCCAAGAATAGGTGAGACATTGACAAACTCTACCACACTATTTACATTCCATCTTCGCTACTACCTATAGTGGCAGTGTTTCCCATCCGGTAGTAATTTTTAAAAAATATGTTGACGTGTCAAAATAACTTGTTTTATTGAATAAAGTACTTCTGATTTCTGATTATAAAACAGTAGCAGAATAACAAATATACTTACACTCTTCGTAACTTAAGTTTTCTCATTCGTATAAGATATTGAGTTATTTTGACAAATCTCTGTTTGCATTTAGCTTTAATAAAAGCTGGCCAGTATAAAAGGTTTTCATTGATCTGATGAATTGCTTTTTCAAAATTTCTAGACAACTTCACTTTCTCCCATTGTTGTGCTGGAAACATTATTCTGAAAACCATTGACTATACTTTAATTCAAGCTAACACTGATTGAAAATATCTTATAATATGGTTATATGAGATTTTTTAATAAAACACACTTGAATGAAAGTTACCAGTTACTCTAAAAAGCTGACATTACCAAGGACTGCCATTATTGTAGTTGTTTATAAAACGGTGATACTGACAAGTCATTACAAAAATAAAGACAGTAATTACATGTTTAGCCTGTGAATGCATTTGACTTTGTAATAGTTGTTAAGTATTAGTAATTTTGGTACACAGTTGTATTCTAACACAAAATATGTTTATTTAATTGCTATTTAATATCTATTTCTTGCAACTTCATTTACATGACCCACACTCAATTGTGCACACACAACAATGCCTCCCCTCCTCATTTAACCCATAAAAAATAACCAACTGCCGTTCTTCCTAGCAGGTTGTAAATGGCGAACATATCACTACCATTGTGACTACAGAGTTTCACAACTCTGGGTATTTGGTACCACTGCCATACCTATTCCTACTGCAATAACATCATAGCTTGACAACATTGTGTTGACACTGTGTACTTCATTTACTTCAAAAAACTTCTTAACCACACGAACTTGGAATGTTCTTCCAGTAAGATTGTTTTAATCCACTTTAGGAGTTTACCTCTTAATCCAAGATTAGAGAATACAATTACGGCCGTTTTCTTGCCCCGAAAATCCCAAGACTGTACATGGCTAATCTCTGCATTTTTGGGATTACCACCAACAGGTCTAGTTTGCATTCCATAGTCCATTGCGCCTTGACAATAATCTTGCCTAGATTATATTAAAAGCATTTGTGATACGATACATTCTACAAAGGTACAGCCCTGTAGTGTTATTCAAAAGATCAGCAATAAATAATGAAACAGTACTTCAAAAATATGTGAAAACTGAACATGGAAAAGAGCTGTCACTTCTTTTGGACTGTAAAACCAGGTGGAATAGTCTTTTAACAATGCTGGAGCGATTTAATCTTTTAAAAATGTGCAGCACAGACACATTTATTGAAAATATTAAATATAAATAGTTATGTAAGGCAGGATAAATTGTATATTTCGTTTAGTTTGTAAGTTTTCTATAATAAATAATGTTCGTTTTCGTCTTTTATTAGCCCTAAGACCTACATACAGCTTTGTTGTGTAGAAATAATAAAGCTTTATGTAGTTATGATGATTGCCTATTAGGCATATTTAAGATTTGCACAGTTTTATTTTTATGTAACTCACTAGTAGGCTACTTTTTCAGGGTAATAATCTACATGGAATAAAAGAATAAAAAATGAAAAATGTTGAAATAAATGCAAAATAATCAATTCTAAGAGTTACCTTTCTGCTGTTCTCATAAACAAATATATAATACCATTTTCTTCTCTAATTGTCGCATATTTACTGTTGGCAAGTGGACATGATGAACGGCTACATAGACCCGTCAGGTTATATTCATTTCGACAAAAGTGTTGGGTTTTTGTCCTGCAAAGAAGGAAATATTTATATAAAATTGAATTAAATATAGGTATATCAGATATTACATTGAAATACTTACGTTACTTTGTGGGAACAATGTGTCTTGTTGATGATGGCCCAAACAACCTAAAATCACATGTTTATTAAACAAAAAAATATATATAGAAATTTGGAATTAGTAACAAACCTTACAACATATAACCTTACATCATCATGTTGCATTTTGTAAACTTTTAATACTGTTTTCCGGGCAGAAAACTGTAAATTATTAATAAAATTTCAAAATTTTATAGTAGGTACAAGCAAACATGTGAAAATGACAAATGACAATTCACAATAGGTATCACAGATTATAGGTATTCTAATTTCTATCTGGGGTTTTGACATTTTACCAAGGAAGTTACATTCTACCCGGAATGTTCACACGCGTTTCAAAATCGTTCCGAAGAGTACCACGACATGATGGAGCTCACTATGTTAATTACAATACATTTTATGCTAATTTATTTATCGACGTGTATGAATAAAAGGGATTTAACGATTACCGAATATATAAAAATCTACCATCAGCAGTTTTATTTAAACACTGGCAATATCGAGAAAGATCAACATCCACTCTTGTCGTTGTCTTGCTCAGAACGTTTTTCCCCTCTGTTAAGTAAGTAACAAGGAAGTTACATTCTACCCGGAATGCTTACACACGCTTCAAAATCGTTCCGAAGAGTACCACGACATGAGTGGAGTGTGTCTCTTTCTACTAAATAAAGCGCCAATCGCCATATATAAGTGTGGCCATGCGTAGTTTGCAAATTACTACAAAGTAATTCTACTAATTTGAGAAACAGGTTTTGCATTGCATAAATAATTACGTAATAATTAAAATAAGCACATTTTAGAACTCACTATGTTAATTACAATACATTTTATGCTAATGTATCTATCGACGTTTATGAATAAAAGGGATTTAACGATTACCGAATATATAAAAATCTACCATCCGAAAGTTATATTTATACTGGTAATTGCAAGAAAGGGACAACATCCACTCATGTAGTTGTCTTGCTCAGAACGTTTTTCCCCTCTGTTATGTAAGAAACAAATGTCAACTTTATTAAGAACAAAATATAGTACATTTTTATTTTTCAAATATTGCTTCGTAGTAATTCCAGTTATCGTATATAAGTTCCTTGGTAAGTAACAAATGTCAATTTTATGTATAACGAAATAAAGTACATTTTTATTTTTGAAATATTGCTTCGTAAAATTCCAGTTATCGTATATAAGTTCCTTGAGTGTAGCAGACGTACAATTATAATTGTACATGTACCATAATCTCATGAATTTTTTAATTTTCAATAATAAGCGTACAATACTGACAAAAATACAATAACTTTGAACGATAGCAATTTCTTTATAAAATTATTATTTTCTTTAAAAAATAATAACTGTTGAAATATTTGAGTCAAATTTTCCGCCTTACCAATAACTGAGTTCTCAAGTATATAAATACTTGAATGAAAATCGCATTTAACAAGAAAATTAAGAATTGTGAAAAATTGTTTAGAAATATAATTTAAATAAAATTACTTCAGTGATGATTTTTTTAAACTAAAGCTTTAAAACAATAAAACTGATTTTGAAATGTAGAATAATTTTATTGAAAATACAATAATCTTACGGCCCTGATACAATAATAATAATGACGGATGTGCCAACACTGATTCGAATCGAATCTGGTTGTCGGTTATTTTTGTTCATGCGAAGTCGTATAAATTGTTGCAGTTACAAGTGGTTACAAGAAAATTAATATAAATAAAATGAAAATCCTGACTATTTTATATGGAAGTTTGATTGTGAATAGTTTAGTTTTATTGTAGATAACTTAGCTAGTTAGTTTGAAAAAATGAGTGACAATATTAAAGTAGTTGTCAAAGTTAGGCCACTAATTCCTCGTGAAATAGATGAAAAATTATCATATCAGTGGCGAGTAAATAACAACACTTTGGTTCAAATTGACTCAAATGGAAGAGATCTTAGCACTGCTTTCACTTTCGGTATGCATAACGATTATGGTATTGTTGGCGCGAAATTGTGCGCATTGTTTTGGTTAGCAAGAAGAAATATTGTATAATCAGCTAAATGATTGTTTGGTCAGCAATATTTTTGCAGGCTTGGACTTTAAATAATAGACATATTGTTCTAAGATACGTATATTTGCATGCCGGTTTAGTTCAGCAGTTACAAAATCATTACCATTGTTTGTTTCTGTTTATAAATTATTATATGAAGTCACAAAGATATTAATTTTTTCTTTCAGATAAGGTTTATGACAAAGATACACATACACAAGATGTGTATAATGATATTGCTCAACCTATCGTTGAAGCAGCAATTGCTGGTTTCAATGGGACAATATTTGCCTATGGTCAAACCTCATCAGGAAAAACTTACACTATGTCTGGCACTGAAAGCAAACCTGGGATTATTCAACTAGCCGTGTTAGATTTGTTTGAAAAAATTAAGAATATACCTAACCGAGACTTCTTAGTCAGGTACGAATTTGTAATGTTTCATAGTTTGCTAAGTTTAATGTTTAAATGAGGACCAAAACTGAAATACCATGATCAAATTGTTTGGGATTTGTCTTAGGTTGATGCGAGAAAGTCATGAAAGTATGAAGAAAATTTGTACTGTTTGATCAAATCTTCAGCTTTGGACACCTCAAACCTTTGTCTTTATTATGATGGCATGATGGCAAACATGTACATGGCTCACCTGATGAAAAGATAACCATCACCTAAAATCATCAAAGATGTTATTGGTGAATTGCCATCATTGTGGTAGGGATGTAATGACACATGCGGAGTTTATTGGCTAATTTTTTTCTACAAACCCAAATAATATTATCATAGTGGCACCAATGACATTTGAGGCAGGCAAAATTAAAATGGATTGGTGGTACCAAATAATAGTAATTTAAACATTTTAACCGACTTAAAATGTCAACATGTTGGTTCTGGGCTCCTTTGAAGAATAGACCAACTGTCGTTCTGCCAGGCAGGTCGTAAAAGGTGACCGATTGGCTATGCGATTCACTACCATTGTGGCTACTAGTTTACAGAGTTCTGCATTGTCTCGCCTGGGTCTGGTACCACCGCCTTGCCTATTCCTGCCGCAATAGCATCAGTGCTTGTTGGTGTTGTGTTTCGGTTTGGAGGGTAAGGTAGCCGGTAAACTTATGCATGTGGCATTAGACCTCGCCACAAGATCGCAACGCACCATTAACACCTTTGGTGTCTATAGGCGATGGTTGACTCTTTCCATCAGGAGACCCACCTGCTTGTTTGCTATCTTATGATATAAAAAAGAAAAAACATAGCATGCTCCTCCGAGTGTGTACATTTGCTCATGAAAGCACAGACCTCAGAAGCATAATTGAAATTATCACTTTTAACACATAAATGTGTTAAAATTGATAATTTCACTTATGCTTCTATAAAGAAACTTTAAGTAGAAAAGGAACAATAGAGGAAGGAAATTTCCCATGTTGATCCGGGCTCCTTTGAAGAACAGGCCAACTGCCGTTCTGCCAGGCAGGCCGTAAAAGCGATTGATTGCCAATGCGAGTCACTACCATCATGGCTACTTGATAGTAGAGTTCTGTCTGGTGGCCTTGTAGCTGTTACTAGCGACGTTGTTTGCGTGACCAAAAATCATTACTTCCCTTTACTCGCTCGGGTAAAAATGAATCCTATGTTATTCCTGGAGAATGTAGCTTTCTAAAGGTGAAAAAAATCAAGAAATGCAAATGTTACACATGCGTGTTCCTGACTGAAATTGATCATTACATTCCTTTCTGTACTCAGGTTGCTAATCACTTAACCAATGAGATGATCAGATCAAATAGAGTCTCAGTAGCTTACAAAACACATTCAAAGGTCACTGTTACAGATATCCTATCTACATCTATGTTAATATTATAAATGCGAAAGTTTGGATGTTTGGATGGATGGATGTTTGTTACTCAATCACGCAAAAACTACTGAACAGATTTGAATGAAATTTGATACCCAGCTAGATGATGACCTGGAATACCACATAGGCTACTTTTTATCTCGGAAAAATTAGGTGATCCCGCAGGATTCGCCAAAAACTTTTATAATGCGGGCTGCACACTACAGCTAGAGTATTAAAAATGTGTTATTTTCTATTTCATAACAAACATTGATTGGGACCTCAAATTTAGAATAATATTTATGTCAATTTATAACTAAGACAGCTTTAATATATGTATTTTAGAGTATCATATGTGGAGATGTATAATGAATCTCTAATAGACTTATTGGATACTAAAAAGCATGTTAAAATATTTGAAACACTTCAAGGAGTGAAAGTTGATACTACAGAGAAGGTTACAAGTTCACCTGAAGAAGTGCTGGATGTTATGAGAGAAGTAAAGTTTTATTATCTTGTTATTAATTTAAACCTGCTAACAATTTATTATTAAACAATAAATTTTAATAGTCATAGTAGTGAGTCCAAGATGCTAAATGGGTATTTACTTGAGCATCATGGGACCTATTGGATTTTGTAGATTCAATGATAGGAAAAATAAAAGTTTATATAACGTTTTTCATTTCAATGGTGGAGACAAAATCTACAGTAAGTGTAGTAATAGAAAATGGCTATTTGAGTCACTACCATCGTGGCTACAAGGTGGTAAGAGTTTACATTGTCTCGCCCGGGTCTGGTACCACCGCCTTAACTATTCGTGTCACAATAGCTCCAGTGTTAGACACTGTTGTGTTCCAGTTTGTAGCATAAGGTAGCTGGTAAACTTAAGCATGCGGCATTAGAGCTCGCACCAAGATAACAACACACCATTAACATCTTTAGTGACTATAGGCGATTTATAGGTTGCCTCTTTTTATCAGGAGACCCATCTGCTATCTTATGATATCCTCCTCCTCCTTGCTTCGTGTTCCTCATTACTGAGGGTCATGACCTCCTCCTTGGATCGTTCTTGAATGCACAATATTACGCCATTGGACTCTATCTTCAGTGGTGTACAAGCATCATGAAAATTTTTAGACACGAGGTTGATGCAGACCTGGTCTAACCATTGCATAGGAGTACGACCACGCGGTCTTTTGTCTTCTACTTTCCCGGACACGAGCAGCTTTTCGAGATTGCCTCCTTGCTTTCTAGAGATGTGGCCGAAAAATTGCAGAATTCTCTGAAGGCATGTAGTAGAGAGTCTGGTCTTTACTCCAAGTTGTTTTAAAATGGAGGCGTTGGTCTTGTGTGCTGTCCAAGGGATACGTAACATACTCCTCCAGCACTACATTTCAAACGCGTCGATGCGACGTCTGTCTGCAGTTCTTAATGTCCATGACTCTGTGCCGTACATAAATATGGAGACCACTAGCGTACGAACCAGTCTCTGTTTTGTTTTTAAAGAGATGCTTCTGTCATTCCAGAGACGCTTCATGCTTCAACGCTTCATCTTATTATATAATTAAATCTAAAATTTAGAAAATCTGACAATTCAAATGCAGCATAAGCAGTATTCGAGACTAAATTACAAATGATGCACACAATTTTATGTATTTCTAGCTATTTTTATTGTAAACAAAATACTTTTTAATGTCATCGGTTGTTTATTTTTATGAGTACAGAGTTTTACGTGAGTTTTTCAGCTTCAAATGAGTTTTCACCTTGTTCATAAGGTCATAAGAGGCGACACATTTGACTATTTATGGTACTGTCATTGTGACTATTAGGTGGTAGAATTCCGTATCGTCTCACCTGGGTATATTTCACCACTTTATCTTTTCCTACCGCAATAGCGTCAATGCTTATCATTGTCATATTCTGGTTTGGGTGTAAGGTAGCCGGTAGACTTATGCATGTGGCATTGAAGTTCCGCCGCACAGATAGCAACGCCGTTTACATCTTTGTTGTCTATAGGCGATGGTTTCTCTTTCCATCACGAGAGTCATTTATTTTTATAGAAAAGCGAACAAACAGACCGGAGGCTCACCTGAAAGTAAGTGATCACCGCCGCACATGGACAACCACACTATCAGAAAATTTGCAGTTGCATTACTGGTCTTTTAAGAAAGAGCTTTTCTTGAAGGTCCCTAAGTCTTGGAAAAACCCCTGCCGGTAATTGGTTCTACAGAGGAATCTGTTAGTTTGCTGCTGATATAGAAAAAAAAACGAGTTATTAATAGGCTATCATTTTTTTCAAAATTGAACCAGTAGCTGGATTTAAACTTCAGTTATTTTACCATGTAAGTAGAGGTGGTTAATATTAGTATGGGTAAAATGTTGTTAACAATTTTATACGTAGTATCAATGATAATAAAATCTGAATCAAATATTTTTCAGGGCATTGGTAATAGACAAACAGGTGCAACAAACATGAATGAACAAAGCAGTAGATCTCATTCAATATTTCAAATTGTAAGTATAAATTTTATTTGTAACCATACTCATAAGTGATATCAAATAGTAAACAGCATAAACACACACATACACACAAACACTCCTTCTCCTTTTTCATACACCAAACATACATTTATTTATGTGTTTAAAAAATCATATAAAAGTGTACACATACACATTGTATTGGTTCTTACTTACATTACTTATAATTCACACTTTTTAGCTACATAAAACTGTATTCTGGAAGAGCAAGCAGTTACCTATTACTGTCATTGGTTACCTACGATACAAGTTAATACTTAGTATAGGAACTACAAGACATATCGCACACTATATATTAGCCATAGATAGAATAATAGTAAGTAAATATTATAGTATTCGTAATTTATTAGTGTTAAATGGAGATTTATCGATGGAAATAAAAATTATTATTATTATTATATGTTATATAAAGTACATATTATAAAGATCAAATTTTAGGGTGTTGGAGAGGAGTACAGGAATAGACATAGATTTCATTAGAAGTTATATCAAATGGAATATGTTGATTTTATTAACATTTATATTTATATAAATACTAACAGACCCCGACAAACATTGTTTTGCCATATAAATTATTGAATTATTAATATCGCGATTAAAAAATAGGGGTTGATAGTAGAAGGATGAAAATTTAGGTTGTATCTAGTTTTTAATACCACATCATCTATACATATAATAAAATCGTAGGAAAGTCAAAACTGTACATTGAATATTTTTTAAAAGAATACTTGGGCCGTGATCTACAATCGATATTGAAGCCAAAAATATAGTTTTTAGAATTTTTGTCTGTTTGTCTGTTTATTTGTTTGTCTGTATGTATGTCCGGGGTAAACTCAAAAAGTACTGCATGGATTTACTTCAAATTTTGCATAAATATTACTAACAGGTCGGGTCAATATATAGGCTACATATTATCACGCTAGGTGACTAGCGGCCAGGTGCTGTGCGGAGTAAACGAAGTCCGCGCGGACGAATTCGCTGGCAACAGCTAGTAAGAAAATAAAAAAAAATGCCCAAAAAATATTTGAGGTGGACCACCCTTATCACTTACACATACTACTCAGACCTACTGAATAAACTTATAAAATGTCATCAAAATCTATCAGCCGTTTCAGAGGAGTATGGTAACTAAAATTTTGAAATGAGAATTTTATATATAGACTAGCTGACCCTGCAAATGTCATCTTGCTATACAAATTACTTCTTTACCTATTTCTGCCGCAATAGCTTGTCACTATCCTGTTCCGGTTTGAAGGGTAAGGTAGCCGGCAAACTTATGCATGTGGCATTAGACTTCGCCATAAGTTAGCAACGCACCATTAAACCTTTTTGGTGTCATAGGCGATAGTCGACTCTTTCCAGCAGGAGACCCAGCTGCTTGTTTGCTATTTTATGATATAAAAAAACACCCATACCTAGAAATATAAACATCTATGCTCACCATACGAATATTTATCTCATTCGGGAATCGAACCCAAGCCCCATCGATTGCATATTCAGGGTCACTAAACACTTCGCCAATGGGATAGTTATGTAAGCTAAAAATATGAATCAATGTGAAACTGATACACAGAAAATTTTGACATGCCTCGTTAATAGAAACATAATAAAAAATAATTGGTGAATAAGGTAAAGTGCTTTTAATGTAATAACTTATTCAATAAATACTGATGACAAACTGTGTTCCAGTTCCAGTTTCCAAACGGATATAACTTGGGGGCCTTCAAGAAAAGAGCTTACTCATTCTCAAAGGCCGGCAACGCAACTGCAAGACCTCTGGTATTGTGGATGTCCATGGGCGGCGGTGATCACTTACCATCAGGTGCACCTCCTGCTCGTTTGCCCCCTCTTCTATTAAAAAAAAATGCACTGCAAATTTGTTGTATGATAATAAAATGGGTTCACACTTCTGAAAAAAATTTGGAATAATTTTGTGGTACTTATGTGATTTCTTACCAATTACATTAATTATAGGATCTATTATAAAAGTATCTTCACACCCGTATCCTCGAAGAGGTAAGTAGAGTTACAACAATTGCACCCACGATTAGCCGAAGACTCTTAGCCCACAATGTGATAGGTGACAAGCCTTTCGCCAACTGTGTAAAAATAGCACAATTTTTATCCAATAAATATTATTTTTGTTAATTCATTTTTCCAGACCATAGAATCACGAGAACATGTAGAGGGTGAACAAGAAGTTGGTTCAGTGAATGTCTCCCAGTTGAACTTGGTAGACCTTGCTGGATCTGAACGTGCTGGACAAACGGGAGCCACGGGCTTACGTTTCAAAGAAGGGACACATATTAATAAATCTCTGTCTTGTCTTACACTTGTCATAAAACAACTGTCTGAGAATCATAGGTAAGTAGTAAAATAATAAGATGAGAGATGGCTACTATTACGGAAAGTGATGTTTATGTTACATTGCCCTCCATTGGACGGGGATATAATGCTACATGTTTGTTATCCTCGAATTTGGCACATGAAAGTGTCAAGCACTGATTCCATTACAGCAGGAGAAGGTACGGTGGGGTATCAAAGCGAGTGAGATGTCGCAGATTTTTATTGCTTAGTAGCAGTTAAATGATGGTCGAGCATAATACTAGCTACATGTTCGGTAGGAGACAAATTGCATACTCTTCAAAAAACTCCTATATTTATGTAATACATATGTATATGTATGTATGTTGTATGCATGTGTGTGTGTGTGTGTGTATATGTATGTATGTACATATATTTATACATAGCGGGTGGTAGGTGTATTTATAAAAGTATGTACATGCTGTATATCTAAAATAATGTATTGATAGGAAAAATACATCATCAGTGCATTAATATAAATCATTGTCGTTTTCTCGGTGTTCTTTGTAATTCTTTGTGTAAATTAACATGTTTAAATGGTAAAAACGCCCTCTGCACAGAGAGTGCATAATTGTTGATATACAGTCAAAACCGTTTATGGCGACATCGTTTAGAACCACATACCGGTTAAATTTACCAAAATCAAAGGTCCTGTTTACTACGACATACCGCATTAAGCGACCACATTTGGTTAATGTTTTCGGAGAATTATATCTGTAGAACGACCGGCTCAGCTGTATTGTAAACAATTTGAATAGGTAACTGTATCCACATCTGGCACAGTATAATAGTCAATGGCTATTATCGTAAAAGTAAACAAAGTTTAGGGTCTTTTGTAATTCTTAGAAACAAAGCACATGCATGCCGTAGCCTCAAGGCCCGCTTCGTCATATCTCTTAAGTCAGTTTGTTACTTATCTTTACACAAGACGCACCAAAACATTATTGTTGAGTTAACTGTGAAAATTGTAACATGTCGCAAAAAAGAAAACAAATCAGTATCGAAGAAAAATCGCATATTATTTCAAAGCTAGAGAAAGGAATTCCAAACAAAGACCTGGCAAAAGAATATGGTGTATCCCACTCGACAATTTCAACCATTTGGAAAGAAAGGGAGAAAATTCAAATCCTTTACGACAAGAATTTTTTGAAAATGAAACGAGCTAGAACAACGCGGCATACGAAGATTGAGGAAGCTTTGTTAAAGTGGTTTAAATATCAAAGGACAAATAATGTGCCAATAAATGGACCAATTCTTCAACAAAAAGCAAACGATTTTGCTCAACGTTTAGGTGAAGATTTTGTTTGCTCGTCTAGTTGGATTCAACGTTTCCGGGCTCGACATGGCATTGTCGGCGGGAAAATGAGTGGTGAAGCTGCCAGTGTGGATAAAGATGCTGTAGACGAATGGATTACGCAAAAGTGGCCTACATTATGCGAAGGCTACAGTCCAGAAGACATTTATAACGCAGACGAAACCGGACTTTTTTACAATATGACACCAGACAGGACTTTAAAATTCAAAGGAGAGAATTGTTCGGGAGGAAAAATGTCCAAGACGAGACTAACGATCATGGTTGCAGCAAATATGACAGGATCCTGTAAAAGGAAGCTTTTAGTTATTGGGAAATCTAAGAAACCAAGATGCTTTAAAAACATACGCTCACTGCCGGTAACGTATGAAAACAATGTGAAGTCATGGATGACATCGGAAATTTTTGAAAGATGGTTACGAAACTGAGACGCTGAATTAAAAGCAAACAATAAGAAAGTTCTTCTTTTAGTTGATAATTGTCCTGCTCATCCGGCTGTTACTAATCTGAAGTGTATTAAACTCGTGTTTTTACCACCAAATGTTACATCTGTACTGCAACCTATGGACCAAGGTGTAATAAGATGTTTAAAATCTCATTATAGAAGACTGCAAGTGTTAAAGTTAATACAAAGCATTGACAGTAATAATCAGAACAGCTTTACGGTTCTTGATGCCATCTTGATGATATCTGAAGCATGGGAAAAAGTTTCACAAAAAACTATAGCTAACTGCTTTGGGCATGCAGGTTTTAAAGATCTTACAAGTCTTATAACAAGAACCTCAGATGATGTGATTGACGATAATGAAGAGGACAATATTTCTTTGGCTCAATTAGCCCAAAATTTACGACCTGCTTTATCTACTACTGAAACAGACGAGTCATTGATGTAGATCAGTATATTGCAATTTGTGCACCAGCTACGGAGGATGATATTGTACGTGAAGTTCAAGAGGAAAATGAAAATGAACAGGAAGACTCGGAAGAACAATTTACAGTGCCAACTTTGATTGACGGTCTCAATGCTGTTAGTGTATTACGAAAGATTGTTCTTTTTAATGAAGAGTTCCACATGCAGGGAAATTGTGACGATACGCTGATTAAAATCCAACGTGAATTACAAAATGTGTATGCACGACAGAAGTGTTTCAAACAAACTAAAATTACAGATTTTATGCATACAAAAATGATGGAAAAATGATATTGTTCTTTTATATTATACGTTTGTATTGAAGTAAACAAAATGCGGTTTAATTTCCTAGATGAATATACATATTATCTTTCCTATTAATACCTGTCACCGGTTGTTACAACTATCGGTTTTTACGACTCAATATGAGTAGTCCCTTCGATGTCGTTATAACAGATTTTGACTGTACTATATTTTGCTCATCTTCCTAGAAAAGTGACTTGATAAAACGTCATCTGTGTAGAGGAAGCAACATTGAAAATATGGTCTTAATTGTCGTCCGTATAGAGAAAGCGACATTGAAAATATGGTCCTACTTAGGGTTAAGATATACTCAATATTTTTCTACGAGATTACTAGAAATAGTGGTACTTGTGGAATATTGTGTCTGATATAGCTCACAGGGAAAGATAATGGTCGCTAAGACTAAAAAATTTAACATTTCAGTCTTTCTATGACAGAAAGTTGCCACACATGTGTAAAAAGATGCTGAAATGCATGGGCATACTCAGGTTCTGGGCCAGGGGGGGCAACCGTAACATTTTAAGACTATTTTTATCTTAATATCTACTACAGTAGATAGCTAGTAGAGAGGTAAATGGATTCCAGGGGTGGCCAGCTGCCCCTCCCTGCCCCCTCCCCCCCCCCCCTCGGTACGCCCATGCTGAAATAGCTTACGCCTTACATTGTTAGCAGAAGAAGTAGTAGTAAGCTAAACTAAGTAATTCTCTAGGAAGAAATAATGATCAGTTAGTTTACCTTCTACATCACCATTTAAGCTGGCATTATAGTCATAAGCTGAAGTTGTAACAAGTTTGTAGTTTGTAGTTGTGTCAAGAACAAGTAAGACAGTAATTGGCCAGGTCTGGACAAGTTAATGCAGCACTTTTTCACTTTATAGAGTAGTCACAAAGTTAAAAATTTATCAATGTAAATTGACAGCAAACATAAATGTACATGTTTTAATACATGCATATCTTTTTCAGTTTTATAAACTATCGCGATAGTAAACTAACGCGAATGCTCCAGAACTCTTTAGGAGGCAATGCAAAAACCAGTATTATATGTGCAGTGACACCAGCAGCTGTGGACGAAACCATCTCCACTTTACAGTTAGTATATAGATTTTTTTGTATCATAAGATAGCAAACAAGCAGATGGATTTCCTGATGGAAAGAGTCAACCATCGCCTATAGACACCAAAGGTGTTAATGGTGCGTTGCTATCTTGTGGCGAGGTCTAAAGCCACATGCATAATTTTACCGGCCACCTTACCCTCCAAACCGGAACACGACAGTGACAAGCACTGACGCGAGGTAAGGCGGTGGTACCTATACCGGGCGAGACAATGCAAAACTCTACCACATAGTAGTCATGATGGCAGTGACTTGCATAGCCAATCGGTCGCCTTTTACGACTTGTCTGGCAAAATGGCAGTTGGTCTATTCTTCAGGAGCCTGAAACCAAAATTGGGGGGAAAAATATGTTATTGTTTGAAATTAGTAATCCATTATTAAAGTAAAACAACCTTATGGGAAACTAGGGGGATGTAACTCCCCAAGAGTGTATTAGTATTAAAATGAAATAGGCACTTTGTTGGTTGAACACAACTTACGGTAATAGGTGACTGCGTTTTTATGAGTTAGTAGTTTAGCTATGTCCATCCGTCGTTCCTCAGTCTAGCTCAGAGATCATTAGTACAAGAACGCTGTAATTTGGCATGAATTATGGCAACAAGGTGGTAACATAAAATCTTGAAAATATTATTTTTAGGGTAGCTCTTTTACATGTAAATTCGGGATGTTAACTTTTGTCTCGTTTACCCTACATTGTGGAGTGTCTTTGAGTATGGTTTCCAAAAATATTGTAGGTTTGTAGAAATAATCTATGTAAGGTTTCGTTTGAAAAATATTAAGCTTCAAAGTGCTAATTTTCGTTAGAACCAAGTATCCCCCCTATTGCCAGCTAATCGCGTATCGACATCGGTTTACCCGTTTATGAGCTACGGTACTGCAGACAAGCATACAAACTTGCAGATAGACATAACCGCAGACAGACATATAAACAGACACACATAGCAAATACTTATAACACTCGTTTTTTTGCACCGGGCGTTAATAAATAACCAATAAAAATAAGTAAAAATTTGATCAGTACTGATTTCTTTACTATTACTTATTATTACTAAAACAACTGTTAATGAAAAAACTGAAGTGGACATGAGATAAAATTAATCAAAAACATCTGGTTTCTGAAATCGCAGCGCGCATTTCTGTCGCGGTCACGGGTTGAACGAGGGTATGACGTCATAGTATGAACGGAAATTAAAAAAACGGTTAAGTGCGAGTCGGATTCGTGCACGAAGGGCTTTGTACCATCATAGCAAAAAAATACGAAAAAAACACGTTTATTGTATTTTTTTTTTTATTTTTAGTATTTGTTATAGTGACAACGGAAATACATAATTTGTGAAAATTTCAGCTTTCTAGCTATCACGGCTTATGAGATACAGCCTGGTGAAAGACAGATGGGCAGACAGCGGAGGCTTAGTAATAGGGTTCTGTTTTAACTTTTAGGTATGGAACCCTAAAAAGACTTAAAATTCTCATCATTATAACTTCGGGAATACTGCATATTTTGAAGTGAAATAAAAACTAATATAACGTACATGATCTACGCTCCGATATCAGATGTATTTGATTGTAATATTTTGACCCTGTTGTGTTCTCCATTATTTCAGGTTTGCAAACCGGGCCAAAGCAATCAAGAATACTCCAGCAGTTAACATAGTAGCCACAGAGGCTACTATGATACAAAACCTAACTAAACAGCTGTCTTCATTGAAAACACAGCTGGAAAGCAAAAAATCCCTTGAGGTAAGTGGATTTTTTAATTTACTTCATAAGACAGCATAGCAAACAAGAAAATAGCTCTCTTGATGGATAGTGATAACCATCATCTATATGCATCAATGATGTTAAGGGTGGATTGCTATTCGTGTGGTGAGATTAAAATGCCAATATATATGTTTACCGTCAACTTTACCCTCCAAACACGACACCGACCGATGCTATTGTGATTCTGCTATTTAAGACTATAATCAATCTTTGCGCCAAAATTCATTCAGATCCGTTGAGCGGTTCTGTCATGATTAAATAACAAACGTCTATTCAACCAAACTCCCATTTATAATATTACTAGATGAAAACCTGGCTTCGCTCGGAAGTCTCAAAATACGCAATCTTATATACTAACTCAAATAGTACACATTAAAAAGTAGCAACACTGTAGTGACGTCTTCTTTCAACTATTACGTTGGTTTAATAAAGACAAACTATGTTGTTGCTATTTTTTAATTTCTGCTCTTTTATGAGCGTAGAGAAAATAAGTTTCACGATAATCTACACTCCGTTCTACAATACTTTAATAAATGTTCACGTCATTCACACCACATATTTGTAACCTTTAAAAAAACATGGCCGATTTGTTTGTCAGCACCATTACAATTTTTGATAATTATTTTAACAAAATACTCGACAATCCAAATTTTGCGGATATATGTTGTCGACTGAAAATTTATTATTTTTTTACGTTTTATAATTTAGGTGAGGTTCCGAATGAGTCACCGTAACCGTTGACGAAATTATTAATATAGATTCTATATATTAATACATGAAGGAAAAACTTTGTATCCCTTTTTAAGACAATTATGCAAACGGTGAAGTATGAAATTTGGTTACAGTTAAAGTTTATATCGTGGAGGACTGCAGTAATCTAATATTTTTAAATATGCATAAAAATATAAATTAGAAACACATTTAATTAATAAAAAAAAACATTACACACACTACATTCATGTAACATGTACATTGTACACGATAATATACATTTCGTGAATACTATTCTTTTACAGCAATAGTCTGTCAAAATTAAGAAATTCTATTGTTTAGTTTATGGTCGGATGTCGACCACGGGGCGATTGCTAGTATTATTTATTATACGATAGGTTTTATTATATTGTTATGTTGCAGCAAGACAATGTTAAATTACAAAAGCAGATAGCAAATTTACAAAAGCTCATTTTAAATGGGTTTGCACAAAGGAGAAATGCTGACACAATGAGTGGTGCCAAAAGAAAACTGCAACCATTCCGGCGGGTGACGATATCGACATTACATTCTATAGAGGAGGACCCAGCGCCAGCCATACCTAAATTTCATACACCCAGTCTGAAATACAAGTAAGTGTTATCTTAAATTAGACTAATTATAGTGTCTTTATATACGAACTGTTTCTTGAACTTCGTTCGTGGAAACCAAAATAAATTCTTTCGGATAGTAAAAGAATTTTTAAGTTCAATAGTTTTGAATCGATGTTCCTTATTGGACGGTTAAGACTTGACGGATGTAGTTTCGACGAAACAAAGTGTAAGAATTTTTTGCCACAAGTTTCCGTCACGAGACTTTTTTGGTGTAGACGATTTTAAATGTCCTCTGAATCAAGTTGTTTTTTGGCTAATCAGGTTTAATTGGGCGTACCAAACACTATGTTAATATGAGATCACCTATTTTGGAAAGACCTTATATTAATACGTGAAGCAAAGACTTTGGTTTCTTTTTGAGAAAATTGCACACACGGAAGAGTTGAGATTTGGTAGGTATAGTTTATAAGCACAAAAAAGTGCAGAAGTCGAATAATTTTTAGAAAAGGTACTATACATTATTTCGAATTTCGACCACAGTGTCAGCTTTTTTTTTTCAAAAACTGCGTCCAATGCATAAATTGCATTAAAATCGGTTTATCCGTTTTGCAAAAAATATTGCAAAAAATGTTTTTTCGTCTTAACTTCGAGATATTTAATCAATCCTTTTTCGACCTTCTACAATATTTTAGTACTTAAAAAACTACGTCAAATGCAGTTTCAAAAATTAAAATCGAATCAAGTTTTCAAAAGTTACATTTTCCAATATTAATATTTTGTTGTTTAGAGCAAAATCATAATATTTTCAATTGATTTAAAATCTAAATATAATAGCAAATACCGGACCGTACCCGAACAAAGAGGTTCGACTCCACATTTTTTATTCGAATCGCAAGGGACTGGAACATGCTTCCTGAGTCTGTGTTTTTCGACGAGTACAATCTAAGGATCTTCAAGAGAAGAGTGAACAGGTACCTTCTAGGGAAGCGCGTTCCATCTTAGGCCGCACCTTAACTTACCATCAGGCGAGATCATGGTCGAGCGCTTCCCTATCGATAATAAAAAAAAAGAAAAAATATATAGAACGATACTTATTAGTAATGTTGCATATATTGATATACTAGTAATTAGAAAAACGTAGATAGGTTACTAACAAAGCAATCGGCGCTTACGAGTGGCACGCACCGCGAACAACTTACGCACGCTACTAGAAATATGTCAAAATTACACACTAAGAAATAGATAAGAAGTGCAAGGGAGATGCACATTTATTCTCAAGAAGAGATAAACATCTATTATCTGTATCGACGCGCATTGTGAATTATTATGAATGCCCCATTCATACTATTTTTTAATTGAACACGCACAATACTGCTTTTCTTGTACATTCGCTAAATAATTGTTTTTATTTATTCGATTATTTATGGCCTATGATTTTAGAAAATAACCTGAATTTACTATAAATTGTAAATAAAACGTTGTAATATTGTTATACTAACGAATGATAAGTGATTCCGTCACCTTTAGTCGTTTTTCTGCTATTTTTTATTAATGGTAGCTTAAAGTTCGTATTACGCAATAAAATACCACTTATATTAAAACTGTGTATTTACAACACAAATGAACAATACACCACAATACACACTGACGAACACTAATAACACCTTCACTATATTCCACCAGAATTCAAGCCAGTCAATTATGACATAACTGTGTAGTCTTTCACGATGTGTGTTTCGCGTGAATGTTTACGAATTATTTCTTCTATTAAATTGATTATATTTTTATGAAATGAAGTAAAAAAATCCAAGCCAAAAGTCATTAATAACCTCAATATGTGATTTTAGTTGAGTAAAGTAAAAAAAACGTGCTTAACATTGAATACCAACTTTGATGAAAATGTCAAGTGTTGATACAAATTTTCTTCCTTAATTCACAATAAATGTCGTGCCGGCTGGGGGAAATTGTGAAACCGTGACGGGTCGACGTAAATATGTCCGCCTATGCCTGTGTCTGCCTATAACGAGAATGGCGGCTTAGTGTTCTGTCGCGAGAGTCCATGCGGTTTTTCATCCGCGTACCAGGTTTTAGAATTATCTAGACCACCTAGCACGTCGGGGGTCTGCCCGGTTATCAAGATGAACAACTGTAAGTGCATTTCAGTGTTTTTTCTGAAAGTTCCCTTAAAGTGACACTGAAAACTTAACCTCCTTGACCTTGGAATTCATACACTTTGTGCATTTTTTTCGTCTCTTTGATACATACGTAGAAATAATTCTGTTATCATGTAAAAGGTTATTGTCTTATTTTGATAAATACATAAAAATAATTTTGTTTATCATATAAAAGGTTATTATCCTATTTTGATACATAAAATAATCCTGTTTGTCATATAAAAGGTTATTATCTTATTTGATACTTACATAAAAATAATTCAGTTAATCATATAAAAGGTTTTTATCTTAGAAACATTTCTATTTATAAATATTTGTTCTAAGAGGTTATCATTTCAAAAGTAATTCTACTTTAGTAAACTATTATTTAAAGGGATATTATATCAACTAATCCCATATATTTTTTTTTTCATTTTAACCCTTTATTAAGATTGACTTCCAGCTGTGCATTCTTAAACATGACCCACCTAAGATTAAAAGTTCAATGCACCAGCCTTCTTTATTCTGGCTGAGTGTTTTCCTGTAAATTTTTGAGAGGGGTGATATAACTTATTGATTAAATTTAACAGCGGGAAGGGGCGCTCGTTTAACTAATGGGGCATTTCACGCGAAGCGAACAACGAAAAAAATGTTAGGTCCCGGATTTTGTTCATACTTGGATTAATTATACTCCTAAATGTTCTAAATAAATGTACGTAATTAATTTTTTTATTAAGTTGTGTTGCCAGTTTTTTTGAGCCGTTAAAAATTGACGAAATTTTTAAATTGATTTTTTGAAAGCTATTGTTAGTATTCATTTTAAAGATAAAAATTTAATTTAGGTAGTGTTATTTTAAGACAAATAAATGTTCTATCTGGAAATTATCACAAATTTGAATAAAAAAATTTTTTTCATATAGAAAACCGGAAGTAAATTTTTCAAACCTGATTAAACTTAACTTCGACATTTTTTAATTTTTTTGTTTTTATCTCAAAATATAGCTTAAGGCTTACAAGTTGTATGTGGAAAGTTGTAGAGTGGGATCTGCATATGTTTTGGTGAAAGAAGTAGTAAAATGTGAAGGTGTCACTCTGACTGCCGTGAGGACGATTTTGTAGAGTGGACGTTTTAGAAGCCAACAGTAAAAAAATTCTATCACGTCAATATTAATGTGTTTACAATATTCTTTTCGTATTTTGTTATATGTAATAAATACAATGAATAGCTTTAAAATAAAATAAAAAGCTGGGCGACCTTTCTTTTGGATGATATTTTTTTATGTGAAAACGGATTATCACGGAGAAGCCACTTACCTAGATCAATTTCAATATTAAAAAACTGTCTAAACACAAAATTTCGAAAATATCGTCAGGAGCAAAGGAGATACCAATTACATACAAATATACAAGAATTGATTGTTTAAAGTATAAGGTATTAGAATAGTCAAAGCGCAATCAAAACATTGTTGTTGGTCACTAGCCACAATTATACTTACGAAAGTTCATGACATGGTGTTCTTTTTAAAATGTGTTTGCGGTCAAATTTGCACTTATTTTGATAAAATACTTGTAGTGGAGTAAGTGAGACTACATGACTGACAAAGAAAACAACAGAAATAAATCTTAATTCTTTTTTCGATTTTTCAAGCTTGCTGTATGAATGTAACCCTTTTGCATTACATCATTATTTCATATCTTACGTGGTGTTAGTAGTTAATTTATATATACAAATTTATTTTAAGATATTTTCTGATGCGTAACATAATAGCGTAAAATAGCGTAAGGTTTGATAAAGTTTGATACTGATTTAGCCCCGTTGGTCGAGTGGTTAGCGACCCTGACTACGCAATCAACGGGGCTCGGGTTCGATCCCCGACGGGGACAAGCATTTATGTGATGAGCATAAATGTTTGTATTTCCAGGTTTGGGTGTTCATTATGTATATAAAAGTATTTATATATGTATTTCTATGTATTAGTATCATTGACTAACACCCATAACACAAGCAAATAGTTTGCTTACTTTGGGGTTAGAGCAATAAGTGCAATTTGTCCCATGAATATTTATTATTATTATTTATTTATACATGAACCAGATTTGAACCGTGGTCTAATCGATTAAGATACTACAAAAGGAACTTAGTTTAGTACTTAACCTAACAACAACCTCAACTACTGTAATATAAAAGATGTGATGAAACTGAAATCAGCTTGTCTTAAACCAGTGTCTATGTGTTAGTAGTAATCTGATGTATTGAGCATGTTTGTTATGTTTAAGAACAAATTGAGTGTAACTAAACCAAGAAGCTAACATTTTTGATTGAATAATTTCATAACAAAGACTTTAGGTTGTTTCCATTTAATTTATTATTTAATAATTGCTCCATTAATAGTAAAACGGCCAATCTATGAAATCTTCTGTACGGCCAATCTACGAAGTTTGAGTGAAACCTCCGCACTCTATTTCTTCCATCACCAAAATTTATGCAGATCCCACTCTACAACTTTCAACATCTAACTTGTAAGCTTTAAGCTACATTTTGAAATAAAAATAAAAAAAATAAAAAATGTCGAAGTTAAGTAAAATCAGGTTTGAAAAATTTACTTCCGGTTTTCTATACGACAAAATTTTATTTATCCAAATTTGTGATAATTTTCAGATAGAACATTTATTATTCTTAAAATAACACTACCTAAAACAAATTTTCATTTTTAAAATCTATACTAACAATAACTTTCAAAAAATCAATTTTTAAAATTTTGTCTATTTTTAAAGGCTCATAAAAACTGGCAACACAGCTGAATAAAAAAATTAATGACGTACACTTATTCAGAACATTTAGGAGTATAATTAATCCAAGTATGAACAAAATCCGGGACCTGACATTTTTTTCGTTGTCCGCTTGGCGTGAAATGCCCCTAATAAATATCACCGCTGGGCTACCATAGTTTCCAGTGGCTTAATTCAAACTTATTTTCTTGACAAGTGGCATATACCACTTATATTAAGGACTAGCTGTTGCCAGCAACTTCGTCCGCGTGGATTTCATTTACTCCGCACAGTACCTCCCCCCTAGGTGATAGCGTGATAATATGTAGCCTATATATTGACCCGACCTGTTAGTAATATTCATGCAAATTTTGAAGTTAATCCATGCAGTGTTTTTTAAGTTTACCCCGGATATACATACAGACAAACAGACAAAAATTCTAAAAACTATATTTTTGGCTTCTATATCGATTGTAGATCACGCCCCAAGTGTTCTTTAAAAAAAATATTCAATGTACAGTTTTGACTTTCCTACGATTTTATTATATGTATAGATTATCGCTACATTATTATTTCGTCTTTTGTTAAGTAAGTATGAACATTTTTTTCCTCACTTCCCTCTTTACAGTCTGGCTTTCATTTATTCTTTATGGACAACCTATCGTTACATTATCCATTCAACAAGTTAGATTGATTTTTTTTTGTATTCAAATTGTTTTTATTCTCTCATTTTTAATATTTTTTTTATTTTCCCGCTACACTGGCGAATTTTTTTGCCAGTTACAAGTGGCACTCTAAACAGCGAGTTTTGAAGTTCCTTTGCCATATTATTACTTTTTTTTTACTACCATACAATCATTAATTCATCCATTCCATACATCATATCATTTTCATTCATTACTTTCATTTACATTTTTTCCCAATTACAATAGGTCATTCGCCAACATTACAGCGATTAAAAACAGCATTAATGTCACTACAGCTACATATAACAACATATATTCACTTCTACATCGACAATTTGCGAAGAAAGAGATAAAAATACGTAATATTTATCGTTAGAAAGAAAAAAAATCATTAGTTGCGTCAAGTTTCGTGTGATGAGCCGAATGAATTGGCGAGAGCACAGGAGACAAATGAAATACTAATCGAGGAAAGTAGGGGAAAGTGGACACCCAGTTTTACTCGTACTGAAATGATTAAACAAATACAAAATTTGTAAAAGAAACTTAAAAAGTATTGTTAACATACTAATTTATTTATAATAGCTGTTGCCTGCGACTTCGTCCGCGCGGACTTTGTTTACTCCGCACTGCTCCTCCCCTGTAGTTGATAGCGTGATAATATGTAGCCTATATGTTGACCCGACCTATTCGTAATATTCATGCAAAATTTGAAGTAAATCCATGAAGTACTTTTTGAGATTACCCCGGACATACATACAGACAAACAGACAAAAATTCTAAATACTATACTTTTAAAAAAATATTCAACGTACAGTTTTGATCTTCCTACGATTTTATTATATGTATAGATTTATAAAATACCCGCACAGCTTTGCATACGAGTAGGTTAACATGTTATAGATACAGTTTATTGCAACTTTTCAACCCCTATTTCAGCCCCCTTGAGTTTGATTTAGAAAAAGTTTGTATATGTTTGATCCCGTATCTTCAACTATCTATACCAAATTTTACCAAAATCGGTTTAGCGACTTAGCCGTGAAAGTAAAGCAGGCATACTTTCGCATTACTAATGTTATAATATTAGTATGCATGATATATAATGTGAATTGATATAAAAATTTAATAAAGTTTGACAAAGAATTTCTATAGAAAGTCTTCATATTTTTAACGATATAAGGTCGTATATAACCCGTGTTTGTTTTAGTTCTTTTTGAAGAACAAAGCATCTGCAATTCTACCGGGTAGTTCGTAAAAGGCGAATGATTGGATATATCTGTCACTTATATCGTAATTTCTATATAGCAGCGTTCCACAACGTCTCCATCAATTTTGGTACTACCGCTACATTTATTCATGAATCTTGCCGCAATAACGTCAGTATTGCATACTGTCGTGTTCCGGCTTAGAGTATAAGGTTGGCAATAAATTTATAAGAAAATTCATTCATTTACAAGAATATGGTTGTTACAGGTTATAATCACTTTTTGAATTACAGGAATTGCTGTAATCTTAGTATTCGTTTTTTTTTTAATGAATACGACTTCCTTGAAAAGCTCCAAGCAAACTGTGAAATAACTAGTTGACATCCAGTTCCTGTTATCCCGTCTATTTCTAATTAAAATTAGCCATTTTTCTTTAATCATCCAGTGATTACGTATTCTTAAATCATTAGAAATATGTGAAATGCAAAACAATTAGATAACTATGTGATGATATAATAATAATAAATATTCACGGTTCAAATTACACTTACTGATCTAACCCAAAGTAAGCAAGTTATTTACTTGTGCTGTGGGTGTTAGTCAACAATACTAATACATAGAAATACATATATAAATACTTTTACGTATATAATAAAAACACAAACCCGAAAATACGAACATGCTCATCACACAAGTGGGGATCAAATCGGGGATCGAACCCGAGCCCCGTCGATTGCGTAGTCCGGGTCGCTAACCACTCAACCAACGGGGCGGTTAAAGGATATAACAAAATTTCAATAAAAAAACTGTAGCACCACTTCATATTAAATTACCCCATCTTCTCCAATCTTGCTTTAGTGCAACATCTCTTTCACTCTTACACGCAAGACAAAGTGCGTCTCGCTGTATGTATCCATTGTATCCAATAGCTAAATAAAATAATATAAAATACATATTTTGGTTAAATATAGTACCTACTTACGCATTAAATCAAACATTTTTGGCTTTCTAACTGTAGTCCTTTATTTTTACATTGGCTAAAGACGCGACAAGGCATTTTTCCTCTGAATATCACAATAATTATCGCGTCTGACTAATGACAGTTGACATTCAAAGGATGTTTTACTGCTTCACAAGACTGCGCATAACTAAGTTCAAGTCAAGCAAATTACCAGTCTCATACTGTTACTATGAAATGCGGTTAACGCATTATTTATCTCATATACTTTTCTACATATCACTGGTTGCATATTAATAAATAATCAGTTTTGAAATCACATGGCATCTATCAAATTTATTTTTTATCTGAGATGAACTTTGAGTATTAAACCAACTGGAGGCGCCCCTGACAGGCATTCCCCTCTGTCAAAAGTACGAGACCGACAGTCATACCGCTAATATAAAACTAGTTACCGTACGTCATACACCATTTGTCAAGTCACGTACACGCGGAATGAGATCTGAAAAAAATGCCGAATTGTAGGATTTTTTTGGTGTAAAAAAATAACAAAAATCGTCAGTTTACTGAAGGATAACATTGCTTTTCATCTGTATTTTTTTGTCTAAATAGTGCACTTGCAAAAAAGCTAATAAATATCATAATTGCATAGTGTTGCCAACAAATTGTAGTTGGTCTAATTAGGGTTAATTATGAAGCAGAGTCTACTATCTAGCTTTACTTTTATTTCACATCTTTTAATGTTATAATTCATGTTTGATGTGTTTAATGTATGACGCGTGATAAATTATATTATGAGGAATTGCTAAATTTTATGAATGTGGGATAAACAGTTTTTGATATCGTGACGTAATTATGACGTAAGGAATTATCGCGGTGTAGTTTTGTACTAATATAATAGTCCTAGCGCGATACTTCGCCGTAACCCGATATGTGTAACCGCGGTATAATACTTTCGTGGTAAAATTCAGACACTCAAATTCAGACACTTAAATTCAATGAAGCTCACTACTCATCTCTCCCACCGACAAATCGGTGAACCGTGGTGAACTGGAAAGTCTATAGACATTCGGTTTACTCTGCCAATCCCGCAAGGGTACGGCGTGATGATGATAAAACGTCCAACTGTATGTTCATCAATACTGTACACATAATACTACTTACAAAGCGACAGCAATACGTACCTATCTAAAAATAAATAATTTAATATAGGTACATAGTATTTGTAATCTGTGGAATTGGGATTATGTGGAATCCGTGCAAGGGTAATGTGGTATTTTTGGATTAGGTATAACTTAATTTCGTAAAATACCTAATTCATGTACCTAATCTAATATTTATGCTCGCTATAGGCGAATAACTGTATACTTGGAGAAGTTACTATAGACGGTGAACTTAAGCTGCCGATATATCCGTCATTGACGTTAAATAGGTTTTATGTTCGTAGAATGAAACAATAAAAGCCCTCCTCTTCTTTGTCCGCACTCCGCGTTATTGATTATCGTGATGGGCAAATTTGGAACCCTACATTGCGCGTGGCCCGGCACGCACTTTATCATCTTTTGGTATAGCGATTAGCTCGCGCGGCGCCTCCTGTTGTTTAGTACTCAAAGGAGATGAATGTAAAACAACTTTACATTAAACCTCAATAAAGAGTTTTCTTGATATAATACGTCTATGAAAAAAAGAAATTTGACACTTGATATTTCCATTTTCGACAGTGAAAATTATCTTGTCGATCAAAATCGGTTTGGTTTATTTGGAAAAAATTGTGACTATTTTTAAAGCACTGTTCTGTGTTCCTGAGGGACTTCATCCGTCGGAATTTTCTGCGGGTATCTACGCGTTTTTAATATTTCAAAATCGCAAGTTTTTTAATATTTAAATATTCACAAAATAAGCGTGGTAAGGCAAGGCAATAATCAATCGAAGCAAGCAATTCTGCTTGTTTCGATTGTTTATTCTAATGCAAAACTTTTAACCACTATCGCTTTTTATAAACGATTACCGTCATGCACTTTTTATAAGTGCTCGTCTGAGGTAGGGAGCGTATCCCAATTTTCTCTCTCGCTCTTGCTCTTGTTAATATTGTGTAAGTTAATCACCTCTATGTTATTTTTGTTCATTTTAAAAAAATTACTGCATGGTATCCACGCCACTTTGGCGCTAGGCTTCGCCTACCGCAGAATCTAATAGAAATTTAAGATATTGTACTTGTGAACTAAGTTGTAATAAATCTTATCGTGACCTAGATATAAGCTGGACTGACTAATTACGAGCATCTATTTACATTTGCTATGTGAAAATCAGACCACTTGTGATATTTTATAATTTATTTATTAATCCATACGCTTTTTTTTAATAAAAAGCCGCCATCCGAGTTGAACCTGCTTACCTCTACACCAGCAAGTAGTCCTCTGACTGCTTGCTGACATAGAGGTAAGTATGCCTCTGCAAAAAAGTTATCATTTAGCACATATTTGTTAATTACATATTTACCTGGACTTATAATTTAAACATAGAAAAACTCCCAACAACCAAATTCCGATTTCTTGTATCTCTGGAATCCTGCGCCAGATCTTCACCAAGATAAAGTGGGAACACACGAGAAGAATATTCTCCCAAACAAGAACAGGTTCTGAAGTCAAATCTTTAAAAAAAAGCCAACTGAAAACCTTCTCCCTTTATGACAAATTAGTTCAAAATATATAAACGGAATAATAATTTGTGTTAAAATACCTTTTCAGTCCATTATCGTTACCGAATGCATCGGATTTTAAACCAATACAAAGCTCTGTATCCTTGTCGGCTGTAGCAGAAGAGCCCGTACTTCTAGTAACACCGCCTCCTCAAGACAAAGCTGCTGAAGAAGTCATTGTATTAGGTAACTACGATTTTTTTGGTTTTACTGTGAATTGATAATTTAACTATGATTTTTTTTCCATGATTTAGTTTTATATTGTTCTAGTGGTATAACCAACGCGATATTATTTGTAAATAAACGTGACATAAGTTTCATTACGACATTGACAATGTGTACTCACTACTGTTTATGACAACTATAATCCACTTCCAATTTGCAATATTGAGTCTGTAAACTTATAAGATTGCAGAATAGAAACAGACATCCGGCATATCATTTGTCAATATTTTTTATAACTTTTTATCATATGACAACACAAGCAGAAAGTAAGAAATAATTTGTGCCTTTAGTTTGCAAATCCCATGAACACTGTCCGTTTCAGTTCTAAGAGGCCGGCGCCTCTCGAATAGACAACACCATTAACAATTACATTGGCGACAGTTGTTGCTTAGCATTTAGTGGTCCTCTATTTGTTAGCTAGCCTAATATTAATAACAAATTTTATATAGGACTCTCATTATAAATAGAAACTAATCTTTTAATGAATGTTGAAAAATTTGTTTCAAATATTAAGCACTATTTTTTACATCTATGAAACAAGAATCGAATTAAATACACCTAATTAAAAAGTCCCTCAGTTACCCAAATATCTTTCAACCTAAAAGTGGTGTGTAAGGGACGGTCTATCGAAAAATTAAGAAAACGTGCTATTTTTATGTTCAAGTCACGAAGGCAATTTCTTTTTAACTTCCCGCTACGTATGTATGTAAGGAAGTTACTGATTTTGCCCGATTGCTAATTTTCGAAATTCGAGTTTTGACCAGATCTCCACATTTTGAGGTCCTAGGAACCTTTTCTGGCTATTTATTTACATTATATATATTTACATACTTCATGTATGTATATATGTACCTATGTGTGTGTATGTGTATGAATGTATATGTTATGTATTACAAATTATGTATCGAATTGAATGTATATGTGTTTGTGTCTGTGTAAACATCTCATAACTTTTGAACGGCTTGGCCGATCGTAATGCGGTTGACGGCATTCGATTGAATTCTACTAGCTTTGACTTTCTGAAAACTTGAACCAATTCGGTCCAGGAGATTTTCGGAAATTTTTAAAGAACCTCAAAAAATTTTGGCGAAACACTGTTTTTTACAACTTTTAGATTAATGCACCGATTAGGTACAAAATTCAGAGCTATCGTTGATGTTGATTTTTCAAATCATCATTTTTGACCTTCTACGATATTTTAGTACTAAAAAAACTTACAGCAAACATACTTCATATTTTTAAAATAACTTTCCGACTAGTATATTACACACGATTCGTTTAAAACTCTAGTAAATCCTAATAAAATTGGTTAATACTTTCGGGACTTATCAATTACGAAAATTTTTGAAAATCAAATCAAAATCTATGCTTACTATAGTTTTTGCTTATTTGAGCTTAAATACCTTAATTTAGTGGGAAGATTCAGGGATGGTCTGCAGGGTCAACCAGCTTACAGATTTTTTATGAGAAAAATTATTTTTATGAGAAAAAAATGACATAACCTTTTTAATGGACACTGTTAAATTGAGTTAATTGATACATAAATATGTTACAGATAGTGACGACGAAGCTGGTGGAGGGAGCTGTTCGCCCTACCACACGTGTTACGGTAAGATATGATGTGTAAATGTGTATACTAATCGAATCAGTGGGTAGATGTTTTGCCTGTTTCTGAATTAGAGCACTCCAAGTACTGAGCCCTCCCGCCCCCGACAAGGCTTCAAAACTGCGTTAACTACAGCAATGTTTACTCTATTAATACAAAAGAAAAACGTCCTAACAGTCCAAATTATTTCTAACTATTTCCTTCAAAAATTTTTTAAAAATTTATATTTGTTTGCTTAACTTGGTATAAAAGTGTTTCAAACCCAGAAAATTTTTAGTCTTCCAGAATAAAAAACAAAATATATTTTTGTATTTACTAGGATATTTATTAAAATATAAATCACCAATTGCTTCTGTGCAACTATATTTTTAAAATATTATTTCCAGAAAATAGAAAAATATTTATTTTGCTACTTATTCAGGTTGCGAAATGTTTCTTCTGAGACTTCTTTGTATATATTTCCGATTTGTCAATAGATTTACCACATATAACATCGTATTAATAACAAAATTAATCAAATATTGAAAAATTGCCTTACAATTGGGACAAATCTAAAAATGTAAACAGGAATTTAGATTACCTTCATACAAATTTTCCTATTTAGCCAAACAATAAATTCACTAATAAACTCACGTTACTTCTAGTTTAAAAAAATTCAATATACAGTACAAAGTAAAGAGGCAATGTGTGTGGGTCATATGAACGAAATCGCAGGAAACGGCAAGAAAAGATATGTAAACTAAAGCAAAATTTGATCGGCAAAAGTTTACGCGCGAGGATTTATAGTGTTATTAAAATAATTCTTCTCAATAAATGAGTTCATATAACGAACTGAAAAAAATCAGTTTATTAAACATTACCTTATTTCACATATAATAAATATTTTAGGTTTCTATTGAAATACTTACTGGTGAAAAGAAAATGTTAAAGTGAGTTAATTTTGTAATTTTTCAACATTATTTTTTAATATCTAACAACAATATTTTCGTAATTTTGGCTTTGTAGTGCACTTTAGGATCATACATCCCGTTAGAAGAATGCATAAAATAAAATATTTTGGCACATTACAATGGTTGTATTCGTCTTGAAAAATAACTCTGACGCCTATTTTCGTAAAACGCTTTGCAGAGATTGTCTTCGTTTTAAAAAACTGTTATCAAAAGTTATATTCTTGCTCTGTAGTGCACTAAATCAAGACTTAGTCTTACAAAAACTGTAATATCCTTTGATAAATCTATTCATATTATTACGATATTGCTCTTGAAAAAACTGTTTTCGTTGCCAATCGAATACGCACTTTTAATACATAAGGTCTGGATAGTATAGAGTGCCCTTAGGCGTTAAGTTAAACCAAGTACTTTTTGTTTGTTCATAAATAGAAATAAATAAAAAGTAATATAATTTCATCTTTTTTTATTAATTTATGTAATTTCTTACAATCTATCATCGCCTATTTTATTTCCATAGGGTGCGATTTTTGAAATGAAAACTAGCTTATGATTGACCATAAATCTTCAAATATCTCTATGCCAAATTTAATAAAAATCGGACTAGCGGTTCAGCCTTGTAAGCGTAACAGGCGGAAAGGTGGACAGATTGTCGCAGCATTGATTAATTAGCATTGAATAGAAAAATTGAAAGGGAAGATTCATTCCTAAATTTATATAAATACTAGCCGTTGCCCGCGACTTCGTTCGCGCGAACTTCGTTTACTCCGCACAGCACCTCCCCCGTAAGTACTAGCGTGATAATATGTAGCCTATATGTTGACCCGACCTGTTAGTAATATTCATGCAAAATTTGAAGTAAATCCATGCAGTACTTTTTGAGTTTACCCCGAACATACATACAGACAAACAGACAAAAATTCTAAAAATTATATTTTTGGCTTCGAAATCGATTATAGATCACGCCCCCAAGTATTCTTTTAAAAATATATTCAATGTAAAATTTTGACTTTCCTACGATTTTATTATATGTATAGATTAATCCCAAATACAAACATATTATCTTAATACAATAGCTGTATAACGTTTTTCGTATTTTTTTTTTTGTTTTAGATTCTACAAAAACTCCGCCTTGCAAATTACGCGAACACGCTAAATTGGCTGAGAAAAACTATGAAGATATAATAAAGTTGACTGAACGAGAGAAAATATATACGCCTGATATAGTAAGTTCCTTACATGATATCTATAATTATTTGAAAGCTACGCAAAACATTAAAACTGATTTAGAATTTAGGTTAAAACCCCTTTGACTGCAAGTTAGGGCACGGCCACACCAGCAGGAACTGTGAACTGAAGTTTCGTAGGTCGTATTCACACATTAACTGGATACGTTCTTCAAAGCAATTTCTTAGGTTGTTAGTGTAGTTTGCATTTACATCCAGAAACAATTTAATAATTTAATTTATTTGCAATGATTTCAATGTTTTTGTAACATTATATATCTACAAGCATTGAACACTTTTTAATAGTGATAGGAGCGTTTGCTCATATGCGCGGCTACACGTTTCCCGCACAACACGTTGTCTACTAGTATTCACATGTGTGTCTGTGGTCGTATTCATACTGGGAGTGTCCGGCGTGCGTGTTTTCTTTACGCTCTTATGCAGTATTATTTGTGTCGCGTATTTTGTGCGTAGTAAATTAATTTTAATAAGGTATTTACAATAATTCTCCCCCTATATTTTTTAACTTCCCACTACGTATGTAGATAAAGAAGTTACTGATTTTATCCAAATTTTTTTTTTTATATCATAAGATAGCAAACAAGCAGATGGGTCTCCTGATGGAAAGAGTCAACCATCGCCTATAGACACCAAAGATGTTAATGGTGCGTTGCTATCTTGTGGCGAGGTCTAATGCCACATGCATAAGTTTACCGGCTACCTTACCCTCCAAACCGGAACACGACAGCGACAAGCACTGACGCTATTGCGGCAGGAATAGGTAAGGCGGTGGTACCAGACCCGGGCGAGACAATGCAGAACTCTACCACCTAGTAGCCACGATGGTAGTGACTCGATAGCCAATCGGTCGCCTTTTACGACCTGCCTGGCAGAACGGCAGTTGGCCTATTCTTCAAAGGAGGCCGGGACCAACACGGCGAAAAATTTTCTATTTTCGAAAATCGAGTTTTCACCAGATCTCCACGTTTTGAGGTCCTAGGAACCTTTTCCAACTATTTTCACGATGACGTCAGTATGTCTGATTAATGTGTGTGTGTGTGTATATGTGTATGTGTGTATGTAAACATCTTATAACTTTTGAACGGCTGCATCAATCGAAACACGGTTGATGGCATTAGATTGGATTCCGCTCAACTTAGACTTCCTGAAAATTTGAACTGATTCGGTCCAGGAGATTTAGAGAAATTTTGAAAAAACATCAAAAAAATTTTGGCGAAACAGTATTTTTTTAATGTAACTTCCAGATTTATGTACCGATTGAGTACAAAAACTAATCAGCTCTATTCCTAAAAAAACTACGTCTCATACAAAGATTGCATCAAAGTTGGTTTATCCCTTTGGGAGTAATCGTTGACGGAAAATTTTGAAAAAATTGTTTCTTCGACATAGCGACGCATTCATTTTTTGATATTCTACGATATTTTAGTACTAAAAAAGCTACATCATAAACCGTTTTAAAAATCAAAATCGAAATCTAATTCCTCAAAACTTATAGCTTTTCAAATATTAAAATTACTTGTTTTTACTTACACTTACATAATTTTTTTTTATTATTTTCGAGTTAATTCACCGATTGACTCAAATATCTTGCAGGTTTTCTCACCTGATGTCAATAGAATAGAGGTGTGTAACTCCGGAGGTACTGAATAAAATACACTGATTCCGGGGTTGGATACGATAAGCTTATCTATTCTTAAAATCTTTTTTTTTATATTATAAGATAGCAAACAAGCAGATGGGTCTCCTGATGGAGTCAACCATCGCCTATAGACACCAAAGATGTTAATGGTGCGTTGCTATCTTGTGGCGAGATCTAATGCCATATGCATAAGTTTACCGGCTACCTTACCCTCCAAACTGGAACACGACAGCAACAAGCACTGATGCTATTACGTTATTATCTATTACTGAATTATCCTTACCGTCTCTGCAGAATTATTTATTCCGGCCAGAATGGAGGGCGACTGAGCGTACTGTGATTAGAATGAAAGAGTGAGTGACATTGCGAATAGTGGATAATGTCTACATTATTCTGGTAAGAAGCGATAAACAATCTAAAAAATTACTTACATAGGGTTACGTAGTACTGTGGAACTGTTGAGAGTGAGAAAAATATAAAGGGAAACGTTGAATTAAATATACAGTCACAGAATAGAACAGACGAAGTAAGCCAAAGGAATGGATAAGGTGAAGCATATCCGTGCTTGGAGCCGGAATAAGTGAATAAATTCATCCCGAGAAATAAAGATTACCCACTGCTACAATAGATATTCCGGCTCAAAATGATTCACCAATTTGTTGTTTATTTGTCTCTGTCGCCAATTTGTACACTGCTGATTCTTGCTACCCATGAATACTGACAATCTGAGGGGTCACTTAATAACTTGAAACTGATTTATAAAATAAGGATAAAGTAGCTTGAATAATTTCCATCGACACTTGGGGATCGAGACACTTGGGGAAAATACATTTTAAAATAGATATTACAAATAAACCCACTTGTATTTTGTTTACACAGTTCACTTATATTTTATTGTTCACACCCAACCTGCAACAGCTTCATCAAGGATATTTTGCACTGTGCTAATGCTTTTAACAAATTGTAAATAATAACAAGCTTTAAATACTAGTTATAGGTCTAGACCACGGATTAAATGTAGTCTTAGTCAGTGTAGCTTGCATTTACACATAGAAATACAGAGTTATACAACTTACCAATGAAATAAAATCACTTCAAGGGCAATTTTTAAACCTTGTCATCTCATTCTGTACGATAAAACAGTACAACATGATTTATTTCTATTTTTTCACAATATATCTGCAAATGTATGACATTTTTGACAGTGACAGGAGCGTTTGCTCATATGCGCGGCGACACGTTTCCTTCTCAATGGCTTGTCTATTAGTATTCGTGAGGTATATGGTGTAGACCCACCAGTTGGGTGTAAAAAATAAAAATGAAAGTAACCTGGAAGTACAAGTGAGTTTATTTGTAATACCTAATAATTTGCTTGATATAAAGAATCTTAATTTCCGTTAGTTAAAAGAATGAGCTAGGCAAATTATTAATAATTTATAGCTTCACTAAATATATCTAATGTATATCTTTTTTTACAGATTGAATTAATGGAAAATGTAGAAAAGAAGAGATTACATATAACTGAACTAGAGGAACAACTAACAGAATTGACAGAAATGAGTAGACAAAAAGACGTTGAAGTAGAGAAACTACAAAACAGATTAAAAGAAGCTGAGAAACAAATAAACCATTTGGCATTGGCCAAGGTCAGTATTGAACTGTATGCATCCAATGGGTTAGCCGTGAATTCGGATTATATCATAATTTAACAGTAGTATTTATTAACGATCCGTCAGTTTGCTGCGGGACTAAATTTTTAGTGAATCTCTCAATATTTATTTAAAAAATATGTAAAGGTCGCTACGAGTCGGAGCAACGTGTGCTTTACACTGCGTGGTGTGAAAATAAGAAAAAGTCATACAATGCAAATTTTGCATTTCCCATAAAAAAAACTGTAATCTGTTTGATCCTGCAGGCCATCTCTGAAATTTCCCGCTAAATTGAGGTATTTTAAGCTCAAAAGAACAAAAACTATAGCTAAGAATAGATTTTTTTTCAGTTCAAAAATCTAAATTTAGTTTACAATGACAGTAATTTTATTTTTGACTAGCTGTTGCCTGAGACTTTATCCGCGCGGACTTCGTTTACTCCGCACTGCTTCTCTCCCGTAGCTGATAGCGTGATAATATGTAACCTATATGTTGACCCGACCTGTTAGTAATATTCATGCAAAATTTGAAGTAAATCCATGCAGTACTTTTTGAGTTTACCCCGGACATACATACAGACAAACAGACAAAAATTCTAAAAACTATATTTTTGGCTTCGATATTGATTGTAAATCACGCCCCAAGTATTCTTTTAAAAAAATATTCAATGTACAATTTTGACTTTCCTACGATTTTATCATATGTATAGATATATACAGCTTATCTAAACATATTATGTACTAGCTGTTGCCAGCGACTTCGTCCGCGCGGACTTTGTTTACTCCGCACAGCACCTGGCTGCTAGGTGATAGCGTGATGATATGTAGCCTATATGTTGACCCGACCTGTTAGTAATATTCATGCAAAATTTGAAGTAAATCCATGCAGTACTTTTTGAGTTTACCCCGGACATACATACACACAAACAGACAAAAATTTTAAAAACTATATTTTACGCTTCTATATCGAATGTAGATCACGCCCAAGTATTCTTTTAAAAAAATATTCAATGTACAGTTTTGACTTTCCTGCGATTTTATTATATGTATATTTATAGATAAGCTGTATATTTTGGACACGATGATCGATTTTGATCTTTCGGATGGCATTCAACCTAATTTTTGAGCTCTAAAATGTTTTCTTGGCAACACCATCTATAGGTTGAAAAATGACGACGTAAGGTCAAAAAACATTTTTCTTTAAATTTCCGTTATTGACATACATTCATACAGATACTGACGTCATCGTGCAAATAGTAAGAAAAGGTTCTAGGGACCTCAAAAGGTGAAGATTTGGTGAAAACTCGAATATTTTTTTATTTTATATCAGCAAAAAGTTTTTGCGAATAGTATTTTTTGGTTTTAATCAGTTTATGAATCGAAACTGTTTAACTGTATGTGTGATTCTTATTTTCAACTGTGTCTGAAAAGAAAGTTTATTTAGTTACCTATAATTTTCTTATTTTATAATAATTTATTGTAGTAAAAAGTCATTTTGGTTCATGAGAACAAGACTAACAAAACTCTGTGACTTGTACAATAAGTTAACTTATTGACAAATCTGATTGTACAATAAATTTAGATGACTTATTGACGTACTTCACTTCTTTTTAATAAAACATGATTATAAAACAATGAATCGTTTCAAGAAAAGATGTATTTACACATTTTATTAATATGAAAAAATAAAATATTTTTTCATATTAGTATTATTTTATATAATATATGAAAAAATAATTCCCAGGTATTAAAATAGTCGGGTGTGCGAAAACCCGACTTTTTTAATACATAGTCAGTGGCACAAGAAAATCCGTTTATTCGGGTATAATTGTTATCTGTTGTTAAAGTATGCATCAGTAAAATTGTCGCCATTTACTAGTCAGTTACCCATTTAATACTGACTATGGTGCTTTTCACACTGAACACTGAGCTGTAATCTTGCCAGATTTATAATATGATCACTAGCTGACCCGGCAAACATTGTTCTGCCTTTTTAACTACTCTTATTTTTTTCTATATTTTCTCACCTTTTAAACCTTACCTGGACTTCAACAATTAATTCAAAACCATAATTAGCTAAATCGGTTCAGCCGTTCTCGAGTTTTAGCGAGACTAACGAACAGCGATTGATTTTTATATATATAGATATCTTGTACCTTCCCGCTACGTTAGTAGTAAAAGGATGTTACTGATTTTACCCTGATTTTCGAAAATACAGGTTTCACTAGATCTCCATGTTTTGAGCTTCTACAAACATTTTCCAACTATTTTCACGATCACGTCTGTATGCCTTTGTGTGTATGTTAATATGTCATAACTTACTCAACTTAAATAATATAGTAACAAAAATTTTCTATAATTATAATTGCTTTATTGAACATGCAATGTTACAAGACTGCATTGCATGTTATTATAAAGGCATTGACAGTTTCGCATGTCCTCTAAAGCATAGGTATGTTCCTAACTCCTGGACTACTATTGAAATATTAAAAAAACGAACCTACCTATGGCCTACCACTTGAAATCAATTTAAGATTTAAATAAAATATTATCAATAGTAGTGTGTTAACACCCTAATTCCACGGAAAAGAACACCCAGTCCAGGTAATACCGAGTTACAGTCATTAAAAATTCCGCCATGCTTTTAGTATCGCATCTATTATGGAGGGTTGTCTGATAAACTATTTGGATTAATTCCTACTGTTGAATTTATCATCAAACATAACATAAAAATTCCAAATTTTACCCTTATTGCTTTGATGCCTGGAATCAATTACCAGCAAGGGATGTTTTTAAACGAATACATCTTGGGGGACCTTCAAGGAAAAAGCTTACTCATTCTTAAAAGGCCGGCAACGCAGCAGTAGTAACTAATGTTGCAGCTGTCCTTAAATGGTGATGAGCAGTTAACATTGAATGAGCCATCTATTTAACGTGCTTTTGAATTTGAACGTCTTTTGACCTCATAATGAAAAATCATGATGATATTTATTTTAATCACTAACTTTGCTTTGCAGGCGAATTTTGAAACTAATTGTAAGGAGTACAAAACAAGATTGACGGACTTGGAGGTTAGTTATGAGTCACTTGGGAAAAAAGCGAAAACTCGAGAAGAAGAACTGTTGTCTTTGTTGGAAGAAAGCAAGGCAAAGTGTCGTAAAGGTATGGTATGTATATATATATATATATATATATATATATATAAAATCAATGCCACTTTTCGTTGTAATTTTAAAAGTCAGGAACAGGCTCCTCTATCTAAACCAAATGTTTAGGCTTTGTTCGGACTATTTAGTAGATAGTTTATGTGAATTTTGCACAAATCGGTAGAGCGGTTCTTGATTTATCACATTTTTGTAACAAATGAATTCAATAAATGGCGATACGTAGCGAAGCACGTAACGGGCCGCTAGTCTTTTATATATTTAAAAATGAATGTTTGTATAGCCTTTATAGAATCGTAAACATTTTATTAGCAGTCATGCGTAAGCCTACGAAGGTTTCTGAGTTGGTAATATAATGTTTTACCTTCAAATTTATTTTAGCTTGTGACATAGCTACGCAGGCAGGGCACAGCTAGGTAATTATATAAATACCAGTGAGCCTCGTAGACAAATTTTTCCATAATTTAGATATTTCTAGCCATATTTATGCATATTTTAGTGTTCTCTTCAAATATCGTGATTATACATCATGCCATGTTTTCGTAATACAATAAAAAAATATATTGTCGAATGCATGTTTCATCGAGATTGCGTGAGTGTGCTGCTCTATATATAATAGATACCAACCTCGGAATGATTTCCAAATATACATACACGAATTTAATAATTTAAATCGTCCCTGTAAATGTCAGACAATTCAAAAAGTTTCCACAGTTAAATATCTTGGAGTTTTGCTAGACCAAAGATTGTCTTGGTATCCGCAAATAAATCTTGTTTCAGACTGAATAAAAAAACTTACATGGGTTTTTTAAATATTGCGACATGTAGCTACAAAAGACTTACTACGAAATATATACATAGCCCTCGTACAGCCCGTAATAACTTATTGCATTTCAATATGGGGTGGTGCCGCTAAAACTGAGTTCCTTGTTGTGGAAAGAGCTCAGAGATACTCTTAAAAGTAATGAATTTTAAGAACTATAGATTTGACACAAATCAATTGTACTCCATAAGTGAAGTACTAAGTGTAAGAAAGTTATATATCTTGCAAGTGATATTAAAAATGCATAAATCACTCCCCTATGATACTAAACTACTTGATAAAAGGAAAAATCGTAAAGTTGAAGTAGCTAAATCAGTTCACGTGAGGGCTACTTTCGCTGGGCGCCAATATATTAGACTCAGTAGTCACCTATACAACCAAATTAACAACATCCATAAGATCTATTCTAAAAACATACACGATTGCAAAAAAATTGTTAAAAAAGGACTACTTCCTTTAAGTTATGCTGAAATTGAAGCGTTTTTAAAATGTATGTGTTAAAATGCACAATTTTTACTTAAGTGGTTATTGAATTTTTATGTATGTATGTATTGTCTTGTATGAATATTATATGGTATAAATTATACTTATTATATCATATATCATTTACAAATAAAACACATTTAAAATAATAATAGACTTTTAATTATAAAAATATATATATATTTTTTTATTTGAATAAATAGTACTCAAAATCATATATATTGGAATATGGATATCGTATATATAAACAGGAATTAAGTTTATCGCTTGTACCGCACGACATGTTGAAAACATGTAAAAAAAAGCTTTTGTCAAAAATTTTCGTCATTGATAAATCCCGAACGAAACAATTGCAGTATTTGACGCAGACTTTTAAGCAAAGGAGCTAGCTGATAAGATTTTAAAATATGTCCGTATATTAGCCTGAAAGTTATATTTAAAATACGAAATAATTTCACTGTAAACAACGTAATTTTGAGTTAAATATTGTTAAAAGTTGAAAAATGATAAGTTGAAAAAGTTATGTCGAAAAAACACTTTTTTTAATTTTTCGTCAATTCGTGCGAAATTTCATGCAAATATGTTCAAGGAATAAAAATTTTCATACATTTCATATTCGCTCGTACGCCTGCAGATACTATAACTAAACAAATGTTCGTTTTCATAAAACTGAAAAAAAATAACAGAAAAACTGAAATCTAATCCAAAAAGAGAATTCTACGAAAAGCTAAACTTATTTCTAGGAAATCAATGCGTTTCCTACTATGTTGTCGATACATAATATAATAAGTCTGAAGAAAAGTAGTGTCTGTTATCATGTAAAAATCTATGAACTTTATAACGTAGTCATAGTCACCGTTGCAGTAAATTTCCTATTTCAGTATATTCTACATCTATTAGACTATGCAAACTAAATGTATCAATATCAAGCGTCAAATACTACATGGTTATACACCCACAGTTTGCCGATAAGTTTAGGTTCTGTGTAATAGAACCAATAAACCTAGAATGTTTGAAATAAATATAAATAAAATATTTTAATGGCCATTATTTGTTTTATTGATATATATAAATAAATGTTCAACGCAAAAACAGATTTTCGATCAGATTTTTTTATGTAAAATTTACAAACCCTTAAAATACTACCTAAGTCAATGCATAAAAATATTCATATTCGACTCCACTTATGCCTTGTCCTACCGGCTAACTTAAGTCAAAATTTTTTTTGCTTTTTCCTACATTGCTTTTTAAAAACAACTTTAAATCTTGCGTTTAAGGTTGAATATGCAAAAACATGTTTGTGCCATAACTTTAAACTTTTCAGACTTAATTAGCGACAGTTTTAAGTGTCAGTTTTGTTCGGAACTGTGTGTCTTGGGTATTTTATATCAATGACTAAAGGCCTTGCGGGGTGCTTCACTCGGGTAATTCTCGGATTTTTAGGGTTTTCTGTATTATTATAAAACAGCGATTTTTGGCATAATATATCTGTTTTATTAGCCGCTATAACAAGAATTTTCTTCTTGTTTTAAAAATATCTGTTTTAATTTTTTTTTCTCATAAGATATCTATAAATTTAACGGAATACGATTTATTCTTGGAAACTCGAGTTATAACATACATTTTTTACACGATAATTGCATTTATAGTTTGTCAACAAAATCCCTTAAAGTTGTAGTATTTTTCCATCAAGATCATATTTTCTCCCTCAAGCACCTTTTTAACCGTTCATTCTAAGGATAATTTGACCCGCATTTCAATTGGCATAATTAGTTTTTACTTTACTCTCCCTAGCCCACTTTTTACACAAAATTTTGATCCACGTTATGTGGATCAAAATTTTGTGGAAAATAGATTAATAGATTTTCGTCTGCTTATTGATATTTATACTTTTATAATTATAAAGAGAAAACATCTGTGTTTTTGCATATTTGTAACGACCAAACTCTGAATAAATGCAGAAACTACTGGACTGACCTTAAAAACCATTTACCATTAGAAAGCTACATTATCCAGAAATGACAAAGGCTATTTTTTCCGACTGACCAAAAGAAAGTAATGATTTTGGGTCATGCAAATGGACTCCGTTAAGGGCTAGTATATTATAATTAGATCTAATTTCGAATAAATTTGTAAGTAGGAGATTATATTAAAACTAAATATATTTGTTATCAGGAGGTGCACAGGTCAACTTGATTACAGATTGTTTGAATAAAGATAAAACACAGATCAACAGTGCAGCATCCAATATTTCTATTGACAGATCTAATCTCGAAACACAATTGCTGTTGAAAAATGATACAATATTAGAATTAGAAGCTAAACTTTCAGCACATCTAAGCAAAATAGAATCCTTAGAAATTTCTAACAACGAATTTCAAAATATTATTGATAGTTACAAAGAAAAAATATCTGTAATAGAAAATGAAAATTCCTTACATTTATCGATGATTGAAAACTTAAATTCCATCATTGAAACCCAGAAAAATCTCATTTCTACTTTAAATGAAGATAATGAATCTTATTCTAAAGTTATTGAAGAACTTCAAATGCAACTGAAAAACAAAATTAATTTACAAAGAGAAACCATGCCGGACATTGATATTGAAAGCATGTTAGCAAATGAAGAAATAATTATTGCAAATAATGAAAATTTAAATAACATTATACAGAATTTAAAGTCAGCTCTAAATATAAAAAGCGAGCAATTGACACACTTGAAAGCCGAAGTTGATGAAAATAATTCATTGTCTAATAAAACTATCGCGTTTGAACTAGAGGCTAAGAAGAATGAAATAGAATCACTTATGGAACAAATACAACAATTAAAAGATGATATGAAAATGAAAGATTCTGCTATTACTGACATCACGACTAAGTATAAAAATTTAATCGAAACTGAAAAGCAGTTAAATGATAAATTAACAACATTTCAAGACACCAAAGATCAATTGGAAAAGGATAATAATAAGTACTTGCTTGAAATAACTAATTTGAAAAGCTTAAATGAAAATTTGTTATCATCTGTCGCTAAAAGTAAAAACGATTTAGAACATCTTCAAAAACAAAATGAAGATTTTGAGCAAAAAATTAAAGATTTAGAAAATGATATGGAATCTAATGCTGAATTTATCAAAAAAGAACGTGCAATAAAGCAAAGTGAAATTGATAATCTTGTTAAAGACATTCACAATTTAAAGAATGAAATGGAATTTAAAGATAATACTATTAGTGATCTATGTAACAAAATCAACACATTGCAAATAACAGAAAAACAATTGATGGATAATTTAACTAAAATACAAGAAAACAAGGAAAGTCTAGAGAAAGAAATCCATAAATATTTACTCGAGCTATCGACATTAACAGAAGAAAACAAACAATTAAATCAAGCTGTGGCTAGACAAGAAAAGGATATCGAATGTTTTAAAAAGCAAAATGAACATTTGGAGCAGAAAGTTAGACAATTAGAATATAATATTGAAACTAAAGAAAAACATATTGATTCTCTAAATGAGACGGATGAAAATACTCGTCAACATTTAGAGCAAATAAAATCATATTTTAAAAAAATTAGAAATATCCATTTATCGCTATCAACCGACGTCAAGGAAATTCCTGATGTAATCGATAACTTTGTAGAAGCCTTTAAAATATTAAATGATAGTTTAATAACATTAGATAGCGCAACCACAGAACTTGTTTCACAAAAAGATAAATTATTGGTGTTATTACAAGAAAGACAAGATGATATGACTAAGTTAAATTCCAAATTGAATAATATTTTGGAAATTATTAATTTATTTTGCAATAACTGTAGCGATATTTTAGAAACCAAATTTACTAATGAAGATAATAATGATATCTGTGATAATCTAAAAAACAAACTGAGTAATATTTTTAATACAATTGTGAATGCCCACAATACTCTCTCTCAAAACTTAGAAGCTAAAGATATTGAAATTAATGAATTGAAATCAGTTTTTAAATGTAAAGAATCAGACCTAAATAAGGAAATAACGGAATTATCTAGAGTTAACTATGATGTTCAGACAATAACTAAAAATTATGAATCATTAATCAATAAATGCCACGAAATTACCACTTGTTTAAATATTGAAAAGTGTGTTCCAGAGCAGCAAGATATTATGTCTTTAGATGGCTTTTATCAATATATTTTATTGAATTTAGAAAAAATAATAAATCACTTAGCTTCAGTATCAAAAGAAAGTGTACATAAATGTGACAGTATTGAGCACGTTTTGACTACAACTAAACTAGAAATTGTAAACCTAACTGAAGAAAATAATAAATTATTGGAAAATATATCTAATTTAGAAAATGACAAGGGTATTTTATGTGAAAAAATTAAAACTATGAGAAACGAAAATAATACTCTAATTAATAATATGAAAGAAAGTAATAACTTATTACAATTATTAGATAAGGACCTTAAACTAAAGGCTAGTGATATAGAATTAATGGAAAATAAAATAATAACATGGAAAAATAAATTTGATAACTTAAACCTTACCAGTAATGAAGAATTGAACAATTTAAAAGATGCAAACATGGCTTTGCTTCAGGAAAATTTAGATTTAAAACAGCAAAACAAAGAACTTTCTAATTCACCTTGTAAGGATTGTGCCTTAAATTGTCGCCAAAGTATTAATAATCAAAATATTACATCAGATCTAAAGAATCCTCCTAGTCTTCTTACAATATGTTGCAACAGAATAATTGAAGTCATTGAACCAAACGAAAAGGATTTAAATCCTAGCACAACATCCAGCTCTGAATTCACCCTTTCGGAAAAACGAAATAATTGTCAGTGTGATCAGTATTTAACTACTATAGATATATTAAAAACGGAAAATAATAATATTAAAAGTCAACTTGAAAAATTGAAACTCCAAAATGAGTTTTTGGGTAAAGAACAAGAAGAGGTTCAAAACGAGGTACAGTCTTTATTGAAACTAACTTATGAACTTCAGAAAAAAGTAGGTAAACACAAAACATATTTATCCACTTTGACAGCTACAACATACGCTGAAAACAAATCTCTCAGTTCCCAAGTAAAATTCTTGCAACACAATAACAACAGGTTTTATAACATGTGTCAAAAAGATATACCATCATTTAAAAGACAATTACAGGACCTATTTGTACTTTTAAAGTCTGAAAACGCTAGCAAACAACCCGAGACATATAAGATGAACGTGACTAATAGTACACAATTACATTCAACTTTTAGGAATGAATCTATTTTAGATGGCGACCTATTAATGCTAGACACAAACGTTACTCTTACAGCCTGCGATAATACACTTTTAGGCTATGATCAAACTGGGTTAGATATAACACATGTTTACGCAAGTAACGAAATTGCTTGCCAAACGAATATAGATGAAATAAATAAAACTGATTTATTGCATTCTCAGATGGATAAACAACCATGTGAATTTAAAAAAGCAATCGAGTCTCTTAAAGAAGAAAATTATAGACTTCATGAACTTGTCAATGACTACACAAAAAATATAAACAAACGTGAAACGAAATCCTTAAGCCCAACAAAAGAAATTATTGAGGAAGGTGATTGTCCTTATTGCTCATATGGCCGAAAACTAATTTTATCTGAAAAATACGTGCTGAAAATTCAATTAGAAAAAACAGAAATCGAAAAGAAATATGAAGACCTTAAACTTACAATACCAACTGTAGAATCTCTAACAAAAAAGATAGAAGAACTAAAAAATTCACTACAAGAAAATAAATTAAATATCAAAAGTCTTGAAGAGGAAAATGAAGCTTTATCTAATCAAATAATGGAAACTATATCTGAGGCAGATGAATTAAAAAAGGAACTAGAATCCTTAAATGATGTTAATATTCAATTAACCAACAAAAATACTGAACTAGAAGTAAAAATACAAACTCTACGATCTGAAACTAACTCTCCTATCAAACTATCGTGTACAGAATGTCGACTTAAAAACAATTTAAATAATTCGAACAATAGTCCTAAAACAGGTTCTCGTTTGAAATTAAACAGAAGTTACAGTGATTCAGAGAGTTCATCAAGATATAACAAAATATGTATTTTACAAAATGAACTCCATGCTGGAAAGGAAGATTGTCAAGAAATAAAGGAAGAAGTAACTACAATTAAAAATCACTTAGAAGGAAACAGCCGCATTGGCCAGGCTATGGATTTAGATGAAAGCATAGGAGGAACTGAAATCTATTTGTCTAGCATTAATATTGATAACGGTGATAAATCGTATTATTTGCAAGAGCAGACTTTAGATAATTGCAAATGCGAAATAGAAGATTGCTTTAACTTCTTAATCGAAAAATCTCCTATCCTTAATATTAAAGTTGACCGAAACTGTAAAATAATTGACATAATTAAAACAGTGTATGAAAAATTAATCAGAAAACAGAATGAAGTGGAAAACTTAGTAAATAAATTGAAAGACTTGGATGAAGCTAAACAAATACTGCAAAAACAAGTAAACCAAATTTCAGAAGAAAAAGCCGCAATTGTTAAAAAAATGGAAGAAAACTCAAATTATTTTCAAACATTAGCAGAAGTAATATCTGTTATTCAAACTAATTTATCTAGTATAAAATTTGTTGATAAAAATGACATGGTTTCGGAATTCAGAGATAAATATATTTTAAAAATTGACAAAGAGTTTGGATTAAATGGCTTACCAATATTTGACGCGCTTATGGAACATATGAGTAATAAGAATATAGAAGATTTAAAACATAAAGAGGACGAATATAAGCATTTGCACGAAGAAAATAAAAAATTAAATGAAAACTTGATATGTATTAATAATGATTTGTTAGTTTTGAAATCGGAACAAAGTGAATTAGAAAAACAATACAATTTATTAAAATTACAAAAAGAAAACTTACATGAAGTATGCAATGCAGTCACATTGGACTTGATACGAAAAGATGAAGCATTACAAAGTATTATTGATGAGACAATTCTAAAGTTAAAAGATAGTAAATTTTCTATCGAAATAGACCTTAATTGGCCATTAAGTGTAACGATGAAATGTTTATTTGACAGTTTACTTAATGCGATTCTAATAAATAATAACAATACAGAAAGTCTTGACGTTCTAAATATAGAATTAAAAGATACAAAAACACAATTACAAAATAAACATTCAGAGATTACATCATTAATGGAAACTAATCAAAGTATTTCGTTAGCCTTATCTGAAATGGAACACAAATTACTGTCACAAATATCATTAAACTCAGAGCTAAATGAAATTTATAAAAAGAAAGTCGAAGAGAATGATATTAACGTTAATGCCTTAGAAAAAATAACCGAAGAAGTAAAAATTCTTAAAGAACTAGTCAATTCAAAAGAATCTGTGATAGCATCAATGACTACTGAACTAGACAAGCTAAAGAAAATACAAGATACTGAATTAAAATCTCAAATAACAAACCTTTCTCAAACGATAACAGATTTACATAATGAAATTGAAAATTTAAAGTCTACCAACATAATCATTTCAAACGAGAAAGATTTATTAGAAACTCAATTAGAACAAGCTAATGATATCATAAAACAAAATAAGATTGATTTAAATAATATCACTTCAGAAATTTTGACTATAAAGGAAACTGTCAAAGACAATAACAGTGTCATAGAACAGTTGAAATTAGAAGCCAAGGATTTGATTAAAGCAAAGACAGAACTTCAAGAACAATTAGAATTGCAGTATAAAAATTGCACACAATTGCAGTCAAATATCAAGACACATGAGAAGACTGCTGAAATTCAAAGCAAAATGATAAGAAGGTAAGTGATAATAAGGTGTAATTTAAATCGTACTTATATACATAGTCTGGCTGTAAATACAGTTACACTTATAAAATATTCGATTTGAATTTGGAATGTCATTTTTATATGATTATTTATTGTGTTTTCTCATCTTCGCGCCAATACGTTATAAAATATTTTGTGATGTTAAAATGAAGTGGAGTGATAAAAAGAATCGCTGTGATTGCATTACACTTAGTAGGTATGGAGCCAAATGTAAGGTTGGGGCTTATAAATGTATTTTCGTATTGTTCATACAAAGGAAATTATTTTTATTATTATTTTTTATTACTTTTTAGGTATAATTTTTTATTTATTTATAATATGTATGTGCCGTTTTGATTGATGACTTATTGCCACCTTGCGGGTAGTGCCATGATGAGATTTTTGATTTAAAAAATCTGGCAGGTAGTATTCACAGTGTTCTTTTGAGGTTAGCTTTATGCTTCCTAAAGAGTTCTGCAGTCGGAGCAAGGTCAGGGCTATACGGAGGAGGCATCAACACATCCCAGCCAAGCTCTCAATTTTTGCTGCGTGACTAGATGAATGCAGTCTGGCGTTGTTATGGTGGAACACCACGCCCTTCGTATTCACCAGCTCCTGCCGGTTTTTCTCAATAACTTTTTTAACCTCATTAGTTGGTGACAGTAGAGGTCAGAATCGATAGTTTTACCCGGTGGCAAAAGCTCATAGTGGACGATTCCTTTCCAATCCCACCATACACATAGCATCAATTTGTTCCGAGTCAGGCCGGGCTTTGCCACGGTTTGTGGGACTTGTCCATGCTTCGACCATAATCTTTTTCGCACAGTCAGTCACTCATTTTTCAACACCCGTAATCGATTGTTTAAGAAATGATTCGGAATTGTTACGTTTCAACAAAGAATCACAAATGAAAACCCGTTGCATTAGGTTTCTCTCAGTGAGATCATGTGGTACCCAAATGTCAATTTTTTCTTGTACCCAGACTTTCGTAAATGACGTAAAACTGTTTTATGATCAACATCCAGTTCTTCAGCAATGTCGTAGCTAATAATATGTCGATCTTGCTCCACTTTCTCAAAGGTGGCACTGATTTTATCTGCGACAGTAAGTCTGAAGACAGACAGAAGTCCAGAGCGAACCTCATCTTTCACACTAAAATTTCCAGGCTTGAAATGCTTGAACCACATTTGTGCTACTCTTATTGACACCGCATTAGTTCCGTAAACCGCACAAATTTTATTCGCGGCGTTCATCGCATTTTTACTTTTTTGTCATAAAGCTTTAAAATATACCGAATTTCTTCGTCACATTCTTTTTCTTGCTTGAAAAACAATTGAAAAATGGCGGGAACTAGTTTTTTTTATTTATTGCATCTTCAGAATGTCACATTTTTAATGGTATTAAAACCAGCCAGTTACATTCAGTACAGCCAAAGAGGTTTAGTATCTTCACGCCCGTATCCCCGAAAGGGTAGGCAGAGGTACAGCAAGTGCACCCACGATTAGCCGAAGATACTTGGTCCCACAATGTGATAGGTGGCCAGCCTATCGCCAACCGGGCACTTTCCAATCCCGGGCAATGTTGTTTTTATCGGAAAACTGAAAAAACACATTTTATAATTGCCCGACCCAGGAATCGAACCCGGGACCTCATGCGGTCAACTCCGACACCGGACCACTAGACCACAGAGGCGATAACCAAACCATAACTTACACAAACCAATATACACAAATTTCATATTTATTACATAAATCGAACATATTTATTATTCATATTTATTACACAAATAAAATTTTTTTTTTTTATTACATAAATCGAACATATCGATTCTGAAAAGCCTCTGAAAATTTGGCCGGACCTTTAAAAGCAATCCTGTATACACTAACATTAATTTATCTTGTAACAATATACACAAATTTCATTCGCATGACGTCACTGACTTTTACAGTATTTTTGTTTGTTTTTGTAGTTTGCAAAGTAAGCAGTCTCTAGAGCTTTATTGTATTAATATAATGTTTAAACTTAAGCTGAAATTATGAATTTGTTCTTAGATTGCAAAAATCACAGGAAGATGCTGACCAACAGCGCATGGAAAAGGACAAAGAAATCGAATCAAAGACTAATGAATGTAAAGAACTGTCCAAAATTGTACAAGAATGCAAAGAGACTATAATTATATTGGAAAATGCTAATAAAAATTTAGAGGTAAAATCTTATCTTCTTAATATACAAACTAGATGCATTGGGCAACTCGCTGCATTATAGAAGTTTTTGATAAACCCCGCGAGAACAACTAATTTTACCGGGATAAAAAGTAGCCTATGTGCTTTTCCAGTTCATCGTCTACATGTGTGCCAAATTTCATCAAAATTTGTTGAGTAGTTTTTGCGTTATTACAAACATCGATTCATCCATTTTTTTTATGGAATAGGGGGCAAACGGGCAAAAGGCTCACCTGATGGTAAGTGAACACCGCCGCCCATGAACAGCTGCAACACCGTAGGTACTGCAGGTGCGTTGCCTACCTTTAAGGAATGAATACGCTCTTTTCTTGAAGGCCCCCTAAGTCGCATCGGTTCGGAAACACATCCGCTGGTAATTGATTCCACAGAGCAGTCGTGCGGGGCAAAAAATACCTTGAAAATTGCACTGTAGTGGACTTGCAGACATCCAAATGGTGAGGGTGGAATTTAGAATTTTGGCGTGATGTCCGATGGTGGAAATCAGTGGGTGGTATTAAGCCGAACAACTCCACGGAACACTCCCCGTCGTAATAGCGATAGAAGATGCAGAGAGAACCAACATCTCTTCGCAACGCCAAGGATCAAGCCGATTAGAAAGAGCCCGATCATCAACAATACGAGATGCTCTACGCTGTATGCGATCAAGAGAAAGGAACTGGTACTGCGGAGCCCCTGCCCAAAGATGAGAACAGTACTCCATATGAGGCCTGACTTGCGACTTGTATAGTCGCAAACGGTCGGCTGGTGTGAAGTACTGTTTCGCTCTGTTCAGAACACCAATTTTTTGGACGCCAGCTTTGCTTTACCTTCCAAATAACTACGAAACTGGACGTTACTCGATATGTCGACATCAAGAATTCCAATGCTGGCTGAGGCAATCAAAAGAGTATTCTCAAAACGAGGGGATACGGCAAAAGGTGTTGGCGGTAAACGCACAAACTTGTGTCTTCCTTGGGTTGTATTGGGCTAAAGTCGACTCCATTCCGAGACTTTGTTCAATAAATCCTCGACTTCAGACACAAGTTTTTTCCGGCACTCGTCAACATGTTCCCGAGAAATGTTAGTGCGGCCGGAATATACAGCATCTCCTGTACTGTCGTCTGCATAACGATGAATGCCGTTAATTTGCAGCATATCATTGATATGCGGAAGAAACAAAGTAGGAGATAGCACACAGCCTTGGGGAACACCAGCATTGACAAATTTTGGGTCTTAGCATACACCGTCGACAACAACCTTAATGCTACGATCTGTCAAAAAACTGTGATCCAGTTGCATAATTTATCGGGAAGTCCATAAGATGAAAGTTTCGCAAGAAGTGCTTTGTGCCATACCCTATCAAAGGCTTTCGCTATGTCCAAACTAACAGCTAACGCTTCCCCCTTTGTCTCAACTGCCTCCGCCCATCTATGAATAAGGTAGACGAAAAGGTCACCTGCTGAACGACCGCGACGGAAACCATGCTGACGGTCACTTATTAGCAAATGCTTTTCTAGGTACCTTAAGAGCTGGCAGTTGACAGTGGATTCCATTATCTTTGAGAACAAGAAGGTGATAGCTATAGGCCGATAATTGGACGGATCTGAACGATCACCTTTCTTGGGTATTGGGTGCACTAAAGCTGTCTTCCAGGAATTTGGTACGACGCCTGAATTATACGAGAGCCGAAAAAGTCGCGTCAACACCGGAGCCAACTCGGAAGCACACGTTCTTAACACGATTGGTGGAATAGCATCAGGCCCACTCGACTTATGGATATCCAGGGAAACTAAAGCTTTTCGAACAGAGGTTTGAAGAAATTTAACCTCTGGCATTGTACTATCACATACTAAAATAGTTGGTGGTGTATTTTCATGGTCATCCAAAGTCGAGTTCTTTGCAAAAAGTGAGCCCAAAAGATCGGCCTTTTCTTTTGCCGTGTAGGCCAAAAAGCCATTATTATTGTACAGAGATGGAAGGGAAGGCTTACAGAAATTCCCTAAAACAGCTTTGGCAAGGGACCAGAACGCACGTGTTCTCGAGAGAAGGCGAACTAATTTCTTGCCAATTCTATTAATATGCTCCGACTTTGCCTTTGCAATAACTCTTTTGAAGGACCTAGATGCTTCTTTCTGAGTAAACTGGTTTTTTCATCACAAGCCGCTGATGCACTGGCCCAGGCTTGGTAGCACTCTTGCTTATGACGTAAAGCCAATTTGTATTGGCGACTAAACTAGGGCTGGGACTTGCCACCGATTGGCACCACAGAGGATGGAATAAAAAGTTCCATACCCTGTAGCACCACAGCGCGAGTATAGTCGTTGCTGTCTATGCGTAATCATAGGATGGAAAGGTCCTTGCCCTCAAGACTGCTGAGGCGACGAGAACAGATATCCTCTCTAACGTAGGCGCAAACTCCAGCCCGTGGTACAAAGGAATGCTCCAATTTGTACCTGGGTAAGAGGGATAAGAGGTATCAGTCAGAGAAGATATCTGTGTCTCAGTAAGGAAGAGCAATGCCGGCTTTGCCGTCTCAAGATGGTAGTGGACGGCATTTAGATTAGAGTGAATTCCCCTTATGTTGTAGAACACCACTGTAAGCATGGAAGGGGTTGCCTTAATGTTAATGCTCCGTTTTCCTTGAGCAGATTTGGGATCGAGCGCATTAAGGGCAGCTTGAGCATCCATGATTAGGTTGTTTATTAGATCCTGAGCATGGATGCCCAGAGGGGGATTCTCCACTGCTGATGCAAGTGGTACCCCCCTGGGGTATACTACCTTTAAAAAATGCGCTATCCATAGTGTAAAGGGGGGAGGGGGGGAGGGCCATCGGGACTCTCACAAACCGGACGAAACGCAGCAGCAGAGCTGCTACTTCACGCCGGTATTATGTGAGAGAATGGTATTTCCCCTAGAGCGCCGGCCCATTCGGCTGCAAATACAGCGTAGCACTACACTAATTGACTGACTGCACTGGTGGAAACGGTTATTCCACCAACGGGCGATGGAATCGTCACATCCCGACGACGCCGGCAATCGGGTAAGCCGATCCATACCTCCAAACATCCAAACTTTCGCATTAATAATATTAATATAGTTTAAATTACGTATCACATTGTTTGTCCGCTATGGATTCATAAACTACTGAACCAATTTCAATGAAATTTCCTATATCTACTGTTTGGTCCGACTTAAAAGACAGAATAGTTTTTATCTCGATTAACCCCTCAGACTCAGACAGAATTTGTCTACATTTGCAATAGGCATAATAATTAGGTAGCAAAGTTCTGCAATGTCTCTGGGTACCAACGTGTTACCTAATCAAGTCGCAAAAGCTGCAGTGCTTTTGTTGCTGTCAGATTCGGGGTTGGAGGGTAGGGTAGCTGGTAAAATTATGTATGTGACATTTCAACCCCGCCACACAGATGCACTAATAATATCTTTGCCTCATATAAATAATATCACTGGACAAATTATAAGAATTTGGGGTAAGCAAAGTAAGCAATTTATTTGCTTGTAGTATGGGTGTCAGTCAACGATACTAATACATAAAGATACATATATAAATACTCAAACAGATTTAATAAACACCAAAACCCAGAAATACAAACATCTATGCTCATCACATAAATGTTTGTTCCTGTAAGGAATCAAACCCGAGCCCCATTAATGCGTAGTCAGGTTCTCTAACCTCTCGACCAACGGGGCGTTAAAATATAGGTTGTTTTATTACATATTAATAGAACCACCTGGTTGTTTGCTATCCTTAAAAACAATTTACAAACACTGCAAAAATAACTATTTTTAGAAATGTAGGTGTAACTCTTCATGTAGGTACAGTAAAAGTTACTGTACCCAAATGTACTGTGAATTTAGACCTGCAATTTTCTTTGACAGGCGCGTATTCTTGAAATGGAAGTTACTTTGAATGAAAGAAAACCCAGAATGTCTGTTGGGACAACAGTAAATGCCAAGAGTAGACGGCAGAGTATTTATGATTCCAAGCGGAACTTCGAAGATTATGACGGTATGTATCAATGCATATTATAAAACAATCTTATCGCGTATTTTGTGTGTATGCATATAATATTATTTCAGCGGCTTGAAAGAGATGAGTTAATAAATAACTCGTCTCTTTTAAGACGCTGAATGGGCTTACATACATAAGATCGTAAGATAAGTTTTGATAACTCAAGTGTTCCTAGATAAATGACGTTAAAAAACTATCATGGGTTTCCAATTAAAGGGCTCATCATGAGGATACTAAAATGATATATCATGATAATTATAATTTTAAAGATACAATAATACATAAGGAATACACGTTATTATAACATATGTTTTTCTTATTTATATATGTAATTATGCATGTGTTGAGTGCGTAAATCGTGTGTCTTTATTTTTATTGATGTGGAAAGTATGATAAATGTGATTGATGAAATGTACCACGGACTCTTTTTTATTTTCCGAATCAGTCAGTTTTATACATAATACACTGTTTTTTGCTCAGTGGTCTCGCAAAGAATACATGTTAGAATTGCGGAAGGTTACAAATTGAATTAATTTACACTGTCTGAAACGTAAGTTCGGGTATACTTTACCAAAAATAAATATGATGGACGGAGAGTCTTAAAGATAGAGGAGGATATATGGCGTTGTAATTTGATGAATAGTAAACATTTCTTTGAAGGATGCAAATGTATTTAAACCAATAATATACTGCATTTGCGGCGGTTTAGTTTAATTTGTCATATGTTGAATGTGAGCACACCATTAACGGTTTTGCAATCACTCGAAATTCATTGCATTCGTTAATAAAAAAAAAAACTCAATACCTGACATTTTTTGCACAGGCTTCGTAGAATGTCAGGTATTTGGCATTGGCAGGTGGCAATGGCGAGTGCTAACCCATATTTATTCGGGTCACTTTTGCAGTTCATAAAGTTTGCTATCCATTTATGTCAAAGAGAACTTTTTGTATTACAGAAGAGAGAAAAGCGTTAAAATCACACACACCTACCGAAGACTCATTTATGGATATAGATGGCCACAGTTCAAGTAGAAGTACGCCAGTTAGATTAAATGCAAGGTAATTTTTAAATTAATTATAATTTAGTCAACACGTGTAAGTAGGGATACACACATTTTTACTTAAAAACCTTCCAGGTTAAACTCAGTTCACAACAAAATCTAGACTTGCTTTGTTTAATTACTCTTTTCTTACAAACATGTCCTACAAAGACTCTTGACACCACCTTTGTACAGCGCTCAATCAATACAATTATGTCAGCCTTTGTCTCCCTCGATTACTATATCGTTTTACATTTTCGTCATGTCTGTTTAACAATCTTTCATCTACCTTGTCATCTACATGTCCGACTCCGAACCAATGGAGCAAAGCATTTTCATGTCAAAAATAGGCTTATACTAGTCGTTTTTAAAGTTGTATGTCTACAATTTTGTTTTACTTGTATGTAATTTATTTCATATAAAAAGAGAGGGCCATTGATAAAGTGTAGCACAAACTTATACAAGGGTGGATTGAAAAGTACTCGGCCTAACACAGATTCATTCATTAAATAAGGTAATGGCTTCAGTATTCTGGGACTCGAAGGGTGTGATTATGGTTGATTATCTTGAAAGGGGTCAGACTATAAACTCTGATTACTACTGTGTCTTACTGCGTCGTTTACGAAAGGAAATAAAAAAAACGCCCAGGAATGCTCAGAAGAAAAGTCATGTTTCACTAAGATAATGCCCATGTTCACACGTCTATGCAATCAATGGCTGAAACCCACAATTCTGGCTTTGAACTATTACCCGTCAGCGGCGTGCACAGAATTATGACACCGGGTATGCAGCTGTGTACTCGATCACAAAAAAATTTCTTATAGATTAGTAGCATAGCTACAGCCACGCGACGGATCTTTAAATCAGAAATCATGCCAACAGAATAAGTCTTAGATGTACTACTATTCATGTACATCTTCTACGGCAACGCAAACAAAACAGCAATCGATCGTCGCGGCGAATGAAATTGTAATAAAATAAGTAAAATAATAAGCTAAATTAATATCTAACTACTCACCTAGTCAACTTCAATTTTCACTGAAGGTTCTGATTACTTGAGATTACTATACACCGATATAAATAAACGCAAGATTTTGACCACCTCAAATATATTATCCAAGTGAGTGATAGTTACAGAACACATCCCTTGCGAGATATCCGATATGGCCTTATATAATATAAACTTAATAATAAAATTACGGGTTAGGAAAAAAACAAACTACTCATTCATTTATAGATTACTAGCGACCTGCCCGCGGTTTCATCCGCGTAGCTTTTGTTCTCGTAGGAATATCTGAAAGGTTTATATACTGAAACCTTCCTCAAGAATCAATCTATCTATTAAAAAACCGTATCAAAATCCGTTGCGTAGTTTTAAAGATTTAAGCATGCATATGGACATAGGGACAGACAGAGAAAGCTGCTTTGTTTTATACTATGTAGTGAAATCTATGCGCCTATCCTTTTTTAAATATGATTTTAGGATATCGTCATAGAAAGTTGGATTGCGTTTAAATTCTATCATTAATGTCGTTTCTATAGAAATCATGGAAAGCTCTGTGAGTCGTTGATTTTGTGTTTCTCAAATATGTGGGTATATGTTTGCTGGCCTTGCTGGTTTAATTGTAACTCGGGTACACACCTACATTTAGACACGATTTGAATCTTTTCACTGAATGACAAAATAGAAAAAACTTGTTATTTTTAATTTTTAATAAACACACATTTTCAACACAAACTTCACAATCAAATAATTATTATAGAAACTCAGTAATAACCTATTAAATGTACCTACACACTTTCAAATATTAAAATGAAAACTTTATATACTGGCACAAACAAAATAATAAACAATGCTTAACAGTTATCACACGAAAAAGTAAATGGCCCCCGCGAAACACAAAACATTTCTGCTATTTAAACAAATAAAACCTTAATAAACAAGAATGCATAATGTGAGCATACTGTTTTGCCAATAATATTTCGTCTATTATTTTTACCCGGAATATAGAACAAGCTCGCAGTACTTGCCGTACAAAATAGCATGATTGTGTGAGTGAGCCAATTACGTGCGGATAGGTAATTATGTCTCGCACACATTTACAATGTGAGGCAGAATGGTAGCGGCAGTAGTTTGCGTTTGATATTATTTATCGTTTAATAAACGCCTGGCAAATATGTTTGAGTGCTGTGCTTGCAAATAGGTGCTATTTAAAAATATAAGGCGTTTTTAAGTTATTATATTTTGTTTATTCATTTATTTATAATTAATTAAAGTCATCTAAAACGTATGAACGTTTTATTAAAATATAGGCATAGCAGTGCTTCTTTGCCTCTAAACAGTGCACGCCCCTGTTACCCGCATCCGCCTTATTCACCTGATAAGGCACCGTCAGACTTCTTTCTGTTCCCTAACTAAAAAAGCACTTGGGAGGTTAAAGATTTTCGACAAACGACGAAGTCAAAACAGCAGTAGACGCATATTTTGACTGTAAGGAAGAATCATTTTTTTTAACGGTCTAAATGCTTCGAATGGGAGATGGCAAAAGTGCATTGATCTTAATGGTGATTATGTAGAAAAATAAAAATATAACTGATTTAGTATGTGTTTATTTTCTTGGTTAGGCCGAATACTTTTCAATCCACCCTCGTATGTAATTTTACTAAGATATTGTCCATCTTTGTTATGAAGACTTAATTGTGTGTTTGCCTCCCATGCTGCTCGCGAAAGATGCCTGTATACTACTAATATTGGAATGTTATTCGAGATCAAAAATTTAAACTATGGTGTAGCTAATTTAATGTCACAACCGTGTTTTTGTAGTTTGTCAAAAAGTACTAAGTATAATGAAAAATTGTATGTATACCTTACATTCATAAAACTAAATATTGCACATAGATTTTTTATATAAGACATCTAAAAATATGAATCAACAATAAAACTGTTTAAAATATAATTGTGCATTTTTGTTATCATACAGGCAATAAGGAAGAAGCTGTATACATTAGGCTTTTAAAAATATTAATATTATTATATAAAAATTGGTAATGGAATTATAATTCGATGAACGTCTATAGTGTATGACTAGTCGCCATTTTGTTTGTTCATTCTATATTTGACATTTGTCGTGATTGAATTTGCTTCAATTCAATCACGACAAATGTCAAATATTCGGTTTTCATTTTTGTTCATGTTTTCTTTATTGTGTTAAATATGTTTGTTGTATTTCCATGATCCCATATACCATAAAAGGATTATCAAATAGTCACTTATTCTTATTATAAATCAAAACATGAAGATAATTAGACTGTCTAGAAAAATGTTGAATATACCTGAATGGTCGATTTGGCGGCAAATGGAAGTTACCATGTTTACATATTTAATCTCGAATTCTATTTCTGATTATAGATGATAGATGACTTACTCTGGGTATGATAGCACTTCTGTACATAATATTTTCGCCACATAAATGTCTGAGTTTGTTATCAAAACTCTACCATCTCATAGTCATAATGGTAGTGAAATGTGTAGCTGCTTTTTAAATGAATTTAGCCACAATTATCATCATGTTTATATTACAAGGTAGCAAACAAGAAGATGGCTCTCCTGACGGAAAGAGAAAAGCAAATAAGAAGATGGCTCTCCTGATGGAAAAAGAAACCATCGCCTATAGACACCAAATATGTTAATGGTGTGTTGATATCCGTGTGGCGGGTTGACAATACAACATGCATAAGTCTACCGGCTACCTTACCCTCCAAACCGGAACATGGCAATGACGCTATTGTGGTTGGAATGGGTAAGGCGGTGGTACCAAATACACGGGCGAGACCTTGCGGAACTCTACCACCTAGTAGTCACGATGGTATTGACACTTACAGCCAATCTATCGCCGCTTGCGGCCTGCCTAGCAGAACGGCTAAGTTGTTTAGAGACTAAAAGCGTTAATGTTTAGAACTCTTAACTGTCAAACATTTTTATTTATTTTGGTCTGTACAATTAATATGTTTTTATTTCTATTCTACAGCTTTATGTACTTGGCTTATCAATACTTTTAGCGATAGCTTAGTAGATTCTCGTAAGATTGTGTAAAAAAATATGTAGTCGGTTGACCCTGCGGGCCATCCCTGCAACTTCCTGCTAAATTAAGGTATTTTAAGCTCAAAACAGTAAAAACTATAAGTATAGATTTTTTCAGTTCATACATCTGTTTTGTTAAAAATGGCAATATATTGATTTTTGAAAAGTTGTATATTTTGGAAACGATGATCGATTTTGATCTTTTGAATGGCATTCAACTCAATTTTTGAGATATAAATCTCTAAACAATCGATTTAATCGATAGGTTGAAAAATTTCGAAGCAACGTTTCGAAATTTTTCAACCTATCGATTCGATTTCAATTTCGAAAAAATATTTTTTTCAAAAATTTTTGTCATCGATAAATCCCAATCAAATTGCCCGATTTTGGTCCACTTAACGGTATTTGAAGCAGTTTTTAAAGGAGAAAAGCTGATAAAATTTTCAAGTCAGTCGGTGTATTAATATTTGACCGCCCCGTTGGTCGAGTGGTTAGCGACCCTGACTACGCAATCGACGGGGCTGGGGTTCGATCCCCGACGGGGATCATTTCATCATCATCATCATCAATGATGATCACACAACATTTGTGTGATGAGCACAAATGTTTCTATTTCCGGGTTTGGGTGTTTATTAAATATATTCTAGTATTTATATATACACATACATACATACAGACATACTGACGTCATCGTAAAAATAGTCGGAAAAGGTTCCTAGGAACCTCAAAACGTGGAGATCTGGTGAAAACTCGATTTTCGAAAATCGGGGCAAAATCAGTAACTTCCTTGTCTACAACTTCCTTCTACTGTGAACATCTATTGAAACTGTCATATATCTAATAAAATGATTGTGTTTTTATTACAGGCGAGATAGCTCTCTATCCAGACATGATAATGTAAGTATCCTTAATTTTATCTTTTTTAAACCATTAAGAAGCATTGCTATGCGATTTTAAGATAGTGCTTACTTGGTATATGCTTATAAAAGAAATACAAAATATTAAATTTGTAAACCCCATAAAAACGGGTTCAATTCAAAATTTGTAAATAAGTAAATTTATTAATACCTTTTGATAAATTTTAATCTTGAATATTGTACGAGCTTCGAGTCAGAATTGTGCAATAAAAGATCACTTATATTAAAACCGTGTATTTACAACACAAATATACAATACACCACAATACACACTGACTAACACTAATAACACCATCACTATAGTCCATTAGAACTGACTAAACCGTTTAACCGTAAAAAAAATTGGCGTTGTCATTAAATTGGGAAAACGCCGCATCTTTCGAGAATGTATGGCTCAACTTCGGAATGTCAAAATTACATCTAGCAATTTGCTTGACAGAGTTCGCGAGATGAAGAGAATCGTCCGGGAAGTTCAATGAGTTCTCGTCAACGGCGACAATCAGCGTACGACATGCGAAGACAATTGCGAAACGGTATTTATTACTTCTATCAGCTAAACATCCATATATACATATACCTTTACAGGTAAACATTGGAGATGTATATATATATATATATATATATATATAGGTAAACATTGGAGATGACTGAGAGAAAGATGAAATAGCGTAGCGTTTAGAAATTCTATCCAAGTAGTGATGTAAATTTCATTAATTCTCTTGTTGTCCGAGTTCCATGTTGGTCCGGGCCCCTTTTAGGGTTCCGTAGTAAACTAGGAACCCTCATAGTTTCGCTATGTCTGTCCGTCCGTCCGCAGTCTAGCTCAGATATCCTTAGTATAAGAATTCTCTAAATTGGCATGAATACAGTGTTAGTTTTCCTTTTTACTTTATTATATTTACTACTACCGTGATCATTTTTCTCACCCGCAAAACCAAACGCTTAGCTAGCAGAGGGGGGCACACATAGTTCTAAGAAAAATTAGCACTTTAAAATTTAATATTTCACAGACGCGTCCCTTAATTGAAAAATTGTTCTTAAAAACACAATGTTGCCCGGGATTGGATAGTGCCCGGTTGGCGATAGGCTTGCCACCTATCACATTTGTGGGACCAAGTATCTTCGGCTAATCGTGGGTGCACTTGTACCTCTGCATAACCCTTCGGGGATATGGGCGTGAAGATACTTTTTTTTGTTTCCACAAACTTACAATATTTGTTTGCTATCCATCGTTACCCCACATGATGGGGTAAACGAGAAAAAAAATAGCATCCTCACTTTACATGTAGAGCTACCTTAAAAATATAATATAATGAAGTTAAAAGGAAAACCTTAAAAATATAATATAATGAAGTTAAAAGGAAAACTTATCACGGCATAGAAGGCTTTACAAGTTTTTGAGTAATAGTCGACCAACTTATAAAATGTACTTGGATAAGTTTTTATAGACGGTGAACCTGTGGTGCGGATGTATCCGCGTTGACGTTAAATAAGTTAAATGTTCATAGCATGAAACTAAAAAAGTCCTCTTTTTAGTATTATTGTGATGGGCAACTGCGGAACCCTACATTACGCGTGGCCCGACATGCACTATTCTATTTTTTAGAATAGATCAACTTCCTAAAAGCTTTTTTTTATAAGATAGCAAACATTCAGATGAATCTCCTGATGGAAAGAGTAAACCATCGCCTATAGACACCAAAGATGTTAATGGTGCGTTGCTATCTTGTGGCGAGGTCTAATGCCACATGCATAAGTTTACCTGCTACCTTACCCTCCAAACCGGAACACGTGACTAGCATTGACGCTATTGCGTCAGGAATAGGTAAGGCGGTAGTACCCGGTCGAACAGATGCAGAACTTTACCAACTAGTAGTCACGATGGTAGTGACCGTATAGCCACTCGGTCGCCCTTTACGACCTGCCTGAAGCTAATCATATTGTGAAAGGCGAGAGAAAGCAAATACGTGTTATTAACATAGTGACTACTTACCGTAGATTTCTATAGCGTCTCGACCGGGTGTGGTATTACCACTTTACTAATTTCGGTCGCAACAGCATCGTTGCTTGTCGCTATTGTGTTCTTTTAGAGGGTAAAGTAGTCGGTAATATTATACATGGGCTTTCAAACCTCGTCACACGGATAGCTATACTCCATTAACATCTTTGGTGTCTATAGGTGATGGATATATCTTTCAAACAGGAGAACGACCTGCTTGTTTGCTATCCTATGAATGAAAAAAATCCACTACGCGGTAAACAAAATGGTCCCGGCAAAATGCGACTTTGCATTACGCAAAGCGCGCACCGTCAGCTTTGCGTAATGCAAAGTCGCATTTTGCCGGGACACAATATTGAGTTAATGTATGTAGATTGTAGAGCCGGTGCATAAGGCTTTTTTATATCATTAGATAACAAAAAGTAGATGGCCCTCTTAATGGAAATAAAAACCACTATCTGTAAATACCAAAAATGTTAATATTGCGTAGTTATCCGTGTGGCAATGCCACATGCATAAGTCTACCGGCTACCTTACCTTCCAAGCCGGACTACGGCAAGGACAAACATTGCCGCTATTGTGGCAGGAATAGGCAAGGCGGTAGTACCTAATATCGGTTGCGGAGCTCTAACACCAACCACCTAGTGGTCACGAGGTTAGTGACCCGTACAATAGGGTGGGTCGAATTTTTTTTTCTTAGCATGCGGTAGACAATTTGTACCTTATCAAAAATAAATCTTTTCAAGCAAAAAATTTTATTCATTTTTTTAAACAAATTCCGCGTTTTTTGACCAAGATTTTTTTTTAAATATTTATTTAAAAATTTTGATTATTTAAAAAACGGGTGGGCTACCTCAAAATGTTGAGTATTTTTTTTTTTATAAAAAAAAAAATCTTTTTGTAAGGTATAAATTCTACCTCCATGCTAAGAAAAAAAAATTCGGCACATCCTAACATATAACCAATCGTTCGCCTTTTATAACTGCCTGGCAAAATGGCAGATGGTCTATTCTTCAAAGGGAACTCGATCCAACACGAGGAAGCTGTGCTTGAGTTACATGATGCAAGAAATTTTCCAGAGTAACTCATACCCGTCTACTCTACTTAACTACTGCTAAAATTATGTGACAAACTAACGTTAATGGTGGTGAGACTATGTGCAGCGGTGGATAATTTATAATGCAAATTGCATCTCGTGACCGTCATGATGGAAGTATGATTAGCTTTGGTCCCCTCTTATGAGCTGCCTGGCAGAAAAAATCTGCAGCCTATTGTCAAAAGGATTTAAGTCCAAGGGCTTAGATATAGATTTTTCAGCAACAATTCCAATTGTTTTATTTAAATTTCAAATGTTCCCTTACAGAGACCTCACATAATCACAGCGGAATCAATAGTCACGAGTCGTCAACAAACGGAAGCATAGAAAGGTATGAGTTCATATTATCAACAAACTATAGGTACCTATTTTAGAATTACTTTCAATCATCAGTTACTAATATTTACATGTATTTTTTTATTTTAGAGATCACTCTCTGGGTAAAATTCGATTATAATTCTATGACTCTGTTTGACAGTAAAATGATTTCTAAGTTTTTCTCCGTTTGACTATTAACTGAATAATAACATCTCATCTAACTTTCACAGCAGAATTAATCCATAAACATATGTTAGCAACCACAAAAGAAATATAAAGTAGAAATGGTTCATATGTGGGGAATGTGTGCCATAATTAAGTACGGTTGTACGTAACTGATGCTGACAGTTTATTTAATGCCAACCACAGACCAAATATATAGTAGAAATACATGTGTGTGGGAAATGTGTGGCATAATTAAGTACAGTAGTAAGTAACTGATGAACAATCTCAAACCGTACTGTGATGGATGTGCTATTCCTATCATAAATTTGAAAATATGCCTCACTGCGCTATACTTGAGTACAAAAACCACAGTTAGACTGATAATATTAGTGTCGCAGGTGTATTATATATAAGCGTGATTTGCCAATTATTTATAATTATTACACATTTTTCAAGATTTTGAATATTAAAAATTTATGTACAACGTGAATACAAATTTATGTCAACAAAACATATCGCGATAACTTTTTAACTATTCGTCCGAATTTCTTACTTACTTCGTAACTCCAACGGTTTAGACAGCGCACGCCAAAATAGCTCTCACAAGGCAGGATTTTTTCGAATTTCTTCAAAATCAAAAATAAATTGTAGCCTATGTGTTATTCTGATGTATAATCTATGTTACTGTAAAGTTTCATCTAAATCCTTTCAGTAGTTTTGGCGTGAAAGCGTAACAAATATTCATCCATCCAAACGTACTTTACATTTATAATATTAATCAATTGATTAATTGGATAAGCTAAGCATATACCCCATTCGTTGCTTTTGAAAAAATGCACTGTCAAATAGCTTTACTGGCAACTGCAAACTATAGGTTAACAAACTTTCATCCCAGTCGGATGAACAGTATGAGAGTAGGTACATTAAATACGAACTTATAATTTTTGATATATAAATGATATTTATCTAGTGAGGTGTCCCAACTGAAGAAACGTTTAGCCGTTTGTCAAGAGGAACTCGAAAACCTCCGCGAACAGTACCGGGAATTGGACGAGGAATGTGAGACGTGCGCGCAGTACCTGCGCGAGCGAGACGAACAATGTGCTAAACTAAAGAAAGAGAAAACCGCTTTACAGGTAACTTTTTTATAGAAGCAAGGCAAAAATACAGGATTTTCACTTAATGATAAGTGATCAGCACGGCCGTAAACATCTGGATCACCAATATTTGAAATTTGCTGCACTGTTGATCTTTAAGATTGAAAAACTCTTTTTTTAATGAGCCCTTTCGTATGACCCCGTGGACAGTTAGTTCCACAGAGGAATGGAAATTAGAGTCGCACGAAATAAACGCATTTGTATACAAATAAACTTTTTTTATATCATAAGATAGCAAACAAGCAGATGGGTCTCCTGATGGAACGAGTCAACCATCGCCTATAGACACTGAAGATGTTAATGCTAATAAGTTTACCGGCTACCTTACCCTCCTAGCCGGAATACGACAGTAACAAGCACTGACGCTACTGCGGCAGGAATAAGTAACGCGGTGGTACCAGACCCGGGCGAGACAATGCAGAACCCTACCACCTAGTAGCCACGGTGTTAGTGACTCGTAAAGCCAATTGGTCGCCTTTACGACCTGCCTGGCAGAACGGCAGGTGGCCTATTCTTCAAAGGAGCCCGGGACCAACACGGGGGAAAAAACAAGGAGGGTAAAACAGTTCTTTTTGTCTATATTTCTTTTTCAACCAAATTCTTTTGTTTATGTGGTTACCTATGTAACTAGCAAAATTTTGTCGATGAGCTTTAATAAATAAAAACATTATTTATATCTGACAGAAATATAAACTTAAAAATAAAACTAACTGATCCGCGTAGATTCGCCCGCGAGTTAATTACTATGTCTATATAGTATTACGTACAAACATTGATATAAAAAACCCTAGATGCACAGCCCGAACAAAACTGACACTCAAAAGTGTCCCTAATTTCATTTAAGTAGTTATAGATATGGCAAAAACATATGTCTTTGCATATCCAACCTTAAGTGCACGACTTATAGTTGTTTTTACAAAGCAGTGTACGAAAAGAAATAAAATTGACAGGTTCGCGACCGACGCGATTCTATTTGAAATGAGTGCACAATTTAAAATTGTGCACTCATTTTTGGAGGACGTTTTTGACACACTGATTGTGTATCTTGAGTTTTTTATATCAATGCGTAAAAAAAATCAATTTAAAATTTCGTACAATATTTGGGCCCCTTAGCCCAAAGAATAGCCTATAGCAAAGAGTATATATAATCACTACGTTTTAAGAGATGGGTGTTCCACAGAAAAAAACAATGTATGGCATTACATGCTCGACCAATACCAACATAACTAGATGAAACTAATACCACAGATAACAATTACTGTTACTGAATAAGCAATACTGCCAACATAGTAAAAATGTAGATTATATCGATATTCCTTATTCTATCGATAACCAATTTAAATGTAATTTCTTTGGCTGTAGTAAAATAAAACAATAACATTTATTAGATTTTTAATAAATAAGGTTTTTCAAACGATCTTTGTAATTGAAATCAGGTCTTTCAACTTTCAAGATAATTTATGCATGTTTTAATAGACAATGATAAAAGGTAAAATGATAATTCAGAATATATTTTACCTACAGAGTAAGAAACAAAACTAAGGACTTTTAATTTCATCAAATCGATTAATGTTAGACACCTATCTTATATTTTTTATAATAACTCTATAACACTATATTCTACAAAAAATATTCTTTCTTCTCCCTTTTTACACGATTAGCTGTGAGTGTTACAATCAAAGCCTCATATACAATAAGGCTTAACAGTAGGCGGTAGTGCTCAGCATAGTTTCACGCTGGTCACCTTTTAATTATCTGTAAGAAATAAATGTGTATTATTACAAAATCAGTATAAATTTGGCAAAACACAGATTTTCGTTATCAATTTAAATGTTTATTTGCGCAGATAGTAATGATTTTCGTTTTGGACCAATAGCAAACAAGCGAGTGATTTCCCTAGTGGAAAGAGACACCATCACTTATAAGCACTAAAGATGTTAGAGTTGCATTGCTATCCGTGTGGCGAGATGTTCATACTTCATAATAGGTAATAAGACGGTGGCTCCCTAACTTGGGGAGAGGTTGTAGAACTCTACTATTCCGTTCCAGGCTAATTTGAAGAATAGACCAACTGGCGTTCTGCTAGGTAAGTCGCAAAAGGCAAGCGATTAACTTTACGTATCGCTACCATGGTGACCACTGTTTTGTAGAGTTCTGGAACGTCTTGCCTGGATATTTGCTACCATTGCCTTATCTATTCCTGCCGCAATAGCGTCAATGCATGTCGTTGTCGTATTCCAGTTTGGAGGATAAGGTAACCGCTAGACTTACGCACGTGGCATTGCCATCTTGCCACACGGATAACAACGCATCATTAATATCTTTGATATCTATAGGCGATGGTTTCTCTTTCCAACAGTAGAGCCATCTGCTTGCTTGTTATTTTGATATTAAAAAAATCTAGTATTTTTGATAGTATTAACGTTGTTAGCCAACCGTTTGCCTTTTACAAACAACCTGGCAAAATTGCAAATAGTCTTATACTCAAAAAGAGCCTCAACCAATACGGGGAATAAGAAGAGAGAAAAGCAAGCTTGTCTGGATAATGATTGATATACAACTTTAGATTTTTGCTACCCACATGGGATTTGATATGAAAATTTACATATATATATATATATAACTTTCATAAATTAAGTTGCTATTTTGGCGATTACTCAATACTAAATATTAATACATCAGAGTGCTAAGTGTGAGTTTTTCTTTTCGCATTCGATCGTGAGCGCGTTTGGAGTTTACTAGGAATTTGTATGTGATTTGTACAGCGCCACCTAGTGGTAAACGTGAGAAACCAGTTTACCACTAGGTGGCGCTGTACAAATCACATACAAATTCCTAGTAAACTTCAAACGTGCTCACGATCGAATGCGAAAAGAAAAACTCACACTTAGCACTCTGAACAGTAAAGTGTTTACCAGCTATATACTATCTCGATTATGTACTTAAAGTAATATAAAAACCTAACCATTTTGTATAGTGTTGTGGTGGTATCTTGATGATGTTGAAAAAATCCTATAGAAGTAATAGCATATTTTTACAACTGTATTTCCTTACCATATCTTTATGAAAGGCTTTCCTTTTTGAAATCCTTTGCACATACAAACTTCAATTGATGCAACTTATAATTTTTATAAAATCTGTCCTTTTTCTCTGTAACCTCGACCCTACACATTAAAAATTAATTTTAAATCATAATCAAAACCAATAAGAATTGCACAAGTGAATATTTGTCAGTAAATACTATCTACTGACGAAATCTATAAATATTACTAACTCGTACTTTTTTTAATTTCATTACATGTTAATGAAACTTGTCTAAATAATTAATTAATTCGACTTTAGTCATGTCAATCTTGAGAATTAATATCATTAGTATTTTACGCAGGTATGTGATGAAATTTTTAAGTAAAAAATAGTTTTTTTTTTGGTATTAAACAGCAACATTATTACTTCTAATACACAAATAAGATTTGAACACCGAAATATTAAATTTTGTAATATAAAAAGAATTTTATCGATAATCGCATTAATGTAATATGCACTGCACTACTACTTTGATGTTTATTAAAATCATTTAGATTTTTTGTTAAATACTTTATAATTACATTGTAAATAATTAGGAAAAAGATAAAATAATAAATTTAGCGCTTACCGTTTTCGTTTCATAGATATTTGGAAATAAATACATTCACTTATTTCACCCAGTAGGCCAGTTTTTATACAACATATTTAGCGAATTGTATTAATCATTTTACTTTTCTTTTAATACACAGCACACTTTAACCTTTTAAAAACAAAATATATTTAAAATCATTATAAGTTAGATATTATATTTATTGTTATACAATAAAATCACTTTAAAAAATGGCGGGATATTACATATTCTGAAACGACAGATAAAATAATAATTGACATCTAGAGGGTCATGGCGCTGACATAATCCGTTTAACTTTAAAAGCCTATACACTAGTAGAAGATCTAGATTTTTGCGTGCTTCGTAATATGTACGGGTTATATACAGCCATTAAAAAGACGGCAATGCCCGTACATTTTGGGTTTTCCAAATGACTTGCGCCAGACTGCCTATAGTGAAACACAAATTATCAACTATCTTTGCCAAATTTCATCGAAATCGTTTCGTTACATACTAGTTTCATTCCTGACATTTGTTATTTTTTTTTGACATGTAGATATGTGATCTTACTTATTTTTATTTATCATTTTATCACGATTTTATTTTTCAATCACAAGTCGTCGTCGTATCATATAGACATATTATTGTTACTTTTGTATCGCTGACATTCAAAACGTGTATGTTCCATACTCATTATGAATGAAAATTATTGATTGATTGATTGTTGGTTTAACCGTAAAAATGTAATAGACTTTCGCATTTCTAATATTAAGTATTAGATACCGCTTTGTTGTTCATGTGGGTATACCTATGTAGACAAGGCTCGGATTCAATGCCAGCAGAGACAAGCGTTGATGTGATAAGCTTAGATGTTTTTATTACGTGGTTAGATACACGATAAATGCGATAGTCTGTCTGTTACCTTTTCACTGCTAAATCACTAAATCAATTATGATGAAATTTGATAAGGACATAGTTGAAGGTCCGTCTAACATTTTTTCAAAAATCATCCCTAAAGGGTTTGTATGAAAGAATATATTGATGATATCTTTCTCTTCTCGTGAGATAAGCTGCGCGGTTCAGCTCGTAATACGAAAGGGGACAATGAATTTCCCGGTTTGGGACAAAAATTTCAGGTTTATCAAATATAACGGAAATTTTTGTCTCTCCTGCGAAGAGATTTCTGGTATCACCAGGTTAATCGCCAGAGTGATGACATACTCGTACCTGCAACGTAACCATTTATCTTTTTTATATTTATAGCATACGGTGGAAGAATTGGAGGCGAAGTTAAAGGACTTGAGTGCTGTTAACAAGAAGAGTAATTTGATCGACGCCTGTATTAACACAGATGAGGGTATGTTTCTTTTGTTTTTAGAAATATTGTAAGATAGCATACCGTCAGATGACTCCCCTGATGGAAAGATAAAACCATCGTATACAGACATCAAAGATGTTAATGGTGCATTGCTTTTCTTGTGGCGAGGTTTTTATGCCACATATATATGTTTACTGACTACCTTAACCTCTAGACCGGAACACGACAGTAATAAGCACAGACGCTATTACGGCAGGAATAGGTAAGGCGGTGGTATCAGAGTCGGGCGAGACAATGCAGAACTCTACCAACTAGTAGCCACAGTAGAAGTGAATCGCATAGCCAATCATTTGCCTCTTACGAACTGCCTGGCAGAATGACAGATGGTTTATTCTTCAAAGGGAACTTAGACCATCACGGGATGAGAATATAACACGGCAAAAAGAAAATTATACGCCAAGTATTACGTCGGCTAAATGACAGTTACACATTGGTTGATGTATGTGTTTATTGAACTGGTCTCACATTAATCTTATATAGTAGAGATTCACGTGTACGCTGCGTGATATAATCTGATAACGATTGTAACGATAAGATACCGATGGTATCTGTGCGCGATAAGGGTGAGCGTGATATATCGGGCCCTCGTTACACCAAGCGTTATTTATTTCAGATACCAGATAACTATCTTATAAGTACTAAAAACGTCACAAGCACTTAAAATTTTTCGACTTACTATACTTAGTCATTACACGAAAATTTGTTTAATGTTGTCACTGTACAGGAATAAGTATACTGTTGTGTATCAAAATAGCAAACAATCAGTTAAGTCTCTTGACCAAAAAAGAACCATCGTCTATAGACGTTAAAGACGCGTTGCCATCAGTGTGACAGGATGGAAATTCCACATGCACAAGTTTACCGGCTACCCTACCCTCTAAACCAATATCTAGGGTTGGACTACACCTGTCAGCACGGAGTCGTCTTTTCCATCGTCCTTATCTCTTATGTCGCTCAGAACTGCCAGTTGCTAGAGCGAGATATGTAGCGGGAATACTATCGCATCGAGGATTGCGTGCGTGCTATCGCATGTCTGCTATCTTTCTCCATCTAGCAAACGGCCATTATGAAGTACAGAATAGGATAGGGCGACGGAGGGAAATAGGAAAAAAGCTATTCTGTGCAGACAGATATAGCTCAACCCTTACCCTCCATACCGGATCATGGCAGTGGCACTCATTGAAGCTACGTACAAAACAAATTGTAACTGTTGCTTATTTGAAGCAAAATATTTAGAACTAAGAAAAAAAAATAGTTATCAAAACGACATAAAAAATTACATTCACAAAAGTTTGATAATAAAACTGGTTTTTTTCTATTATTCAACAGCATAAAATTATATCCTCGTATTAATCTAGCCGTCTTATAAAGAGTAGATCATCTACCTTCCTAGAGTACTTCATCTACCTACCTACTGCTGATAATTTCAGCTCTTTACTTCAGTCATGACCGCTAGCTACTGGAGTACGCCCCGTAAAGAATGATTAATGGACTACTCTTTAAAAATCGATAAAGTTCGTGTCGGGCCACGCACAATGTAGGGTTCCGAAGTTGCCCATCACAATAATATGGACTAAGAAGAGGGCTTTATAGTTTCACACTATGAACATTTAGGCTATTCTCGTTATTGACAAATAGATATCCGCATCACAGGTTCACCGCCTATAAAAACTCCTCTAAGTACATTATATAAGTTGATCGATTATAACTCAAAAACCTTTAAGCTTCATAAGCCGTGATAGTTTTCCTTTTAACTTTATTATATTTACTACTACCATGATTTCTCCCACCCCCAAAACCAACCGTTTAGCCTACGGGGGGGACACGACTCTAACAAAAATTAGCACTTAAAAGCTTAATATTTTACAAACGAGTCCCTTAATCGAAAAGTTGGTTTGCACAAACCTACAATATTTTTTAAAACGTATCCAACAATACAACACAATGTATATGTAAAAAAAAATTAACATCCCCACTTTACATGTAGGGGAGCTATCCTGAAAAAAAAATATTTTTCTAGGTTTTATGTTACCACTTTGTTGACGTGATTAATGTGTATATTCGTGCCAAATTACAGCTTTCCAGTAATAAGGATCTCTGAGCTATCGTGCGGACGGACGGATGGACGGACACAGCGAAACTATAAAGCTTCCTAGTTTACTTTGGAACCATAAAAAAGCTTGGGATAATCCGGGTATAGGGTCAAGCGCACATGTTTCATGAGTGTTGTTGCGTTTGTAAAACTTGCGCTGGCAACGCATTTAAACAACACTTTGAAATCCCAATTCGTACCCACAAAATTAACCCAATAAAAACAATGACAAGTTTTGATTGCAGAAGGGCACTGGATGAGTTTCTGAGTGGTTTTGACTATGAGCGGATATTCGATTCGAATACATAATTTGTAATGTGAATAGAGATATAACAATATTATTATACGTTAACCTAGTTACTGACAGGCCTTTAAAAATTCATAATTTTAAGGTAGTATAACATTTCTTAATTTTATGAAATAAAGTTCTATTCTATTCTATACTCTTATGGTGCCAACGAGCACAATTTGTTTTATTAAACAAACAACCGTAGCCATGTATACTGTAAACAATATTTTTCAGATTGGATCTATCAACATTCGGTGGTAGTGGACCGTATGTCGTACGACGCGGAGGTCGAGAAGAACAAGAAGCTAATGAAGACTGTTGAAGAATTACGATTTAAGAAACAAGACCTTAAAACAACATTAACAAAGATGCAAAAAGCGTTTGAGAGGAATACTCATAGGTGAGGTTTTGACATTATATATTTTTACGTAATAAACTTGGAATAATAAATATTTGCCAAATTACACGTATCAATGTAACCGCAAAGTATACAAATTATTTGCTTGTGTTTTTCAAACATTTGAACACGTCTTGTTTTATTGCTATGTGTGGCACGGGACTTCGGTTGTTCAAACTTTGAGCACATATTCAAAGTCCCGTGCCACACATAGCAATCAAACAAATGTTTAAACTATGTCTGGCGCCGGCTTAATACGTAGAGAAATACATGTATAAATACTTAAATATATTTAATAAACACCCAAATCCAGAAATACAAACCACCTATGCTCACCACACAAATGCCTGTCTCTGTCAGGAAACGAGCATAGGTTCGCTAACCACTCGACCAAAGTGCATGTTACACTGAATTAAATGTAAAGAAGAAAGGGGATACAGTTCTGACAAGTTAGCAAGTATGTACCTACCAAGCATGGAGTTTTTGATTAATAAGGAATATGCAAGTGATTTAATTTTATTCGTTCTCTCTGCCTACCCCGTAAGGAATCTGGCGTGAAGATATGTATGTACGTATTTAAATTTATTTATTTTTATTTATATTTTACAGTCCTAACATTATGCCTATGTCCTATACTATTGTTTATAATTTAGTTTGTACTTAACCTTATTAATATTATTTGCCGCTTCTATTTTTTCTGTATATCGAGAGAAAAAAAGCAATAATCTATACATATAATAAAATCGTAGGAAAGTCAAAACTGTACATTGAATATTTTTTTAAAAGAATACTTGGGGCGTGATCTACAATCGATATCCAGTGTAAACTCAAAAAGTACTGCATGGATTTACTTCAAATTTTGTATGAATATTACTGACAGGTTGGGTCAACATATAGGCTACATATTATCACGCTATCAGCTACGGTGGAGGAGCTGTGCGGAGTAAACCAAGTCCGCGCGGACGAAGTTGTGAGCAACAGCTAGTGTAAAATAAATCAGACGATGCATGACAGTGACACATGTCAAAATCCTTATACTTGATAGAGTTCCGCAAAATCTCGCCGGAGTATTTGGCATCACTGCCTTTCTTATTCCTTCAGAGTCAGAGCTTGTCATTGTCGTGTTACGTTTTGGAGGGTAAGGTACCCAGTTAACTCATGCCTGTGACATTACCATCCCGCCACATGGATTACACGCAATGCAGCGCACCATTGACATCTTTGGTGTTTATAGGCTATGTTTTTTCTTTCTATCAAGAGAGCCATCTGCTTCTTTGCTGTCCTATGATACAAAAAAAAACTAGCTTTTTCTACCACTGATACATTATTTTCTATCTCTTATACTGGAGTCTACAGAGGAGAAGAAGTCTCTTATTACTGCCGTCTATAAATCTGTTTCTTCAGTATTTGCATATGTTTCGTTACAGCAAAGAATTAGAAGCCACAAAGGAAGAGTTACGGGCTTGTAAGGGCAAATTAGAAGAACTTCAGGCTAAGTACAAGCAATTGGACGAAGAGTGCGAGACTTGTGCCGAGTACCTGCGGGAAAGGGACGAACAATGTCGCAAGCTCAAGGAGGATAAATTGGAGTTGGAGGTATTGTTTTCTTTCATATATTCTACACTTTTTATTGTCGGCACTTGGTGAAACTCCAATTTTAATGTAATATTTTTTTTAATCACTTATACACTTGTACTGTTTCACAATAAAGCTATTATCACTTATTACCAACCGGTTTCGCTTAAACAAGCATCATCAGAGCAATTTATAGTTACAAACTCATATACAAGTATAAGTGATAAAATATTACATTGTTTTTTTCATTACGATTAATTGGTTGTAAATTCTTTATACTAACTGACCCGTGCGAAAATTTCACACAGTAATGTAGTCAAATAATAGACATTGTCATATTTGCCACATTAGTTACATAAATTATCCTTAGTATTAGAATTAGACTTCGCTACAAGATAGCAAGGCACCATTAACATCTTTGGCATCTATAGGCGATGCTTGTGTTGACCTTCTGAAGAACCACTTGCTTTTTGCTATCTTATGGTTCCACCGTTCCGATGGCCGCGTGTAAGCGAACCTACCTACGAATCGATTGGGCTCAGGTTCTACTCCCGCCAGGAACAAACATTTGTGTAATGAGCATAGATGTTTGTGTTTCTGGGTTTGGGACTTTATTATGTATTAACACCCATAACACAAGCATATAATTTGATTAGTTTGGGGTTAGATCGATTTGTGTAATTTTTTCAGTGATATATCCATATATAGTTGAATACACAGTATAGCCGCCTCTGTGGTCTAGTAGTTAGTCCGCGTCAGTGTTACCACCACATGAGGTTGTAACAAACTCTCCCGAAGACCCTCTAAACTCACATTTTAAATATAACAAAATTGTCTGTTATGGTTCATTTATAAAGGAGTCAACAGAGTTATAATCATATTATCTGGCCAAATGATTCATCTAGTGTTAATTTGAGGACCCATTTTGTGTTATATAGTTTACCCATTCATTCTTTTCAAAGGTACACTTCATCTCTTATAAACAATCATACCTTATTAGGAAATGTATACTATAAATTGATTTAAAGGACTAAAATTTAATATATTGAAGATATTTGGCTTAAGAGAGGGAGTAATATATTACATAAATACATAAATAGATCATAAGAATATTTAGCTTTAAGGAAGGGAATAATATATTAAATATATACATAAAATACATAATAAAATATATAGCTTAAGAGAGCGATATGATGATATTAATAATTACATTGACTTCATCTAAAGGAAAGAAGTACGGTGGTATGGAATATATGGATAAAATTATTGTAATATTTAGGTTGGGAGTTGTAAAGCACTTTAGTGCCGCAATTTTATTATTGTGGGGTATGTAAGAGGCGCCGCCTCGCCTCACATGTGTGAATACCATGCCGGCTGAAGGCCTTCCTAGCGTATTCCCCAGAAATATATTGAAACTAAAAGGAACTAAAGTCCTTAATCTCAAAGAGAAAATCAATATATTATGAAGAACCAAGTTAATGGCAGATAGGCATTACTGTTGTGGGGTCACAAAGTGATAGCCATATAGTTTTAATGTCCAAATATGTGAATACATTGTTTGGAAGTTGATGAGTATAGGCATGACCAAGGTGCATCATTAATATTGAGCACAGCCAAAAGGCCAAATAATAAATATGTTTCTCAAGTATACAATTAAGCATGGACTTGAAGTAAGTAAATGTTGATAAAAATATATACTGTTGTTATTTTAGTAACAAACAGTAATAAAATAATAAATAAATATTGGCATGACAAAGGTGCATCATTTGTATTGAGCACAGTCAAAAGGCCAAATAATAAATATGTTTCTCAAGTATACAATTAAGCATTGACTTGAAGTAAGTAACTGTTGATAAAAATATATACTGTTGTTATTTTAGTAACAAACAGTAACAAAATAATAAATAAATATTGGCATGACAAAGGTGCATCATTTGTATTGAGCACAGTCAAAAGGCCAAATAATAAATATGTTTCTCAAGTATACAATTAAGCATTGACTTGAAGTAAGTAACTGTTGATAAAAATATATACTGTTGTTATTTTAGTAACAAACAGTAACAAAATAATAAATAAATATTGGCATGACAAAGGTGCATCATTTGTATTGAGCACAGTCAAAAAGCCAAATAATAAATATGTTTCTCAAGTATACAATTAAGCATGGACTTGAAGTAAGTAAATGTTGATAAAAATATATACTGTTGTTATTTTAGTAACAAACAGTAATAAAATAATAAATAAATATTGGCATGACAAAGGTGCATCATTTGTATTGAGCACAGTCAAAAGGCCAAATAATAAATATATTTCTCAAGTTTTCAATTAAAGTTTGTGCAAGTTTGTTTTAACAATTACTTGACAAAACTAAGACAAGATAATATGTTGTCTTCAATCACAATACCGAAACATTAATAGCCGGTACGCGATAAATAAACATATATAAAAGTAATCATTGCTCGCAATGAACTTCAAATAGTCCAAATCATAAAAATTTCATAAGTAAAATCAATTAAGATAATCCTTATGACGAAAGTCAAATGAACTCAGGTTAATGTATAAAAATACATTAAAACAAGCAATTTAATATATCCAGCTCTGTGATGTAGCTCATACCTGGTTGAAGATTTGATTGGTTATGTAAATAGATCAACTTTGCTAGGCGATAGATAGTTGGTGTTTATCTGGGTTAACCCTCTGAATACACTGTTTGCGGTAGGGCTTATCCGAATACCACGCACTGGTAACGAGGAGATAACCATAACGACAACATTACATGTGTGTCTTTATATAGATATACACAATGCATGCGACATGCATACAACCCTGATGCCTTCGCAAAGCCGACACTACCTTGTGACGAAAGGTATGGTCCAATCAAGAAGCCAAATAATTAAAATAAATTATTACTGAACGAGAAATTAACCTTTGTTCTAAAGATATTATAGTCAAATTTCCTCCTATAACCCTAATAATTTATAGTCACCACAAGCAATGAAATATTACTTATTAATCGAATTTGAAGTTATAGATGAAATTTAGTAAGATCTTTGAACTCTTTAATATTGTGATTGAATACTCAATACATCTTAGTCAGAATCCAAACAATTCGTCTTATACTCGTTTTCTAATGAAACTAAGTTATTTATGTCTTCTCCAGACTATCAGAGTTCTATTACTCTTATTTCAATTTCTCTTTAATCAAATTTCAGAATTTAATAAGGTCTGAACTTTTAGAAATCAACGCTTATTAGATCTATTGTTGCTTTAAGTGAACAGTATTATGAAACATCTATCCACCCGAATAATCATAAGTAAAGTTCATTTGTACAATCCTTATGATGTATAGATTCAATCATGGAATCCAGGTTAATACATGAATATATACAGATAAACAATTTAGACAAATAACTCTAGTTCTGTAAAATAGTTCATGTCTGAGATGATTAGATATGAAAATGGATCAACTTTGCTTGGCGGTATAGTTGGGTGTATACCTGGGTTATCGCCCCAAACACCTTGGACTTACGACAGAGGGACATATTAACCGTGTGTCTGCACTGGTGAAGAGAAGATGACCATAATGACAACATTACATGTATGACTTTATATAGATATACGCAGCACAACTTGTTGCCTTCGTAAAGTCGATACTCCCCAGAGATGAAGATGACATGATCTATTTACCAAGGTAGAAGGTAAAATATCTAATCCAAAATTAGTAATTAACCTTAATTTCAGATTTATTTAGTAAACTTCCTATCTTACTAAAAGATCTGTTATGCACTGTCACTATAAACAATAATATTTCAATTATCCAAAAGAATTAATTTGATGAAGAAGTTTAATATTATAATTCCTATCCTCCTAAATCCCTATATAAATAATATAAAATAAGAATAAAATAAATAAATAAATAATTAAATTAAGTAAATAATTTATACAAAATATGGTTAAATAAACATAATACGTTTGGACTAAAGTTCATTCATTCCTCTCTTGCACTCTAACTCCTTGAAGCTTTAGTAAAGTCATTTAAGATTTTCGCTCCAAATTTAATTCAACAATTCAGTTTATATTAATTATTCCTTTGTTAGACACGAAGAGAGTAATTTGTATTAGTTTGTGACTATCTCGTTTAATATTTGTACTCGGTTTTAAATTTGGTTGTAAATAAAATAATGTTTTATGAAGATTTGATTTTAAGAGACTGGCCTATGCAATTAATTTACGTATTAGTTAATATTTAGTTTTATAATAGGATATAATAATTCGTATTAACATTTCATAATTTTAATAATTCATATTAAGGTAGGTTTTCGTATGAATTTTATGTAGGTTTATGCCCCCGCTTATTGGTTGTAATATATTATTCCTACAATAACAGACCTTCTGCCTTCAATTCCTAAAAGATCCTATTTCCTCCTAATCCAATTTTAAACATTAAATCAAACTAACATTTAAACTAGAGAAAGTTTCTATTATAAATATTTCCTAAGGTTGAACCACCTAGTTTTAAATTGAAAGTCAATAATAAACAAAATATCCCTTTAGTTCCTCAATATATTAAAGCATCAGTTCTTCCACCTAATATCTACACGCCCTACCCTATCACCTAATTGTTCCTTCATAAAAAAAAATTATAACTGCCCAAAATTATAACAATGCAGAAATTAAATCGTATTTGCCATACCTCCAACTCTGCAACAAACCTACAGTAACTCTGCATTCAGCTCCGACGACAGCTAAGAAGTCGCCCCCACGTGGCCTCGAAGGCTCCAAAGGAATCAGCTCTCGATCCCTAAAGTTTAAATAACAAGCAGGATCAACTGTACTGTGGAAATTATTCTAAGAACTTCCTTAGCCGGTTCTCATCTATAAAGATATGTGGTAGCTATCACCAGTTAGTAGATTTTAAAAGATAAAAACGTACGCAAAACTTACGAAACGGATTTGAATGAAATTTTACACACAGATAGTTGATGACTTGGATTAGCACATAGGCTATTTATTATCCCGGGAAAATCTAGTGATCCAGCGGGATTCGCTTCTATAATGTTGCGAATTGTACGTTGAAACTAGTTGATAATATTAATTCAGGTGCAGTAGTATTAGTAACTAATAACAATGGAATTCCTCCAAATGACGATGATGAAAGTATAGTATAAAGTAGTTAAAGCACTTAAATCTATTCCTAATTAATAAGCTATTTAGCCAACATGCCTTTGAATTTGGTAATGCAAAGCCATTTCTAACTCCTATGAAAAATAAACAAACATAGCAATATCGGCCATTTGTAAGGTAAAGATGCAATAATGATAGTTCAAATGCATATGGTAAAAGTATAGTATAAACAATTAAAGCACATAAATCTATTCCTTGTTAGTTAATAAGCTATTTAGCCAACATGCTTTTGGCATTTGATAATGCAAAGCCATTACTTATTCCTGTGAAAAATAAACATAGCAATATTAGCCAATTGTAATGTATAGATGCAATAATAAGTGTCTAGAGACAACAGGATTCCTCAAAATGCCGACGATAAAGGTATAATATAAAGTAATTAAGTCATTTATTTCTATTTCCTAGTTAAATAATAAACTGTCTTGCCAACATGTCCTGAAATTTGATAATATAAAGCCTTTTCTTTACTTATATAAAAATTAACAAACATAGCAATCTTAGTCACTTGCAAGGTATAGGTATAATAATAATAGTGTCTAAAGGCAATGGGTTTCCTTTAAATACCGATGATGAAGTCTATATACATATGATTAAGTCCATAAATTCATTTCCTAATTAATTAATAAACTGTTATCCGTCAAGCACTGAAATTTGATAAAGTAAAGCCATTACTTAGTCTTGTATAGTTATACAAACTTAAATTATAGTCTTGTATATTTATACAAACTTAATTTAATTTAAATTGGAAAACTACATCACCTGTGTTGTTTAGAATTCCGATTTATCCTGCGTCTTGATTAGCAGCCCTGCTGCAAAACTGTAAGACAGCAATTGCTCCACAACCATTGCTCACATTTTTATGGAAAGAAAAGAACATTTAAATAACAACATAAATTATGGTTTTATTTTCCTAAAATCAAAATAGACTTCCCTAATAATAATATCACACAATTTCTATAAAGCAAACAAGTCCACGTTTCTCCCATGTTATTAAACATCTTTTCAACAGCTATTCCTTAAAATAAATAATTTCCTTTCTTCATACAACAAACATTCTTCACTCAGTCAAGGATCGATCCACCTTTACACAACATTTTGCACAATTTCATTCTTGTAAACCTAATCACATATTTATCGGTTAATGTGTTTATTAAAATTGTATAGTCACATTCAAAAGATTTACCTCTTAATAAAATCTACTTTCTACCAATACTGCTAGATTTAAATAAACTCAACGACTACCATATCAAATACGAAGTTGCATAAATACATACGTAATCCCTGAATAAATCTCTATTCTACATACTCACGGTTTTTTGATCAATAAAATTTTTACCAATTCCTTTTCCTCCTATCTCTCAAAATCCCATCATCCCTTTTCATTTCAAAAATTTAAATCCTTTTTTCTTTCCTGTCATTCTCTTTTCATCTTCGTTCCCCTTTTCTAAGGTTTTATATGTTTATATGTTAGGTCTTATATATTAATGAGAATTAGTTTTTTTTTATTTATTTTCATCTTTGATTCCATTGATATTATTTATTAAACATAATTCAGACATATTTTTAACAAAAAAAAAAATAGTATAGATTCTTATTATTTTCTTTTATTACACTAAACCTCTTAAGGGATAGATGAAGTCTGTTACAAGGTCTGGCTCCATTCTGGGTCGGGCATTTCTAAATGGATTTTTTTTTCAGTTTTCTGATAAAAACAAAATGCTCCTTGGGATTGGACAAGTGATAAACTGGCCGCCTATCACATTATGGGAGTAATGGCTAATTGCACTAACCTTTTTTAGCTAAGGACAGTCTTTAGTGACGTGCTGTCACATTCTTTTCATTGAATACAAAAAGTGACAGCATACTACTTACGAATTTCCTAAGCTAAGACAGTGTTGGTGCAATTGGCCTAAGTGTCTCTAATTATGGGTGCACTTGTACCTCTGTCTACCTCTTCGGGGATACGGGCGTTAAAATACTTTGAAGATAATTTTACACAGTTGACAGATGACACTTGTATCTTTATAGATAAAAAAATAATTTATTATTTTTTTTATCTATATATATTATTTTTTATCTATAAGAGCATATGGCCAAAAGTATATTTCATAAACTTTAAAATGATACATAATAATAATTTATTATTAAAATCAGTGGACAAATTACACAAATACATGTCTTCACGCCAGATCTCTTACGAGGTAGGCAGAGTGAACCGAGTGACGTATACATCGATCCTTGCAGACTTGTCTCGCTTCTTTCACGTTCATTACCCTCTTCATACGCACGCGACGGTTGCGAAGACTTGACACCACCACCTTTGGACAGTACTCGATCAATCTGATCATGGTATGTCTGTCTGCCTGGTCTTCCCCGGTACCTACATCCTTCCCCAATCGCATTGTATATCTGTTTTGTTAACCTTTCATCTACCATTTTTTCTACGTGTCCGAACCAACGGAGCATGCCCTGTCTCATCTTTACACCAAAATTTTTTTTCAAGCCAAACCTCCCTCTCACTTCAACATCACGAACCCAGTCCGCGAGTGTTACGCCACATATTTTTTGTAGCGATCTCAACTCGACCGCGTTGATTCTAGTTTCATGCCTTTTCTCACATACCCAACTCTCACTTCTATACCATACTCATCACAAGCAAATAATTAGCTTGTGATATGGGTGTCAACGATACTAATATATCGACACGTCCCAAAAACAAAATCGTACGGAGAGATCAGACAATATATTTTTTATAGTTATTGGTCTTTTAGTTTTGGAAATGCTCAAGTGAACATCATCTTATTTATTAATTAATTAAAAAAAATTAATTACAATATATTTGTTTGTGGGAGTACATTGTACGTACTCCCACAAACAAATATATTGTAATTTGGTGGTTTTGCAGATACGATTTTGTTCTTGGGACGTGTCGATATATATCATATATAAATAATTAACTGTTGCCCGCAACTTCGTCCGCGCCGACTTCGTTTACTCCGCACAACTCTCCCGTAGCTGATAGCGTGATAATATGTAGCCTATATGTTGACCCGACCTGTTAGTAATATTCTTGCAAAATTTGAAGTAAATCCATGTAGTACTTTTTGAGTTTTCCTTGGACATACATACAGACAAAAATTCTAAAAACTATATTTTTGGCTTCGATATCGATTGTAGATCACGCCCCAAGTATTCTTTTAAAAAAATATTCAATGTACAGTTTTGACTTTCCTACGATTTTATTATATGTATAGATAACAACATATATAAAAGTATCTTCACGCCCATATCCCTGAAGGGGTAGACAGAGGTACAACAAGTGCACCCAACACAACACAACATATATGATACTTACATTTGCTTGTCTATAAAAAGGTCTAGATTCTCCAGGAAAAAATATATTTTAGAAATAATATATTAATAATAATATGATGATGACACTTTAAAAAAATATCCGTAAACCTATCTTACATAGTATTGCTAGCGTGTAATTTTATATCGATCACATGGACTGCACAGCACCATTTACACTGTTAGTGTCAAAAGAGGATGATTGTTTTTCAACCGACTTTTCAAAAAGATGGAAGTTCTCAATTCATCGGAAACTTTTCTCTTTAATGTATGTTAACTATTTACTTGAAGACGCCTGAATCAACTTGGAAAATACTTCTTTTTGTTACAGGCGTTTACTTTTCAGGTGTTCCTATTTTAGTTTGATGAAGATCTGATGCAGGGTTCGAGAGATAAGGAATAGGAATCCGGTTATTTATCCGGTTCAGTTTTGTTTTTGCAGTTCTTTTTGTGTTTAAATTTTATTGCTATCAGGAGAGCTATGCGTTTACCTGGCAGTAACATTCGGAAAACCTCAGATTCGAATTTTGGAAGGCGATTGAAATGTACAAAGAAACATTTTGAAGCAGCCACTAAGAAATTGCATTGACTTGTAAATATATATTTTTTTGTAAGCTCATAATTCAAATAACTTTCCAGCTAAAACTTAAGGGCTATATAAGTGGTAACGTGACGCACACACTCAGGAAGAGAAGACAGACCCTACACGACCAAAACAGAGACTCTTCCACTCAGCTGACTGATGCTTCCACAGAGACTAATGATGGTAAGTGGAAATAACATGCATTGGCATTGAGCATTGTCTACGCGCTGTCATCTCTGAAGTCACTAAGCTGTGGCATGTGTGTTAGATGTGATAGTGCTTTTCCAAAAACCATTTAATACATACACATATCTTCACGCCAGGTCCCTTACGAGGTAGGCAGAGAGTACCGAGTGCCGTGTCATAATCCTTGTAGATTGGTCTTGCTTCCTTCAGTTTCATTACAGTCTTCATACAAATAGTCCTGCTACACTCTTGATATCTCCTTTGGATAACACCCGATAAATCCGATCATGGATGTCAGTTTTGGTCTTCACCAGTACCTTCATCCATCCACCATGGCATTGTATATCTGAAATATTATATAATTTTACAATTGTTGTATTTTGCAACTAATACATATAATTAAACAACTGTTGTATTTTGCAACTAATAAATATAATTAAACAACTAGTATTTTGAAACTAATAAATATAATTAAACAACTTATATTTTGCAACTAATAAATATAATTAAACAACTTTTGTATTTTGCAAGTAATAAATGTAATTATAATTTATCTTTCAGATTTCCTCTTATATCAATCAGAAAAAGACGGAACGAAGACACCGGATGCATATGTTAAAGACGTGCACCGCCTCAAAATGGTAAGATTCTGCTGAAGATTACAGGATATAATTTTTTCCCCAGATTACTACGTTAGATTACAGGATATAATTTTTTCCCCAGATTACTACGTTAGTAATGTTTGAATAAAATATACATTTGAATACTACTAACGAGATATCCCATCAAGAAAAATCTTATCTTACAAACTACATCGCACCTCTGCTCAAATAGTGTCCCAATTCAAAAAATCGTAAAATCACTCTTATTGTATCATTCGTATCGTATTATGCCATAGTTTTATCTCGAATGGTGATCTACCACTGTTTTCAATGTTTTTTTTTTTTTTTTTTATATCATAAGATAGCAAACAAGCAGATGGGTCTCCTGATGGAAAGAGTCAACCATCGCATATAGACACCAAATATGTTAATGGTGCGTTGCTATCTTGTGGCGAGGTCTAATGCCACATGCATAAGTTTACCGGCTACCTTACCCTCCAAACCGGAACACGACAGCGACAAGCACTGACGCTATTGCGGCAGGAATAGGCAAGGCGGTGGTACCTGACCCGGGCGAGACAATGCAGAACTCTACCACCTAGTAGCCACGATGGTAGTGACTCGATAGCCATTCGGTCGCCTTTTACGACCTGCTTGGCAGAACGGCAGTTGGCCTATTCTACAAAGGAGGCCGGGACCAACACGGCGAAATTGATACTATATGGCGTTAGTGACGTTAGTGGCGTTGGCCGGAAAAGCGAAAAAAATAGGCAAAAGCAATTTTAAACCCCTTTTACTCGAGAATCGTTTTTTTGACTTATGACACTATTTGAGCGGAGGTACGACATATTTACATTTAAACTTGTTTCATGTAATCACACTTGTCACATTATTTTATCCAAAAGATTAAAGCTAATATCGACTATGATAATATAATAACACTGGTAATAATACTTAATGATATTTTTATTTATTTGTATTACTAAATAGATCATCGAGAACTTATCACAACAAAAGATGGCGTTGGAACATCAATTGCGGATTGTGTCTTCACCGCTTTACGTCGCGACTGGCAGCGCTATCGTGCAGGTAACTAGATAATAATATTCACATAAATACCATCTATATTACAAGCGAGGTTTGTCTGTTTGAGTGTTATTACTCATTTACTCCGAAAAGAATTTTGACAAAAAATGCCATATCGCTTGTTCCCGTGAGATCATTTTTTTTATATATTATTAGATAGCAAACAGATAATCTCCTGATGGAAAGAGGAACCATCGGCTGCAGACACCAAAGATGGTAATGGTGCGTTGCAAGCCGTGTGGCGGGTTAGTAATACCACATGCATAAGTCTACCGGCTACCTTACCCCCCAAACCGGAACATGGTAATGTCGAGCATTGATGCTATTGCGGCAGGAATAAATAAGACGGTGGTGCTAAATTCCCGGGCGGGACGTTGCGAAATTATGGTTGTGATCACGCAGCGGTCTGCAGGATGTAGTTATAAAAATATTAGATATTTGGACGAAAAATTCGACACTAGCGAACTAAACCAACGGCCTTCGTCTCCGGTGCGTCTTAGTTTGCTTTCCAACTAAGCTATAATGTTTGCTAGTCGTTCTGGTTAATGGTCTGGTTTACCGTTGCTAGCGAAATTTATCTGTGTATATTGTACACGCTCTCCAACCAGATTTGGTCTACCTTACCCTCTTAACGGGAACTTGACAATAACAAGCGATCGCGGCTTAGGGATTAGGCCTTACTCCCATATTACAAGTAACTTGTTGGTCTTCTAAAAATGACTAATACGGAGAATAATAAATAGTATTTATAGATATAATAGCAGGGGCTGAATGTGGAAAAAAATAATGTAAATATTTTGTCAAAAATGTACAGTACATGATTTTTTTAAATGAACACTTGTTTGACAGCCTGCCTTTTTCGATATTATTGTAAATTCTATAGAAAAAAGGACTATAATAGTAATGCATTCGATTCGAATGTATATGTTGGAGTAACTAATATATTTTAATTATTTATAATAAATAAAACAAGATATACTATTGTATTTTTTATTTAAAAAAATCAACCCAACATAACTTTTCTTGTGGAAAAAAACTTACATAATTAAAACGAGGGCGTATGATACAAAAACATTATACAAAAATACTGTCGGCAATTTCGTCCCCCTTGCCCCGTCTTCATGTCCACGTAAATCAATCGCCTGTGTGTGTGTGAACGGAGCTACATATTGCAATGAACGCCGATAACGACAGAGCGTCGTGTTTTTAGTAAAAATTATGTATGTATGGCGTATGTACGAAAAAAGATCATACCGGCACCAGGTCGTGATCAGCTGTCAAAGTGTTAATCGTATTGAGTGATTTTTGATAAGGAAAACTTATGGTTTGCGTCACCGTAATACGCGACATGCTTAAACGTCAGACTTTTTGCGCTACATTGACGTGTGCAGTAGTCTCGAACTATGTGCAGTAGTCGCCGATCTTTTTGACGCTCTGGCGTTAAGTCGAACTTGCACATTGAGTTGGCAATATTTAATACAATTGTGAAATTTATAAAAAAAAAGTAATAAATTATTATTATTTATTAGCTTACTAGCTGCAGGGTGCAGCCCGCTGCATTATAAAAGTTTTCGGTGAATCCCGCGGGACACCTAATTTTAACGAGGTAAAAAATAGCCTATGTGTTCTGCACTGCTAATTTAGTCGACCATAAGTGCATGTTGGGTGCAACAGAGAAAATCGGCCCAAAAATTTGCTTCTTTATTTATGATGCTACAAAAAACCTATAAGAGACATTGAAAAAATGTTGATCTACCTAAATTTTTTGTAGCGTCACAAATGAAGATGCAAATTTTTGGGCACAATTTTCTCTATTGCACCCAACATGCACTTACGGTCGATTAAATTAGCAAGGCAATTTTATTCCAGGTCATCATCTAACTACATACATATCATCACGCCAGATCCCTTACGGGGTAGGCAGAGTGCACCGAGTGCCATACATCACGATCCTTGCAGGCTTGTCTCGCTTCCTCCACATTCATCACTTTCTTCATACACACACGCCGGTTGCGAAGACTCTTGACACCACCTTCGGACAGTACTCGATCAATCTGACCATGGTATGTCAGTCTTGGTCTTCTCCGGTACCTACATCCTTCCACATTTGTATTGTATATCTGTTTTGTTAACCTTATATCATCTAATTGTGTGCCAAATTTCATTCAAATCTGTTCAGTAGTTTTATATATTACAAACATTTGGTGGCAAACATTCGTTTGAGTTTTTAGTACTCACTTCTGTCGGAGTCCCGATCAATGTTTTGTTTTACTTAATGTTTACTACAATCTGTATATTTCAGAACCAACAAATAACTGATGTTTTGAAAGAAAACCAAAAGTTGAAAAAAATGAACGCGAGATTGGCAGAGCTGTGTAAGAAGCGGGGGAAATCGTCTATAGGGGCTAACAGAGAGAACGAAGACCCTACAGGGATGAATCAGTAAACAATATGTATAAATATATAGGTTATAGAAGACTTGTAAGGATGACAATTTTGCATAACAATCTGCGTTCTCTTCCAGTATTTATGTTTAGGGCTTACGAGGGAGTCAACAAGTTGAAACTTGTGCTCAATTTGTCCAATTGATTACTCACTAACAAAGTTGACTTTAAAACAACTATAAGAAGCGGGACTTTTTTGTTTTATTTTTCTAAACATAAAACGATATTTTTTATGTAAATTTAATTTCGCTATTGGTAAACTAAATAATAATTGATTATTTTATTAATAAAGACTGAAATGTTTTGATGACATTCCAGAGGCATTTATTGAGATTTTTTGTTTATAAGATGTGCGTTTGTATAGAAATTTGCCAAAAAATATTTTTAGCTCAGGCATTATTGATATTATTCATTTTGTAACTTTTATTATATGCAAAAATTCAGATGTCGTATTATGAGAGAAAGTAAAAATATTCATTTTATCTGTGTCCAGATATGGGCTAGAGATATTACCACTTGACACTTTGAGCTCTGTACTGGAGACATTGTGACATTAGTCGTAACGAATAACCTCATTAAAATATTCACAATAACAAATAAATATTATTTGATAATTCAAATATTTGTTAAAGAAAATTGAGACAACTGTGTAAGCCGAATGTTAATGAAAGTGGCTTCTTCGTTAATTTGATTCGTTAAAAATAAAGGTTTAGTTTGTTTTGTGTTAATAATAGTTTCCACATGGCGCCTTGTTGCCGCAAAAATCTTCGTTGAAATAAAACCGGTACGACACGCGCGTCACCTATTGTACACATGTACAATAGGTGACGTACATATAATAATTGTACTATACATAAAGCCTCCTACAGAGTACAAGCATTACATTGACAAAGTTTTAAAACGATTATTAAAGAATTGTAGTAATAGAATATATATATTACTTCATAATACGTGAAATAGATTGATATAATGATATTTCTATACACATGGTACAATTACCTAAAGGATTATCCATGATGTCTTACGTCGGGTGTTCCGGTGCAGCCCGGCCACAGTCAATTTTGTAATTTATAGACATAAAATTTAAATGTTCTTTTAATGTTCTTGCAGTACCAATGAATAAATTAAATGTACCTCAAGTATATCTCCTTAAAAGAGCACTTTTTCGTGGCCGGGAAGTAACGTATACGCTGCAGCCCGGCCACGGTTATATTTTCCAGTAGGATGCTCAGAATGTTCTTAAATATAAGCCAAATAAATGTTCCATTTGCGTTCTTTGGTTTTTTGAATGTAATATACGAACAAAAACGACTATATAAACAAAAAATGATTTCAAATTAAAATGTGCACTTAGCGCCTGTAGAATTAAAATAGCAATCTCTTATTTGTAAAAAGCTGCTATCGCAATTTTTTAGGAGCTATTCTCTAGAAAACCAGACGTAAAGAAAAACAGTTTTGATTGTAAAACGATGGTGCATTTTCCTATATGATATATTATTATTATAAACAAAGTAATTATAAATATATTATATGTATCTAGATGTACGTAATTGCATTAATAATTTTGTAGTGAATGGGTAATTATTCTGTTATATCTAATTAAAATATTTATAAAATTAATCGCCCCGTTGGTCGAGTGGTTAGCGACCCTGACTACGCAATCAGGTTCGATCTCCGACGGGGACAAGCATTTGTGTGATGAGTATAAATGTTTGTATTTCCGGGTTTGGGTGTTTATTAAATATGTTCTAGTTTTTATATATGTATTAGTATCGTTGACTAACACCCATAACACAAGCAAATAGTTTGCTTACTTTGGGGTTAGATCAGTAAGTGTAATTTGTCCCGTGAATATTTATTATTATTATATCTATGATTTGTCTTCTACCCTCACTTTTTTTTATATATCATAAGATAGCAAACAAGCAGATGGGTCTCCTGATGGAAAGAGTCAACCATCACTTATAGACACCAAAGATGTTAATGGTGCGTTGCTATTTTGGGGTGAGGTCTAATGCCACATGTATAATTTTACCGGCTTAAGGTTTAAGCACTGACGCTATTACGGCAGGAATAGGTAAGGCAGTGGTACCAGACCCGGGCGAGACAATGCAGAACTCTACCTATATTTTTAATATAATATAACTACCCACAATGTCGAAGTGTTCTCAATGTAATAAAGTGGTAACAAAGAAATCACCAGGATTGGAATGTCTCAAATGTGGTGTGTTAGTGCACGCTAAAGCAGAATGTGCAGGACTATCAGCAAAACAATTCGCTGCTTTGAAGGCGGCGGAGAATTTGGAGTGGACCTGCAATAGCTGTGCGCGAGACCCAAAACGCAAATCATCGTTTGTGAATACTGAGGAGGATGATGATGACCATGAAAATACCACTACAGGTGAGATTGTTGCACTTAACACGGAAAAGTTTATGAAAAATGTAACAAAGGAAATGAAAAAAATATTAAAAGAAGAACTAGGGGATTTAAACAGCTCAATAGAATTTTTATCAGATAAAGTTGATGAGTGTCTTGATACAATAAGGATATTAGAAGAAAAGATGAAGACATTAGAAAGGAAAAATATGGATATGGCAAATAGACATAAAAATTTAGAAAATAGAATATGTGCTCTGGAACAACGGCTAAATGAGCGAGAACAGCAAAATATTAATGCTACATTAGAAATTGTCGGAGTTCCACATAAGGATAATGAAGATTTAGGAAAGGTAGTAGCATCCATAGCAAAAAAAATAAAAGCGAGCCCACAGCAACTGCAGCAAGCTACACGTCTCCGTGGGCGTAATGGTAAAGATGGTGTCATACGAGTAGAATTGCAAAGTAGCCAAGCCAAAGCCGACTGGATAACTTTAGCCCGCCAGCAACCGGTTATTGTCTCAGATATATACACAGATATAGAAAAAGGAATAGAGCGCATATATATCAGAGAAGCACTAACATATTACTATAAAAACTTACTGTGGAAAACCAAAGAAGAACTTAAAAATGTATTTAAATTCGTGTGGTTTAAGGACGGCAAAATTTTGGCAAGAAAATGTGAAAACGCGAAAGTGTTTACAATAAAATGTGAAAATGACATAGATAAGGTAAAAAACTCTTAAAAATATAGATAAAACTATGCATGCAATTTTTCAATATGTAAACTTTAATAATCTATTATGGATTCATTGTCAGAAAATGTAATTGAATTAACTGGTTGTACTGACATCAAAGAATATTGGCAATATGTACCAAAATCCAAAAATAAACTATCATGTATACATGTAAACATTCGGTCGATTATCAAAAATTTTTGCCATATACAATTTCTAATAAAATCATCATTATACCCACTAGACATAATTGTATTAACTGAAGTCGGTATTTCTGACGATCTGAGTCAAATGTTTACAATCCCAGGCTATACAATGCACACACAACTGCGTAAAAATAAAAAAGGCGGTGGAGTAATAATTTACGTATTAAGCGGACATAAATTCGAAAGAATAAAACTTAAAACGTCACTTTTTGAATGTATTATTGGCCTAATAACCACATCTTATAACTACACGTCAGCTCTGTGTGCAATATATAGATCACCAGCTAAAAATAAATCACTGTTTATAAAGGAATTAAAACATACTTTGGAAAAGTGCCGAGATATCGATTTGATAACTTTAGGTGACATTAATATAAATCTAAAAGAGACTAACAAATGTACAAGTCAATATCTCGATACACTGAGCAATTGCGGTCTGGTGTGTGGAATCTCGGACTATACCAGAATAGAACTTAGGAAAAATATTGTCACAAAAAGCTGTATCGATCATATATTTGTCCGGTCCCGCACACGAGATGTGCATTGCGCGGTTATCGGAACTGTACTGGCAGACCACTGTGTTACGATTGCTTCGTTTGGTTGCGATTCGCAGATACAGGCTGCTTCATTTAACAAAATTAAATACGATAATAATGTGTTGTACAATAAATTAATCGCAATTGACTGGGAACCAGCTCTATGTCAGAATGATGTATGCAAAATATATAACTATATAAAATCCGAATTCCATAAATGTTACGAATCTGCGAAATATGTAGATTTCAACAGGTATAAAAAAAAGCGGAATCAAGAGGTTTGGATAAATAATCGTATAATAAAGCTGTGTTAAGAAAGGGATAGAAAATACATGGAAATGAAAAAAGATACATCAAATATTGCACTTAAAGTTGAATATAATAAATTTCGAAATAAAATAAATAAACTAATACATAAAAATAGGAATAAATATTACAAAAATATGATAAATTCTAATATGAACAATCCAAGAAACTTGTGGAAAATATTAAATAGAATGACGGGAAGAATAATGACGTCTGTAGATGACGCAATTCGTGAAGCCTTTATAAATAATAAGGAAAAAGAGCACGAAATTGCTAACAACTTTGCTAGGGTTTTTACTAAATCAGTTAATAATATAATACATGATTGCTCAATTCCATTATTGGATAAAACTGAGTATAGTAACTGCTGCAATGTCTCCATGTATATAAAAAAGGCAAACACAAGAGATATTCTTAATATTATTAAAAAATTAAACACAAAGAAATCGAAGGGAATTGACTGTATAAGACCAATTGACATAAAAAACATTGCGTCTAATATGGTAAATGTTATAACGCATCTCATTAATACCAGCATTTGCACTGGAATATACCCGTCTCAGCTAAAAACAGGAATAGTTAGACCAATATATAAAAAAGGAAATAAAAAAGATTATGACAGCTACCGGCCAATTACAATATTACCTGTACTTGATAAAATTTGCGAAAAATATATATGTAATGAAATACATAATTTTTACAAAAAATATAATGCGCTGTCAGCTGATCAGTATGGTTTTCAATCTAAAAAAAGCACAACACAATTACTTTCCAATTTTACCGATTATGTTAATAATTGTCTAAACCAAAGAGAACATGTTATGGTAATATTCATAGATTATAGTAAGGCGTTTGACACTTTACAACATAAGGTACTCAAACAAAAACTTGAGAATAGTGGTATACGTGGTCCCCTGCTAAAGTGGTGTTCGAACTATCTCGAGGATCGCTCTTATTACGTAAAAGTAGGAGCCGATTACAGTAATAAAACATTAGTAACACAGGGAACGGCACAAGGTTCTGTGTTGGGTCCACTTCACTATCTCGCTTATGTTGATGATATAAAAAACGTCGTTCAACATTGCAAAATATTTCAGTACGCGGACGATACTTGTATAATATCTCATGATAGAAGCTTTGATCTTGCGCTCTCAAAAATAAATAAAGATTTTATGTCCATATGTAGGTGGTCCCACGACAATGGTCTTGTGCTTAATACCAACAAATCCAAAGTAATGCACATACACTCCAGTCATATAAAAGCCACGAAAGACGTGGAAATTAAATCTCATACCCATCAGTGTTTACATGATCGTAATAAATCACAAGAATGCAGCTGTCCAGCACTGGAACAAGTTAGTCAGTATACTTACCTTGGACTAATTATCGATAACAGACTTAACTGGAAGCACCATATTAATGTTATTTGTAACAAATTACGAGGAATTCTAGCAAAATTTCGTATTATTAATCAACGTATACCTTATTATATCAAAATGAAAATGTACAATGCCTTAGTAGAAAGCATTATATCGTACGGACTAAGTAGCTACGGTCGCACCTTCAGAACATACATTGAGCAAATAATGACGCTACAGTTACGACTCCTAAAAACTATCGTTCCAAGTGCAATTAAAATAAAGTATAAAAAAGATCCCGAATACTTATTCAAATATTGTAAAGTGTTGCCTGTAAGCGAGAAAATAAAACTCTCACTTATTAAAGAGAATTATTTTAAATATATAGAAAATGAAAGAAAAAGTTATATAGTAACTAGACAAATAACAACAAAGAAACTATATACTGTAAGTGCTAGGAATTTTTATGGAGAAAGAACAACTGACTACTTAGTACCTAGATTAATTAATAATAATATAAATATTGAAATGCGAAATAAAATCAATGAAAATAATTTGAAACATATATTAAAAGCTATTATAGTACCATAAATTAAGTGCTTACTTGAGCGAACTCTCACAAGAATAATTAATCATGTGTACATATAAATTTTAACACGGTTAAATTAAATTTATATGCAGATAAAAACGCACGCGCACACATACACACATACACAAGTACACACACAAACATACACCCACACACAAATATATACTGACATGCATTGTTCACACACAAGTACACCTGCACACACACACATATTTTGTCATAATAAAAGGAGCAGCCTGTACGCATTGTATATTGTGTACGTAACGACGATCGCATTATCTTTAATGCACAGTAAAAGTATTTATGAATCAGACCAAAACTGGTTTTAACTACAGTTAGCAATGGAATATGGCCTGTACGCAAACGACACAGAGTGGAACACCCGGTAGCAAGTTGATTAAAGATAGGTACTAGTTTATTTCAACTGATAAGAGCGATGTAATGTTAAAATTTTATGTAGTGTAATGTAGCTTCGCTAAAACATCAATCAATACTTAAACCGTGAAGTGTGCAACATCCACACAAACCTACAACGAGGTTTAAGGATGTTGAAATATTTGTAAGTTTATGTTAAATTTTTTGATGAAATAAATAAATAAATAAATAAATAAATAATAACCACCTAGTAGCCACGAAGGTAGTGACTCACGTAGCCAATCGGTCGCCTTTTACAACCTGCCTGACAAAACGGCAGTTTGTTTATTCTTCAAAAAAGCCCGGGTCCAACACGGGGAAAAATCGTGCCAGACCCTGTCAAAAGCCTTCGAAATATCAAGCAAGATAGCTAGTGCTTCACCATGATTCTCGATGACCGCGCTCAAGATGTAGGTGGCATACGCTAGAAGATACTACCAATAGAGATAGTACACAATTATCAATATAAATAAAAATATGTGAGTGTAGAAAACAAATCGTAGATATAATGCAATTCCAATTCCCTACAACATTTAACATTTTTTTTATTATTTTAATATTCTATGCAATTACGTACATCTAGATACATATAATATATTTATAATTACTTTGTTTATAATAATATATCATATAGGAAAATGCACCATCGTTTTACAATCAAAACTGTTTTTCTTTACGTCTGGTTTTCTAGAGAATAGCTCCTAAAAAAATTGCCATAGCAGCTTTTTACAAATAAGCAGATTTGCTATTTTAATTCTACAGGCGCTAAGTGCACATTTTAATTTGAAATCATTTTTTGTTTATATAGTCGTTTTTGTTCGTATATTACATTCAAAAAACCAAAGAACGCAAATGGAACATTTATTTGGCTTATATTTAAGCACATTCTGAGCATCCTACTGGAAAATATAACCGTGGCCGGGCTGCAGCGTATACGTTACTTCCCGGCCACGAAAAAGTGCTCTTTTAAGGAGATATACTTGAGGTACATTTAATTTATTCATTGGTACTGCAAGAACATTAAAAGAACATTTAAATTTTATGTCTATAAATTACAAAATTGACTGTGGCCGGGCTGCACCGGAACACCCTCTTACGTCATATTGTGGTATAACACAAAAAATATTTAAGATATAAATTCAAATAGGAGAACCGTTCATACGCGGTGCATATGCACCGCGCGAGTGCCGAGCGAACGGGCTTTACGTATGCCGTGGCGCATATGCACCGCGCGAGCGGTAAGTTCATCATCCATGAGTATAAAACTTATGCTCTTATTAATGCCATGCATTGTCATTTTGCCTTTTAACATTCAAGTCTAGAAACATGACTTACCCGTCAACATATTGATTGATATATTTCGAACTCTGAAGAGTCAACGCAAACCGACGGAGTAGCGACGACGAGATATTTATATTTTGAAAAAAATATTTCATCATAAATTGAGGCTTATACTGCGTTAAAGCACTTTGGGCTAAACAAATATGTGTTACAACACCAGGGAGGTAACAATAAAAAATGGACGCACATCAAAACATAAATATATTTTTTCATCTTTGTAGTTTTGATACTAGGTACTATATGGTACGATATATTTATTAAAAGGTTCGTCGCTGGTCTTTCGGTGGGTGGTAACAGTTGAGTCAATGGTGCCATTTCCTAATTTACTGTGTTATATATGTGGTTGTACTTAATAAAGATACCTCTAATTATAGTATTATTATCTTAGAATACATTTGTAACTGTACAGAAAAAAAACATGAAAGGACATTGAACTTCTCAAATATAATATGCATGTTATGATTTTAGTTTATAAATGCAAATGATAACAGACGTCTGACTCATTGGACTGCATGTTGACAGGGCGCTAAGATAAAATTGTATGGTGCTCTGTCGAACGTAATACAACAAACTCGAGGGAATTCACAAGATACAAGGCAAATGCCCCTTTTGCTTGGTATAGCAAGTCCCTAATGCTAAAAGATTAAGATCTGTATTTCGTCAAGTTTAAACAATATATCATAGTTTCCATTGCCTTTCAATATCGATACCAATTGCCAGTGATAATAAAAAATGACAGTCTAGTCGTCTTAGATTAATAAATAGGTTCTCTCGGTTCCTATTATTGTAGAAATTTTTCTAGAGAGAAAATCTTTCGAAAAAGTTTGCAGCTTGGAGTCTCGTCATGTTTTGTAATACCTTGCCTCAGAAAAACAAGATTATAGCAAATAATAAACCTTAATCAATATTCACTACAGTTGATAAAATTTGCCCTTACGAGGATTACAACCCCGCTTTCGCCAGATGACAAAATGGCGAGTATTGAGCTCATGAACCTAAGCGTGTACTGATATTCTATTCGCTCGGCCTTCTTGGCGAAAAACAAGAAATTCTTTGGATTCTTCAAAAACCGTATTTTAAATTATTTAGTTTGCAAGTAAAAAATTCTTTCTTTCATTAATATATTATCTTTATTGTCAATTGGTAAAAATGGTCATGAAAACATGTTTATTTTAAATGATGGTATGGTTAGTAGGTGTGTCATGATACGTAAAATGCCATTAGTTTGTAAAAAAAAATAAGTGCCTAAATAACCCACACTGACAAACAAGTATTTAACTAGCCAAATCACTTCTTAATATTGATACTGGTTTTTGATATATTCTGACAATAATCTTGAATTATCTTTCTCAATATAATCTTAATTATTGAAAATTGCCTAATATTGAATTAAGTAAATTGTTATTAAATAACTATTGCTGGTATTGTATACTATACGCACAAATTAATCCTCATTAGACTTGAATTAATATTAATTGGTGCCTGTTAATAATGCCTAATACCTGATTAAATTTTGTGATTTTAAATTTGAATTTTATTGTCCTTATAAGATTTGGACCCTGCAATTTCTGTCCCCATTCTTCTACGTAAGGTGGAAAGGATGGGAATTCGTGGGATTGCTTTGGAATGGTTCCGGAGTTACCTCTCGAATTAAATAAATAATAAATATTTAGGGGACAAATTACACTTACTGATACCAAAGTAAGCAAATTATTTGCTTGTGTTATGGGTGTTAGTCAACGATACTATTACATAGAAATACATATATAAATACTAGAATATATTTAACTAGTTGACCCGGCAAACATTGTTCTGCCTTTTTAACTACCTACTCTTTTTTGGAATAACAATTGGAAGCAACTTGTTAAATTTACTATCAGAAGTTAGATACTGCGGTAGTAGTATATGTTCTGTGCTCTCTGTTGTTTGGTGTACCTCAAGGCAGCATTCTAGGTCCTCTGTGTTTCATAAGTCAATGACAGAATAGTAGAGGCGTCGGATATTGTTTGCTACAATACAGACTTATGGTGCTACGAGGGTAGATGGAAAAGTATTCGGCCTAGCCAAGAAAATCAACACTAAATCAGTCATATTTTTATTTTTCAAGTTCGATGCACTTTTGCCATCCCGTATACCCAAACATTCGGTTTAATGTTTGGGTATACGGAACGAATACCCAAACATTCAAAGTATTTAGACCGTTGAAAAAAAAATATTCTTAGAGTCAAAATATGCGTCTGCTGCTTTTTTGACTTCGTCATTTGTCGAAAATCGACCAAGTACTTTTTTAGTTTAAGGCAAAGAAAGAAGTGTGACGGTCCCAGATCAGGTGAATAAGGCGGATGCGGTAATTAGTAGTTCAAAGCCACAATCGTGATTTCAGCCATTGATTGCAAAGATGTGTGAACACGGGCATTATCTTGATGAAACAGGACTTTTCTTCTGAGCATTCCTGGACGTTTTTCTCTTATTTCCTCTCATTAACGATGTAGTAAGACACAGTAGTAATCAGAGTTTATAGTCTAACCCCTTAGATAGGTAATCATAATAAAGATAATCATACAGATCGGGGTTCATCTTTCACACTCTCTGCCACGCTTGAATTCTGCTATTTTTTTGACGGATGAATAAGACTGAGCAGAATCCCCTAATGTACTGACCATATCATCATGGATGGCTTTCGATGATAGCCCCTTTTCTTATGGAGGTACTTAATGACGGCACGCTGCTCGATTTGCTCCATTTGCAGAAAGTATGTCCGATTGCTTGTCAAAAAATTTATAAAATCACAAAGTTTTACGCACGTTTCGAACTTGACACAATTAACTACTATAAACTGAACTAAATGTGGGTAGATTTAATTTTTATTTTTAGGATTGAATGGATCTGTGTTAGGTGCCCCATAGACCTACAATATTGCACAATATTACGTATTGCGCAATATATTGGCCGTTTAAGGTTAATATTGAAGATTGCACAACGAAAGTTTGAGCAGGTTAATTTTTATTGCACACATTTTTTTCTTGCACTGTGTAGGCTTAACGCACAATATTTTTCACTTCAGAGTTTGGAGCGGTCGCGCTCGGTCAGTCACGGTGTTTTATGTATGGTCGTGTAGTAAATTTAAGCAAAATGGCGAGCAAGAATACTATAAAAGATAAACAACGGGAGTTTTTACTTGAGTTTATAGAATTGTACAGAGATTTATTTAACAAAATCACTAGCATAGTTGCCGCCAAAACTTCGTCGTCACACATGTTGCTCGCTCAAAAATATTGATCAGAGTGGTTTGTCAATTTTATTGAGTGAATTTATTGAACGTTTGGAGTCAAAGGGAGTATTCAATATAATTAAACAATAAAAGTTTTGCGCAATGTACGTCTATGGAGCGCTTGGGCCGAGTACTTTTCAATCCACCCTCGTACATACATAACTATGTCGTCGACGCGCGACCTTAGGGCGTGTGTCAACGAGCACGGTTTCTACCCCGCACGGACCGTCTAAACTTACCTACGTACACGGTTTCAACCCGGTTCGTAGCCAGAACCAAATCTATATTTCCCTTCAAGCGTCGAACGTCTCTCTTCTGCTTTTGTATAGGCACATCACTCGTTTTATCCCATAATATGTACCTTTCTTCAATGAGCGTAATTAAAAATTCTTTTACATGCGGCTATCGCTGTGCACACACCCGACCCCGTCGATAAACGCCTATAGACTGCCATACAAGACTTCACGCCGGGCTTAGACACGGCACGTGCCGAGCACGGCTTCGAGTTGACCGGCGCAAGCGCCGGTTTTATATACTGACTTATGAAGTTACATACAAAATTGGCACAGGCCCGGTACCAGTTGCACGGCGAAAGTCGCATTTAAACGATGACGACGCTTGTAAGGAAATATATATACAAGATTTAGCTCTAACTACGAACCGGATTGAAACCGTGTACGTAGACAAACTTAGCGCTGTGCCTAGAAGATGTGTGTGCTAGAAATGCAGGTGATATATTCTTCTTTTTTTTTTTATATCATAAGATAGCAAACAAGCAGATGGGTCTCCTGATGGAAAGAGTCAACCATCGCCTATAGACACCAAAGATGTTAATGGTGCGTTGCTATCTTGTGGCGAGGTCTAATGCCACATGCATAAGTTTACCGGCTACCTTACCCTCCAAACCGGAACACGACAGCGACAAGCACTGATGCTATTGCGGCAGGAATAGGTAAGGCGGTGGTACCAGAGAAGAGGGCCAGGAGGCATATTGTTACGCGCCGCTATTGTAGTCTATGACATCGAGCGCTATAAAAAAGAATACTTGTGACGGCGAGGCGACGTTAAGAAAATATCTGACGATCGGATGGATTGGTTGTCATTCTGATATTCTGATTTGATTTACTGTAAAATTAATACAAAATTATAGTGATTGACAAAACTATTGTCTTTAATTAACATTCAGAAGTGGTATTAATATACAAAAACGTATAAATATTGAACCCAAACATGAAAGGATCGACACCAAACAAAGGTTGCAATACCGCAAAAAAATTTCTAGATGTACTTCGGATTTTGTCATATACCGGGATATTTTGTGTAGATGAAATACATTAATTGCATAATGATTCGAAAGATACGATAAACAGACTACCATGAAAGGTATGATAACCAGTGTGTAAACAGACTAGATACCTAATAACTGACCAATAGATCCATTAGGTAATTCCAACCGAAACGCAAGAATTAGTACCCATCAATCCAGTGAGCTGTAAACACGCGGAAAAAATACCGATTTTAAATTAGCCAATCCGAACATTGTGCTCCTTTAGCACACAATTTATTTCGTGCAAATCAAACATTTACTGGGTTATCAATGTATAGGTACATCCCAATGTACTACTTGAAAGACTTAATTGCAAAGTTTGAACAATTGGTGGAATTTTTTTATGCTCAATCACGACCGATAACAACGTTTCTGGTGAGAAAATAGGTATATCTACTTTTGATTCTAGTAATCACAAGATGAATGTGAAAAATTGGCTAGCAAGATTCGATCAATCGGGTTTAGTCGTATATCGTATATAATTAATTATACGTTGGAACAATGGAAATCTTTACTTATTAATGCATTTCCTAGAAGTTTTGAGTATGCTGAAATGCTGAAAAATCTGGTATCTAGAAAAAAATTGAAAACTGAAACGGTAACACATTATTATCATGAATGGTTATTTATGTGTCGTCACTGCCACCTAGATGATGCCGAGTCGATTTCTTGTTTAATTAAAAGATTACCTCTAGACTTATAAAATAATGCAAAAGATTTGAAAGGTTATTTATCTACTTTTGAGAACTATCAAAATATACCTGAGATAGGAAACGCCAATCATGATTATCCGCGTATACTTACCTTGAAGCGGAGAAATAGCGATGTAGTCACTTATAACTTCTCGTGCTTTGCCAATTTCAACAGTTAGTCGAATTGTCTGCTTCAGCTGCAATTCTACTGAATATACTTGTGGTAAAAGATTACCTGGTCACTGAGAAGAAAATTGATGAGACAGAGCTGGACATATTATAAACAGACGCAACAGAGCTGGACATGTTATAAATAGACGCTTTAAACTAGGAACTTTAATAATAAAATCAAAAAAAACTGTTAATAAATACCGTGCCGAGCCTGACTGATATTTATAAGAAGTGCATGACGAAGAAAATTATTTTCTGAGTATTTAAATACTGGGGCACAATTGAATGTTGTTGCATTAAAACACGTGGAATAAATTATATTATACATAGAAACAGACGCATTTCTTTAGTAATGGATCCTTTAATGGAGCTACGGGATGTACAGTGTCAGCCATGTAAAAGTGACTACTCAAAACTCGGCTATATTTAAAGATGATTCTGTGGTTGGAAATGAACCATTAAATGGTAAATTCAAAGTTGCTAGTAACTCAGACGTTCAATTACCACCGCACGCGTCTATTCGTTGAAATAAATATTATTGGGTATAACTCGGGATAGATATCCGTGCATCACATATATGATACCAAGACCTTGATAACAAAAATTCTGCTACGCCTGCTACCTTACTCCGTAGACAAAGAGGTTATATCCTAATTAGAACCTGATTTAAGAATAAGAACTGTTGTTCTGGAAGAGGGACGATGTAATTACCCATGCTGTACCGCGTGAATCATAGGAAACAGATGGAGACTGAAGTGATGGTGCAATATTTGAGGCTGATAAAGTTAAGGTGCGTAGCTAATTATATTACCAAATTAAAGTAACTGTTTCTGCAGTTGTCTGTGCTGGCTATTCCGTCTACTTAGTAATTTATCTGTGTTTACTATCATGCCTGCTTCGGCTGTTTTCTGTGTTAAATATTATCTCTATATTTGCCTTATAAGCAAACTGTATAATTACTATACGAATACTTCTGTTATTGTGTGCTTACTTTTTCGTCTGCTTATACCGTTTCTCCCTGTTTATTATTTAATCTGCTTCTTATTATTAATTTATACTTTTATTTATACACTAAATATAAAAATATTGTACAAAAAGCAGACTTAATGCTAAATAAATAATTTACCTGGCAACCTTAGAGCATTAAAAGTAGAGAAGATGTGATATAAATACCTACTATAAGAATAATGACTACAAATTAAAATAAGTACACTGTGCAGGGCATACGTACGATATAATAAAAAGTTAGATAATAGGTATATAACTTATAATATACATAATATTTACTATTCTGTCTACATCGCGCCTAATTCTGCTGTTCTGATTTAACCGATGCGATTCTGCTGTTCTGTACTTACAGTTCTGTTTATAGTCTATAATCAACATACGACTCGCTCTGGTTGCGTATGGGTAATATTACGTTGGTTAAATGAGAGTCACACATCAGTTAGTAAATGTGTTTATTAAACTGTATTTTTGTGTGATAACACGTCCGAGCATGAAAGTGTTCTATCGTGTCCGTTACAGGTAATACAAATAAAAAAAACCTTTACAAAATATACACGTAAACCTTCCTCGTGAATTTTTCGTAAAAAGCGCATGAAAATCCGTTAAGTGATTTTTTGAGTTTATCACGAACATATAGGCAGACAGACGCGGCGGGAGACTTTGTCTAATAACATGTATAGATCAATTTAAATATACATAATGTTTACTATTCTGTCTACTTCTACATGTGATATTTGTGTTTAAATTATTGTATTTGATATTTATCTATGTATACTATTGCGTCTGATTCTGCTGTTTTGATTTTACTGTTCTGATTTTGCTGTTCTGATTTTGCTGTTCGGATTTTACTGTTCTGATTTTGCTGTTCGGATTTTACTGTTCTGATTCTGCTGTCTGATTCAACCGTTCCGATTCTGCTGTTCGGATTCTAGTGTTCTGATTCTGTTATTCTGTACCTACAGTTCTTTTTCTATATGTATAAGTCAATGTCATATGTATTTAAGATAAATATTACTAGCACACTGTATAGCTGAATTGTATTGCTGGAAGTTACTTCCCGTACGAGTATATTTATAAACCAATATTGCAGTTATATTTTGTTTTGCGTTTCCACAGTAGCCTAATAATGAGCCTGTTTTATATTTTGGTAGAGTGACTACTAAATAATGAATGCAGTATCATAACAAATAGTAAACCTTGGCTGTGGTTGAGTCATTAAAGTGCTTTCGAATTAATTTTACTGACATTCAAGAACATTTAAGGTTTCATTTTAAGGTTGTGACTGTCTGTTCAGCCATCAGAAGCTTTCAAGAAAAAAGATGTAGTACCTAAAATTGCTCGCTAATGGCTTTAAACTTAACATTTTGACATAGACGTGATTTACCAACCAGGGACAAATATGCGTTACGTAGACGTATTAAGCCGCGACGCAGTTTCCAAAATTTTATATTTTGAAGACATAGACAATTGGTTTCGGACACTACAATTTCAGGACGAACAATTTCAATCTATTTACAATCAGCAAAATAATGGAAGTCCTAATAATGATGTTATAAACAACTCTTATATCTAGAATTATCGGAATAACCGAAAGGCTTAATGGAGAACGCCTTAGTGTACCCAAAGCTGCGGGGTTATGTATAATGAAAATGTTTCACACCGACATCGATCATGTGGGTTTGAAGAAATGTTAAGATGCAACAAAGGCAAATTACCGGTTTTCACGCTTGTCTTGATTTATAAAAAGTATGTAAGGCCTGCCTGTGGAATGATTATTTAAATAAAAGAAATTATGGTTAACCAACTGGCAAATTTACCCTATAGGCAAACCAGACCATCTTATGCAAACGCTCCTCGCTCTAAAAGAGGAAGTCAAAATGTTTTAGTTATTATCGAATCTTTTACGAAAACTGTTGCTGTAAAACTTACTATAAGTCTTCATTCTACAGTTAATTCTACAGTTAACACTCTAAATAATTATGTAGTTTGTGTTACGGTAAATTTTTGCTATCTTCGGTTACCCGAACCGTATAATTTCAGATAAAGTATTATCCCTTAAGCATTGATGTTTCAAAGAGTTTTGTGTAAGACATAAAATCCATCTAACATTGAATGCGATTTTCGTGCCACGAACTAATGGACAAGTGAACGTATAAACTGGACTCTGTTAAATCTATTAAATGCATTGTGCACAACTAACCATAAATAGCCTACTTGGGACGAGGCAATACCGGAAATTATCATGAAAATGAATCACACAGTGTATGACACAATTAAATTCAGCCCGTATGAACTTATGTTTGCTCATAAGAAAAATTGGGTGCCCAAAATAGCGGAAAAAGTTTAGGTATTAAATGTAAGGAAAAACAAAGGAGGACAAATGATAATATAACAAGAAAATAAGACATATGACAGTTAAGTGTAACATAAATAGGAATGGAGGTAAATTACATCCTGAAGATGCTAAAAGGTGAAGTCGGTTATGTAATATATTAAAAATATAAATGCTGTGAAGTGATGTTAAAGTATAAGTGTCTAATAAGAATGGAATTTAACCAACTGCAGGCGATGGAAAGTATAGAATAGAATAATAATATATAAAATAGTACAAGTTTGTCTAAATGATCGCTATAATATTCACAGTATAAAAGAAATGAAGGTATATTATAAACTTGTTGAATAGTACATGCTGATGTATTGTGACCTCGTAAAAGTGTTATTAACTATGATACAAACTCTGCCGATAGCGATAAAGATGCTGTGGACACGCAAAGTTTCATTGACCTTTTAGAAAGTTAGACAATATTTAAGCTGTAGGGTCGACTTAACTATGCTAAAGTAATCAAAACCTTCTCTAATGTGTTTTTGTGAATACCTTGATGGTATTCACTTTTCAGGATGGCCGATGTTACGCGCCGCTATTGTAGTCTATGACATCGAGCGCTATAAAAAAGAATACTTGTGACGGCGAGGCGACGTTAAGAAAATATCTGACGATCGGATGGATTGGTTGTCATTCTGATATTCTGATTTGATTTACTGTAAAATTAATACAAAATTATAGTGATTGACAAAACTATTGTCTTTAATTAACAATATATCTATACGGGAAATATTTTAGTGTATCAACAAATGTTTTTTCGGATCCATTGCTATGCACTTACGTATAAAAATATTTTTTACTTAATAATTTGCTTGCATTTCACAAAGATCAACGTAAGATGACTTCTTGCAATAAATATTACTGATGGTAAGGACACGATAAGCTTCAACAATAAATAGGAATATGTAATCACAAAAGTTTTATAAAGTTACTATTACTGCCTGCTCACGATATGTCGCCGTAGAAAACTTGCCGACTCATTTTTTCATCAAAGCTATTACGCTGCTAATGTACCTAGCTAAGACGGTTTTTCAGTTGAATCCGTTCAATGTATCAAAAGTAAATAAATCGCTGTTATTTACCAGTAGTTGTCGAGTGTTGCCTTAACATGTCGCTGTATTTTATCGACATTTTGTTAAAATTATTGTTTTAAATTAGTCGCATTATGATTCGTACTCAAACGAAGTATAAATTAGCAACAATTATTTATAAGTCTATAACTCAAAAAAATACCCAAAAACACTAATCTGACTAGCGAACATGAGCGAAACCAACTAAACCTCACGGCGTGCATGCTAGAATAAACAATTCGCCAAATATCTTCTCGCTCGTGCTTGACATGCCTAAGCGGGCCGATATTTTGTAGCATATTGCCCTTATCGCACAATGTTATTTCGATGTGGCCAAATTTTTAAATAAACTAGGTCTTAAAGTTACATTTATCCTACAAAATTTTGGTCCAAACATTTCGCCTTTGCTTCCCAATCGTCTACGATGCGGCCGGAAAGGAATGCAGCGCTGGCCCTGAGATGTGCTTAGGTAGAGCGGTCACTATGGTGTCAGGTAGCAAGGTACGAGAAAAGTCAGGACCTAACCACTCGGCCAACAGGACCAAGTGCTTAGACCTGACTACGATCGAGGCAATACGATAAATAAATAAGATCTGAATAACCTAAGTTAAATAAATTTCCAAAACCGAGGTACATACCGTACATACAGTGAACATACCGTTCGCCCAGTGTGTCAGCAAAGTTGAATATGTACGTGAAATAAAGCATTAATTTATTAGCAATCAAAAACTCACCATATTTAAAAGTCGTTTATTTAACTAACATTTTATGTTAAAACAAGTTGACAAACAAAACTTAATTGATATAAAACAGAAGCTTAAAAAATACAAAAATAGCTTAATAAAAAACTAAAATGTATTCTTACATTAGAAGTAAAAAATAAACATAAAAATATCACTTCTAAATGTACCACCATCAGATTATCAGATATGATCACGGCCTTATGATTCATCTATGGAATAGTAATGTGTCAATGTAAATTCTTTTAAACCTTTGTATGAATTCGGCATCTTTAATTTTTTTTGTACTCTTTATAATTTACTTTAGAGATTACGCTTTTTTAAACAACCTATTTGAATAGTTTTGGTAACTACGCCGCACTTTATTTATGAACTGAAACTATGATGCCATGGAGTAGGCTGAATAGCCTATTCTCTTTGCTAGGCACAGAAAAAAACATTTTTCATTTAATATTTTGTTTTCCGGTGCCTGGAACAGACATATGAATGAGCCTAATTTATGGCACCACCGGTCAGGTGGCGGCATAAATTATTACGGGGCTTTAGACATTCAAATAAAAAATCTGCTGCATATTAAGCAATAATCAAATAGGTTGCTTAAAATAGTTTTAGTTTAGGATTTGTATATAAAATAAGGTACCCAAAAAGCATTTTCATATACTTAGGGTGTGTAACATTAATTATATATAATCCAAGTATACATATGAGCGCAATGCATTATAACGTCGTTTGCTTCATTGTGGCACGTTACTTCGCTTTAAAACCTTCATAAAGACACACGTTCCGATTTTAAATTACTTCAGTAACTAGTATCACAAATGTATAATCACAGTTCCTCAACATTCTTGAATATCTATCTAATTATAAATATGTGTGTAATTGGAAAATTTTATAATGTTATGAAAAGGCCAATACAAAAAAGAAATGAATTGCTGGTAATAGTTATTTTATAACAATTGATTTTAAACCTAATTTTACAAAGGAACATTTATTTAACAAATGTGGAATAAAAACTCTATATATTGATTATTTGTATAACGGCATAAAAGTATCGATAAAACCACTTTAATAGGACAATCAAGCATCTGCGAGTGTGACTGCGAGAAGTTTCAATTTAAGTGACCTAGATTTGATTTTTTCGCAGTTGTGGAATTCCGCAAAGCAACGTTTAAGTTTCATTCTATTAATTAAAGTAAAATTATATTAACTTATTATGTAAATGGAATTGCTTGTTTCATATACGGACCGGATTTGTATTGAAAAAATTACACTAATTTAAATTGTGATAAACTTCAATTAGGCTAACAACCTTAATTAATTTAAAGTTAACAAAAATACTGGACGAAACATATTTGCTGCAATTAAAAAAACATATACAAACACACAGTTACGATTTAGAGATTTACTGAAATTTTTGTTGTTCCACCAATACATTTGTTTCCTTGGAGCTAAGCTCGCATTCGATGGAACATGCATAAATAAATAAAAAAGTTTGCCCATTTCATGAAATGATCGCATTTTATGACGTGGGCAACTAAAATTGACTATATCGTTAAATCGTTAACATTTCCCGATATTATCAAAAAGTTTAACCATTTCATGAAGTAGTCGCACGTTTAGTTAAACATATCGATAAACAATTTTTATCATTGGTCAAAGAACACCTTGATGTTTCCAATGGACTGTTAACAATTTCATTAATGTCTCAAGCATTTCATGATGCAGGCAATTCTACAATCAAGCCACGGCAGAATTTACTAACGACATATAATATAACAATAATAGTTCGTAGTCTCCATATTTTTTATTGCCTAAAAGCTTAGACTAATTGATCCGAGACTCCCCTGGAGACTAATACAATTTTGAATACTTTAGTAAGAGATTCTCAAAGCAGTGTTATGTTTTCTCAACTTAATTACATCTTGATTCTCCAGTTTTTTTAATTGAATAAAGATTGTTTGATCCGCCATGAGTTTGGATATATATTATTTAATTACAAATGTTCAGTTTATCAACTATATTAATATCACTATCCACAGCTTATGCGATGCTACTCTCTCAACTTATTTCTTGAACATAAGTTCCTTGCACTTTAGTCCAAGGAATGCACAAAAGTGCAAGAAACAGCCTCCTTTTATGTGTGTGCAGTTTTGTGCACACATAAAAGAAGGTTGTAGACGTAGCACAATTAACTAAAACTAGGTAGCGTGTGTGTTGTGTCGAAAATGTATTCAAAAGTGTTTTAAAGAGGGAAGGTAACAAAAAAAATATAGGTACTCTGGATCTTATTATAATAATACTTATCTAACAATCATTACATTAAGAACTTTAATGATTACAAAAATCTACATTCCAAACATCCCTAACTAAATCAGTCTTATTCAACGGCCCCATTTTCCTTCTCATGTAAATCAATCTGGAGTTCTGTCCTTGTGGGTAGTGGTTTCAGTTTGCTAGGCTCTTCACAAGTTTCATTTGCTTCAGCCTTTCCATTTTGGATTTGTGACTTCTTATCGGAGATGTGGTTAGCAAATGTAACTTGTCCGGATACATTTGCTAATTCCGCAGCCAGATTTAGAAATTCTTCCTCATTTGAACGCGCTAATGCTACCGATGCTTGGTAAGGATCTCCTAATGCGAGGTAACTGAAATTAAGACCAATTTATAATGTAGATGTTTTATAGCAAACAAGCCTTTTCTTTTTGAAAAAAATTATCACCCATAGACACCAAGGATATATATGGTTATGTTGCTTTCTTGGTGGCAGGGTTTTAAAATCACGTGCGGATCACTTTTTTATTATTACATAGGATAGCAAGCCAGATGACTCTACTAAAGGAAGAAAATACACATCTGAAGATATTAAAGATGCCAATGGTGGCAGTAGTTCCGTTATTAGTCACAAGATATAAGACATTTATTTTATATAGAAGAGCGAGCAAACGGACAGGAGGCTCACCCGGTTGTAAGTGATCACCGCCGTATATGGACAAATTCATTCCTACTAGGTCTTGAATTTTTGTTTCCGGTCTTTTAAAATTTGTTTTGTATTGTATTTGATTTATATTCGCGACCAAGAGATCGTTACCACCGAGAATGTCATGGCGTTAACGCATTGCCAGGCCTCTGACACTCGCCTATACCTACCGCGATAAGCACCTACAGGGCGCGACAACTCGACTTTGCAAATCAGTCGGGGCCGCCCCATGCTAATAAATACACGCCGTATCTGTACCACGATCTGCCGATCATCGTCGCAACGTAAGGTTTATTACTGTAGGTAGGTAAAATGGGGAATCGTAATACAAGAAATTGCAGTGTGGATGGCTGTCGCAATAAACAGAAGGATGCAAAGTTTTCGTTTTTTACTGTACCGAAACATTCTGAATCGTAATAAATATTTATGTTTTGTTTAGTTTACTCGTAACTTTATAAGTAGGTTTTAAGTACTATAGGTAAGGTAGATTACGGAGATTTATCATGCGCCAGTATAGCTACTTGAAATGCGCCATAAATTATATTTTAACATTAATTAATTAAAATTCATTTTCCCCGTGTTGATCAGTGTTTCTTTGAAGTATAGAGAAAATGACGCTATGCCAGTCAAGTTGTAAAAGGCAACCGATTGGCTATACGTGTCACTACCATCGTGATTACTGGTAGGTGGTAGAGTTCTGCATCGTCTCAGCCGAGTATATAGTACCACTGCTTACCTATTCCTACCGCAATAGCGTCAATGCTTGTCATTATCTTGTTCCGTTTTGGGGGTTAAAGTTGGGCGGTAGACTTATGTATATAGCATTGCCATCCTGCTGCACAGACATCAACGCATCATTTACATCTTTGGTGTCTATAGGCGATAGAGTATCTTTTTTTATATCATAGGATAGCAAACAAGCAGATGGGTCTCTTGATGGAAAGAGTCAACCATCGCCTATAGACACCCAAGGTGTTAATGGTGCGTCGCTATCTTGTGGCGAGGTCTCATGCCACATGCATAAGTTTACCGGTTACCTTACCTTCAAACCGGAGCACGACAGTGACAAGCAGCTATTGCGGCAGGAATAGATAAGGTGGTGGTACCAGAACCGGGCGAGACAATGCAGTACTCTACTACCTAGTAGCCATGATGTTAGTGAATCGTATAGCTAATCGGTCGCCTTTTACGACCTGCCTGGCAGAACGGCAGTTGGCCTATTCTTCAAAGGAGCCCGTAACCAACACGGGGAATCTTTGAGACAACCCTGATTTTATTAGAAAGGATGAAAGTTACGCGTTAGAAAGAGTTCCAACTTCTAGGTAAATATAGACGTAGGTAATCAATTGCCGCGCGATCTGAATTCGACTTAATTGTATCGTAGCAAGAGTCCCTATTTCTTTAAACGACTTTACGGAGTGTCTCTTCTGTACTTGTATTATTATATGTTCTGTGGCATTGCATTCAGCGAGTGTTAAAGTAGGCGCAGTCCACGAACTGCACTTTAGTGGAACACATGTGGCGTGGCGCATGCTTTGTGTAGTACGTTAGTATATAGAAGTCTTTGTAGACAAAGTATTTCATATCTTACTATTTATCCTTATTAAAAATAAATCATATCCTATCCAAGACTCATGCCTATATATTGCTTTATACTTTTTTTAATCTAATATTTCTAAAAAAATATATCACAAATGTAAACATGCAGTAACTCTTGAAAAATAAGCGAAGCATTATATGTAATTTGAACGGTAGAATAAGCAGCTCGTTATCGATTCCACTAATAGTGAGGAAGGAAAAAATTAATGAATCCTTTTTCATTCATCCTGTATTAAACGCAAGCGAAGCCACGGAGACAGCTAGTATTTTATAACATATGTTAACAAATATGATGCTGATGATGCTAAGATAAAGGTTAATAAATTGATTCTCCTAGTGGTAAGAGATTACTTTCTCATGTAGATATCTGATGTTAATAGATCTAAAAACTAATTCGTATTATGTTTAGTCGAGTGGAGAGCACTTTAGTAGCTAAAACAATCATAGTACTGGCGAAAAATCATTCACCGTTTAGTCGAGTACAGTTCACAGGTGAATTCGTTTTCATAAGATGAACGTCTTACAAAGAACATTCGGGCACAGAACACAGCGTAATACTAATAAACTCGACTAAAACGAGAGTTTCACACTTATTTAGTCGTCGAGTCAGTGAGCGGGGAGCGTGATGGGAGCGCTAGTCGCCCGAGAATATAGAACTAAATGTGTTGGCTTGACTAAATTATGCACTAATCTACTCGACTAAATTTTTGATGGTCAGACTTGATAGTTACTAAATTACTAGCTACTTGACTAAAATACTAGCCTAGTCAGAACAAGGATTAAGATAATGACAGGATGTTATGTGAAGCTTTATTTATTTTATAGTATTTTTTATTGTATTTATTTATTTTATTGTATATACTTCATTGTACACATCCAGGCAAAATTACATTTTATTTCTTTAAAACTCCACAAAAGGCGAGCTTATTATCTCTGTAAGAGATATTTTCTTCCAATAAACCCAAAACAATGAGAAAGCGTGAAAGACATATAAAATACACGTGTACAGACTACAGATTATTAATTTAGAAAATATATACAATAGGTATACTAAAAAAACTTGTTTTACATTATTTACCGATAAATAAAATTTTTTAAAACATTTTTAAATGTGACTAATGATTTATTATTCCTGAAATGTAAAGGCAGTAAATTCCAAAGTTTCACAGAATTGATAGTGAAAGAATTACTGTAGATTAAAGAAGGGTTCGTAGGATATTGTAAAATTACACGTAATTGAGAGCGACAATTTGAATCGAAATTTAAGGCGTTCACAAAGATCGTCAGAAAAGTTTGAGTTAAATAAAACATTATAAAGAAAACATAGTGCATGGGCACTCCTGCGCTCAAGAATAAGAAGCCACTAGAGCTGTACTATAAAATTAGAAACATGGTAAAATTTTCTCAGGCCAAAACTAAACCGAATACCTATATTCTGTAAGCGCTCAAGTTTATTCAGGCCTTCTTCAGTAATGTCAGGATAACAAATATCAGCATAATCTACTAAAAGTAAAGTCAGTGCTTGCACTAAAATAACTTTGGTCTTAAAGGAAAAAATCTTTCTAAGCATTTGATAGAATGTAAAGTGAAATGAACTTATACACACAACATTCAGGAACTCATTAAAATGGGTTTACTTACCAAATCGCAGCCATCCCCCTGTTTCCGGTATTCATGCAATCTTTTGCCCAACGATGTAATATTTCTTCAGCTACATTATCTACATGTCTGAAAATAATATGGTTATGTAAGAATTAATATGTGCATTTGAGTTCTTGTATTCAGAGTGTGCCAAAAATTCCTTATTATGAAGGCTTCATTATCTGTCAGTCTGCTAGTGCGTATGTCACAGGATTGCATGTTTGCACAGACATATTATGGCTTCGCAAAAAGGAGATTCTCAATTCGGGTGAATAATTTTTTGTTATCTTACGAATCAGTCTTCAACCTTTTCAGCGCTTGAGTCGGATTTATCCGACAAAAAAATTCAGGCTTATTCCACCCGAGTCAGATTTATCCGACACAAAACCCTGTGTAATATTTATTCAATTTCTAAACTTATGATGTTTTAGCCTAAAATACATTCTTTTTTCGAAAGTTTACATATTCAAACTTTTTTTTTTTTATGTCATAAGATAGCAAACAAGCAGATGGGTCTCCTGATGGAAAGAGTCAACCATCGCCTATAGACACCAAAGATGTTAATGGTGCGTTGCTATCTTGTGGCGAGGTCTAATGCCACATGCATAAGTTTACCGGCTACCTTACCCTCCAAATCGGAACACGACAGCGACAAGCACTGACGCTATTGCGGCAGGAATAGGTAAGGCGGTGGTACCAGACCCGGGCGAGACAATGCAGGACTCTACCACCTAGTAGCCACGATGGTAGTGACTCGATAGCCAATCGGTCGCCTTTTACGACCTGCCTGGCAGAACGGCAGTTGGCCTATTCTTCAAAGGAGGCCGGGACCAACACGGCGAAAACTTTTATTTAGTCTTATAATTCAGATTTATATTGTTTCTTGGTATAGACCAAGAAACAAAATAAAGACTATTTCAATAATGGTAAATTTACTAATATGATCCCAGAGAAAGTATATTGACTTCCAACGCCTATGTCGTGTTTATCCGACAGTAGTGATGAGACATAATGTCAGAATTTCTAAGATATGGAATATAGCATAAACAAAAATATTATATCTAATACTAAGTTACTAAATTAAAAAAAGTACATTAAGTAATCGTTATTTAATAACATGCTCGTTTTGCTCTGTGTAAATCTATTTTTTGTAAGAAAGTTGCGATTTCATTATTTTTGTACGGACAACTGTAAATGCAAATTCCCATCCCTAGATTGTCCTTTTCGCTAGTATAGTCAGCGCCTACGTCGGATCGAGACGTCATATCGAGTTCATGACGTCATATCGAGTTGAGACGTATGGAATTTTCCATTAGTGTTGCGCGTGTTTTTGTGATGTAAGTTAGTAAGTTTTACGTTTGTGTTTTAAACTTTGATATTTGCCATGACGACTTCTGAAGAATTGATACAAACTCTAGAAAGTGATGATCCTGATGAAAGTGACAACCGCCGCCTATAGACACCAAGGATATCACTGGTGCGCTGCTAACTTCGAGGCAGGGATGTTATGCCTCATGCGCAAGTTAACCGGCTCCCTTACCCCCCAACCGAAACACGACAGCGGCTAACACTGGTTTTAACGGAAGGAATAGGTAAGGCAGTGGTACCGTAACATATTTACGCCCGGGCGAACCATCCCAATTAAAAAAATGAAAAGGCGAGGTTCATTCGCTATAGTTATAGTTCAGTATAAGAATACTTAATTTAATTAAATACCTACTAATAAATCTATCGATGTTTTATTTGCTTATAACCTTATTTGTTGTAGGTATTTATTGTTCGATTCAATATGCCGGGCGCTGGGGGCACGTCAACTGATAAAAAGTCGGGCGGTTAAAAGGTTAATTAACTGACTTGGAATGTTTTTTCTGTTTTTGTGATAGACAGGGTGACACAAAATATTAGATCATTTGTACCAGTATGATAGTTCTTCAGGAGTCTAATTACGTAATGATAAAAAGGAAAATAATGGTCATAGCGCAGGAACCGGTAGCCCAACCGCGTGAACTATTTGTTCTTTTTTTATATATCATTTCCACAAAAATTCTTGTATTTTCCGGTGTCGATTAAAAAATAGTAGGTGATAGCATGATGCCAAACTTTTCCGGTGTGGCTTACAGCCCACCATACCGACGCCAACACGTTAAATTAAAACAATTCAACTCTCTCTGGAATAATTTTTAAGTACAATTGTATCCAAACGAACAGTATACAATAATGTCACGCTATAAAAAAAGTATGGCAGCATTTTTCCCTCTAATAGGTATGGCAAATACAATAACGCACATTTTACCAAATACTTTCCAAAAATCCAAATGCAATACTGGAATAAATCGTTTTGCAAAAAAAAAACCTTCTTTGCAGCGGTATGGCGGCCATTTGGAAGCGTCAGAAAAGTATGGCATGGTGATTTTCGTAAATAGCTAATCAATGATGATTAGTTAGGCACAAATTAGCTTGGTACAAAAGGCAGAATTGTTTTTTCAATTAATGTGTTGGCGTCGGTATGGCGGGCTGTAAGCCACACCGAAGAAGTATATAGCATTTCGCTACGGCCTACTTTTTTTTATATCAACATAAGTAAATTCTACTATCAAAGAAAGCCGCGCAAGTCGGATGCAACCGAAGGATAGGCGGCGCGTTTAAAGTTATTTTGTAAAAAGCCGAGAACATAAGTAAATTCTACCATCAAAGAAAGCCGCGCAAGTCGGATGCAACCGAAGGATAGGCGGCGCGTTTAAAGTTATTTTGTAAAAAGCCGAGAAACGAACACCGCGCCCTCGCGTGGTGTTCGTTTCCAGCCAGGTCGGCGGCTGTGTGTGTGTGTGTGTGTTAGTCACCTGGCGCGCGCCAGCAAGTACGCCTCTCTGTAGAGGCGGTGGTCGGCCAGGCCAGCGGCGGCGGCGCGCACGGCCTGCTGCGCCAGCTGCAGCGCCGCGCGCCGGTACACCCACCCGCCCAGCGCGCACGCTGCACCACACAGACACCATACACATACTACACATACAGTACGCGAGCCAACCAGTGCAAGCAAAAAGTGTCCGGTTCATAGAGAGATGAAGAAAATTAATTAGGTATTCATTTGTTTTAGACGCATACGCGGTAAACAAAATAAAAACGCATGACAACTTCGCACATCAATTACAAAGGAAGGACGCCTACATAATGTTATGTAGGATACGTATACCAAATGTATGTTCTTTCTCTTTCTGTCAACGCGACACATTTACTTATATACGCGCTTGTGGTTCGCCTACTCTATCTATATATTATCTCTATGCACAACACACGTTCTATAGAGGACGTCACTGCAAGTTGCAGACCCGCTGTTTAGCGGATGCGCACTCGCGATTTCATTTGTTGGAATTTATTTTTCACTTTAATATCTTTAATTACTTTTTCATAATATCCAAATTATATAAAATAAATACTATATTCTGGCAAAGTAAATGAACAAAATCTACCCGTGAAAAAAATTAAAAACAGTTTTATGATTTTTTAGATGGAAAAACGTGTGTTTGCTCTATGCACAAACGTAGGAAGTTATACTGCTTTAGCGTAGAGTGACTTAACAAAATAAAAATAGCAAAAGGTTTCATCACACACATCACGTATGCTGCAACACTTTGTTTATAAAAGGACAGTAAAAAATGACAATAAAAAATGTACAATGGCCTATCATTTACCACTGTATATAATTTAAAATCATATAAACACAAATATTTTTGAATAAGGGTTGGACTACATCTGTCAGCACACTATTGCCTTTTCCATCATCCTATCATTTCTGTCGCTTTTCCCTTCCTTGTCCTTGTGTGATGTCATCAACCTCCACAATTATGACTTCATCCTGACAAAAGTTTGCCCGGTGCTTCCATCACTTAGGACCCGTTCATACACATACAATCCCACACATATGACCGTCAGCGGTAGGATCAATGGCGCCACTCATATTTTTTTCAAACCCGCCAAAAGTATTTTCCAATAAAATTAACGCGGCGTCGAAGACCTTGACCGCCTGCCGGCCGCTCTCACCTTTCCAAGGTTCAAGGTCTCTTTCGCGCGTGCAATATTAAATGACGTAAACAAACATTTAATGAAATTATCACTCCACAGATATGGCGCGAGGTTATTTACCTTACTACTCACGTTTACGATAAAAAATGGATTATTTTATGCATAAAGATGTGAAGCCTTATGAGACAAAATTATTTTATTCGTAAGAATCAAAATGTTTGCCCCTCGAATCGCATTATTGTTTGGGTGGATATCTTTGGTTAGACGTACCGAACGCTGTGTTAAAATATGTTTACCTATTTTGGAATGACCTTATATTAGCATCAATATTCTTACTAACCACCAAGTACACACCAAGTACTCTTGGTGTCTGGTAACATCAAAGTTTGTTGAAATGTTTACATACAAAGAACTCAAATTCCGATTCTAATGATAAAAAATATCATTGTCAAAGTTACAATAACAATAAATTTGTATTTTTTCAAGTGAAAACTTATTTAGCCGTGTTAATCGATTTTTGGTACAGCATATTGGTATAGGTTCGCATCGTTCGTCGTCGTCGTTCGTAGGTAAAAATTTACAAAATATAAAAGCTGATAAACTCAAAACATGCATTGTTCCTTCCCCACAAAGGAACTACGCTGATATTTATTTTTCCAAACATTAAAATATTAACAAAGAACATATTACATACCACAACTTTTAATTTTATCAACTTCACCCTTAGCACTTTGCCGCTCCATTTGCGACAGATACAGTTGAGTCACGTCTTTCCAATATCTACAAAAAAAATCTAATCTAATTCTTATACCTATGGATATACGAAATTAGGTGGAAGAGTTCTGCAATGTCTCGTCCAGGTTTGGCAACAAGCAGTGTAGCGTAGCGTGCCCTGAAATCCCTCCAACATTCCTGTATCAACATTAGCTGGAGGGCCCACATTAAGAATTTCTCATGAAAGAAATAAAAATGCATTGAATTAATAAAATGTTTGTTGATTATAAGCTATCACTTCGTCCTAGAAATTGAGCTAGCCAAACAAATTAAATTAAATGTACATTTTTGCCTTTTTTCGGCAATTTGACTTCAGCAACAAATCATTTCACTCATCGGCTGAAGACGATTTCAGTTTCTCTAAAATTTCTACCTTTTATAGACAAAAGTGACAAGTCCGATAGCCATTCCTGCCCATTCCTGTCCCATTGAAGTTATTAGAAGTCTTAGGTAATTTTTAAACACGAGATTATTGTGGATAACATTTTACAAATTTTTGCTTGCACTCGTAGAGGCCTCTGTAGCCCGGGGTCCCCGTATCATTGATATGGCTGATACGGCGGTAGCTACGCCCCTGGTAATAAGGCACTCACTGTTCTGCCGCAATAGCATCTATGCTAGCGACGTTGAGGTCAATGCTAGTGACGTTGAGATCTCTACTAACCAGTGTTCACAATGGTGGTGTCACCTGAGGCCTTATATTGTTTTTAACAAATTGTCTAAAAAAGACAGGTAGTTGGCCTGGACCAATATAGTAGGTTTTACTAGGTGATAGAGTTCTGCATTGTCTCGTCCGGGTCTGGTACCACCGCCTTACCTATTCCTGCCGCAATAGCGTCAATTCTCGTCACTGTCGTGTTCCGGTTTGGAAGGTAAAGTAGTCGGTAAACTTATGCGTGTGGCATTAGACCTCGCCACAAGATAGCAACGCACCATTAACATTTTTAATGTCTATAGGCGATGGTTGACTCTTTCCATGAGACCCATTTGCTTGTTTGCTATTTTATGACATATAAAAATATATAGGATAAAATTGACTAATTATCTTTGCTTGAAAAATAAAACATAAATTCGCCTAGATTAATAAACATGTTGTAACTGACAAAGCAAACATTTGAAAACTATGTGTATACCATCAAACCTATTAAGTCAGAAACAATGTAATGCGTCCCAAATCGCCAATAGTTGATAAGAGTTAAGCAGATGCCAAATAAATTTTTGGAACATCGAAGTACTTGTGACTTCCATTTTGGTATTCTTGGGGGTTCAGTGAAATTTGGTTACTGGTTGTAGCATATTTATCTATTAAAATATATTTTACTTAGACCAGTGGTTATTCTGATAGATAGGATTTATTGATTATACATAGTCATTTTTTTGTAGAACGCGGTATTTGACATTAGACCCCGTAAAAGCGCACTTTGCTTTTTCAAGGCGCGCTTTGCATGAAATTGTTGTTATTTCGGGGGTTGATGGAGTCCCAAAGGTTAAAATGAGCTGTTGGTTCTAAGATCTATGCATGCAGATGGCGTGCATTTATTTCACGGCTCACTTTACTCGTCCCATTTTTTGCGCCATGGCACAATGGCTTAATGTGGCCGCGTTTCCGATCCGATAGTAGTTTTTAAAAAAATATGTTGACGTGTCAAAATAACTTGTAAAAAGTTTTATTGAATAAAGTATTTCTGATTTCTGATAATGCGCAATTAATAAGTTAACGCAAGAAATTTCACTAAGATACCCATATCTATGTCATAGATTTGCCCATCTATCTTATGTCTGAAATATAACATAAATTAGCCACAATACTGGTGGTGGCGGTCAAATAAACAGCGCAGTGGTAGACCACAGTGAAGGCAGCATTGTCAGAGTAAATCTTAAAAAATCTTGCAAATAGGAAGCTCAGGATGAGACATCTCAGAATTAAATACAAATAGCAATTACTAGACATTCTGAAAAGTCATCATGACAATCCAGGCTCTTTTATTCATGGAAGCAAACGAATGGCCAAACATGTCATACCATGGCGACTAAGTGTTTGGTGTTACTGAGTCATACTTGCTGCAATAGCATTGTGGTCGTCGATGACGTATTCCAGTTAGAAGGGTAAGATAGTAAAGTTGTGCCTAAGGCGTATCATCCCCACTAAATAGATAGCAACAAATCATTACTTTGTTTAGTATATTCTACACTTTTTATCGTCGGCACTTGGTGAAACTCCATTTTTTTAACACAATATTTGCTAGCCGTTAGCACTTGTACTGTTTCACAATAATATAATTATATTTAATTTCCGACCGGTTTCGCTTACACAAGCATCCTCAGGGTATACATGTAATTATGAAACAAATTATATTATTGTGAAACAGTACAAGTGTTAACAGCTAGCAAATATTGTGTTACTTTGTTTAGTGTTTATTGTTTGGCATCTTTTCGAAGATCCATTATCTTTTTTGCTCATCTATGACATTTTAAAAAGAAGAATGACTTATCTACACATTTATTGAATCCCTTACTTCAAAAATGCTAGTAAAAGATAATTACATAAATAAAACAACGTCGCAAACACAATATATAAGTGACAACTCACTTGTAAGAAACACAGGGCGCGATGCTGACGAGGAAGGGGCACAGGTTGTCCCGTTGGTAATTGAATTGTATCATCGAGTCAATGTGACCGCGGAATATCGATAGCATCGTCCACGCTTCAATTCTGTTGTTTTCAAGGTGGGATGACACTATAAGAAAAATAATCATAATTTCAAGATACAACTACAATAGTAGCAGGTCTAACAAAGCACTTTTCCAGAAATAAAAATAACCTATGTGCTAAGAGTCTGAGTTATATACGATCAATTTACAAATTTTCATTCAATTAGTCCAGTTATTTGGATGTAAAAGTAACACACATAATTTTACACTTTTTGGGACTATTTTCTAATGGCCTACCCCCAGTATTGATTGAGTGTGCAAAATATAATAATACAATAATATAATATGGTTATATAAATTACGTTGCACGGAGCATCAATATATCAAATTTTACCTTCAAATTTTGCAGGATTGAAGGACAATTTGATAAAAGGCTAAAAGTTCTAAGACCTATAAAAATGTGTTCTACTACCCATCAGATTCTACCAAACCAATTTCTATTAAAAAAAAATATTCTTAATATAACATTCAATATTCACATAATTACTATCTTATATCATCTAACTTTTAAAATGTTATACCGTTTTCTTGCTCATAGTCATTTACAATACGCTTCGCAAATATATGTGACACATAAATTAGCCACCTATAAATATATATATATATATATATATATATATATATATATATATATATATATATATATATATATATATATATATATATATATTACCTTACCTTACCTTTCAAGGATAAATACAAATGTGGGTGATTGTCCTAAGCTTTCATACCAAATTTTTATTTCATTACCATATGTCTTTCCATAACTACCTTACTTTATATACTTATTTATATATACTTACCTTTAGTCTCCACACTACAACTATAAGCAAAATCATTTATATATCAAGCTGGTAACAAGTTTAATGCACTCCTAACTAAATTTTATTTGGACTTGTTTAACGCTAGCATTACGACTTTAAGAAACTTAATCAGTAGCTCATTCTTTAATAACACCTAGTTTTGTCATAGCAGTAATGGGAGATTCTCTTTCACTCCTAGTGACAAATTTGTTAAGTCTTCTGATGCTAAATAATAAATATAAATATTAACTAATTTTTAATTGATAAAAACTCTGAAATGAATAGGAAACCCATACAAAAATATATTACTTACATTCCATTTCTAATATCTCGTTAACATCATTAGTATTTCCAAACATTTTAAGAAAGTCCGAGTCGATAACATCTTCCTCCGTTGTATTTTCTTTATTCAAAAATTTCCTAGCAAATTTCCTGATGCTCTGTATATTGCATGGAGATGTTTGCTTATAGATAATGGGCAACAGAAATTTCTTAGGCCCTTTTGATTTTGAAGACATAATGGCTGCAGTCATTTGACTATCTTCATCTGGTTCTTCTAGGTTGCCTTCATTTTCTTTATCATTTTTTTCTTGTTTTACTTTGGTTTTCTTCTTTTCTTTCTTTTCGTGTTTGATCTCTGTATTTTTAATAAAAAAAAATGAAATATCATTTTTATTTTACACTATGGCATTTGGTTTTCTCTACCTACTTCGTATATATCGATTTGTTGTAAAAATATGAGTACATTGAATTGAAAAATAAACAAAATAACTTATAAAAGTTCAAAATGCTTTCAAATTTCTAATACCTGCCAAATATTTTTTTTGTATCATAAGATATCAAATAAGCAAATGGCTCTCCTGGCGGAAAGAAACAACCATTGCCTATAGACACCAAAGATGTTAATGGGGCGTTGCTATCCGTGTGGCGGGATCTTAGTACCAAATGCATAAGTTTACCGGCTACCTTACCCTTCAAACCGGAACCGACAGTGACAAGTGCCGACGCTATTATGGCAGAAATAATTCATTGCGAAATATTTTAGAAAGACTATTCTTATACACAAACGCACACACCTCTATGTAGATATTCAGAGTACATTTCTCATGATGGGAACATAAAAAATATGAGGAAGCATGGCGAGCCAAATTTGCTTTGGCGTTTTACGATTTTATAAAAATTCTCTTCATACGAACAAGATACTTTTAGTTACTGATTCACATCATATAGCTTTAATAACTTTATCCTAGTCTTGGATAGACTAGGATGGATGGATTGTCAAAAATAAATATTATAAATAAAAAAAGTATTTAAAAGTGAGCAAATGCTACATCTTTTCACCATCGTGATTAATAGATTGTATGATTCCTTGAAGTTATATCTTACTAGCTGCAGCGTGCAGCCCGCTGTATAATACAGCGGGCTGCGGGAAAAGTTTTTAGCGAATCCCGCGGGATCTCCTACTTTTTCCGAGATAAAAATATAGCCTATATGCTATTCCAGGACATTATCTAGCTGTGTTCCAAACTTCATTAAAATCGGTCCAGTAGTTTTTGCGTGATTGAGTAACAAACATCCATCCAAACATCCAAACTTTCGCATTTATAATAATACTAGCTGCAGCGTGCAGTCCGCTGCATTATAAGTTTTTGGAGAATCCCGCGGGATCACCTAATTTTTCCGAGATAAAGGATAGCCTATGTGCTATCCCAGATCATCACCTACCTGTGTGCCAAATTTCATTCAAATCCGTTCAGTAGTTTTTGCGGGTTGAGTAACAAACATCCATCTAAACATCCAAACTTTCGTATTTATAATATTAATATAGATATAGATAATATAGATTAATAATATTGATTCTAAAAGGACCAGACAAATTAAAAAAAGTTGTTGGGAAAGCCTGCTATAGCCCAGAAAAGGTTTACGCCTATCATATTTTTATAAAATGTGTTTCGATTTTTTTTAAACGAATTAAAAAAGAGGTTATCCGTTTGAAAAAAAAATCTTCTTGTCTTGGGTGTGTTATCAGCTGATAAAAATAAACAATATTTGAAGCCAAACAAATTTTATTCAACATCTTGAGGTGACCGGTCTGACTTGGAAAAGCATTAACTTAAATCTGTTAATTTTGTAATTTTTATAACTCTTAAAAACATCTAAAAATTGGTTATATGACCATTTTCAATTGAAATTCCGGCTCAAAAATATTTTTTTCGAATTATTATTAATTTACTACGTCAGTCCGCCATCTCAATATGTTAACATATCAATAAAATAAAAATATATATATTTTTTATTTAAATAAAAAAAAAATATTTTATTTATATGCTATAAATTAGACAGTACACCTAGGCCAACAAGAAAAAAGATATTACATCCTGAACACGAATTAAATGGATACGACGATTTCTTAGTCTGTCAATGTAGCTTGTATTTACATATATAAAATACAGAATTATACTACTTACAATGAAATAAAATTACTTCAAGCGTAATTTTTAAACCTTTTCATCTAATTTGATACGATAAAACCATATAACATGGTTTATTTATATATTATATATGACATTTTTGACAGTGATTGGAGCGTTTTCTTATATGCACGGCGACACGTTTCCTTCCCCATGGCGCGTCAATTAGTATTCATGTGGTATGTGATCCTAGACGCCTATAAAAAGTGAAACCGGTTGAGTATATTAAAAATAAATACGTTGTGAAGTGAAATTAAAGTAAAAGTGCATCATGAGTTGTGTCTAACAAAAAAGAAAAAAAAAACAAATTATTTTCGCTCCACACACCGTTGTGGTACAGTGGTGGTGGGACAGTGTATGAAATGTGCGGTACGTATGTAGTTGTGTGCGGGCTGGTCGTTGATTGTAGGTCTAACAAAGAAGAAAAAACAATACATTTAGTGTGTACCGTGTAGTGTAGTGTGAGAGTGTGAGAGTGTGAGAGTGTGTGCGGTACCTCTGTAGGCGGCGGCGGGGTGGTCGGCGGGGCGCCACAGGCGCAGGCTGGCGTCGGCGCCGCCCGACAGCGCGCCGCCCGCCGCCGGCACCTGCCCCCACGCCACGCCCAGCGCCGCCTGGTAGTGCCCGCCGAATATCGACACGCACGCGCCCGAACTCACCTCCCACATCTACACCGCAACACCCCACACCACCATACAGTATAGCCTACCACTAAACGCGTTCCTTACAATACAATAGAATATAATATATTTTAAATCATATATATATATATATATATATATATACAGTGTGGAGCTGACTATACACCAATTAATTAAACTTAGTATATGTAATAATGTTCTCAGCCTGAATACAAAAAATCAGACAAATAGATCCACTGGTTTAGCCACAGGACATTAGTTTTCATTTCTAATTTTGCGAACATGATGTAGATTATCAGCTGTACGCATAGAAATATATAGAGGTCAATGGCTGTACGTGACCCGTTCACCCTTTATGGTTTGAAAGAACTCTTATAAGTAAGTTGCCAACTCGCAATACTAGCAGAAAATCCTTGCATTCATTGGTTATTTTAATTTTTTATCCTTTACAACTGACCAATAACAACCCAAACTTGTCATTAGGAGAATTTGAAAAGAAAGCGAAAAGTCGCTTTATCTTGAGTGCATACACAGTGTGTAGTGATACAAAAAAGCGCATTTTGCGCTTTCTTGATGAAAGCCGTTGATAACACGTGTCACGTACCTACGATACGTAGGTCACGGTCATTATTGTTTAATGTTATTGTTTAGTACGATCAAAGATTTTGCCGTGGTAATTGATATTACGTTATTACTTGTAATGTACTGAGTTTTTCTTTTTTTCTTTTATTATTCTAGACTTATAAATTATGCGAAAGTAGACGCTTCATTTTAATTTTTATTGTGGTAAAATACGAGTTAAATTGTGCGAAAGTAGACGCTTAATTTTTATTGTGATGGCCGGCCATGGCCATGATGTTTGTGCTAATTAGTGCTATTTTGTGATAAGACACGTTAGGTACCTATTATTATTAGTGTGAAGTGAACAACATTTTTGTTTTTTCTTCTTTACTTTTAGTCAATATGTGGCACGAAACCTAGATTGATACGGTCTTTATTCTTACAATATACGCAAAAATAATTCTATAGCTATGTAATTACTTATTGTACAAAATGATTGTGATTAATAATAATAATTTATCAAAATAATTATTGAGGATGAGTGTGGTTTAAAAAGGCGCCTAAATATTATGTCACACGTAAAAATAATAATAATATGAGGCGCCAGCCGCCAAGCCGCGCGTGCGGCGTTGCCGTCCTGGTGATAGGTAAGTCAAAGGATGTTTTATCTTTATTATATTTTCGTGTCATTAATTTTGTTCGAAATTTTTGTTTTTTTAATTTCGATGTCAGGACTGATTTGATAGACTAAAAATACTAGTACTAACTAGTACTACCTTAATTCTCACTTATTGTTGTATGGTCAGCGCCACACTGTATATATATATATATATATATATATATATATATATATATATATATATATATATATATGTTTGTAATTGCAAGGAGAAGGTTCTTATACAAGAAAACATTAAAAAAGTGCACGGAAAATTAGAAAATTTAAGAATACTTAACCACCATATAAAGTTTAATGCCATTTTGGCTGCGTGGAGGGACAATCCCGTAGTCTTATATAAATTACGTGTCACGTTGTTTGTCCGCTATGGATTCCTAATATGTAAGGCAAAACAATGTTTGCCGGGTCAGCTAGTAGAATATAAAATATTATTTTATTTGCATGAAATTGGGTTACAATAAGTCTTACATTTTTTTCAGTTCGCCATAATCTACCGGCAATGACGATGTGCAAATACATATTATAATCTACTTAATCATAATTAATAACCATATTTAAAATTTAAGCTCATGAATTATCTTTACAATTAATTAAACTCATAAAATCAATATGTCCCATTATATGTTATTATTAATATATATCTGATAATGCATCTTTAATTATATTTTTATCCAGAAACATATTAATATAAAACATTAAACTCCTTAAATATTAAAATTTAGTATAAAAGGAATAAGAAGAACATTAACTTCATATGGTGTTATTTTTTCACCTTCGATTATTTAATGTCAGTATGCATATTTAAAAAGCTTAAAATATATTAAGAGTCACATTTAAAATTAGATAGCTGATAAAATAATCTACTATTTATTTATAATTGTCAAGGAACTTATATACGAGAACTGAATTATTACGCAATATTTAAAAAATAAAAATGTACTTTATTTCATTACCGAAGTTGACATTTGTTACTCACTTAACTAACGAAAAAATGTTCTGAGCAAGACAACAACAACAGTGGATGATGTCCCTGTCTTGCAATTACCAGTGTAAATTAAACTATCTGAGGGTAGATTTTTATACATTCAGTAACCGTTAAATCTCTTTTATTCATACACATTGATAGATACATTAGCATAAAATGTATTGTAATTAACATATTGAGTCCTAAAATGTGCTTATTTTAATTATTATATAATTATTTATGCAATGCAAAAACTGTTTTCTCAAACCAGTAGAATTAGTAGTATTTGTAAACTACGCACGGCCACACTTATATATGGCGCGAAAAGACTTTGGAGTGCATGTCAACATTCCAGGTAGTATGTAACTTCCTTGATAGTCATATAGCCTATTATTTATTGCAACGAGGAAGCGTTATTTATGTTGAGCGATTATTTTTACTATAAGTTATAAACACAATTGAGTAGGTATCGGCCGTAAGCCACTACGTCACATTGCGGCCACATCCACAATGCCGCATAGTCATAATTCATTTATTTGCAATTATCGACTTGCCTTGTACAATATTCCTCGTGTTGGTCCCGGGCTCCTTTGAAGAATAGGCCAACTGCCGTTCTGCCAGGCAGGTCATAAAAAGCGACCGATTGGCTATACAAGTCACTACCATATTGGCTACTAGGTGGTAGAATTCTGCATTGTCTCGCCCAGGTCTGGCACCATCGCCTTTCCTATTCCTACCGCAATAACGTCAGTGCTTGTCACTGTCGTGTTCCAGTTCGGAGGGTAAGGTAGCCTGTAATTTTAATTTAGAGAAAGCACTTCTGATACTTTAAACAAACCTAAAACATTGCTGTCGTCTTCTGAGTAGAGTGATCATCAAGATTTATTGCAGTAAAAAAGAAAAAGTGACTCAGAGATTGAGATAGGCTGCTTAGATATTTATTTCAGATGAATAATACGAGTATTAGCTCCAAGTTTATTTCATGACACGACAATATTATTGTAAATTAAAATTATTTGCAACAAAGTCTTCTATGTACTAACGTTCTAGACAAGGCATACGCCACGCAACATGTGTTCCACTAAAGTGCATGGACTGCACATATGTCAGAGCTCGTTGAATAAAACGCGAAAGTGCCATGAAATTCACGGTGATGACGACCTTTTGGTCGCGAATATATATTATACTCTTTTGATACCCTGCAGCGCTGCTTAATTTTGTCTTTAATTGAGCGATTTATTATTATTTCAGCGCTGCAGCGAGTGTTTATGAAATAGAACACGATTTCCACTTAGCATAGCTTCTCTAGTACGTTGTACATCAAACTCTGATTTGCAATAACTTGTAATACCCACATTCTCACTGATACCTTTCCTATTTTAAACCATAGTACTCACCCTAACAGCGTCCTGGGCAGATGAAAGCAGCAAACCGTCTTTATGTGGATTCCATGCTAACTGAAACACCACACCCTTGTGACCTGACAATGTCTTCCATACTTGTAAAGTTGGACAATCTGAAAATTCACAATTTTATAGATAATAATTATTGACTAAAAGAAAATTAAACACGTTGTACAAAGCAGCATTAGAGAATTTAAATGCAATATTGGCCTTATGATTAGCCTATTTAAGAACAAATCAATATTTTTTACACATTTATCTTTTACATGCATTTTGATGAGTAATAAATAAAGAAACTACCTACTGATGATTCAGCGGGCTTGTTTTTGAAGTAAAACTTCTTTAGGCACGACTTGAGTTACTCAGTTTTTCGAACGGATATATCAAGCATATTGACAGTATCAATATAATTTACGCTATTAAAAAATAAAAAGTAAAAGCACCCATTACCGTACTATGCCAAATCGGCACAACTTTATCGATTGATCAGATATTTTCGTATTTAATTTAAATAACATTAAGTTTCATGCAATAACATTTTAAACAAGTGGAGGCTTGTATTATCCATACTAATATTACAAATGCGACAGCCTGTCTGTGTCTCTCTTACGCTTTCACGAAAGTACTGCTTAATTGATTGTAATGAAATGTGGTATAGAGATTGTAGAATATTCAAGGTCAAGCCAAGTTAAAGACTTGGCATTAATTTCCATAAGCAATCAAAATTATAAAATAGCATGCATTCCGATGCTGAATATATAAAAATGTCTTTATCTCTGTTTAACAAGTTTGAATTTTCATAATAGTCAAAGCTACGAAAATGTCAGTGCTCTAATTTCAAATCTTTTAAGAAAATAACGTCATCTTTAAAAAACAGCTAGCGGCCGATTCGCCAATACTGTAACATGTTGTCAATGTACAATTGAGTTCACTGGCGGTGTTCCAATTAGCAAAATGTTTCTTTGAACAGCGAAATACATCTTAGCTCCACCCACAAATCGGTGCATCCAATTAGAAAAAATTAAGTACTTGACCACAATGCGTTTACACAAATCATAACATTCCTTATCAGTTGCTCCTTAACAGTTGCCGATGCTCTATGTTTGTTTCATTGATCCCGTTTTTTATGACAATTGCTATTTTCCCGGACTCCGATCGTGCTTAAAATTTGACCTGTGCTTCGTTTTTTGGACTTGAGAGATTGCTTTATTGTTGGACTCCTGTGAGTAAATTGGACTTTGAAAATGCCGCGAAATTTGACTCTATCATCTAATCTGGCGGAATAAACCAGTATCTAAACTAAATTACAAGAACATTTAACTAGCGGCGATTGACCTATATAAAATAACTAGGCGACATGTCACGTCTCTAGGCCTGCAAACATTAAGATCAAACAATATGTAGTTATTTTTTAAATAGTAAGATTTGTGAATATTTGTATTAAACCCCTACGAGAAGTCTAAATATTTACTTTAATATTAGTTTTATCACTAATAGAAAAAAATACAATAAACTCCTTTTTATTCAAAACAGATTAGTGCGACTACTTGTAAGTACTCAATCGCAGGAATCGGCTCCTTACAGTTTTATGTTGTAATTACCTGCTTAGAAACTACAAAAGTAAGAATTACTCTCACCCACAAAATAAAACATTAAGAATTATGATGAATAACAAACATTTCAAGCGGCATTGTCTAATACAAACAATAGATATGCGTAAGAGGCGGGGCCTAACAAAAGCACCCGACGAATGAGCCAAGCAAATGTGTCCTTAAAGGTGGAACACCGGAAATGTTCCCCATAGTACATAAAATGTCAAATGGTCTTGTTTACTTAAATATTTGACGATTTTAATTAAATGATTGTAGTTTTCTATAATTGTGTCGTGTACCTTAAATATAAACATGAAAAAAGTTTAAAGGATGATGTCTAATTGAAGCATTATAAGATGTAGAAGAAAATCGCCAAATGATTCATTGCACAGATACGTATTTTTTAAATGTATTTGATACTTAAATACAAAGTCTTTGTGTTCTGTTGTTAACCGGTGTTTTATTAAATCCTATTTGACTTGAAGATTTTTTTATATATCATAAGATGGTAAATAAGCAGATGGGTCTCCTGATGGAGAGTCAACCACCGCCTATAGACACCAAAAATGTTCATGGTGCATTGCCTTTTGCCATTAACATCTTTGTTGTCTATAGGCGATGGTTGACTCTTTCCATCAAGAGAACCATCTGCTTGTTTACTTATGGTATAAAAAACGGCCAAGGAGTTATAATAGTTATTTAGAAACAAATCTTGTCTACATATTAGTACTGCTAATAAATGCAGACATACCTCCGTTATCGACATGTTCCAGTATGACAATATTACACAGTTTGTCGTTAGAGGACACGGCTATGAGGTTTTTGTAGGGCGAGTCTTCACTCGACGAGGAAGTCTGTTGAGGATGCCACTGAATGCTGTGTATCATTTTACTGAAAAATAAAATCTTATTATATCTTGCCTTGCTGTGTCATAGTTTCGAATAGAGTGGGAGGAATTATTCTTAGTTTCTGTAGGATATTAATATTATTTATTATTATATTATGTTAGTTACTGTTATAACCAGGAAAACTATTCAGTAGTTTAATATTCAGTGACATAAAACACTACTGAGGCAAATTCCCCATTGTAAATATGTGTTCGATATTATATCAAAATATGTTACTTAATAAAATCAGATATGTATTTAATAAAATACAAAATCGATATCTTAATGAACATATCAATATTATAAATACTTAACTGAGTCAGACTCAACTAGCAACATGCAAGTAGAAATCTAAACTACAACAATGTGAATATACAAAGTACGAACAAAACGCAGACTTCACGAGCAATATGAAATAGGAACTGATATTCGCTATGAATCTAAGTATTTAAGTTTTGCTGGTGACAAAGAGATGTAGAAAATACGACGTATCTTTGGTCATGTTTGTTTGGCATGTATGATATATCTTAAGACGCCAACGACAAAAATCTAGTTTCTATATATTAAATTACAACAATGATTCAATTAAATAGCTATAATTTTTCGGTGGTAATTTTTCTAGCTAAAAAGTTCAAACATATAAACATAATGTAACTATTAAATGTACGATTTAAATTTCGTAAATTGTATTTCAATAGCATTTTTATTTTTTCTATGGGATTATATAACCAAGCATACGTAGGTATATTTGGCTTATAGGATTATTATTAAAAGTGCGGCCCCCCTTTACTTTATTTTGCCACCTCAAAGCCCTTGCCTGCCAAAAGGTTGCTGACCGCTGAAATAGCACATTATGTATGCAAACTTGACTACTGACATTTATATCTGAAAATCAATATCAATATGCAAACTAAATATCAGTTACATAATTGTTTGAGACAAAAAAACAATAACGCCCATGTTCACGCCGTGGTTGTGTCTCACCTGAACAAGAAGACTGCGGCTAATACGTCATACGAGTTCGACAGCAAGGCAACGGCGCCGCTGCCACTGCCGCACAGCACGCCCATAGGATACCACTCCAACGTACTCACTTCCCATTGCTTCCCTTCAAATACAACTTTTATTGTATCTGGCTCTGGAAATAAGAGAAAAAGTAATCCCTTTATTATAAAAAAAAATAGCCATGGACAAATTACAGAATTTGATCTAATCACAGAGTAAGTATAATGCTTATATATGTATATGCTTGTGATATGTGTTAGTCAAAGATACCAATACATAGAAATACATATATAAATACTCAAATATATTAAACTATCTGTTGCCCACGACTTCGTCCGCGCCGACTTCGTTTATTCCACACAGCACCTCCCCCGTACGTTATAGCGTAAAAATATATAGCCTATATGTTGACCCGACCTATTAGTAATATTCATGCAAAATTTTAAGTAAATCCATGCAGTACTTTTTGAGTTTACCCTGGACACACATACAGACAAACAGATAAACAGACAGACAGAAAAAAATTCTAAAAACTATATTTTTGACTTCGATATCGATTGTAGATCATGCCCCAAGTATTCTTATAAAAAAATATTCAATGTACAGTTTTGACTTTTTTTGAGATTGTCATCCTACAAATGTTTGTAATCAAACCCAGGTCCCATTGATACAATATGGGTCATGTGATCAGTGAAACTGACTTGCATAGTCAGTTTCACTGATCACATGACCAATATTGTTCATGTTGACCTCGATCTTAATAACGACAACTGGTATATGCTTGAAATATTAACAGAATATCCATACTAATATTATAAATGCGAAAGTAACTCTGTCTGTCTGTCTGTCTGTCTGTCTGTCTGTCTGTCTGTCTGTTACGCTTTCACAGCTAAACCACTAAACCGATTTGGATAAAATTTGGTACAAATATAGTTTGAGACCCAAGAAAGGACATAGGATAGTTCTTATCCCGGAAATCCCACGGGAACTGGAACTATGCGGGTTTTTATTTTAGAATTTTTTTCACGCGAACGAAGTTGCGGGCACAGCTAGTTTAACTATATATTTAGAATATTTAGTTGTAGTATGCCTATAAAACAGCGTAGAGATTTTAGAACTTTATGCACTCTGTTTACTATATTGTACGATCCGTCTGTTCCTGGATATCTCAAGACTCTTTTTGATTGCCAGAGCCATACACATAACCGGGATCTGAGGTCCGACGAGAATTTATCTCTACGCATTCCATTTTGCAGCACAGAACTTCTTTCTCAATCTTTTTCCCACCAAGCAAGTTGTTTGTGGAATATAATTGAAAAAATTGAATGAGTTGACGGTCATTAAAATGGAAATAAGATTTAAAAAAAAACGGTACATGAATAAAACCACGATATCTAGAGCAATCAAAACTGAACAGTGCGTAAAGTACATGTTTTTATGCTATCATTTTATTAATGATCAAGGGTTGACTGCCGTTTGGTTGAGTGTTCAGCTACACTAACTACACAATCAATGTGCCTATATAATGTTTGTTAATTAAAAATCCGATCAACTAATTATATTTTCTCCCTTTCTTCAACCATAACTGTACTGTTCCAATATTTATTTTTATTTTAACAAGTACTGTAAGTAATAAATGTTATTATTTTATTAATATAAAAAAATATCTTTATGCCCATATTCATGAAGGGTTAGGCAGAGGTACAACCAGCGCACCCACGATTAGCTTAAGATACTTAGTCCCACAATATAATAGGTGGCAAGCCTATCGCCAACTGGGCAGTTTTTATCAGAAAACTGGAAAATCACATTTTCAAATTGCCTGATCCGGGTATCGAGCCATATTTTTATATATTAATACAGATCAATAAAAATAAAAGTCATTGACTATGCATAAATTAGTTTATACATCTATATTAATATTATAAATGCGAAAGTTTGGATGTTTAGATGGATGTTTGTTACTCAATCACGCAAAAACTACAGAACGGATTTGAATGAAATTTGGCACACAGGTAGATGATGATCTGGAATAGCACATAGGCTATTTTTTATCCCGGCAAAATTAGGTGATCCCGCGGGATTCACCAAAAACTTATAATGCAGCGGGCTCAACGCTGTAGCTAGTTTGTTTATAATTGAATAAATTTTCAGTTAATTATTGACCATACTATGTTGCCATATGCAACTGCTTTCCTACAACGGCTTTCCTAAATGTGAATGCTCACCATTGATTTTATTGTCACAAAAGATTTTAATTGTGCATTACTATTCGAGTGATAAGCTTACAGGCTGCCTTACCCTCGCATCCAAAACACGACAGTAATAAGCAATGGCAATATGATGTGCTGTTGTCATGTGGACCACATGAATACTATTAGACAAGCCATGGGGAAGGAAACGTGTCGCCGCGCATATGAGCAAACGCCCCTATTACTGTCAAAAATTTCATATGTTTGCAGATATATTATATTGTGAAAAAACAGAAGTAAACCATGTACTGTTTTATCATACCAAATGAGATGACAAGGTTTAAAAATTACCCTTGAAATGATTTTATTTCATCGGTGAGTAGTATAATTCTGTATTTCTGTGTGTAATTGCAAAATTCCGTAATACGTCAGTGCTTGTCACTGTCGTGTTCCGGTTTGGAGGGTATATAGCCGGTAAGCTTATGCATGTGGCGTAAGACCTCGCCACAAAAAGAACTACACTGTCAAACTGAGAAGTTGTCTTAAAAGGCGTATCCATTTAATTCTTGGGCAACAGGAACAGAAAAAACACAAACCCAGACATTTGAGCTTGCACAAATTCAAGCAAAATTCACAAGTAATACACACACAAGTTCACAACAAACAAATAGTTACCTCTATCAGGCTCATTGGCCCGGTAAAGCACAAGTTCTCCACCCCCACACGCGTACAGGTTGTTTCCTTCGCCCCAGCACAGAGAGTACACCCCGCCCTGCAGCGCAGGCACTAAAGTCTTAGCTGGTTTCTCGGACCGCCCACCCGTATCCAGTAAACCCACCTTTAGAGAAATATGCCAATATTAAAGCTTTTCTATATATATATATATATAGCCGGCGGCGGCTGTGTGTGTGTGTGCATGTATGTGTATGTGTCTGTGTGTGTGTGTGTGCGTATGTGCGTGTGTGTATGTGTGTTATATATTTTTTGACATAACTGAGATTTTTAAATCAATCATAATAAAAACCAAAAATATTCTTTTAGGATAACAAACAAGACTTATGTCTTGTTTGTTATCCTATGGTTGTATTATGTTGCCATCCGAGTGGCAAAGATGGATTGCTACAAGCATATGTTTATTGGCTGGTCAGTCTTACAAATCAGAGCACAATTTTGAAAAACAATTATGCTATTGCAATAGAATGGCGGTAGTAACAAATCTAAGTAAAAAAACAACAATTGTACACATTATTTAAACTATCCAACAAAAAGATATTTCCATTTTGCCAACTCTTCATAAGGGGCAACAGTCATAGCCTTATTTTATGTATAACGGATAATCTAATCAAATATTACTTACTCTTGATTCAGCGGTAGCAAAAGCAAGTAGATTTTCGCGAGTGGGATGCCATGCTATACTTAGAACTTTCCCCTGAACATTTTGCCAGAAGTTCAGAACGCGGCCATACTTCAATTTGGAATCATCATCGCTTGTTTCGAATTCCCAAACGCGAACTGCTCCATCACCAACACTTACAGCCACTCTAAAAATGAGTTACATAACTCTAAATTAAATGTTTGAATACCCTCGACATTATGATTAAACCATCTTCTCCTTTGTTTTTTTTTTATAGCAGAAGTTAGTAAACATAAAGATGACTCTCCTGTTGGAAAGAAACAACGATCGCCAAAGATGTTAATGGTACGTTGCTATCCCTATCGCAAGTGGGTAGTGCCATATGCATAAGTTTATCCCAAAACTGGAACAAACAATGACAAGCATTACTTGCAATACCTACTGGTATTAGAGTTCCGCAATAACGTTATAAACCCATCCAAGGCTCATAAAATAGTTGCGTCTTGATTGTCAGAAGAAATAAGTAACAGTCTCGCATCTGGCCATTAGATAAGCCAGGGAATCATGGTGAACCGGAAGTTCTAATAGCGTTCTGTTCACTTTGCCTACCCCACAAGAGCACAGGTGATGATAATTATACATAAATACAGTGATATCTAACTTCAAATAAAGAATATTATTTTCTTCTGGCATAGGAGTTAATTAACAGTACTTACACACAAAGAAACATATTATGTACTTTGGGTTCGTAATTGTAAGAAAACACCACTTATATTAAATCCGTGTATTTACAATACAAATACACACAACACAACACAATGTAATACTTAAATTCTCTGAATAACACTAGTCACTCACTGTACTATCACTAAATTTAACCGACTACACAATAAAACACTCGCTTAGCACTGGTCACTTCAAGTATTGCTCTCGATCGCTTTATAAAAACTGCCCTTTATTTGTCAACACATCTTTATTTATACCCGAGGTAAAGTTCGATAACAATCGCGAATGTTCGTCAATCATCTCGTACACAATAACAATTATTGTGAACAACTTATGATAAACAAGTTATGACTTATAAGTCCTAGTACACTTATGCCCTATACCACAAAGTCCAAAGTTTATGGCATAGCTTAGGTGAACTATTAGTTTGTCAATAGGAGTAGCTATCCCTTTCTTTTATTTCTAGATTTCTCCAGCGTTCCAACTCTACACGTTTCTAGATTATTCGTAACAATATAAGTACACATAATCAGAAATCAGAAGTACTTTATTCAATAAAACTTTTTACAAGTTATTTTGACGCGTCAACATTTTTTTAAACTACTACCGGATCGGAAACGGGGCCACACACTGAGAAGATCCGGCGGAAGAAACTCAGCGGGCTTGTCTTTTTTTCATAACATTTTTTAAATAAAATATTACATAATATTTAATTAGTATCTAATTGTTACATTAATAATAAGGATTGGCGATATGAGGAGCAGTTAATCCCATGCTTTCCTGTCATCAAGGTATTCAGATATTTTACAGTAACCTTTTTTACACAGTTTTGTTTTAAGACATTTTTTGAATTTGTTAACTGGTAAATCTCTAATGGCATCAGGCAGCTTATTGTAGAAGCGTATACTTTGCCCCATAAAAGAGTTGCTTATTCTGTGGAGACGAGACACATGCACAGCAAGATTGTTTTTGTTCCTTGTATTTAGGGAGTGAATATCACTATTCTTTTTAAATAAGCAAATATTTTTACGAACGTACATCAAGATTTCGAATATATACTGTGAAATCCTACATACTTAAATATGTTTAACACATACAAAGACACAAAAATACAATATCCATATAATTTAATCTGTAAACATCCTTGATTATTAAAATTCTTGGTGTATGTAGGTGATAGTTGTCATGTGATTGTCATATTATTATTTCTTTTTTGATTTAATTAACCAACCAAGTAACATAAACAATATATAAAAACAATAATAGAAACATGGAAAATTAGTTTTCGTTTCTTGCCACGAAATTATGCAAAACCAGTTACACTGTATCAGTGGGTGCAGACCTTAAACTTAAAAATATCTTCACACCCGTATCCCCAAACAGGTAGGCAGAGGTACAACCAAAACACCCAAGATTAGCTGAAGATCCTACAATATGATAGGTGGCAAGCCTTTCGCCAATCAGGCACTTATCCAGTCCCGGGCAACATTGTTTTTATTAGAAGACTGAAAAAACACATTTTTTGAGTTGTTGACCCGGGAATCAAACCCTGGATCTTATCCAGCCAACACTGTAACCGGACCTCTAGACCACAGAGGTGGTTAAATAATTTTACTATTGTTTCTGTTTCTGCTCACTGCTATTTTAACTGCCTCATTATTTCTAATCTCCTGACAGGGACACATTTAACTCTTTGAATACTTAACATAAAAATTATCGTATCATCATTACACTTTTCCATTTTGCAATAATCAAACAATCAAAAAGTAATCAATAAAATTTGCACCTCTTCTATTTATGTTATTACTACTTACTTTTTGGCATCATACGGACACGACTGTACATTATAAACGAACCCTCCACATGTATTATATATGCCTATCTTTTCTTTTTTCTCCAATGAGTAGCATATGAGATTACGATCTTGTGCTGCAGTCCAAACTTGTAATTCTTGTAATTTGTCATCACTCTGATTGGCCAGTTGGACTCGAGGCGCATTTGAAGATATACAAAATAGTCCACGCTTGTGCAAGTTGTGAACTAATTGCCATTCCAATTTATTTTTACTGAAGTATCAAAAACAAACTTAAATAGACCTTAATTAAAATAATATCTATACATATAATAAAATCGTAGGAAAGTCAAAACTGTACATTGAAAATTTTTTTAAACTCAAAAAGTACTGCATGGATTTACTTAAAATTTTGCATGGATATCACTAACAGGTCGGGTCAAAATTTAGGCTACATATTATCACGCTATCACCTACGGGGGAGAAGCTGTGCGGAGTAAACGAAGTCCGCGCGGACGAAGTCGCTGGCAACAGCTAGTGATAAATAATACAATGAAAATAGTCCTTGATATACTTTCTGTGGGCATGGGCAACTCAACAATTAGGTATTTACCTTTTATTTATTTATTTAATCTTTTTTTGTGCCTCAACAGAACAACATTAAGCAATACAGTAAAAAACATTTTAAAAAAGGTACAAAAGGAGAGCTTATCTCTAAAAAGAGATTTCTTAGTGCAAACCCGGTAAAGAGAAAAACTTGACCATAAATACTATATTACTATATACTATAAATTTAGGATGATATACTTAAAATATTCTGCTTAACTCAAAATAGTTCATTTCTCACCTTGTCAAAACCTTGAGAATGTTATAATCTGATGTAGGTTTTGGGGTGTGCCATAAGATTTTAAATAGGTCAATGTTATCATGAGTTTCTTTGCTGAGTAGAGTACATATATACATTATTTTTGCTTCCCTTCAATTCCGTTAATCACGCTTGGGCTAACATTCAATTGATGACCAGGATCAGTCCCGCGCATAGCAGGCAGGATGCCGATCTGGATCGCGTGATGTGTTCCCTTTAGTATTATGTTAAATTTTATCAGCCAAAAGTTAACTTATAAGTAGACCAAATCAACCTTCATTATTAAATAGAAATTTTATTTTTATGTGTATGCATACATTTAAAATATAAATCAGATAAATTTAGCATTTGAACACAACATCTATTCTAAAATATACTCGAAAGTACTGAATGAGTTGATTACAAAAATTACAAACAGCTTGATATTTCTGAAATTATAAATGCTAATTTTAATATATTTATTTATTTATATGTTGAGCTTTCTATCAAGCCAATGCTTTCTGTCATTAGCCAATTTTTATATAAAAATGACCCTAAAAACTATATATCATCGTATGACAGGATAAACTCATTAACAGTTATAATTTTGAGACAAAGATGTATCTCATTAGAAAATATGTTAAGAGACTTTGTGGCTTTTTCCAGACCAAGATAGAGTTTAAATTGAAAACATTGTATCAACTTAATATATCCAAAACTGAATTTTACATGTCAATCAACAATATGTTTACAAATGTTCATTTATAAACATATCGTGCTTGTTTAGGCAGAGGGCTCTCCCAATTGAGTCAACCATTGCCCATAGAAGTCAAATGTAGTAATGGTGCATTGCTATCTATTTGATGGATGTTACGCCACCTTCAAAAGCACCAGGTACCATGTCCTCAACATCAGAAGACGTGACAAGCACTGACACAACAAAAGGCGGAAATAAGTAAGGTTATAGTACCAAACCAAGACAAGACATTGAAGGACTATGTGTGGCCGTCTTTCCGTTCCGGTAGTAGCAATAAAATTGTTTTGTAGGATCAGGAACTGTAGTTTTATTTAGCTAAGGTAATATAAAACCATCATAAATTTAATACAACTTACCAATCTATTTTCAATGGATTACACTCTAATAATTGACTTTTTCCATCAGCTATAAGTAAAACTTCAGGTTTATGCCAAAATACTGTCATCGAACCAGAGCTTTTATGTCTTGCATTCTTATTACCACCACCTTGGCCAAACACTGCACAACTGGCAACTAGTTTACCTGTTTTAGACCATATTCTAACACCTCTGAAATTATATCATAATTAATTAGAATTTATATAATATTTATTTAATTTATTTAATTTGTTACTTATACTTATTTATTAAAATATAAATATGATAAAACAGATAATCACATCACTGCATACATTAAATTTGTGAAAATTCTATTTATTTAATGTTAATATAGGCGGAGGTGTAATTATTACATGAGCCAGCCAGCCAACAAAGTCTAGCTACATAAAACATAATTTGGTAATTATACATCACACTTATTAAACCTAAAAAAGTTTAAAAGTTAGTATATAAATAGATGAAAGACCTCAATTCAAATAATTGACACCTCCTTTTTATTCATGCACAAAATTTTATTTCTAACACTTCTTTTAATATTGACCGTTATATAAAATGTAGGTTTTAAAAATTGTTGTTTTTAGTTAATATTAATTCTCTTAATGTTATCACAATACAAAGGATAGTTAAAGTGTATAAATAGTTCAAATTAAACTCACCCATTTTTCCCAACTGTGGCTAGGAGATGTTTTTGAGCATGACAACTAGTTTCTACTTCTCTTGTCAAAGTTTCTTCCACTTTTTCTATAGATGTATTACATTTTTCATCCGCCTTTCCTGTATCTATACAGCATTTAACTTCCACCTCATCAGATTTCACTTTATTAGAATCTTCTGACTGTACACTTGCTTTTGCCATTGCTTCTACAAGGCTAGTCACTGTTTGCTCACTGTCTGTTTTCCTTTTCAAAATATCTTCTTTTAATTTCGAACATTCTGTTAAAAAGTCATCAGATTTTTCTTCATCTTTTATTCTTACTATAACATCTATAGGTTCAAATTTCTTATGACCAAACTCATCGGCCTCATGATCTTTGTATATATCAAACATATCATCTTCTTGTACTATAGTCTCTTCAAAGCTATCTTCAGGAAGTTCTTTTGTCACTCCAGATTTATCTAATTTAGTGCTTTCATCTGTAAGTCTAATGTTTGCCATTCTATTGCTGATGCTTGTTTTAACATCTGACTCTTTAAGAGCCTTACGAACAAGCACTTCCAATTGTGGACACCAGAATAATGTCATAATTTCATCATCATAACCTCTTACTTTATATAATATTTTGCCATTTCCTAAAACATTTGATTTGAAAATTGTGTTTTACCCATAATTTAATGTTTACATTACAATTAACCAATTAACTGTGTAGGCCTTTGTTTTTCTGTGAAAATATTTCTAACAAATTTGGCAAAACACTTTATTGTGGCACAGCTGCTGTGCTAATTGCAATAAATTATGATGAACGGCTTCAGTGCCGTTAGTAATGGATGAAAATATGTAATTTTATTTTTTTGTTTAACTTATTTTCATTAGATAATGTTCAATGGACTACCAACATCAAACTTAACGAGAACTATTTTATAATGTGTTCTATTTGCATGTCTATGTGTTGTATGTGTGTACTTAAATGGAAAGTGTACTTTGGTCTTTTTATATATTTTTTATTAATAAATACAGGAATGTTGCATGAGGGAAAGATGATAATTCATATATTGGATAGGCTTAAAAATAGGTTTTAAAAAATATATCTTGTAAATTCTGGGTTTGTATTAGAGGATTAATTTACTGTTTTAAAGTTAAACTACATACATACATAAATATCTTCACACCAGATCACTTACGGGGTAGGCAGACAGAAAGTTAAAATCTTATCCAATTAAAAGGTGTATTTTATTTGTTCTTCTTACATGCAGCATCAGAGCAGTAGATTATTTTATATTCATATAACTAACTAATAACAATAAACATTGCTGGAGTAACAACACTAATTGAACTTACTGAAAAGTAAGCCAATTATATGCTAATGATATGCATGTTTGCCAACTATACAATTACATAGCAATACATACATATAAATACTGAAATACATTTATTAAACACCCAAACCTGGGAATACCAACATTTACTCTCAACAGTCACTCTACAAAGCTTGAGATCTATTTAGAATTGAGAGAAAAAAAGGTTGTAAGTTTCATCACAGAAAAACTTTACCTTTGTACTTACTACTTAGCTTTTACATAAGCTGCCAACATTGGCCAAAATCAACAAGAAGGAAAACAAATATTTGGTATAAATATAACATTTGTTCGTATCATTCATTTAGCCTAATATACCATTAATTAACAATCTAACTTTTTTATATCTCAATCGATCGATGGTCGTTTGATAGTAAATGATAGTATGTTTAAATTATTTGATGGTCATTAGTTTATTTATAAAAAAGTTTTTACAAATTGGTTGGAAAAAATTTTTTTGGCCCCTCAATTATTAAATTAATGAAATTTTTTATTCTTAATCAATGTAAAAGGGTTTAATGGTAATTGATAGAATTTTAGTTTTTTCAATAAGCATTATTTAATTAATTATTAATAATTAACAATATTAAGCTTTCTTAAGTCGACGGGGGAAAAATATTTTTTTTACTTTTTTTTTGCTAAATAGTTTGTTTGTTGCTAGTTCCTGATTGTTCAATCAAATTTATTGTTTGTTCATTTTTTTATAAATAGTTTTTCAAATTTCAACCTGAACCTGGCTCTTGATATTCAACTATCTGTAAAAGTTAACAAATATCGGTAAACTAAATTTTAATTTATTAGATTATATTATTATATTATTTAAAAAAAATAATATATACATTATACTATTTTTTTATCATAATCATTTTATTACTTCAGATTAACAGGAATTGTCAAGCGAGGTACAAATTACGAGGTCGCATATTGTTTTAGAGGAAATAAAACTTGGGAGTTATATGATGGTTGCTCAAGTAGAACTAAAATTTCGGGCTATAAAGCAATTGAACCATCTGGAGCAATATTTATACAGGAGTTATAAAAAAACAGTCAATGTGTAAGAAGTCTATATTTGTATAAGTTCAGATTTTATTTTTATTATTTATACTAAATATATATTTTTGTTATAACTGGAATCGCATAACATTTAATAATAAATAACTTTTGAAAAACTTCACTGTTTGTAAGAAAAATATTTAATTACAATACATCTTATTCTATTTTGCATGATTAATCCAAATTATTATTTTGAAAAATAAGTATTGTTTATTTATTTATTTAGACATGATATGAATGATTTTTTCAATTTTAATACGAATTTTTGCAACTTCACTTAATAAAATCTTATTTCTTATAAAAAAAAATTATTGACTTACTACTTAAATACTTGGATTGAACGATTAGGGCGTTGTAAAAAACGGATTTGAAAAAGTCGCGCCAAGATGGATCGTCCTAGCAGCGGCGATTGGAACCTTAGTAGCATGGGTATATTGTGATTATCTTGATAGTGTTAATTATTAATAATTAATTAAATAATGCTTATTGAAAAAAACTAAAACTCTATCAATTACCATCAAATCATTTTACGTCGATTAAGAATAAAAAATTACATAAATTTAATAATTGAGGGGCCAAAAAATTTGTTTTAACCAATTTGTAAAAATTTTTTTATAAATAAACTAATGACTATCAAATAATTTAAACATGCTATCATTCACTATCAAACGATTGAGATATAGAAAAGTTATATTATTAATTAATGGGGGGCTAAATGAATGTGGATATATGTAATAACTAAAATTTCCTCACCATTTAAATCTAATAAAAACACAACCCCTTGCTTAGTGCCTATAGCAACATTCAGAGATACATGTTGAGAACAAGCAATGCAGGTTGGTTTAAAACTTTTCAAGAAGTCACTGTACACTTTCACTACATTTGAGTTAAGGTCCCATTTCACAACATTACCAAATCCTCCAACAGTAATTGCATGTATATCAGTGCTATAGCCAACACCAGCTATTTCCTAGAAGAAAAACATTTGTATTCATAGTAAATTAAATGGCCTAACTATAATCATATATGTTGCATTCGACATATAAACCATAGACTAGTATATATTGTGCTTTATAGTCCGGAAACTTCAACGTTGTTAAAAGGACATCAGCGCCATCTACTAATCATAAACTATGTAACAGAGCCCTATTGGCATATCTATTTTTAAACTTTTTACTAGATCTATGACATATTATGTAAATAAAACAAAAAACTTTACGTTATAGAATAGATTTATTTTGTCAAATCACAAACCAAATTATAGCAAAATTATGAGGTTTAAACACTGAAAACTGATTCGACACTACTAAACACAGAGTACTTATTAATTCAACGTTTAAAAGACACAGAAACAATCAAAATAGTTATAACTCTTTTGTAGAACTTGTAGATGCGGAAGATAGTTATTAACTTGACTTAAATATCACGAAAACAATGCAAATAAATCAAAATGAAACTAACACAAAACTATGTAAACAATCTAGCAGCCATATTTAAGAATGGAATTTGTTTTAGTTAGAGATGGGCGACATGAATCGATATAGTATTGTATCGATTAGCCCCACTTTACATGTCAGTGATTGTGACTTCAGTGATCTCTGAACACTTACTTTATTTGACAGAATCTACACCTACTACTACTATACCACTTTAATATTATTATTAAATACCGAAATAGCATTGAAATCTTTTTATTCCAGAAATATAACTCTCAAATTTTACCTCATAAAAATATCATTTTGTGTCGATAGGAAACGTTACATACATTGAATTATGACTGATATCAATATGGTGTATTAATTCAAATCGATTTTGAGTTTAACATGTGATAGTAATGATGATGGTAGAGGATAGTAGACATTTCAATTTCGACAAGAGATTAGTTTCGTACTAAGTTTGGCGTATGTGGCTCAGATGGAGCCACCATTAAGTTTTGTAAAAGGTCCAAATGTACTAAGTCTCTACCTCGTGATATAAACCACAAAAAATAAGGTTCTAATTATATGTCTCGAGGTTGGTCCAGGTCGACTTTGAAGAATAAACCATCTGCTTTTGTAGGCAGTTTGCTAGGCAGTTTGTAAGAGGTGAATGATTAGCTATGAGTGAGACTTCCATCTACTAGGTGGCAAATTTCCACATTGTCGCCGGGGTCTGCTACCACTGCCTTACCTATTCTTAATAGCCCCAGTTCTTGTAAATTTATGCATGTGGCATTAAGCCTCATCTCAAGAATAGCAATGCACCATTAACATCTTTGCAAGGAAGTTATTGAATAATAAGAATTATTGTATTAAGGAAATGCAAGGAACCTAAATAATCATGCTGTGCATTTAGCTCTTAGAATAAGTATTTTTTTATAGAATATACTTGAAAGATACTTGAAATTTAACAGTAAATCAGATCAAAACTGTCGCCAATCAGGCATTTATCCAATCTCAGGCAACATGGTTTTTATCAGAATACTAAAAAATTTCATTTTAATTGCCTGTCTTGGGAATCGAACCTCACCTCATATAGTCATCACTGTCACCGGACCTCTTTTAAACAGTTCTCTATGACCCACCCCAATGCTCATGTAACACTTTTCCACCCGTATGTTGCTGAGTTAGCCAAATTTTTAACTGTTTTGTCAATAATATCATTATTAAATGAACTAATTTGTATTTAAATATTACCTCTTTTTCATTATTATGAATATCATGACTGTGAAGTGTCTTCATGTTTAATATCCCACCTAATTCCTCCAAATCCCATTGTTTTACAGATCCATCTGCACTTCCTGTTATAATATGTTGTTTTTACCACCGCCACACTTATTCTTGCCATAATAGTGTCAATGCTTATCATTGTCGTATTCTGGTTTGGAGGCTAAAGTAGCCGGTAAACTTAAACATATGACACTATGATCCCGCCACACGAATAGTAACGCACTATTAAAACCTTTGGTGTCTACTGATGATGGTTGTCGCTTTCTATCAGGAGAATCGTCTGCTTGTATGCTATCATATGATATTATGTATGTGTGTGTGTGTGTGTGTTTGTGTGCGTGCGTTCGTACATGCGTGCGTGCGTGCGTATTTAAATATTACCTCTTTTTCATTATTATGAATATCATGACTATGAAGTGTCTTCATGTTTAGTATCCCATCTAATTCCTCCAAATCCCATTGTTTTACAGATCCATCTGCACTTCCTGTTATAATATGTTGTTTTTCTGGCCATAAAGGTGAGACATCCACACTTACAATCCTAAAAGGGGAACAAAGACATAAATAAATATTCACGGGGCAAATTACACTTACTGATCTAACCCCAAACTAAGCAAATTATTTGCTTGTGTTATGGGTGTTAGTCAACAATACTAATACATAGAAAACCATATATAAATACTCCAATATATTTAATAAACCTAATTAACCTAAATAAAAATATATTTAATAAAAGCAAACCCGGAAATACAAACATTTATGCATATCATAAAAAGGTAACAGTTTAGAAATGTGCCGCATCGATAGGGGGTAGGGGAAGAGAGGAGGGGAGGGGTGTTCAACCCCTCTAAAACCCCCGCGGGAAACAGTTTTTTAATGAATTTTTTTTGTCATAAAAACTGTCATAAAAAATGTCCCAAAAATTTTAAATTATGCCACTAGATTGGAGAAAAAAAAAAAAGAGGAGAGATAAATACAGTCAAAACCGTTTATAATGACATCGTTTAGAAAACATACCGCATAAAACGACCACATTTAACTAATATATTCGGAGAATGAGATCTGTTAGAACGACCAGCTAATTTGTATTGTAAAAATTTTTAATAGATATCCACATCTGGCACATAATAATGATCACTGGCTATTAAAATCTCAAAGTAAACAAAAAAGGGTGGAGTGTAGGGTCTTTTGTTATTCTTAGAAACAAAACATGTGCAACCAGTAGAGTCAAAGCCCACTTCTTCATATCTCTTCAGTTTGTTATTTATCTGCACACAAGACGCACTAAGACATGTTTGTGAAACTTGTCGCAAAGACAAAGGAAACTAATTAATATCGAAGAAAAATTGCGTATTATATTAAAAATAGAGAGCGGAATTTCAAACAAAGACTAAGTAAAGGAATATAGTGTATGACACTCGACAATTTCAACCACTTGGAAAGAGCGAGAATAATTCAAATCCCTTATGACAACATTTTTTTTTTGAAAATGAAACGTGCCGAAACAGCTAAGCATACGAAGATTGAAGAAACTTTGTTAAAATAGTTTAAATATCAAAGGACTAATAATTTTCCAATGAATGAACCTATTCAATAATACCACTTCATAAAAAAATTGTATTTCATATCTCTAAAACGCCACCGGTTTTAACGACTAATTATGGGTGGTCCCTTCGATGTCGTTATAACAGATTTTGACTGTAATCGCAGTAACCCTCACCCTACCCCCTTCGCTGAAAGACATTTTTATTATATTATTTTTTTTATGTTAAAGTTTGGTTCTCCTTAATTTTCTATAACATACAGCTTCTTACTATAAATACTAGTCAGATTGCGTGTGCTACGGCGCTATGGGTAGTGCAGCCCCTCCGCCCTTGCCTAACAAAGCACAGGCACAATTGCTCGCCTTCGCAGCTTCGGCTTTTTGGTCGCATGTGGCAACCAGCCTCCGCCGCTACGGCTCGCCAGGTGCCTACGCTCTGTTAAAGGGTGGGGGCTGCATCCCTCCGCGCCTACGCGATTTCTAAAAATACTCTAGGGGTAGAGCAAACAAGACCACATGCAAGTTAGGGTGCTCTGATTTGGATGACAGATTAAAGAAGATTACTAGTTCCGAAAACAAAAATCAAAGCTATTTGAATGTTTCGTAATTTTCGAAAAAAATAAGATTTTTATAATTTATTTCTAAAAAAATAAGTATTTCCGCAAATTGTAATTTTATTTGTAAAGATTTAATAAATAAAGATCTTCGTATAAAAAAATACGGACGCAAAACTCAAGGGTGGGGTTCAGTTTATCGTAAATGTTTACACGCCTCCTAATTTATGTATTGTATCTTTTTTTTTAAATATTCGCGTCTCCGGCAAAAAAAAACTATCGGGGGGTTATCAGAAGACCTTATAGAAGCCCCCTACAGCTTCAGATTTCCTCTATCGATGCGGCACGTTTGTAAACCCAACCCCATAAAAATGCTTGTCCCCGTCGGTGATCGAACCCGAGCCCCGTCGATTGCGTAGTCAGGGTCGCTAACCACTCGACCAACGGGACGGTCAGAGAGAGAAAGGAACAAAGAGATAAAAGAAAAAGAAAGGATTAAAATTCATTAGTAAAATTACAAATATTGATGAATTTGGTAGGTGTGTTATAAATGCGTTTCAAACTTACTTTTCATTATGTGATCTGTTAACCACATGTGCTTTATACCGTTGATTTTCTTGTAAAACTCCTTCACTATCAGGATTTATAGGTTGTAAGACACAAAGACTTTTGCTAGGACCGCCATAAATAAGCCAGTTATTCTTTGTTACAATCAAACCTGATGGTTGAAACCAATTAGGAGAGGGAAACAACAATGTTTCACCCATTCTGAATTCCAGTAAATGAAGAACTTAACAAATAATTAACACAGTAAGAAAAACTAATATCAAGTATTAACTAAAATAACCATTGACTGATATAATATATATTTTCGGTAAGTATGTAACCAAGAGTGACCAAGAGACAAGACAAGAAATTTTAAAAATAATCACAATTCACAATATTCGCAACCGGCAATTTCGTCCATAACGTAGACAGAGAATAATACACACAGAACATCTACTACTACCGCAGATAATACAAAGAGTATACGTAGTGGTAGTACGCGGCCGGTAGTCCACTTATAAGGAGTACTAGCCTTGTCTATGGTACACATATCGAACGTGACAATTTTGGCCTTTGATATGACAGTACTGTCTTTTGATTTTGACAAAGAATGGTAGCTGTCATGTCATTCTCAGCGCTTACGTCATTACTGTTTTGTTTATTTAAATGTAGATCGAGTAAAGTTTTGCGTTGTTAATTTCCGTGACTTTCTCAGCATTTAAATTAGTAATATTTTCATATTTTAAATTGGCATTATCTACAACCAGTGTTGTGTATTGGGTTGTCTAAGCAGGCGAAAGGACATCACGTTTCACAAATTTGCAAGTGCGGAGACAGGACTCCAAAAGTCGTTAATGTACATTGTGAGAGATTGCGAGGCTTAAAGTGTCGGAAGGATTTTCAAAATCAATTTGTGTGCAGAAAGCATTTTGAAGGAAAATTCTTTCAATCAACTTCTTTTCGTTTTCGACTTCGTGCAGATGTATATCCTACATTGCTTTCTGAAGAAGAAATTACGAGAGGCATTCCTGGAACTGCTAAAAAATCACGTGAGGATGACGTTTTAATAGTCTTTATAATAGCTTACACTGTAAATATATATATATAAGGAACACCTATTCAAAAAGGCTTCTATCTTTTCAAAGTTATTACAACCTTTATTCTCTAAGTTCTACCTTCTTGATTAATATTATTTTTTAAATATGGTTATCATAAACATGTATTTCAGGAGCATTTATTTAAGAATTCTTATATATTTTTAAAATTAAAAATATCTATTTAAAGTTTATTTTAACCTTATTCTCTAAGCTTAAGGTTTTTTATAAGAAGCTTGATAGGAAGCCATGGCCTATTTCCGGTTCATAGAATTTCCAGAGCCATGGTGGATATACTTGCACATTATTTCAATAATTCATTTGTATGTCTCTACATAATAATAATATGATAAAATTGCCAGACAAATTACACCAATCGATCTAACCCCAACGTAAGAAAATTATTTGCTTGTATTATGGGTGTTAGTCAACGATACTAATACATGTATAAATACTGTTAAAAAATGTATAATAATAAATACCCAAACTCAGACATAGAAACATATATGCTCATTACACAAATGTCTGTCCCTGTCGGGAATCAAATCTGAGCCCCATCGATTCGTAGTTAGGTTCGCTAACCACTCAACCTACGAAGTGGTGGAATTATTTAGCTTTACATTGCCTCATCTATTAACTTATATTATGGTGTTATTCTATACTCTAATGTCTAGTTGTACCAAAAATCACTTGTTAATTTTTACAATCTGTGCTGCACAGCCTTAATCTTATAATAACTGTATTTTTATAGCATAATAGCTTGCCCGTGACTTTGTCTTCGTAGGAAAATTTCTAAAATAAAAGTAAGCCTAAATTACTCTTTATTACATCAGCTATATGCCAGTGAAAGTTCCATCAAAATAGGTCCAGCCGTTTCAGAGAATACCCGAAATAAACAGACAGACAAAAATTTAAAAAAAGTGTTATTTTAGCATATGTACCGTGTATACATTCATATGCGTTTAGTAGCAAATGGTTTTTCTAATATTACAAAAAGACACTCCAATTTTATTAATTTGTATAGGTGAATTTAGCCTATTTGTATATCAAGAAACTATAAATTTATTACGCTATTAAATTATCACTTGTACATTAACTTCACTTTATAAATTAATTTTTTACATATCACTCAGCCGGTTTCACTTTTTTGAGCATCCTATGGAATTTTACCAAGAGCCGAGGATGGAAAGTATAGAATAACTATAAAATTATCATGGAGCCATAAACACACATATATATGCACAAATACAGTGTAATAATTTGTGTGTGTAGAAGATTGTAATAATGAGATAAATTTTATACAATTTCAGAAAAAGAAAATATCACTAAAGAGCATTATTATACTCAACAACGAAAATACTTGGATCACACATACTGTAAAGTTCAAGATGTAATTGCAGAGAAACGTATAAGAGCTGATCCTGGTGAGTCTTATTGATATTATATAATAGTAGGGGAGCCCAACATGCTAAATGGCGTTACTCGAGCGTCATAAGGACTAATTGGATTTCGTAGATTAAAATATAGGTAAAATAAAGGTTATATAATGTTTTCCCTTTCAATTGTGGGGAAAAAATCTACAGATAAAAAAATGTTTAAAAAATTAGTGACATGAAAACTCTGAAGTGCATCAGAATAAGGTAGGTTAATTGCCAGCTAAAATTTAAAAAATCTGACGATTTAAGTGTATCATAAAAAAATGGGAGTGTCACAAAGTTGCAAAGAAAACATTGACTTGAGATTCTCGAGTGTTTTTGTGTTATAGCACTCACCCCGTACTTGGGAAATTGGAAAAACCTTAAAAACAAAAAAGAAAAATATCGACACGCGGGATTTGAACCTGTGACCATCTCCCTAAAGTCGGGACGCTCTTTCACTGAGCTAGTGTCGACAGGCTCGAGGCGGCGAAATTCTTCTTTGCTATATGATCGATTACGTCGATTATTTCATCTGTAACGATGAACTCATTTAAATAGTTATACGTACGTATAGCTGGCGATCAGTACAATCGACGTAATCGATCATATAGCAAAGAAGAATTTCGCTGCCTCGAGCCTGTTGATACTAGCTCATTGAAAGAGCGTCCCGGCTTTAGGGAGATGGTCGCAGGTTCAAATCCCGCGTGTCGATATTTTACTTTGTTGTTTTTAAGATTCTCGAGTGTATCCAAATTTTCTTTTATGATGGAGGAAATCATGTAAAAATAACGAAAAAATATAATCTGACTATTTCCATAAGCCGAAATCATCTTAATTTTATTTTTCTTCCGCCCTAGTTACCCCCCCCCCCCCCCTCTATTAAAATAGCTTATATTTGGTGGAGAGCCTCAACAGTATGCGAGGTACCCCACTATGTTAATCTGACGTGCCCATAAGTAAATAAATCCCAAATGCGCCTCTTGGGCTCACCTATTAATAGTGAAAGTAAAGAAAAAGAAATTACTCACTCATAGTTAAATGGATTTAGTCTGATTTTTTTTTTATATTCCTTTTCTTTTAGATAAAATTGGCAATCTGGCACAAATTCCATGTAATATTTGGGGATTTATGCTGTGAAACTATAGGTTTACAATGTTTAAAAGGCTTTCAAAAGGTAAAATTATGTAAAAGAAGACTGTCATGAATGTATGATATAAACATACATATGATTGTGTATATTGATTATTATCAATATGTATATATTTTTTTTTATATCATAAGATAGCAAACAAGCAGATGGGTCTCCTGATGGAAAGAGTCAACCATCGCCTATAGACACCAAAGATGTTAATGGTGCGTTGCTATCTTGTGGCGAGGTCTAATGCCACATGCATAATTTTACCGGCTACCTTACCCTCCAAACCGGAACACGACAGCGACAAGCACTGACGCTATTGCGGCAGGAATAGGTAAGGCGGTGGTACCAGATCCGGGCGAGACAATGCAGAACTCTACCACCTAGTAGCCACGATGGTAGTGACTCGATAGCCAATCGGTCGCCTTTTACGACCTGCCTGGCAGAACGGCAGTTGGCCTATTCTACAAAGGAGGCCGGGACCAACACGGCGAAAATATTATATAACATATATATATATATATATATATATATATATATATATATATATATATATATATATATATATATGGACATTTGAATTAATATAAATAAATCTCAATGTTTTCTATTAAAGGGGTACCTGAAATTGTGCTTGATTTTCCTAGGGGTCCGTAGGCTGAAAAGGTTAAGAAACGCTGCTATAAGTGGTTATTAAAAATATTTTTTTACAAGTGAGATAGCTGATTAGCATTTTAATTGAAAAGATAAAAAAATAAATCCAGTTTTGGCGTTGATCACATGAGGTCCCGGGTTCGATTCCCGGGTCGGGCACAAAAAAAAGTGTTTTTTTCAGTTTTCTGAGAAACACAAAGTTGCCCGGGATTGAAAAGTGCCCGGTTGGCGATAGGTTTTCCATCTATCACATTTGTGGGACCAAGTATCTTCGGCTAATCGTGGGTGCACTTGTTGTACCTCTGCCTACCTCTTCGGTGATATGGGCGTGAAGATACTTTAAATAAATAAATATTTACGGGACATATTACACTTACTGATCTAACCCCAAAATAAGCAAATTATTTGCTTGTGTTACGGGTGTTAGTCAACGATACTAGTACATATAACTACATATATAAATACTGAAATATATTTAATAAACACCCGAACCCAGAAATACAAACATTTATATGCTCATCACACAAATGCTTGTCCCCATCGGAAATCGAACCTGAGTCCCATCAATTCATGATTAGTTTCGCTAATCACTCGACCAATGAGTCGGTCAAATTCCTATTGGACTTTTTTAGATTCGTGAATTCTACTGAAATACCACTAATAAACATTCCATACTGTAAAATAGACCAGATATAGCCATGATATGTTAATACGGAAAAAATATGTTTCCTTTATCTCTTGATCTCCATAACACAAACAAATTTATCCAGTTTATTACAAAGAAATTCAATTATAATATTCACCAATTATTATTCCTTAATGTTAGTATATTTTACATTTTCTATGCTTATGTTGTTAAAAATTATTTTATTTTTTAATATTGTTACTGTTAGTGATAAGTGATTCATTTATATTTTTCAATGTTATAATGTTATCATTTATCGATTCTGAGACTTAAAGTAAAGTTTGTAGTTTCGTCTGTCATCATTTATGATCAAATCAATGATGATAAAATAAAAATAGAATAACAATGTAATCAACAGTAAAATTTATGATTTTCATGTAACAATTTTCTTAGGAAGTCCATGTCAATACAATTGTCTTCCATACAAAATTTGCCAATATAGGTACAATATTTCATCAAAATCTATCAAGAAAGGGTACAAATACCATACAAGAAATAGACGGCTTTTCTGACCCAACCAACCCATCGCCTATAGACACCAAAGATGTTAATGGTGTGTTGCTATCTGTAGCGAGGTCTAATGCCACATGCGTAAGTTTACCAGCTACCTTACCCTCCAAACCGGAACACGACAGTGACAAGCACTGACGCTATTGCGGCAGGCATAGGTAAGGCGGTGGTACCATACTCGGGCGAGACAATGCAAAACTCTACCACCTAGTAGTCACAATGGTAGTGACTTGCATAGCCAATCGGTCGCGTTTCACGACCTGCCTGGCAGAACGGCAGTTGGTCTATTCTTTAAAGGAGCCCGGAACCAACACGGGGAATTAAGGGAACCATGTCATTTGTATAGGTTGGATACACATACATACATATATAAAAACAAACATATGTATTTAACAGAAACATCTGTTATTTAATAAAATATGATTTAATTTTCTAAATAATTGCATTGTCAAATTTTTCTTTTCAGATATTGTTCTACCGCAATCACCGTCTAATTTACCTGCGTCTTCTGTAAATGAACACAGTTCTACAGGTAAAATTTATTTGTTATAAGAACGTTATCTGTATTTTGTTACTTAAATTTAATAACACTCGCCGTGTTAGTCCCGGCCTCCTTTGAAGAATAGGCCACCTGCCGTTCTGCCAGGCGGGTCGTAAAAGGCGACCGATTGGCTATCGAGTCACTACCATCGTGGCTACTAGGTGGTAGAGTTCTGCATTGTCTCGCCCGGGTCTGGTACCACCGCCTTACCTATTCCTGCCGCAATAGCGTCAGTGCTTGTCGCTGTCGTGTTCCGGTTTGGAGGATAAGGTAGCCGGTAAACTTATGCATGTGACATTAGACCTCGCCACAAGATAGCAACGCACCATTAACATCTTTGGTGTCTATAGGCGATGGTTGACTCTTTCCATCAGGAGACCCATCTGCTTGTTTGCTATCTTATGACATAAAAAAAAAATTAATAACTGCTAGCTGATCTGGCAAACGTTGTTCTGCCTTTTTAACTACTTACACTTATTTCTATATTTTCTCACCTGTTAAACCTTCCCTGGTTTTCAACAATTAATTCAAAACCAAAATTAGCCAAATCGGTTCTGCCGTTCTCGAGTTTTAGCGAGACTAACGAACAGCAATCGATTTTTATATAATACTAGCTGACCCGACAAACGTTGTTTTGCTTTTTAAAGAAAAAAATTTTTAGAATTTTTTTCCAACTCAAGATGCACAGTCCCGAACAAAATTGACACTCAAAAGTGTCCCTAATTTCATTTAAATAGTTATAGATATGACAGAAAAACATACGTCTTTGCATATCCATATCCATATCCATATCCGTGTCTTTGGATATTATCCAACCTTAAGCGCAAGGTTTATAGTTGTTTTTACAAAGCAACGTACAAAAAGAAATAAAATTGACAGTGTCGCGATCGACGCGATTCTATTTAAAATGAGCGCACAATTCGAAATTGTGCGTTCATTTTTGGAGGACGTTTTTGGGACGTTGATTGTGTATCTTTGGTTTTTTTATATCAATGCATTAAAACTACTTTAATGCGCGGATCTCTTTAATTATTATTTACTAGCTGACCCAGCAAACGTTGTTCTGCCTTTTTAACTACTCTTATTTTTTCTGTATTTTCTCACCTTTTAAACCTTCCCTGGACTTCAACAATTAATTCAAAACCAAAATAAGCCAAATCGGTTTAGCTGATATATATATATATATATATATATATATATATATATATATATATATATATATATATATATATATATATATATATATATATATATAATGTTTAGATAGACAGATACAGATATAGATTTAATCCTGAACTTATTTTTACAGAAATCGTTTTTCAATTTACACCAAACTCGTCAGTGAGGAGGCAACATATCAATAAAAATAATATGTCACTATCACATAACTATGCTCGGCTTTACAAGGAGTATGTCAGATACCGAAAGCAGTTAAATTTTTGCCACAAAGCACGAAGAGCATTAAAGTTATCAAAAGAGAAAATATTTGAAAAATTAACAAATGGAATGAATCCATTGACCAAAAACCACATGGTTGCAAATTAGTCAGTGCACTAAAAAGGCCAAAAGAAGGCGTTTACAGATGATGAAAAAATAATTGCACTTTTCATTATGCAACAAATTCCAAATTGCTGTAAATTCTTGTACAAAATATTTATCCTTCCTTCAAAATATACTTAAAAAAATATATCTATTGTAAATGTTGAAGCAGGGATTAACTCCTATATTGTTGAAGCTTTAAAACAAGAGGTAATCATTTTTTTAATGTATAGAAAAAAGAATCTTCACGCCCGTATCAACGATAAGGGTAGGCAGAGGTACAACCAGTGAACCCTCGAATAGCCGAAGATACTCAGACCCACAATGTGATTGGTGGCAAGTCTATTGCGAACCGGGCACTTATGAAATTCTGGGCAACGATGTTTTTATCAGAAAACTGAAAAAAAACATATTTTTGAATTGCCCGACCCTGGAATCAAACCTCAGACCTCATGTGGTCGACACAAACACCGAACTATTAGACAACTGAGGCAATTTTGCAGAGGCTATTTACGTATTTTTTTTATAATTACAATGCCATTTTAAATTTAAATTGAATTTAACAAATTTACATTTATTATTTACACCGTTGGTCGAGTGGTTAGCGAACCTGACTATGTATTACTGGGGCTCGAGTTTGACCTCCGACCGGGACAAACTTTTATGTGATGAGCATAGATGTTTGCATTTCTGGGTTTGAGTGTTTATTAAATATATTGGAGTGTTTATGTATTTATCTCAATGTAATAGTATCGTTGTCTGACACTTATACAATAAGCAAATAAATTGCTTACTTTGGGGTTAAATCAATTTGTGTAATTTGTCGTCTATCACTCATAAACTTGTAAAGCCTTCAAAGCCATAATAGTTTTAATTTTAATTTAATTTAATTTTTTCCCTGCCCGAAAACCAACCGTTTACCTAACAGAGGGATCACCACTCGTAAGTGACATTTGACTCTAACAAAAATTAGCACTTGAAAGCTTAATATTTCACAAACAACTCCCTTGACTGAAAACTTGTTTTCACAACCACTTTAAAAAAAATAATTAAGACCCATCCAAGGATACCCCAAATAGGTAAGTAGGTACACATTAAGGGGTACTCGAGAAAAAAAAATCTACAACTTAGATACGTGTGTAGAAGATATCTTAAAAAAATATTTTCAACGTTTGAAATTACCACTTTCTTGCCGTGATTAATATATAGTTTACTTCAACACCCTAAAAAGGGTTCCGACATAGAATCCTTTAGCACTACTAGCACGGAAAATATATTCTTCATTAAAATATTATCATTTTGTGTAAGGTGTGAGTGGCATGGTATAAATTTTAATAATGTGATAATTGTTGTTTTAGATGATGTTACTATTATAAATAGTAATACAGCGAGTGTTATTTATGATCCGCCTCACCTTTTAAGAGGTTTAAGAAACAACTTTTTAACAAAGTATATCAAATTTGGCTGGTGCATATCTAAATGGAATGATATTATTGAAGTTCACAAGACCAATTGCCGTTACACACAAATGAGATTGCTTTATAAATTAAATAACGAACACATCATTCCTGATAAAATTAAGGGGATGGAAGGTAATATGTAATTTGGTTATAAAAATTCCCCATGTTAGTCCGGGCTCCTTTGAAGAATAGGCCAACTGTCGTTCTGCCAGGCAGGTAGTAAAATGCAACCGATTGGCTAAGCGTATCACTACCATCGTGACTACTATGTGGTAGCCACGATGGCAGTGACACGCATACACTGCACACGCGTGACACGCGTCTGCATTGTCTTGCCCGGGTCTGGTACCAGCGCCTTACCTATTCCTGCCTCAATGGTAGTCGTGCTTGTCACTGTCGTGTTGCGGTTTACAGGGTAAGGTAAATGAGGTAATAGACCTCGTGACAAGATAGCAGTGCACCATTAATATCTTTGGTGTCTATAGACGACGGTTGATTCTTTTCCATCAGTAGACCCAACTGCTTGTTTGCTATCTCATAAAAAACAGGTGAAATATTATCATGTCAATTCTCTTGCGTCGTATTCAAGTACTAAATGTATTCATACTGTTTTACAAAGAAAAAACCATTTCGTAGTTATTTGGCGGGAATATATTATGTCTATTTATCCCCCGTTTAATTAAGAAGTTATCTTTATAAAAGCTTCTTAACCAGCTGCCCTTCATCTGTAAATTACACCAAGATTGTTTTTTATATCATACCATATTCACGATGGTAGTGATTCGCATACCAATCGTTTGCCTCTTACGAACTGCCTGGCAGAACGGTAACTGGTCTATTCTTCAAAAGGAACCCGAACTAACATGGGGTTTAAGGCGGAAGGGGAAGGGGCGTGGTTCCTAGAATAAAAACTATCCTGTTTGTTTGAGCAGGTTTCTTATATCATAAAATAGCCAACAAGCAGATGGCTTTCCTGGAGGAAAGAGAAGAGATTGCCTATAGACACTAAAGTTGTTAATGGTGCGTTGCCATCGGTATGGTGCCCTCCAAATTGGAATGACAAGCATTGACGCTATTGGTGAGGCGGTGGTAACATCGGCGAGAAATCTACCACCTAGTAATCACGGTGGTAGTGACACTTATAGCCAATCGGTTGTCTTTTTCGACCTGCTTGGCAGAACGGCTGTTGGTCTATTCTATTCAAATAGGACTCGAACCAACACGGGGGAGTTCAGCAACGTTTTTCTGGATTTTTGCACCACCCTCTCACCAATTCTTGCTAAAATAGCGTTGATGCTTCTTGTATAAAATAATATAGTTTATTATTTTATAAAAATTAAAAAGTATCGTTTTCTCAAAGGATTTTCACGTATTGTATAAGAAAAGTGTTTATTTACTACTACAAAATAACCACAAATATAAAATATCAATTATATTCAACACATATTATATTTTAATGAAATTTAAATCAATCTTAAAACAAATAAAATTTCATTATTATTTATAACAATTTGTCATTCTCAGATATACGATATTTGAATGTGTATAGATTAAACAAATCAACCACTGCAATATTCCTTCCTCTCTTGGTTCTAATTAAAATGAAATCTTTTAAAACAAATGAAAACTTATATCTTGCAATTTTGAGACTTTTAATATATTTAATTCCAAAACACCGTAACGTAAAGATATGTATATGTTTCCTCCTTGCTGGTCCGGGCTCTTTTGAAGAATAGGTCAACTGCTGTTCTGCCAGGCAGGTCGTAAGAGGCGATCGATTGGCTATGCGAGTCATTACCGCCGTGGTTATTAGGTGGTAGAGTTCTGTATTGTCTCGCCTGGGTCTGGTTCCACCGTCTTTTCTATTCCCGCCTCAACAGAGTGAGTGTTTGTCACTGTTGTGTTACGGTTTGGAGGGTAAGGTAGCCGATGAATTTATGCAAGTGGCATTACAACTCACCACAAGATTTCACGCACCATTAACATTTTTGGTGTCTATAGGCAATAGTTGATTCTTTCCATCAGGAGACCCATTTTCTTGTTTGCTTTCTTATGATATAACAAAAGTTAACGAAATCCACATTTTTATATTAGTCTAATCATTGGTTATTTTCTTCCAGCCTTGCCACAGCTGCCTGAGCTGCGGTGAGAACTGCGACGCGAATTCCAATGAGGCGGGTCGGGCGGCTAGTTATGACTGAGGTGGCGTCGGTAGTGGATATATTTTGAATTTTTAAAATTGTTCAGTATTATAATTTATAATTTCAAATTCCACGCGCTAAAAACAAAATATTTAGTTAAAGTCGCATGATGTCAAATACGTCCCCCGATTACGCCAGTCGCACTGGTGTGAGCTGTGGCCGCCTCGTTACTAACTAGTACATTTGTGTCGTTCGCTCATCACACCGCGCGTCACGGTCGCGCGCCGCTTGCTTGTTTGCGCGCCGCAATGCTCGTCGCCGGCAGCAGTGCCATACTTCATTTGTTCCTCACATTTGTTTTCATCGCATATCGCTCGCCGCACCGCGATTCCCATCAGAGTTCGCGCCGCAGGTAGCTGCGACAGACGCCGTTATACATAAGAGTAGTCTGAAGTCTAAACAAACCAAACTATTTAATACTTCATTTTTTAAGCTTTAAATTTATTTAAATTAATTCTTCAGTACTTTTCTTACGAATTGTTAAATATATTCACACCCGTATCCCCGAAGGGGTAGGCAGAGGTAAAACAAGTGCACCCACGATTAGCCGAAGATACTTGTCCCAAAAATGTGATACTTATCCTAGCGAACCAGAGACCGACACAACAACAACCCTTGTATGCACATTACATTGAAAATGACCAAATGTCTATAGGTGGTGATCTCTTTCCATCAGGTAAAATATCTGCAAAATCTAGATATAATCTTCTTTTACATGAAACATTTAATTCCATCCAAATATACACATACATACACACATATTTTTTTTACATTTGTAATGGGATAATTGTTTATACTCGTATATTAAACAGTATTGTAAATATTTTAAATTTGACTTTTTTATATTATACTAGCGGACCCGGCAAACGTTGTTTTGCTAAATATATTTATAACAGTATTTCGCTACTATATTATTATACATATAAACCTTCATCTTAAATCACTCTATCTGTTAAAAAAACCGCATCAAAATCCGTTGCGTAGTTTTAAAAATCTATGTATACATACGGACAGACAGCGGAAAGCGACTTTGTTTAACACTATGTAGTGAAGACAGCGAACAAACAGATGGCTCTACTGTTAGAAAGAGAAACCGTTACCTGTAGATACAAAAAATGGCAATAATCCTTTTCTATCCGGGTGGCGGGATGGCAATGTCACATGCGTAAGTCTACCGGTTACCTTACCCTTTAGACTGTAACATGACAATTACAAGCAATGATGCTATTGAGGCAGAAATAGATAAGGCGGTGGTACCATATAACCGGGCGACAAACAAAATATTGTTTATATGATTGTTGTTTTTTTAGTACTGTTGTAATGCGTAATAAGCATTTGTTTTTTTTTCAGGTGAACAATTTTACTAGAGTATTCAGTGAAACAGTAGCAGCTACATTAGCTTACACTGTTCAGTTTTGTAGGTACTTTCACATTAAAGTTTTGAACACTTCGAGCACTACTTAGTTTGTTTACAATATCTTTGTTATTATTACAGCTCAATATGCAGATGCAGAGTTCTGTATAATACTATATACTAATACTAAAAACACATCAGAAGTCGTATCATTTTTTAATGATATTTTTGATTCAGTAAATCGTGCCAGTTTATGCAATAAAAGGATGGAAGAGTACGCCAAGCAGTGACTGAAACTCAAAACATCACACATTTTGAATCAATGTTAAGATTAAATAATATGAAATTCGTTGATATTAGGAGAAAGAAGACATCCGTGCTCTCTTTAAAAAATTGGTTAACTTCTCTTAAAAGTTTTCGTTACTGTGGCAATTTCTTAAGTGAAAAAATATAAAAGCACTTGGTACTTCAACTCTGAGTCGATTGAATACTTTTTTGTTCAAGTACGGGCGTATAACTTTAGAAATAACAATCACATTTGCCACACGTTTAAAAGCACCTTTAAATCATTGTTAATCACTAGTATTATTAAGTTCCATTTAGAAAGTTTTATTTGTGAAGAAGAATCAGGTGACCAAGTATTAAAGTTAAATACTTTTTCATAAATAAATCAGGTGAAAATCTTGATGAAAATATTTCACTTAATTCTTCTGATTTTTGCGCTCAAAAAATATTCCTACTACGGAAAGCCCAAGTAAGACTAATTAATAATCTTCACGCACGTGCCTTCACTGCTGGATTGAATTTAAAAAAAAAATAAACTATTGCCAATGTAGAAAAAAATTAACATGTGATAAAGAAAATTTAAACAAGATTTCCGTAAATAATTATATAGTTTATAAGGAATACAAAACATTAAAATAAAAATAAAAACTGACTTACCCATCAGTGAGTGCATGCTATCAAAGTATTTCGAGACATAGTAGAACAGTCAAACAAATGCAGGAACCACCCCAGACAAATAAATGAGTATCTTCACGCCCATATCCCCGAAAGGGTAGGCAGAGGTACAAGTGCACCCACGATTAGTCGAAGATACAGTCCATACAGATATAATATAGTCCATCCAAGATACAGACATAGTCCCACAAATGTGATAGGTGGCAAGCCTATCGCCAACCGGGCACTTTCCAATCCCGGGCAACTTTGTGTTTCTCAAAAAACTGAAAAAACACTTCCCGACCCGGGAATCAAACCCGGGACCTCATGTGGTTAACGCCAACGTTACCTAGACCAAAATTACCTAGTCCAAGTGTTTGTTTGACTTTTTAGAGTGCATTTTACTCAGAAATTTTATTTTTTGAATATTTTATTGAGTTATCCTTGCGTTTGATAATGTGTAATTGGTGCAATATCTTAAACAAGATTTTAAGGAATACCGATGTTTCACGATTAAACACAGTTTTACCTCAAATGTAACTTAAAGCATTTAATAAATATAAAACTAAATTAAAAAATAAAAGAAATCCTAAACACTTTATTTGTCTTTTATTTTTGTTATCCTGTACACAAAAGAAAAAAACGAAAAAGGGGATAGGTATAAGCAAAATATATACAAAGGCATTATGTGGGGAGATATTTGCCTTTTGTGATAAGAGCATATAAAAAAAACAATACTTGTCAAAATGTATATGTGAGCCTTCCTATTGGCTAGTTTCTTAGTTTGAGAGATTGCCGTCTGATGCTTGCATCTCTAAGTAGTCTGTGTGGTAGTACTCTAATTGGTCTGTGGCTAACTGTTTCTTACGTAGTATTGTATACTCTTTGTAACTGTTACAAATAGACATGCGCAAAACATCACCTTATGAAGTAATGTGATGCAACATTACCTTTTCGGTCAGGTGATATCACTCGATAACATTACGCATTACTCGAAACATTACGCGACGCATTCGAAAGATTTGATTACGTTTGTACTTCAACTGTACTATTACTTGAGGTGATACGTAATATACGTATTACTTGTTGCACTGCCGTAAATTGTAATACATTTAGTTTACAGTTAGAAAAAGTTTATAGCATATTACTTGAAAACCTTGACAAGAAATTCCTAGCACATGGTATATTTGAAAAATGAATTTTTTTTTAGATATGAGAAGGTCTTTGATATGAGAAGGTTTGACCCTACCTACTGATTTTTTTTTGACGATTAATAAATAATATGACGCTGATTACCGCAAAATGATTATGTCAATAAAGTTGGTTTTCCTTCATACTTAGGCCAATATATTAAGTTACACCGAATAAAGACGGATTATGTAGTTTTACATAAATATTTCAAAAGGGGGCCCCAGTCTTAGGATTGGCAGACATGTATCTTATATTATTTTTAGTTTTGTTTTTATATTTATCAATCACTAAGTCACTAACATACAGTACTGTACATCTATCTATATTAATATTATAAATGCGAAAATTTGGATTTTTGGATGGATGTTTGTTCACGAATCACGCAAAAACTACTGAACGGATTTGAATGAAATTCGCCACACGGGTAGATGATGACCTGAAATAGCACATAGGCTACTTTTTATACCGGAAGATTGGGTGATCCCGCGGGATTCGCCAAAAACTTTTATAATGCAGCGGGCTGCACGCTGCAGCTAGTATTCACTAAACCTATTTTTATTATACTACCTATATACAATACTAGCTGTTGCCAGCGACTTCGTCCGCGCGGACTTCGTTTACTCCGCACAGCATCTGGCCGCTAGGTGGTGCGTAGATAGCGTGATAATATGTAGCCTATATGTTGACCCGACCTGTTAGTCATATTCATGCAAATTTTAAAGTAAATCAATGCAGTACTTTTTGAGTTTACCCCGGACATACATACAGACAAACAGACAAAAATTCTAAAAACTATATTTTTGGCTTCGATATCGATTGAAGATCACGCCCCAAATATTCTTTTAAAAAAATATTCAATGTACAGTTTTGACTTTCATACGATTTTATATATGTATAGATTCCTATTTAACTATATTTACACTGATTTTTTTACAATTTGGATAAACTGCACTAATAAATTATAAAGTTATTAGCATGTAATTAAAAGAATTTTAAAGAATATCTAGCGAACAACATGCTTTGCGCCAACTGATTCTGTTCAGTGTTCCAAAAAATGTAAATAATTCAAGTGACTATAGGTTAAAACCCGGCTAAATAAAAATAAACCTTCTCATAAAAACTTACGGCTTAAAATCCGTCACGAACGTTTCTTGTTTTCGCCTTATCTCATGTCTCTAACTAACTTGTGGAACAACGTCCATTTGTCTCACTCTACCGCGCGACGCGCGAAGTCGATTCGAGTGGTCAGAATGCGAAATTACGTTCCAGAAACAAACTTTACTTAGATCAAACATCACTTCATCACTCCTCACACTCGCACTCTACTAAAGATAGTAAATGCGCGGGTGATGGTGTGATGTTAGTTTTCGTCGCGTAATGCGTAATATGGCATCACATCTTAAAGTAATATCACCCGAGTAATATTATGCGCATCACCTACACCTGTTATTAATTTGACATTTCACAGTAATCATATTTTTTGCAGATTGTTCTGTGTTTTGTAGTTATTAGTTTGGTTATTAGTTAACATTGACGTCACATAAAATAATATAAGTAAGAGAAGATTAATTTCTAGTTAAGCATTCTTATATACCAGTTAATTTCTTTTTCTAAGATTTTCGACTTCAACTTTATACAATAGTCATGGCCCACTACAAAGGAGCTGCTTCTGAAGCTGGTAGAGCAATGCATCTAATGAAAAAAAGAGAAAAAGCTCAACAAGAGATTGAACTTCGGAAAAAGAAAATCGAAGAGGATCTTAAAATAGATAATATAGAAAACAAATTTGCAACCCATTATGATGCAGTTGAACAACAATTAAAAAGTTCTACGATTGGATTAGTGACTCTTGATGAAATGAAAGCAAAACAAGAACATATTGTTAGAGAAAGAGAAAAAAAATTAGCACAGAAGAAAGCTGAGAAGGAAAAAGAGCGACAGAAGGAAATTGAAGCAAAACAGGCTCAAAAAAATAAACAAAAGCGACAAGTAAGTATAATTTTACTCATATTTTCTTATATAGAATATACATTGGTAAGAAAATTATTATGTATAATGTTATGTAGATTATAGCCAAGACCGATCATTTTTATAAATGTTGTAGAACTGAAATTTAACCAGGCCCCTGTCACTCAATGTACTTACGCGCGTTAAATGCCTTCAGCTAGCTGCATCTTAGCAGATCCCTATTGCAGTGGGTTGTCAACAGATGAGTGCGACGTGTGCGTACTAATATTAATTAAGTTAATATGAGTTCACCTGGCAATTTATCTGCTTTGCTCATTTTGCAGCTATGTTCAAAAATTAGAGACTACATTTACCAATAATTTGACCAAAATATGACAGAGTAGCCAGGCACCACTATTTATGAAATTTAAAAATATACACACCGCGTCACATGAATAGGACCAGCATATTTTCATGTTATTTTTTAGCAGCAAGCATTATCATGTTGGAAAATGAAACTTTTATCGTCTGTGGCACTGCTAAATTTACATATTTCTTTTTTTAAAAGATTAATATAGCTTCTAGAATTTTGTCTACCTTGTATCACCACTAAATCAATCGGTCCGTTGTATGATATTGCACCCCAGATTACTGAGCCTGCATCATTTCGCCGACGCGATAAAATGATTTCATTTTTTCGTAAATCATGAAAATAGTAAGAATACCCGTTTTTCATCACTAAATATAACGTTATATCACTCTTTAGTCCAATGCATTTTGTTTCGAGCAAACTGAAGACGTTCTGTACAGTGATGTTCTTTTAAACATGGCTTTCTCTTCATTTTCAAGCATTTTAAATGTGGACAATTGCATATAATCCTTTGAACAGTCCTCGCAGATGCTTTAGTTCCAACATTATGGGCTATTTGCCTGGCTGTTAGCGTCGAATTCGATAATTCGAGTAATATTGCTCGGCGCTCTCTTTCAGTTGTAGCGAATTTGGTTCGGCCTTTGAATTTCTTACCATAATTTTCACAATCATCAAGAAAATTACTTATCACCTGGTGTGAACGCCATATCCTTTTTGCAATTTTTCTTAAAGAATAGCTCTCTTCAAAAAGAATTTTTATTTTTCCTATTTCCTCTGATGTCAAAGACTTTTTCCGACCCATATTAAATAAAAAAATTATTATATCGTCACTACTTGATGTTGTTCACTCAAATATGCATAACACGTATCCACTGTGTCGTTTTTGTTTTACGAGACGCGCAGAGGGGGGGAAGTCATTGGTCGTATTCAAGTGACACAACACTTTCCCTACGTAAGCATTGTTCGTGGTCACACTCGGCGTTTAAGAAGTTCAATTGTTTCTAGCTAATTATATATTTATTTTCTCTGATATGTTAGATAGCAAAGGAAAATATGCTGGTCCTATTCATGTGCCGCGGTGTGTATATCATTTGATTTTTATATATACACAAGCAAATAATTTGCTTACTTTGGGGTTAGATCAGTAAGTGTAATTTGTCCCGTGAATATTTGTCCCGTGTCCCGTGATTTTGTTTGCTCCTCATGGGGAAATGATTATTATTTAATAATACTTTTTTATGTTTTAAAATATTTTCTATAATAAAATTAAATAATTGAGACTTTAGAAAAGGTAATAATTTTATTAACCATAGCTGTGCCTGCGAATTCGTCTGTGTGAAAAAAAATTCTAAAATAAAAGTAGAATACTCATTACTGTGGTTTAAAACATAGACAATCCTGGGATTTTATCCATATATTTTCCGCTCTCGTGGGATTTCCCTATATGGGAATTCTCATGGGATAAAAACTATCCTATATCCTTTCTCAGGTCTCAAACTGTTTTAGTACTGAAATTCATTCAAATCGGTTCAGTAGCTTAGGAGTGAAGTAGAGACAGACAGACAGACTTTCGCATTTGTAATATTGGTATAGATTATATAAAAATATTCACCTATAATATTTTTAACTTCCCGCTATGAGGTTACTGATTTTGTACTGATCAGATGAGAAAATCAAGTTTTTTTCAGATATCCACATTTTGATATCCAAGGGACCTTTTTCTACTATTTTTACGATGACGTCAGTATGTCTCTGTGTGTGTATGTAAACATATCACAACGGTTTGACTGATCGAAACGCAGTTCAATTGGATTCCGCTCAACTTAGACTTCCTGAAAATTTGATTTGATTCGTTGCAGATTACGAGACATTTTGAAAAAACCTTTTTTACGAGAGTATTTTTTTATTTAACGAACCAGTATTTTTTTATTTAACTATTAGATTAATGTACTGACCGAGTACAAAATCTTATCAACTAAATGCATAAACTGCATCAAAACCGGATAAACCGATTTCGGGAATTATCGTTGACAAAAAATTTTAAAAAGTGGTTTTTCAACATTCCTTCAAGATTTTTTAATCAATTACTTGTCAAGATATTAGACTATGGAACTCTTTGTTCATAAACATCAAAACGGCTCCAAGTTTAAACTCATTTACATTAGTAGTAAAACATTTATATGTATGTGGATGTATCATATGACTACACAAATCTTATTTTCAAATGTTACTGCTTTTCAAATATTAAAATTACTTTGTTTTTAGCAAACTTACTTAATATTTTTGAAATAACTTTCAAGCTAATATACCGATTGACTTCAAAATCTTATCAGCTTTTCTCCTTTAAAAACTGCGTCAAGTACCGTATCGTCAAGTAATCGTATAAAATAGGTCAATTTGTTTGGTATCTATCAATGACGAAAATTTTTGAAAAAAATGTTTTTTTACATTGCTTCGAAATTTTTTAACCTACAGATTATTTAGCTAAAGCAATAGTTAAATTGAGTTGAATGCCATTTGAATTTGACCATTTGAAATTTGATCAATTTGATCATTGTTTCGAAAATATACAGTTTTTCAAAAATCAATATACCTACTGGCATTTTTATCAAAATAGACTGCATGTATAATTATTTCGTTGCTTCATTCGTAAGTGTTTTCTTGCTGTTTTTTGTCACTTAGTAATTGAGACATTTCAATATTTCTTAGAACTAAAAATTCTATGCTTATAGTTTTTACTCTTTTGAGCTTAAAATATCTTAATTTAGCGGAAAGTTTCAGGATTGGATTGCAAGGTAAACGGTTCATAGAATTTTCACAATATGAATATAGTGAAACAGTACAAGTGTATTAATTGATTGATATTGTATTGAGGACAATTTCCAATCTTAGCCCTAGGGGAAAAAGCTAAAAAAAGATATATTCATGCCCGTATTCCAGAAGAGGTTGGCAGAGGTACAACGTGAGCATCCTCGATTTGCCGAAGATACGTCTTAGTCCCACAACGTGATAGGTGACCAGCCTATCACCAACCGGGCACTTTACCAATCCCGGGCAACGTTGTTTTTATTAGAAAAATGAAAAAACACATTTTCGATTTGTTTGACTCGGGAATCGAACGATTCCTGAGTCAAACAAATCAAAAGTCCCGAGGTTTTCTCTGAGAGAAAAATTCGAAAAATTTATTCGCTGAGTTTATACCGCCAATCCTTCGTGCCTGCGGTAAGTCCAATATTAATCCTAAAAAAATTGAAGGTTAATTAAATAAAACATTTTTTGATTTCGAAAATTGATGTAAAACCAGGAACTTCCCGATTTTAGAAAAAAACTATTAATCTTAGCGATATGTTAAAAATGTGTTTTTCTTTATAAGGTCAACTTTCATTTTCAATACCCATTTTTCCTTGAAAATTCTTTTACAAGAAAGCTACCATAAATAAAAATTGATTTCTATCAATATTAGGCTTTAAGAGCGAAGTGGTGGCGCGAGATGGATCTTGAGTTGCTACATATTATAGGTAGACCGTACTATAATATAGGTAGACCAGAAAATATGGTGTAAAATTTTAGTATATAAAGTTATATTTGTTCAGTGTAGATAACATTGATAATAATAAAAATTGTGTTTTTAATAAATCAAGAAAATTTTAAAGAATTTTTCTTGTAAGTACTAAAGTAATGTAGTCTTGGAAACATGTTTTTTTATTTTGGTTTTATTTTCCTGGGTCCTCCTAGACCAAACTGTCAAGAGCGACCTTCTGCTGTGTATCTTTAATTATCACCCGCCTAAGATTAAAAATCCAGTGCATCAGTCTTCATTATTCTGGTTGAGCGTTTTTCTGTGCAATTTTGAGAAGGGTTTATAGTATATGGCTTAAATTTACTCAGCGGCAGGTTGCTCGGTACTAATAAATTCGACCGCTGAGATACCATCGTTTACAGTGGCTTAATTTAACTAATTTCTTTTGACAAGTGGCATATTATACCACTTTAACATAATATATTAAGGATTATCGCCACGTCATTAGTTTACTCCATGATAAGTATGAGATTTTTCTTCTCTTTTTTACTAATGTATTAGTCGCCTCTGTGGTCTAGTGGTCCAGCGTTGGCGTTGACCACATGAGGTCCCGGGTTTTATTCCCGGGTCGGGCATATAAAAAAGTGTTTTTTCAGTTTTCTGATAAACACAAAGTTGCCCGGGATTGGAAAGTGACCGGTTGGCGATAGGCTTGCCACCTATCACATTTGTGGGACCAAGTATCTTCGGCTAATCGTGGGTGCACTTGTTGTACCTCTGCCTATCCCTTTGGGGATATGGGCGTGAAGATGCTTATTACACTTGTTCCCAAAATTGATGTTACAAACTTGAATTTCTCACTCAATTCGATATAGGCCACTTGAGTGGTCTGATTAATTCGAGTTGACTTGAGACACTCGTAATCCGAGTTATCATATATTTTACTTGAGTGCGAGTAGAACTGTGTACTATTTCAAAAACACTTTATTTTGTTTATATTCCCACTCACTTGTGAAATTTTATTTTTAATTATGTTTTAATTCACTTGTTTCACAACACACTTTTTATTTAATTTATATCCCCACACTCAATAGTGATTCACCAAGTGCCAATGACAAAAAGTATATAAGATATCATAAGCCTTATCACTATTGAGTTTGGGGATATAAATTAAAAAAAAAATGTGTTGTGAAACAGTACAAGTGAATTAAAACATAATTAAAAATAAAATTTCACCAAGTGCCAATGACAAAAAGTATATAAGATATCACATGCCTTTATTTCTTCCAAATTCTATTTTTCATAAGGGGCCAGCATTGAGATTTTTTACTCAGTCTATATAATACATATACTATAAATAAATATATTTTAAATATTTTACAATCTTTTGTAGATTCAAGCTCTTTCATTTGACCTAAATGAAGAAGAAGACGAAGATGAGGCCCAGGAAGAAAAACCGGAAACTAAATGGAGAGATCAAAATGAAAAGGTAAAATGTATAAGTACGTTATTATTATTTATTTATTTATTTACATAAAATCCACAGCTAAATAATTATAAACTTACTCTACTTATAATGTACACTAAGAGCCAATAACGGATTTACATATTTTTTTTAAATAGACTATAAAGAGTCACTAAGTTGTTCTGACATTTTTCTATTTTACTATACGTGTTGAGGTAGGCATAATAATATTTTCCTGTGCGTGTCAGATTCAATAGTATTTAAATAATAATAAATATAGATAAATATATATAATTAATAAATATTACGATGTTAAAGTACACAATTATATATATTACAAGTTTATATAATACGTAAATATAAAAATATGTGCTTTTATATGTTAAAAATTGGACTAAACTATATTAGCTAAGTTAATGTTTTTATTACTTTTGTTATTTCAGATTTAAATTTATCCTTACTATTGCAAAATATATCAATATTATAAAACTTTTTATTATAAATGTTATGTAATCGATTAACAAGTGAATTTTGGGCGTAATTTGAACTTTTGTATGAAGAATAAAATAAGTTTGTGTGTCTAGTTCGTATTTTTGGAACAGAAAATTGCAATATTTTTGATGATAAAGCCAAACAATCTATGTGACCAGTGCAAACATTGTGTAAAAAGATCATATCAGCTAAAATACGTCTGTTTTCCAAAGTCATAAGGTGGTGATAATGGCAAGATTCCTCATAGTTCTTAAATTTGTGATTGTGTCTATAGTTTAAATGTCTTATGAATTTATGTTGAATGTGCTCCAATTTTTGAATATAGGTTACATACTGTGGATTCCAGATAGAACTACAATATTCAAGTACACTACGAACATACACATAGTATAAAATCCTAAGACATCCACTATCAGAAAACGGATGACTAACTCTTAACACAAAACCAAGATTTTTGTAAGCCTTGTTAATAATCATCTCAATATGTTTGGAAAATATAAATTTAGAGTCTATCAGTACACCCAGGTCCATAACGGCATTTACTTTACTTATTTTTACGTCATTGATTACATATTCAAACTGTATTGGGCGCTTTTTTCTGGTGAAAGAAACAATTGAACATTTATTTATATTAGCGTAATAGCGACCTAATCTGTCGAGATCTGCTTGAAGTTTCATAGAATCGTTATTTGTCCTGATTTGCATGTAAATTTTTGTGTCATCAGCATACATAAGGAAATGCGCATTATGAAAATATTGACCAACATCGTACAAGTAGGCAGCATAAAAGAGCGGGCCGAGGATTGAGCCTTGAGGTACACCAGAAGGCACTTTTACAAAGTCAGAGCAATAACCCCCTACTACAACTGCTTGCGAACGGTTGCGCAGATATGATTCTACCCATCTCAGTAAATTGCCATGGATACCCAGTTCATATAGTTTCCTTAAAAGTATTGTGTGATCTACGCGGTCAAAAGCTTTCTCAAAGTCCGTGTAGATCACATCAATTTGAGAGCCCCTATCCATACCATTCATTACATAATCTGTAAAAGCTCCTAAGTTGGTCACTGTTGATCGCCCTTTTATAAATCCATGCTGTTCTTTCGGGATCGATTTTACTATGACAGGATATATATGAGCATGGACTATTCTTTCACATAGTTTACCCAATACATTAAGAATTGAAATTGGGCGATAATTTTCTATTACAGTTTTTAGGCCCTTTTTATGTATTGGTACTACATGTGCTTTTTTCCACATATCAGGAAAATAGCCTTCTTGAAAACACCTATTAAATATTAAAGCTATGGGTTCAGATAAGGATGCAGAACATTTAACAAAACATATAGGCGGTATATTATCACTTCCGGGACCCTTCCTAACATCGAGATTTTTAATGAGCTTTACAATATCCTCTTTGGTCACCAGTATGTCATGAATGACTTCCATGTGGGAAGCAACAACACTCGAATCAAATGAATAGTTATCAGATGGTTTACCAAAGTTCCTTTCAAAAAAGTTATTAAATGCAGAGCAAATGTCAATCTGTGTATTTAAAACTTTATTTTCATATGTCATTTGTTGTGGATAGTTAGAATTATTTAGTCTCTTAGATTTTACGTACGACCAGAAAAAATTTGGATTACTTTTTATTTTCTGTTGAGAACTAATAATATATGAATTATAGCAAGCTTTTTGGATTTTTTTCTGTCTAGTCCGGAGCTGAGTAAAGTGTAAATAATCTATAGGATTACCATAACGCTTCCAATCTCTATGAACCTTGGACTTCTCTTTAATCAACTGGATTAAAGGTCTGTTATACCAAATTGGGTAAACGTAGTTTTTCGAGAAATTAACTTCCGGAACAAATAATTGTATGCGGTGATTTAATTTACTAGAGAGAATTTACTAGCATTTACTAGTGGCTTCGTTCAAGTGACCAAAAGTCATTACTTCCCTTTGCTCAGTCGGGTAAAAATGTAGCTTCGTAAAGGTGAAAGATTTTTTTTTATTAGTTAGGTAGTTTTTGAGTTAAATTTTAACAAATAATATCAAATCTTTTTATAATATTAGTTTAGACAACATTGCTTTTTAAACTATAGCTAGGGAGCAAAGTTTGCACTGTAATCGTCAATGAATAATTGGCAGCAGTTAGATATGATACTAGAAGTCTGTTAGAAGTAGTCGGTATATAAATGTCATACACTAACAAACACACACACACACACACACATACACACACAATCACACATTTACATGCATGACTGAAAATTTTGGGTTTCTTAATGTCAATTGTAATACAATAAAATAATTTAGTTTCCAGTGTTAGAATTACCTAGATAAGAATTCTTTGTTAGAAATAGCAATGCAAATGTGACTGACTAAAAGAACACGTGAGAGGGGGGGGGGGGGGGTAGAAAAAGTAACAAGTACTTTGTCTAAGCCTCAGATCATTTTACATATCTTGATGTTAATAATATAGAAAGTAGACATTTTGATTTAAGAAACCTCTAAATAAAAAACCAAAACCGAACCTAGGACCTCATGACTCCTCATGATAAAAAGGCCACTTTTTATACCATGAGATTTTTTAAGTAAATTAATTTAGATTTGATTTTTATTTGTTAATATAACTCAAAGAATACACAATTTTGCAGACATTTAAAAAGGTTAAAAAGAATCCAGATGTTGATACCTCCTTTTTACCTGACAGAGAAAGAGAGGAGGCTGATTTAAAACTTCGTGAAGAACTTAGGTTGGAATGGGTCATGACACAGGCCAGCCTCAAAGATGAACCTATAACAGTAACATTCAGTTATTGGGATGGCTCGGGACATAGAAGACATGTAACTTTAAAAAAAGGTAAAACTACTTTCTTTTAAGGGTATTTATATATATCATAATAGCTAACAAATAAATGGTTCTCCTGATAGAGATTACCATTGCCTATGGACACCAATGATGGAACAGTGCTTTTACTATCCATGTGGCAGATGTGGAATTCTATAAGTTTATTGGCTACTTTACCCTCCAAACCCGAACACGAAAGCAACAAACACCGACGCTGTAGATGGAATTGATAAGTGGCAACAAACCCAGTAACGACATGCAGAAGGCTACCACCTAGTATGAACGTATTAGCCTTCTTGCACGTTTTACGAGATGCCTAGCAGTAAGGTATTTTCAGTTAGATAGAAGGGGTTGAAAGTAGAAATAAAGTACTGGAGATAAAGGAAGTACGACAAATATACAAAAGCAATTTAAAGGAAGTAGGTATCATATTATATTAAATGAGGAGAAGGCATATATTTTTGCTTTGATAATAATAATAATATTTATTAATTTCTCCCTTTTTTTCACAACTGTATATTCAAAAACATTAGCTTAGGATTGTTTGGGGAGACAGGAGTCCAAACTGAGTTGTACCCGTATTTGATAGTGAAAGATTAACCAAACAAATATACAAGTTGCTTCTTACTTGATACAGAAGTTGAAATATCCCAAGTGAATTATTACATGAACAATAATAAAACAAAATAGAACAGAACAAAATGCTTTGAGTTATCAGTAGACTCAGTTGTATCAATGAGCTTGCGTAATTATTGTCACCCTAAGTGTAAATGAACCACTCGCTGTCCACAGTCCACACCCGGTAGGTATTTTGTTAAAGTTTTAATTGGAATAGGTGTTTGTCTTCTCGTAGGTGGGACACAAAAAGAACATCGAGTAACTTTGATCCAAAAAAATAGGGTTCCCAATGATTGGCGAATAAAATTTATAGCAAATGAAGTGACAAACAAAGGCTAGTAAATTATAAAGGTTAAAACATTATTTTATGTTGTACAGGTAATTCAATTTACCAATTTTTACAAAGATGTTTGGACACACTAAGGGTGGAATTTAGCGAATTGAAGACAGTATCGGCTGACCAACTTATGTATGTTAAGGAGGATCTTATACTGCCACACCATTACACATTTTATGACTTTATAGTTACTAAGGTAAGTGTTTTTGAGTTTATTACACATTAGCTACTCCCTCCGGCAGCATGGGTGGGAGACAAATTCTACCATTTACAGTATGATCATGTTAACTAAATAGAACGACAATATATTTTTTAAATTTCTTCTACGTATGTAGATAAGAAAGTTATCGATTTTGTCCCGATTTTCGAAAATTTAGTTTTCACCAGATCTCCACTCCACTCTCAAATTTAACGATGATGTAGGTCTGTATGTATGTATGTATGAGTGTGAGTGTGTGTATGTAAACATCTCAACTTTTTGAATGACTTGACCAATCGAAACATATTTTAAATAATGACTTATAAATTAATGTATAGATTGAATAAAAAAATCTAATTAGCTTTATTCCTTATAAAACGGCATTCAATGCTGCAAATTGCATCAAAATCAGTTTATCTGTTCAGGAGTTATTCTGAAAAAAAGTGTTTTTACATAACTTCTGAAATTTTTTAACTAATCGATTTTTGGCTTTTTACAATATTTTAATAATATTTAATTATGTGCTTATTCCAACACTATTATAAGGAAGCGAGAGTTGGGCATGTCAGAAAGGGCATGAAAGTAGAATCAATGCGGTCGAGATGAAGTCGCTACGGAAAATATGTGGCGTGACCCTTGCGGACCGGGTTCATAATGTTGAAGTGAGAGAGAGGTTAGGCTTAAAAGAAAGTGTCGGTGTAAAGATGAAAAAGAGCATGCTCCGTTAGTTCGGACATGTAGAAAGAATGTTAGATGAAAGGTTAACAAACAGAGATATACTGTGAGCGTAGAAGGGTGTAGGTACCGGAGAAGACCAACATGTACCATGGCCACATCGATCGAATGCTGTCCGAAAGAGGTGTCAAGAGTCTTCGCAACCGGCGTGTTTGTATGAAGAGAGTAATGAATGTGGAGAAAGCGAGACAAGCCTCCAAGGATCGTGATGTATGGCGCTCGGTTCTCTGTCTACCCCGTAAGGGATTTTGCGTGGAGATATGTATGTGTGTACAATATTTTGGACTTAAAAAAGTTCTTCCAAAAGCTTCCAAAAGTTACAGCTTTTCAAATATTAAAATTATGTTGTTCACAACAAAATGGACCGATTTAAGCAAAAATGTTTCAACCCACATTCTCGACAATTTCGAGTTTTTGTGACTATGTACTCTAAATGAGGTATAAATTTTTAAAATATCAAAGACTCAGAACTCTATGTTAATAATTGACGAAAATCCGTATGGTCCAACCCACAGCTGAAATGTTGAAGACCATTTTTTAAAATAAATGTTTCAAGCTATTAGAATATTTTTTGCATTTTCTTGATTACTCTGACGTGTGTTCATTTTTTTTGACAACATAAAAAATAACACGAAAATCATTCTGCTTAGGTCTTTTGCAAACGACGGGGCGGGGCGGGCTTTTTGTCCGCGAAGCAACAAAGACAAAGAACGACAATTTCTTTTTTTCATTTACGTCGTGATAATCTTTTAACGACGTATCATATATGGGCGATCTTTTCTGCACTTCAGCAATTAAATAAATCTACATCGATAACGTCCATCACTAAAAAGCGCGTGGCGCGGACTGAGCTAGCGGCTAGCCGGCCCGCGCCGCCGTCTGCGTTACTGCATGTAAACTGGTTTGTGTGATCCACGGCGGGCAGCCGCGGACATACCGCGCCGCCAGTGCCCGCCGCCCGCCGGCCACCTGCGGCGCGGTTTTTTGCCCTCTGTGTGCGTTGGTAATATAAGGATTCCCTTTGTGCTGTCGTTCGCGGCGAAATTGACCGGCCCGCCCCGCCCCGTCGTGTGCAAAGCGCCTTAAATGTTCCAACAACCATTCATCATTTTAACTCAATTCCAAATAACATTCGACTACAGAACTATACTGCTCCAGAATCCTGAAGTAGCCTACACCCACTCTTTTTTAATGTCGCCTAAATGGCTATTGGTAGCCTATATGGTAGTGATTTGACCCCCCAAGGTAGCCTAAATAATGACAAATCGCCTGATCTGGCAATGTTGGACACTATAATTGTTTAATGTCTACTTCTTTTTATGTATCTGGCAAAGACAATAGACTATTCAAAGACTAGTTGCCTAGTGAGTGTGTCGTGACGTTATCACATATATATTTTCACACCAGATCATACACGAGTTAGGCAGAGGTTATCTATATTAATATTATAAATGCGAAAATTTGGATGGATGTTTGTTATTGATCACGCAAAAACGGCTAAACCGAATTGGATGAAATTTGGCAAACATGTAGATGATGACTTAGAATAGCACACAGGATACTTTTTATCAAAAATAAATTTTGCTCGTGTGATGCCCCAAAAGCTTTTATAACGCAGCGGGCTGCAGGATGCAGCTAGTCATTTATAAGTTTAAAAATAAATGAAAACCTGCTACATATTGAGCAAAACTGTATCTCAGCTGTAGTTAACATTCGCTTGTTAAAGATACCTAAATGCCAGTAGTATTTTAAAACAGATTGTACATTAAGAAAATTGGTGGAAAGTAAAAAACCTATTTTATAATTTGTACATATATTTTAATTAAAATTAGTTAAAAACTAGATAACTAACAATCAGTATTATTGCTTAATAAGTAACTTATTGCAATCCATATCTTCAGATTTGTATTGTAATATAAATCTGAAGTTAAATACAAATCTGAAGTTAAATATTAAAATATGTTCACAGTGGTCACGTATTCATATGGTTGAGAGCACACTATCAATAAATAGGCATACAATCAGAGGCGGCTCGTGACATTTTTTTGATGGGAGTTCACAAAAAAATAAAGAAGAAACTAAAGATTACTATTTATTTTATTTGTACAGAAAATCCATTCGTCGGTCTTTTTGGCGAAAAAAGACATCTATTACTTTCTTGTGAATATTAGATATAAAATTATAATTTATTGCTTTCTTCTTATCCACACAACCAAGGTCTTTTGAAATATTGTTGACCACCCGTTGGTCGAGTGGTTAGCGACTTTGACTATGCAATCGACGGGGCTTTAGTTCCAGACGCTTTTTGAAACTCTTTTCACGTTTAATAATATATACTTTTTAACACGAATGTCAACCACTTTTTATTATTTAAATGAAGTAACTGACGAAGCCAACACTTGTTTTGTTTACATAAGATCGGCAAAAGCGCATAAGCAACCCCGTGGCCGAACCCACGCACTTCGCAGTGACAATTTCGTGCGGGAGCGGCGCTCCAGTTTAGGCTAATTTTCCATATGAAATCTTTTGTTTCACGCGTCGGCCCTCGACGATGTTTCTCTTTCGCACCTATCGAATACAGTGCTAGGAAACGTACTAAACTTTGTTTCATAGGAGCGCAAACGCTGGCGCTCCACTCGGTACACTTGACGCCAAAATCCAAATGTATATGAAGGTACCTAATAGTTTCCACGTTTCTAGTAAACTTAAGAGCGACTCTTTTGTATAGTTATTATTATATAATATTATTATATAATTTTAATTATATAAAAGTATAGATAATGTAATTTTCGTGGGAGTGCACTGCTCCAGCACTCTTTGGGACGAGCCGCCTCTGCATACAATACTACATAACAACAGCATATTTGAACCAATAGTATTATAATAGTTGCTAGTCCGAGCCTCTAAAGCAACAACAAACCCAAAAGCAAATATGTCTGTGGGTTTACAAAAGGTGAGTGAGTAAAGACTAAAAAAAAGAGGATGAATTCTATAATTTCATGCCTGGGCTCAGTACCACTTCCATATTTATTCATATCAACATAAAGTAGCAAATGAACTGTGCTGAAAGTTTTACAAAAGCGCAAGTGGACAGCAATGTAATTTAAACATCTTCAATGTTGATATGAGTTATCTCTCTCCACCAGTAGAACCATAGCCAAGGCTACTATTTTGTCTTGTTTAAAAAAAATATATTGATAATGGACTAGGTATTTATTTTTAGGCAAGAGGTAAAAGCGGACCCTTGTTCCAGTTTGATGCGTCAGATGACGTAAGATTAGTTAATGACGCTACTCAAGAAAAACAGGATTCTCATGCTGGAAAAGTTCTTTTAAGGTTTGTTTTATACAATTTTTTAAAACTACAGAATATGACTACAAATGCAATTATAAATTTCATTGGTAAATGCAGGTATAGGAACTGCCACTGTGTAACTAAATTAATCCAGATTCTTCTATTTATCCTGCGCCCATATGCTTATTTTAGGAATATTTGTTCGCTTGGTGGTCTGTGGTCTGTTAAGAAGTAAGAGACCCTCTCTATCGTTACGATTGAATGAGAGAATTCCGCAATGTCTCCCTTGGGTGATATTACCTTATTTGTCCTTGCCGACATAATATTAGTGTTTGACACATAAAGATATGTCTGAATTTTTACATCCCTATCAAACAATACAATGTGCCATACATACATTGTGTCTTTTAGTTTGTATAAATATAACAATTAATTGTTAAAGGTTAAATTTAATTAAATTAAAATTAATATTACTTAAAGGTTAAATTTGCACATATAAAATTAAATTTGGGGATGCTTTTTGAGAAGAAAATAGCAGAAAGCAAGTTAATACATTTACGTAACTATTTTCATTGACAATACTAAAGGCCTGCAAGGCAAGGGACTATCCACGAGGTACTATTTTGCTCACCAATATAAATTTTTAATGAACTATGTCAAATAATACACACAGAGGACTAAAACTTTGTACTTCGTACAAAATGTCCCTCGAATAACCAACAGACTGGACCGGACAAAAGTAAGGGGGAGCCCCGAAAATATAAAACTACAGCGACACACAGCAAACTTTAGTCTGTGTTGAGTGTTCAAGGTTACTGAGTCTCCTCTGGTACAATGCAATGCTTTTTCTTAAACTTGATTTAAATTACAACAATATAGTTTCAGAATGTTTGCCTCCATAATGTACACTTTACTAAATTTCTGGACAACAAATGATCGCACACCGAGAGTGTTGAGTCTGTAGCAAGGTCACAATGAACATTATTTCACGATTCATAAATTTTTGCCCTCTGCGGACAAATGTTCTTTATCTTCACAGGCGATAAATCGAAAATCATACACTTTATTAAGCCACTATGTAATGATGGTTACATGTATAAAAATTTTCTGGCTTCAAACAATTACCTATATATTTTCAATACAGTTAATATCATATTTTACATTTATTTAAGCATGGAATGTTTTAGAAGTCAGTAATAGTAAAATATATTCAAAACTAGCTGACCCAGCAAACACTGTTCTGCCCTTTTCAACTTTTTTCTCACCTTTTAAACCTTCCCTGGATTTTAACAATTAATTCAAAACCAAAATTAGCGAAATTGGTTCAGCCGTTCTCGAGTTTTTCTACAATATTTTAAGTAATACAGTATAGCAAGACTATTAAGTCGTAAACAAAATCTGTGTCGTGACATTATCAACTGCCTTATGAAACAAATATACGCCACCAAATATTCGGTATTCGACCACTATTCTGGCCAGATATCCTATATTCAGCCAAGGAACTGGCAGGATATTCCGTATTTAGCAAAATCATTATTGGTGACATCTCTTATAGAGACTTTTTGTTTTCAATAAGAAATTATGTTGATACAATATTTCAAATATCATATATAAAAAACATTTGATTTACAGGTCATGGTATGAGAGGAATAAGCACATATTCCCTGCTTCCAGATGGGAACCCTATGATCCAACAAAAACTTATTCAAAATATACTGTGAAGGGAAAATAATTTGTATGTGATTAAATGATAGAAGAAATGAATTGTAAAGTTTTAAAATAAAATGTAGCTAAGAATCAACAATGAATAATTTTCTCAAGCTCCTCCCATTTTCGATTCTCTAATTGTTCTAGAAATTTTATTTGTGATTCACTATATTCTTTTTCTGCTGGAAGAGGCAATGCATGTCTCTGGAAATGTATTATTGCAGCCAAAAAGTTCCATATTGAAAATTCTGGCCATAATACTTCAGTAAAATACAAGACTGTATTTGAGACCTGAAAAAAAAGTACTTTTATACCTTAACATGTAAGGTTACTAGACTTTTATGTATTTATTGATTTATTTATTGGAAAATAAACAGATTAAACTTATAGTTTTCACAAATTTTACTAATTACCCTGTCGGATAAGTAAAGGTGTTATTTGGTACCGTAATATGGTTACATACATGTGTGTCATTATTTTGTGGATATTAATTAGTTTTCCCATTTAAAAAAATAATCTTAAATGGTATTTTCATACATTAAGTATGACGACACACAGTATTTCGCCTAGAACATGCTAGGTGGACAAAATTCATGTTATCATTTCCAGGAAATCTTAATTGCAAAACGTAAACAACACCCCTAATCTCCAGATTCCAAGAATCGGTTGTTTGTCAAATGCTTAACTGATAAGGAATAGTGGTTAGAAGTCAGGTATTGAGTTTAATGAAATCGTTACAGTCAATCAGTTGCAGTTTAGTGACACTTTCGTACACATCCATAGTGGCTTATAGTTAATATTTTGAGTGTTTGTGATGGATATCAACACGGAGGGTAAGTCCTATTATTAAAAAAACCTTTTTTAAAATCTGAATCTGTTCAAATGAATTTTAGGTATAATTTTAACATAGCTTATATATTTTAACGTATTTTTTTTATGAAAGAATAGTTTTAAAGAGTTAATTTTGCAGACATTCACCTTTATCCGGGCTAGTTCTTTGATATATCATAGGAAATACTTTATTCTTCATAAAAATACACAAATTGTTTAGCACACTTCAGTACAACATATTCTTTTCTTTTTTTTTTCAGAACGCTTATACTCTATTTCTAGGGTAGAATTTTTTGAAGAGTGGTTGAAACCCACAAAAAATGAAAAGAACTCGGGTATATATGAGTACCTTTCTTCAAAATTTCACTTTGGTAATATTACTGAATGTAGCCAAAAAGAAATAAAGTTGAAGATATCCAACTTTTCCAATAAAATTGGTGTCAAATGGTTGGCTTCAGGAAAATCGAAGGAGCGTTTTTTAATTAAAAATAAGACCTGGCTGGATGAAGAAGATATACAGTTTACTGTGAGTTCTTTTGAGCCACAACCATCAACTTCGAGTGAGGCTGTGATTTCAGCAGGAAGGCCTCGCAAAGAATTCGAAGAATCGTCGTTTAAAACCAAAAAACGTCGAGTCGTGGATCTCGTAGAATCGCGAAGTGTCAGTGAATTGGTGACAGCTGCCGAAATTGCTGCGCGTTCAGCAGGACAACGGAAAATTGCCAGCGTAATTAGAGACATTAGTGAAAGCTCAGTTATTAATGTTAAGTCTAAGGATACCAGTAATGTTAATCCTAGGCAGTTAAGTAGTGACGAAGCGTTAGCTTACTATATAGATTCTAAGTCAACAACACATGCGTACAAACAAACAAGAAAGTGGTCTATGAAGGCAGGACATAATGTGTTTCCATCATATTATAGTTTGACAAAATCTAAACAGGCCTGTTATCCTGCACAGGAGCACATTGCTGTAACAGAAACACGTGCTGAAATAAATTTGCAAGCATTATTAAACAAAACAGTGGAACGTTTAGTATTAGCACAGCATGAAGTTATCAGCAGTGTCCTCGCAACAAGTTCGTCTTTTACACTTGTAAGTAAATGGGGATGTGATGGAAGTTCTGGGCACAGCACATACAAACAGAGATTTGAGAACACTGAAGATACGGACGAATTTCTTTTCGTATTTTCTTTAGTTCCCCTTAGATTATATGATGGGGCCAAAATTGTTTGGCAAAATCCTCGGTCTTCATCAACATTGTATTGTCGCCCAATCAAATTAATATTTGCTAAAGAAACGAATGACTTCACGTTAACGGAGACAAATAGATTGTTGGAAGAAGTTAACGCTCTTCTTCCAACACGTATCGACTTTGGTGATTCTCAAATCTCTGTGAAACACGAACTTTTGCTGACAATGACAGACGGAAAGGTATGCAACGCTTTAACGGAAACTCGTTCAACTCAAAAGTGTTTCATCTGTGGCGCCACCCCCAAGACGATGAATGATGAACCCGCGAACTTCAACAGCAACCAAGATCATTTTGGCTTTGGTTTATCTACACTTCATGCTTGGATTCGTTGCTTCGAATGCCTTTTACATATCAGCTACAAGTTGAATATTAAGAAATGGGCAGGCTAGAAGCAACGAAGACAAAGCAGATATCAAGGTTCGTTCCGACGAAATTAAGTTAAAATTTAAGAACGAGATGGGACTTATTGTAGATAAACCAAAGCCAGGATTTGGTTCTTCAAACGATGGAAACACGGCTCGTCGGTTTTTTAAGAATGCTGAGATGAGTGCTCAGATCACGGGATTGGATGTTGAAATCATCAAACAGTTCGATGTAATATTGAGGACTTTGTCTTCTGGATTCGAGATAAACTTAGTTGAATTTAATAAATTTTGTCTTGAAACCAGAAGACATTATCTAAGTCTCTATTCGTGGTACTGTATGCCTGCTACTGTACATAAAATATTAATTCATAGTACAGAGGTCATCAAAGCTGCATTGCTTCCAATTGGGCAGCTTTCCGAAGAGGCTCAGGAAGCACGTAATAAAGATTGCCGCAGATTTAGGGAGTACAACACCCGCAAGTGCTCGCGTGTTGCCACGAACAGAGACTTGCTGTCAATGTTGGTTATAACATCTGATCCCTTGATCAATAGCCTTCGAGAGATTCCCCAAAAAAAGCCGGAAAAAATATGTTCAGAGGTTTTAAAGTTAATTTTAAGCCCTAGTATAGTAGAATCAAGACTGGAAACGTCATCATATTATCGCACAGTTCCACAAAATGATGACGATTACACAGTAAACGATTCATCAGAAGACTCTGATGATGATTATTAGGTTACGTTATGAAATATTATCTTTGCTGCTTAGTTTTAGTTTTCATGCATATATTTTCTTTTATTGTAAATAAACCTATGATTGTTTTGTTACTATTTGTAATTTTATGTATTTAGATTTATATTGTACATACCTCTTGATACTTATTCGATCTGAACTGCATGCAATTTACAGCATTCATAGTACTCGCTAAGTTAATTGTTGCTCATATATTATTTTTGAAAATATTTTTTTGCTATCATAATTTTTTTCGTTTTTTATTACAAAAACATGACTACCCATATTTGAAATAAGTAAGAGCATCGTTATATAACATAAAATAATATTGTCCACCTAGCATGTTCCACGCGATACACTGTGCGACACCTTAAGTATGACATTATCAAAGAATGCCGCGCAAGTCGGATGCTACCGAAGGACAAGCGGCGCGTGTGAAGCGCGTTTAAAATTCCTTTGTAAAGAGCCGAAAAACAAATAGCGCGCCTTTGAGGGGTGTTTGTGCGAAAGCCGCCAAAGCGAAACAATGAAACAAACGGCGACAAGGTGTTGTCATTTTTAAAATATTTGCTTAACTCTAAAGAACAATAAGTAAAAATACGAATATTAAAAAAACGATATCTTTTTTATTTTCTGAAATAAAGTCATTTTAATATTTTTTTCAGTAATGCCTTTAACCAACCTATATGCCTCTTTCGGATTGGACAGGATTTTCTTTACACACTGTATATTCTGATATATATATTTAAATTGAAGTAATACTTTTTTGCATATTTTATAGTAAACTGACACATAGTTAATACATAATTGACAAAATGTTATAAAACACAACAAAAAGGATCTCAATAAATTATATCTAAAAAGTATTCATACATATTTTTTTAAATTTTAATTAAATTTTATTGTTTTCAATTTTAATCAATTTATTGTACACCAAGTCAATAAATTATTTCTTGTTATGCAATGGCAGGAAGAAATCTCTGTTGCTAGAGATAAGCTCGCCCACAGTACTTTCCTTCTTTTATTGTTTTGTTTAATTAAGTGATTACTATGTGCAATAAAGAATTTTATAAATAAATCATGTAACCTCTAGATATAACTTTATAGATATACTGAAAAAGTATTCTTTTTGCCAGTTACATTTCTATCCCAGCAAGTCTTAAATTATTATCCATGTATTGATATGTGAAGAAAAAACTTTGGACCCCTTTTTAAAACAATTGCTTGAATGGTGGAGTATGGGTACAGTTTACATTACGGAGGACTGCAGAAACCAAATATTTTTGAATAAAATGCACCAGAAATACAAATAAATAAAAATAAACATTACATACACTAGATTCATGTAACATACCTACATGATAGTATACACACGTGTATACTATTTTTTTAATGGCTAGTCAGTTGTCAAACTTAAAAGATTTTATTGTTTAGACTGGTCGAATTTCGGCCACATGCGATCGCTATAGTAAAGTAGGCTAATATTTAGTGATGCTGATTTTCTAGAATTGTAGTGTACTTGGCAGGGTAAATATTATTATGTAACAAATTTTTGCATGTTTGAAATATCTAATATTGTTAATAATTATCTTAACAATGTATAGGTGGTGCCTAATGTAGAAATTTATTTTTATAAATATTGAGATAGTTACCTGCCATAACATAAAATCTGATAATCTCACTTCACCAGATGTGCGTATCAACAGTTCTGGTTGACCTAAATCTAAAGTTTCTAAAATTAATTCTTCAGAAACATCATCTGAATGTAATTCATTACTCCTTACACCATCAATAACATGTGAAGCTGCACGGCTTATTTCGTCTCTAGCTGAAAACATGATTTATAAATTGTTTTAAACACAGAACTACATCAAACTATTTAATAGGAGTTGAGTTCTGTAATGTCTCTCTCAAGTTTCCCTGTGTTGATTCTGGGCTCCTTTGAAGAATAGACTAACTGCCGTTCTGCCAGGCAGGTCGTAAAAGGCGACCGATTGGCTATGCAAGTCACTACTATCATGACTACTAGGTGGTAGAGTTCTGCATTGTCTCGCCCAGTTCTGGTACCACCGCCTTACCTATTCCTGCCACAATAGCGTCCGTGCTTGTCATTGTCGTGTTCCGGTTTGGAGGGTAAGGTAACCAGTAAACTTATGCATGTGGCATTAGACCTCAGCACAAGATAGCAATGCACCATTAACATCTTTGGTGTCTATAGGCGATGGTTGACTCTTACCATCAGGAGACCCATCTACTTGTTTGCTATCTTATGATATAAAAAAAGTGCAGTGTCACGGCTTTATTTTCCCTGCTGCAATAGTATCAATGTTTGGGTTAATATAATAAGTTAGCCAGTAAAGACTCAAACATTATAAAAACGATTGACTTTGAATTTGTTTGTAATCTAAAATCTAGAGATCTTGATTTTCTCAGTTACCATAACCCCTTAAGGAAAAGCATATTTAAATGCTTATTAAAAAAATATTAATAAAATACCAACCAATATAAATGTAAATTAAGAATTTAACATTACCTGTATATGCATATGCAATATTTAGTTGCAATTTATTATTATAGCGTGTTGCAGTCATCACTTTTGCAACAAGAACACGTAAATCTTCAGGTAGGAGGGACAATCTACCAGCCACATGTAAACGAACACCCCATTCATTAATTTGGTCACTGTAAATAATATTTTATAATATAAAAGATATATTAGTTCTATTTTATTATTTTAAACAACATGTTATTTATTTATTACTTTATTGTACACATTTAAGGAAAAAACTTATTTAAAATTAAAGTACAATAGGCTGGTTTATTTCTAATAAAACAGATTTCTTTACCTGACCAAAGTGAAAACACAAACAACATTACATTAAAACAGTGTACAATAATAGGTTTTTTTTTTTTTTTATATAATAAGATAGCAAACAAGTAGATGGGTCTCCTGATGGAAAGAGTCAACCATCGCCTATAGACACCAAAGGTGTTAATGGTGCGTTGCTATCTTGTGGCGAGGTCTAATGCCACATGCATAAGTTTACCGGCTACCTTACCCACCAAACCGGAACACGACAGCGACAAGCACTGACGCTATTGCGGCAGGAATAGGTAAGGCGGTGGTACCAGACCCGGGCAAGACAATGCAGAACTCTACCACCTAGTAGCCACGATGGTAGTGACTCGATAGCCATTCGGTCGCCTTTTACGACCTGCCTGGCAGAACGGCAGTTGGCCTATTCTACAAAGGAGGCCGGGACCAACACGGCGAAGGTTTTTATTTTACACTATTATTTATACTAGTGATCACCTGTGGCCGAAAATCGACCATAGACTAAACAATAAAATCTCATTTAAGTTTGACAACTGATTTTAGCCATAAAGAAAATATAGAGTATACCTACATATGTGTAATATCATGTATGTCAAATGAATTAGTGTGTGTAATGTTCATTTTTATTTCTAATGCTTTTTATTTAAAAATGTCAGGTTTCTGTAATCCTTTACAATGTAAACTTTAAATGTGCCGAATTTCATACTCCGTGGCCGAGCAATTGTCTTATAAAGGGGTACAAAGTTTTCGCTTCACATATTAATATTTTATATTAACTAGATATGAAGATAACTACAGTTTTGCTACATTATTCTTTTAAAAAGTACAGTTGTAAGGAACAATATACTAAACTATTAGAAGTGTAAATACTTTTAACATGCAAACATTATTGAAAAACAGCTCACCCTAGCAGCTTCTCCTGCAAGTAGAACTTTCACCCCCTGATTCAGTATCTTAGGGGTCGATTTAAAAAAATAGCTTATGCTAGACCCCGGGCCTTTAATAGCATAATAGACAAACTTTCACATCTAAAACACTAGCTGTTGCCCGCGACTTTGCCTGCTCGGACTTTGTTTACTCCGCACAGCTCCTCCGCCGTAAGTGATAGTGTGATAATATGTAGCCTATATGTTGACTCGACTTGTTAGTAATATTCATGCAATATTTGAAGTAAATCCATGCACTACTTTTTGGGTTTACCCCGGACATACATGACTTTCCTACGATTTTATTATATGTATATAGATTATATTGATATTGTTTTTAGACAACAATTGTCAATGGTTTATCTTTTTTTTGGTTATGGTTTTTATTTTTTATGATTAATGCTTCTTGTGAAATTAATTATCAGGCTATAATTAAAAATAACTTATTGCACTATTGTTATAATATAACCTTTTGTTATTTCACTAATTGTGAACAATTCAGTTCATAGAAAACAAACCAATAGTAAAAATATGCTATTGATATTACACATAAAAGGCCCACTGGAACTTAGACAAATTAAATAAAATGCCTTCTTTTTTTAAAATTCAATTAATTTTTACTTATTTTAAATACCATTAATTTGGTATGAAAATTATAAACCTGAAGTAGTGATTTTTTTTTTGCAAAGAAAATAAAAAACCCTCTGTGGTCTAGTGGTCCAATGTTGGAGTTGACCACAAGAGTTCCCGGGTTCAATCCCTGGTTCAGGTAACTCAAAAATATGTTTTGTCAATTTTCTGAGGAAAACAATGTTGCTCTAAATTGAAAAAGTGCCTGGTTGGCGATAGGCTTGTCACCTATCATATTGTTGGACTTATGGCCAATTGCACTAACATTATCTTAGCTTAGGACAATCCTAAATAGTATGCTGTCACTTCTTGTCTTAAATGAAAAGAATGTGACAACATATCACTAAAGAGTGTCCTAAGTTAAGAAAATATTAGTGCAATAAGCCATTAGTATCTTTGGCTAATCATGGGTGCACTTGTTGTACCTCTCCCTATCTCTTCGAAGTATGGGTGTAAAGATACTTTACTTTTAAAATAAAAAACAGACTTAAAACCTCCCAAGTACTCTGAAACCACCCCTTTGTAATTGCACTGAAAAAATCTAAAAAACATTGTACCTGTCTTTCTACCAGCCTAAATTTTTTATGCTTATCCTCAAACCAAAAAAAGCAGTGGAAATAAAAATTGGATTAGTGATACCCTTGGAACTACTCATTTGAAACTCTAGAATACCTCAAACACGAAATACATAAAATTTTAAACCCACTTTTATATTGGTCTGAAATTTTTGTACATTCTTCCTTGAATTATTCAAAAGCAAGAGAAAAAAATTTAGACTGACACTATCCCTTTAAAGCCCTTGAATACATCCACACAGACGTAAAAAATAAAACCCACTTTCGTATTAGTCTGAATTTTTTATAGTCCTTTTTGTGCCATTAAAAAGCAAAGCAAAAACAAACATTGCCTGTTATTAACAAACAATGTTAACACTGTTAAAATTTTACATTTGGTATATTGAATATACAGGTGAATAATTTGTTACTATTCTTCTAAACTAGAACATAACAGTGGCAAGCACTGATGTTATTGCAGTAGGACTAAGTAAGACAGTGGTGCCAGACCCAGGCAAGATAATTCAGAACTCTACTACCTAGTAGCCACAATAGCCTGGTGGAATGGCTGATAGTCTCTTTTTCAAAGCAAATAGAAAATGAACATTAAAACGCGTTTTTAACTTACATTTCATCTAATAGCCGATAAAATTTGTCACGAGCTAGATCCATGAGAGCATCAACTTCCTCCTGACTTCTCTTAAAATTTTCAATACTAAATGCGTAGACTGTTACCTCGGACACACCAAGATCTAAACACCACTGCAATTATTAGTTATAGATTACACATTTGAATCTAAATAAAAAACAAACTTCTGTTACCTTCAAAGTTTCTGATAATTTATCGAAACCTTTGCTATGACCAGTAATACTTTCAACGCTACATTTCTTAGCATATCTACGGTTTCCATCCATTATAAAAGCTACATGTTGCGGTATTCTTCCAGTCTTAAGGACCTTTATACAAAACAGTTGAAAGAATGTAACACAATTTTCATTTATCCATGATGACATATTGCTTTCCTCAGATGAGACGTATTCAAAAAGTATTTCTAGCTAATAAGTAATAAATGGCTTAAGACAATAAGAGATTATAATCGACAAATAATTTAATAATCTCATAAATTTGAGTGTCCTTTTTTTGCATAAAAGTTAAATAATTGACATTTGACAAATCATCAGTAAATAAGAATCAAGGAACTTTTTTTTTTTTTTTTTTTTTTTTTTCTTTTTGGCATGGGCGTTAAGCAACTGCCATGATCAAGTAAAACGAGGAAACATATTTTAGACAATAAACTACTTTAAACTGATAGTAAAACTAATGATATTTACATAAAATTAAATATTTACACAAATAAAACTAATATCGATCCTCTGTTTCGCTAAATAATAATATCATCAAGGAACTTATATACGATATCTGGAATTACTACGAAACAATATTTGAAAAATAAAATTGTACTTTATCTCTTTAGCAATAAAGTTAACATTTGCTTCTTACTTAACAGAGGGGAAAAACGTTCTGAGCGAGACAACGACATGAGTGGATGTTATCCCTTTCTTGCAATTGCCAGTGTAAATAAAACTTTCGGATGGTAGATTTTATATATATCCGGTAACCGTTAAATCCCTTTTATTCATACACGTTTATAGATACATTAGCATAAAATGTATTGTAATTAACATATTGAGTTCTTAAATGTGCTTATTTTAATTATTACGTAATTATTTATGCAATGTAAAAACTGTTTTCTCAAATCAGTAGAATTAGTAGTAATTTGTAAACTATGCACGGCCACACTCAGGTGGCCGTACGCTTTGGCGCGCTTTATTTAAAAATATAGCTGATACTTTTTGCTTACTGCTATAAGTTTTTTCTGTTGTAAAATGGTGAAAAATTGTAGCGTTAAGTGCTGTAATAGTGAAGCGTATGCTGGTTGCGGAATTTCATTTTTTGAGTAAGTTTTTTATTGTATTTACAAGTTTCTTAAGTAGGGTAGCAATAATAACACAAAAATTCGGACATGTGAATACAAAGAAATTACAATTCAATCTAACATTTCATAATACGTCCCTAAGGAATGTCATCGTAATCAAATAAGAACCTACTTTACGTAATTTTGTTATTTAATACTAAAATCATTGTGTTGTAGTAACTAAATACATTACCTACATACTTTTTGGTAGTAACTGTTAACTAGTAGTAGATACTTAACTTCTTGTTCATTATTTTCTTGCAGGTCCCCAAGAAATGAGATTCTTCGACAACGATGGATTGAAGTTGTTCCATTTAAGAAAAAAAATTCATATTACAGTTTAATTTGCAGCCGTCATTTTAAATCCGAGGATTTAATAATCCATAAGATAAGATCAACACTGAAACCAAATGCTATTCCATCTATATTCCCTGTTGTAAGCTTAATCATTTAGTGTTATTTAAGATATTTTTTAATTAAACATACAAACGTAATATAGGGTCATTGCGTCGGCAACGCGGCCGCCTCTAGTATGCGACCACTTGAGGGCCTAGGTTTCTTAATTAAAGATAATAGCATTTTTTCATGAGAAAACAATGAACAGTAAGCATTGAATATTCAATGAATAATTATGTAACAAGAAAATCATAAATTTAAACCTATCTGCTAAAGCTGAAAATAGTGCCCGAGTTCGGGTGATGACTTAATGGTGTGTTTATGTGTCGCGTATTGCAATAAAAATACCACACCGGGTGGCGAACAAAGTTACCTTTTGTTACCTTATACTAATGTTACACTCAAACAAAAAGCGTTATTATTTCAATTATAGAACATTGTTTGTTGGAAAGTTGTAGTGACATCATTTTTTAGCTTATATTTCTTTTTAAATCCAGTGGTCGCAAACTGAAGTATATAAATATCTAATACGCTCGAAAGCGGCCATGTGGTCACATTCGGACACTTAAAGCTATAAAATATTTTGCTTATTATGATCTCAATTATGGTTTCATGATTGTATAATTTAGAATCTGATGTTGTAGAAGCATAAAGATGCATCTCATCAGTTTACGACCACACGTTTTCTTGATAGAATTTTGTTTAATTCACTTGCTAAAATAGGTGATCTCAAACCCACCCTGGTCGAATATTATGATGTTAGTTTATAACCGCCCTGTTTTAATACGAAAGAAAGTAAACTAAAATAAGTAAATAAATAAAATTTGCTTTCTTTAGATGACAACAGGCCCGCAAGATAAAAAAAAAACAAAATGAAAAATACTGGTTTTTTAGGATTACTTAAAGGAAATTTACTCGGGTGTACTGGGGTGTATATTAGCGCACAAGACAAAAAAACACAAAATGAAAAATACCAGTTTTTTAGGATTACTTTAAGGAAAATTTACTCCTTTATAATGGAAAATTTACTCGGGTGTATAATAGAGAGGAAAATGACGTTATCAAATATTGCTTGACTATTATGTAGTTGTCAACCACAACAAATTTAGTAGAGTAATATTCAGAAAATACGGTCACTTTTATTTCTTCGAATCCCACGAATCCCACGAATCCCGTGACAGCGAGTGATAGCTCCGTTATCATCCGCGCGGTGACTAATAGCTAATGAGTCTAGTCACGAGTTCAGCAAATCACTGTTTGTAAATATAATGAACTTCAATAGTGCCTTTAAAGGATAATTTGAATAAAAATGATATCTATGCGTGGGCGTCCGTATGACTATAAACATGTTATAGGATAATTAGCTCAATATTTAAGTACCTAATTGTTTTACATATTTGGTATTAAAATCAACTACTGAACACTCTCCTTTAGTATGTACGGTTTTTATCAGCCAAATTCAATATAATTTACAGATGTGAAACGAAAAAACTACTTGTTATTAGTCTAGATGATTAGTGTTTAAAATGAATATTTGTTTTTTATATTATAAGATAGCAAACAAGTTGACGGCTCTCCTGATGGAAAGAGAAACCATCGCGTTAAGACATCAAAGATATAAATGGTGCTTTCCCATCCGTGTGGCGGGTTTGCAATGCCACATGCACAAGTCTGCCAGCTACCTTACCCTCCAAACAGGAGCACGACAATGACAACTAGGTGGTAGATTTCTGCATTATCTCGCCCGGGTCTGGTACCACCTCCTTATTTATTCCTGCCGCAATAGCGTAACTGCTTGTCAAAAAGTTTACTTAACTCTTGACAAGAAATAATTTCACTACCATCGTGACTACTAGGTGGTTCCGCAACATCTCGCACTGGTATTTGGCACTACCGCCTTACCTATTTGCGCCGCAATAGAGTCAATGCTTGTCATCGTCGTGATCCGGTTTGGATTGTAAGGTAGCCGGTAAACTTATGCATGTGGCCTTAGACCTCGTCAATACATAACAACGCACCATTAACATCTTTGGTGTTTATAGGTAATGGTTGTCTCTTTCCATCAGGAGACCCATCTGCTTGTTTGCTATCTTATGATATAAAATTGACGGAAAAGCTTCTGCGATGATATAAAATTGCAGGAATAGCTTCTGCGATGGTAGCAAATACCCGGGCGAGACGTTGCGGAACTCTACCACCAAGTTGTCACGATGGTAGTGACACTTATAGCCAATAAGTCGCCTTTTACGACTGCCTGGCAGAACGGCAGTTGGCCTATTCTTCAAAGGAGCATGAGACCAACATGGAGAAAAATGGACCATTTTAGGAAATAGGCATTTTGAAAATGTTGTATATTTTGGGAATTGGACATTTTGAACTTGAACGTTGAAACCGGAACCGAAGTGTTTTATCCAGGACCCTGTCAGTAGACTGGCATTAAGACTTTGCAATATTTCTCACCGTATCCTCTAGGTTTTATTGATTCTTCAGTATCGCTGGACTGCTTCACTCGAACAAATTTTAAAGCAATGTAATGTAATTGTCATCTGTCCGTAATTAATGCATACATTTTCTAGAAGAGTATTTTGATCTTTTATCTGTATGTATAATGCTCAATTCGGCAGAAAGATCACACTTGCAAAGATTTTTTTACTACACTTTTTACCCGCGAAACAGCTCAGTATGAAAACAAATTTAGCTATTTATTTCAGTTACATATCAAGTAAAATTATTCTAACTTTTATTATTTTTAATAATCCTATTTTACGCTCTAACACATTAAGATGGGCCGCAGCTGGTCAGGGTGCTTCGCAAAAATTCGCCTAGATTACTTTAATACATTTTATATAAACTCTCGTACACTATGCCGGGCCAAAGTGCGGCAGATTTGCAGAGCGGAATTGAGCGCACACAATTTTCTCCGTGTTTTAAGTATGCATTTACAAAATCAGAAATTTTGGGTTAAGAACGATTAAAGGCCACAAAGAACTAGCCTTAACATGCAGTTCGGCAGTTAACTGTACACAAAACTAGTCAATGTGTTGCGGCCCGGCACGTTACTAATATGCTAGCATTTATAGTTGCAATCCGGCCCCCTCCACCTCACTACAGCCTGTCGTAATAATACGATATCATTAGACAAATCACACGAATTGATCTAACCCTAAAGTTAGCAAATTATGGGTGTGAGTCAAAACAACATATTATGAATGTGCATTTTCCTTCGTCAATAAGAGCGATAACAGACATTGTTAACCTACACGACTTTCAAAAATTGATAGCCGTGGGTGCTATCCAGGACTTATCGTAGCTGTCTATATCAGTTCTATTCCGCTTTTTTAGAATGAAATTGTCCTGTTGCACAAATATGTATGGACACCCTAGTAGAAAGAGACACACTCCACTCATGTCGTGGTACTCTTCGGAACGATTTTGAGGTACATGTGGACCTTCCAGGTAGAATATAACTTCCTTGATAAGAATCGACATTTGACTGTTGACAACATTACAAATTTCATGGCAGTTGCTTAACGCCCATGCCAAAAAGAAAAAGAAAAAAAAAAAAAAACATTACAAATTTACAAATTACCACAGACTAATAAAATAAGGGCCGCAGAAATCAGAATAATACACTCCTAATGGTGCAGCTACACATGTCGGGTTACGGCGAAGGTTCGCGCTAGCCCAAACTACATCGCGACACCTGCTTACGTCATAATGACGTCGCATTATCACTGGTCATCAAACTGCGGCCCGCAGGTTATATTTGTGCGCCCCGCGACAAAGTAAACAAATTACAAGAGGCCGTTCATTAAACTCTTTAATTTTATGAAAGTGTAACTACTAGCTGACCCACGCAGCTTCGCCCGCGAGTAGATAAATATGTCGTCGAAATAACTTTTAATACAAATTTCATCCCCTATTGCAGCCCTTCAAGGGTTGATTTTTGAAAAAAAAATTAGCCTATTTTGACCCCAGATCTTCAACTATTTCCATGCCAAATTGCATGAACGGCTGAACTGATTTTGACGGGACTTTCACTGGCAGATAGCTGATGTGACAGGAAGTAACTTAGGCTACTTTTTTTATATTTTTTTTCACGCGGACGGAGTCACGGGCTCAGCTAGTGTATTATAAATACCTGGCAGAACGACAGGGATGGATTGGTCATCATAATCTTAATGCAAGCAAACGGGTTGCACGAGGAAATTTATATAGGTATTTATTTTTAGTTAACTTCATGTGCAAATTACAGTTTGCTATTATTATTATTATTGTTTATCATAATTATATTATCTATTGTGTTGGCCGCGCTAAATATATCACCCGCGGACCGCAGTTTGACGCCCACTGCAGTGACGAGTTAAGGCCCTTCGCGAAACAGTTCGGGATATCGCGATAGCACGAACCTTCGCCGTAGCCCGATATATGTAGCTGTACCCTAACGGAGATAAGGGCTTATACATGAAACAAAGAAAACAAGTGGAAGTGAGATGTGGGCGTGCCGCGAGCACCACTATTATGCGCTGTTACTCTAAATTGCCTTAGTGATATTTAACATATCTTTAGGATATAATCGTCGTGCGAAAATCTATTACACACTGAATTATGCCATATTGTGCCATACTTGAATGCAGAAATGATAGTAGAATACAGATGATTAAAAATGGAGATATTTCATATCATCCGAAAGTACAATTTTCATTTTATTTTAATAAAATTCCTGATTTAATATAATCTCTAATGATATGTTTAAAAAGTTAAGCTAAAATCAGCCGTACATCTTACATATAAAGTTCATTTTAGGTTGACCTAATTTTTCTAGAACGATATACGTAATGATAGTCATTACGTATATCGTTCTAGAAAGTTCTCTACTCAAATATGACAAACAGAAAATACGGAAAAATCAATACTGCCATCTATTGTAGAATAGCGAAACTATTAAGATTATAGTTTCATTATTGTCAGTAGATGAGACTATTTTGAATAGCCTACTAAAGGACGTAAATACTCTTTTTTTTGTAACAAAATAAAATTTATTATAACGCAGTTTGGTATATTTTTAAATGTTCTGTTTGTGTGTTTTGGATTATTGTTGTTTAAAATTAAAACACCAATGAAACAATGTTTGCATTAGTAGTTTACATGCAATAATGCTTATTTTATGTGTGAGTTTGGCGATCGCGGTCCTGATACAAATGTTTGTACTTCCCACTTTCGCTTGTTTTCTGTGTTCCATGGGTTTATAGCCGAGCCACACTTGTAAACAAGCTTCCAACACGGGTGACCTTGGTGGGAGGCTTGTGGAGTTCAGATGAATTTTTGTTACAAGCAAGTGTTTACACTGCTGTAAACCGCCGGCGGGGACACATGTGGAAGGCTTGTTTCCAACAGTGTGGCTCGCTTTAAGAAGAATAAAGTTATAAAACGTATAGGTACCTACCTACCTATTTTGGGATTTGGGTATATTTCAGACGGCTGCTAAAGTGGCAGTAGTCTAAGTTAGATTGCCAGATAAGTTATTAGTTAAATAACTAATAACTTATCAGTCATTTAGATTGTGCCAGGGCACTGGATACAGACATAAGCCACATGCCTGATGCCAGTGTTTTACTTTGTAAGTCAAGGCGCCATTGTATATTCTGATACTTTCTATAGGTTTATTTAATTTACATGAACATAAATTTAGCGCATTTTGCGCGATGTAACGCGTTACATCGCGCATGAAGTGCGCTGCTGCTATGTCGCGCCGTCAATCGTTCTTGATAGACAATAACTAGCTATCATATTGACGAATAGTATAGTCGTGACTCGTGGCTATTTCTTGTGATTTCTTGCATAGACATTATAGAGTTGGTTATTGCAATAGTTACCTACCCATCATGTAGGACGCAAGGAAGTTACATTCTGCTCGGAATGTTCACACGCGCTTCAAAATCGTTCCGAAGAGTACCACGACATTGGCGGAGTGTGTCTCTTTCTACTAAATAAAGGGCTAATCGCCATATATAAGTGCTGCCATGCGTAGTTTGCAAAATACTACTAAGTAATTACGTAATAATTAAAATAAGCACATTTTGGACCTCACTATGTTAATTACAATACATTTTATGCTAATTTATTTGTCACCGTGTATGAATAAAAGGGAACGATTACCGAATATATAAAAATCTACCATCAGATAGTTTTATTTACACTGGCAATTGTAAGAAAGAGACAACATCCAGTCTTGTCGTTGTCTTGCTCAGAACGTTTTTCCACTCTGTTAAGAAACAAATGTTAACTTTATTGGTAACGAAATAAAATACATTTTTATTTTTAAATATTGCTTCGAAATAGTTCCAGTTATCGTATATAAGTTCCTTGTTAGGACGTTATTGAATGCGGATTAATGGCTATTAGTCTGTGGCAGTCTGTGGGATTGTCAATTGTCAAAGATTGTAGCCTGTGCGCCTGTGCCCTGTACAAGGAAGTTATATTCTACCCGGAATGCTTACACGCGCTTCAAAATCGTTCCGAAGAGTACCACGACATGAGTGGAGTGTGTCTCTTTCTACTAAATAAAGCGCCAATCCCCATATATAAGTGCGGCCATGCGTAGTTTGCAAATTACTACTAAGTAATTCTACTAATTTGAAAAACAGTTTTTGCATTGCATAAGTAATTACGTGATAATTAAAATAAGCACATTTTAGACTCACTGTGTTAATTACAATACATTTTATGCTAATTTATTTATCAATGTGTATGAATAAAAAGTATTTAATGATTACTGAATATGTAAAAATCTACCATCTAGATAGTTTTATTTATACTGGCAATTGCAAGAAAGGGACAACATCCACTCATGTCGTTGTCTTGCTCAGAACGTTTTTCCCCCTCTGTTAAGTAAGAAACAAATGTCAACTTTATGAGTAACGAAATAAAGTACATTTTTATTTTTCAAATATTGCTTTGTAACAATTCCAGTTATAGTATATAAGTTCCTTGGCCCTGTACTGTAGATTTGTGTTAGGGATGTGACTTGGCTGGGGAGAAATCGATTTTTATATGAATCGATATTTTTTTTCCAAATAATAATCAATTTTAAAAAAATCGATTTTTTGATAAAATAATAAAACAACCCAACTCAATAATCAAAAGCTACTAGTCGGTATGAAATAATTATTTATTAAACAAATAAAATATTTTCAAGGAGATTGGATTCTTTATAATTCAATCTTGTGTTATGTTAATAAATTACTGTTACCACAAAAAAGTAAATCTTGCTTATCTAGCAACAATCATCTCTATAAATACTAGTCTTTATTTGTTAATAAAAATTAAAATAAAAACTTACTAAATGTAAATAAACAAAAACAATTCACTTCGTTCATGAAAACAAAATAAAAATCTTTAACTAACGATACGCTTCACTAAATAACAAAAATCATCTCTATTTATTATTCAAAATTAACGAAATAAAAAGCTACGAATGCATCAATCTACTGCCATAAATCAATTTGCAAAGAATGGAGAAATAGAAGTTATAGAGAACACTATTATAGAGCTGCTGTTTTAACACTGTTGTTTCACATCGTACTTTCGATACTTTAGTACCGAAAGTACGATGTGAAACCACGAAATAAATTGTCTATTTAGTAATTCAAAGCTGCGACTATTGAAAAAAATCGAAAGTATGGTGTGAAATAGCGAAATAAAAAATTTAATAAATAAATAAATAAAAATAATCGATTAATAAAAAATCGTTTATTCTTGGTCAATAAATTGATTAATAAAAATCGATTATTCTAAAAAAATAATCGATTTTTAAATAATCCATTGTTTTTTACATCCCTAGGTTGTATTTTGCGGGCTGCGGCCTTTGGGTAAATTTGGATTAAAGTAAAAAAATATCTATAATATAATTTCAATATTCCAAAGTTATCCTATAAACCATAATGAGCAGCAATATGTTCAAACTTAAGTTAACCGCGTTGGGACATCCAAATCCTGAAAGTTTTAACAGCGAAGGTTAGTATAAATTTTATCCCTAAAACAAAGTGTTTCTTTGATATTAAAGCAAACTCAATTAATATTTTACTTTATTCTAGATGAAAAAGAATATAGAAGTGTGGTCCTTTGGTTAGAGGATCAAAAAATAAGACACTACAAAATAGAAGAAAGGGAAGGCTTAAGAAATATTGATAGCGATAGCTGGAATGAAGCATATGATATTTATCAGAAAGATCTAGTTACCCCTGTAGTTGAGGGGTCTCTGAACGAACAACTTAATTGGCTGTTATCATATGCCATCAGGTTGGAGTTTGCTGATAATGGTAAAGCTATATTCCCATATAATTTAAATTTATATTGCTAATTTTATATACAATGTTTCTATGTCCGTTATAGCTATCAAAAGCTTAACTTATTAACCTTAGCTTCCATTTTTGAAGTTGTATTTTGGAAACTAAATTTGTAAATTTTTTAACTATTAATAGTAAGTATTACTTAAAATTTGTTTTATAATTAAATACAGTTTGCTAATCGAAGGTTAAGAAAAAGATTATTTCCAGTTTTGCAGAAACTTATTGTAGTTAAGTTATCTATTCACATTTATATCGCTACTAGCTGCAGCGTGCAGCCCGCTGCATTGTAAAAGCTTTTGATGAATCCCGCCCGATCACCATATTTTCCGCGAAGTAGCCTATGTGCTATTCCAGGTCATCATCTACCTGTGTGCCAAATTTCTTTCAAATCCGTTCAGTAGTTTTTGTGTGATTGAGTAACAAACATCCATCCAAACTTTCACATTTATAATAGTGATATAGATTAAAGTGTGGATAGAGGTAATGAGTGTACATATTGTAGTCAGATTGCAGAAGTGACCACACCATGAAATGCTCGATAATTTCATTAAATAGTGGCATTTCATGTAGTGGGCAACTGAGATTGACTAGATCATTAAATCGTTAACGTTTAACAATTTTATCATCCATAATTGGTCATATCGTGAAAATTGGATGTCCAAAAGATATTACACAAAAATCCAGTATATATTAGTAACTTGTTTATTGTTTTTGAGTACGACAGTAAGAACTAGGAACGCTATTAAAAGTCCTTTCAACATAGTTTTCAGCTTATTACTAAATAACACATGGTAAGGGGAGCCGCCATGTTGACACATAAACCAAGCACTTTCAGCGCCTCTGTCGTGAGATAATGTAACTATTTTACAATGTTATCAATTAAGTTTCACCATTTCATGAAGTAATCACGTGTTAAGTTAACCATATTGATAAACGATTTCTTATCATTGATCTGATCAAGGAACATCATGATGTGGCCAATGGACAGTGAAGTATTTCATGAAATGCCACCATTTCATGAAATTCTCGAGCATTTCATCATATGGGTAATTCTGCAATCGGGCCACAACATACACTTTAAAATCATAAATTATTAGTTTTATGTTTTCAGAGTAGTTAAATTATCTTTATTATTATACTATCTGCAGCATGCAGCCCACTGCATTATAAGTTTTTTGTGAATCATCAGAAATGTGTGGTGTACTGGTATGTTTGTTTGAAAGTAAACTAGCGGCTTTCCTTGAATTAAGATTTATTTATAATGCCAATTAAATGTAATCAAAGCAGGTTAGATTCAGAAATGAGATTACATTCATAAAAACTAGCATTAATTTCTATCCTTCAGGATATCCTTGTGAGGAGGTGGAGTATAACCCCTAATTCATAAATGTCTGATTGCTTATCTTGCTTGCTTATCTTTCTCAATATAAACGTTGGTGAGATGAGAATTTTTTGATTCAAGAGGTGTTCCTGAGTCAATTACCTCTTTAATTAAAGACATAATGAATAGACATCATCTTTGTCTATGTATTATACCTTTGCTTTTTTCACTATCTGGTTATGCTTATTTAATGAACAAGGGATCATTTACATCGGTACAACTCAGTTTGGACCCCTGTCTCCTCAAACAATCCTATGCTTACTAATATTTTATTGAATGTATAGTTGTAAAAAGGGAGAAATTAATAAAAATTATTATTATTATTATGATTTCCATAAAAATTAAACTTATATCTATTTATAACATTCCATTCCAGCAATGTAATATAATGATATCTTTTGGAGTTTTCTACCAACTGGTTTTTTCTCATGTTGCTTTGGATCCCATTTCAGTCTGTTTCTGCAAAGTATCTCACAAAAGATGACCAAACACTTAACATGTCAAAATTATCATGTTTAATAGGTGGTAGAAGTCTGCAATATCTCACCTGAGCTTGGCCATTTCTTCGCTGTTCAATAATATGAAAACTGAGCAAATTGGGAATGTGGAAAAATGATTTTGTAAAATGTAATATATGGTACACATTATTAATGTGTATTCTAACACTTGTAGTGGTTGAACAAAAGTAGGTAAATACTGAATTCTAATCTTGTCATTAAAACTAATACAACTTTTTTACTATTTCAGCTGCAAAATATAAGAGTGTCAAAATAGATGAACCCAAAAAGGCTGCACCAAATGTTGTTTCATCTAATCCACTAGATAATTTAGACTGTAAGTATTGCTCACTTTATTAAAATATAACTTAGTAAATATGGTGCCATTGCTGCACACACAATTAGCTAACACCATTTAGGTCAAATGACGTGATTGGCAAAGATGTTAATACAAGGTGGGAAGATAGTGATACAGCATCAATAATTTTATTTTAGCATGATATCACACGCGGACGCGGATGTTGAAGTGGGATAAAGGTTATGCCTGAAAGAAAATGTTGATTCAAAAAAGAGGAAGGCATACTCTGTTGGTTCAGACATGTAGAAAGAAAGAATGGTAGATGAACGGTTAACGAAACATATACAATGTGAATGCGGAAGGGTGTAGGTACCGGGGAAGACCAAGACTTACGTACCATGTTTAGATTAATCAGCTACTGTCCAAAGGTGGTGTCCAGTGTCTTCACGACTGGCCTGTTTGTATGAAGAGTGTAATGAATGGGGAAGAAGCAAGACTAATCTGTAAAGATTGTGACATATGGTATTCATTTCACTTAACCTACCATGTAAGGAATCTGGTGTAAAGATATGTGTGTATATTTTATAATTTATATTAAAACTTTGATTGTTGAAAAGATTTTGAAACATAAAAAATTACAAAAAAAAAAAATGTACAAAAGTTTAAAATAAAAGCACACAAAAATTTTAAGACAGTAAATTTACAAAATATTTTTCTTTTTTTCACATACTTTATTTTTTTCTATTCAAACATTTTTATGCTTTATTTTTGCCAAAAACTGTTGGCAACCCTTGTCACCTGCACCAATTACCTCATTTGTTAACTTAAACGAATAGTGCTTATTATTAGCACATAAAAGAGGTGACTGCTTTACGTTCAGGCTGTGCTAGGCACAAGATGTGAACTTTTCAAACTCTGGGCTGCTTCAATGGTTTTTTTAAATAGAAATTAATCTTAGTTATATTAACTACTAACAATATTCTAATCCCAGACGTCATGATCCGCAGCCTAGTAAGTTGATCGCTAGACCATCAACTAAAACATTTTAAAATATCTACTCAAATTGTGTTAACATATTTTCAGTTAGCAGTCCTGAATTTAAAGCTGGAGTTGACCGAGTATGTGCCCTTGCTGGTGTAGGACCTCATGTAGATCCAAGACTTCGAGTAGCAGCTCTTGCTAAAATATTAAAAACAGCACCCCACCCTGATCATCCTAAGAATGAAATGAACATGATGCAACAACCAGTTGACGTATTGAAACTACTTTTTATACAAGACTTGCGTGAACTGCAGACAAAGATTAATGAAGCACTCGTAGCAGTCCAGACTGTCACTGCTGATCCTCGTACAGATACATCTTTAGGAAAAGTAGGAAGATAAATGGTAGTTACTAATTCATTTTACTCTAGATAATGCATAACTCTTACTTTGCGTAAAACTAATTTTCATGAGATTTTGATAATCCATATGAATTATAAAAATTTTCTATGTGCAAAAAGCATTAAATTAAAAATTATTTCTCAGCATTATTTGTTTTATTTTTTCTCAACCTTTATTTAATTGAGCTCAAGAAAGTTAATGTAGTGCTTCTGTATTTTGAAAGCTACAATCGAATATTTAAAGGAAGTATCCTTTGGGGCATTTGGATTAAATTATGAGAGTGAAATTATTACGCTAGTCGTGCGCACTTGATAGTCAAAAAAATTACATGAAGTTAGCTGATAATACGATGTATAGGCACACAGGCAGCCAGTTAGCTGACATTACGATAGGTGCGTACACCCACAGCCAATAGAGTTGTGCCTTAGCTAAGCATAAACTTAGTTGCGTACACAAGTACACACGTTTTTATATAAAATGCAGTTACTTCTCATTTCATAAGTTTTGATTATGGCATCTGATAAAAATAACCAGGTTCAAGATCGCGGCATTGAAAGTGCCTAATAAAATAAGAGCACAAATAAATTTGTGGTTTTATTTCGTACGCGTCACGTCATGGGAATGTGTTATGAGGAGTATTTGCCTTGCAATTTTAAATTTTATAGCTATTCATGTAAAGTTAAATTTTCTATAGGTCAAAAAAAATTTACCCTTAGAAAACCGTCCTTTCGTCGGTAAAGCGGAGCAACAGTCGAAATTAACCACAGCGGTAGTTATTATTAAGGTACTTTTATGACGTCAATTTTTAATGTTTCCCTAAAATATCATTATCAAGCCATTTTCTTGCGCTGTGTTTGTAGGCAACGTTGAATCTTATTTTTGATGAAAGTTATATTAATAATTATTTAATATTAAATATAATCAATAATTATTTAATATTAAATAAAAACGTTAAATATTTTAAATAATCGAAGCTTATAGGTTCAACATTTCTGAAGAAAAACCACATAGCTCAAAACTCAGAGTGGGTTGCAAGTGTTTTTTTAGTCGTAAGGTAATCAATTATGGATATTTTAAGCGATGACTTTGTCTATGTAAAAATGTCGCCAACAAATGAAAACTAATTCCTGCCCTTATTTTATAAATTGTTTTTTTTTTTTTGTGCATGACTGGTCTCTTGTCCATTAACGGTGCATTTACCGTACCAACTAGCTTCAGTATATGCGCGACATTTAGGAATAGTTCGGGATAAACTGTCCAACTGCTAGTCTCCAGTATTCTGTGATAAAAGGTTAACAACCAAGCATTTAGTTGGAATTACTAAAAAATTTAACCGTAAGTAAAGGCTGATTTAAGAGTGTTTTAGGTTTGATCTTTTTTTGATATTTACTTCCTATGAGATTGAACTCTTGGGTGGTTTCTACTCGGTATTCACGTCCTGTATAAGTCTCTAATGTTGAGGCGCTGAAACAGAAGTTCACCAATGCTGTTGTGTAAATATACTCTGTAATAGGATCATCAAGATCGGATAGAAGCAAGACACCTCTCGTGATGATAAAACCATCCATTTTTTTTTTACTTATTTTTGTATTATAGCACTCGCTCCGTGCTTGAAAAAACTTGATTTTTTTAAAACAGAAAAATATCGACACGCGGGATATGAACTTGCGACCTCCCCTAAAGCCGGGGTGCTCTCCCACTGAGCTAGTGTCGACAAGCTCAACGTGGCGAATTTTTCCTTGCTGTATGATCGATTCCGTCGATTGTACTGATCGCTAGATATACATACATATAATGTATTAACGTACGATGGAATCGATGAGAATGGGAGGAGAACGATTTTGCTATGTGTTAGCCAAATCGTTCTCCTCCCATTCCCATTCTGTCCCATGCCACATTCCTCGCAAGGGGCAGTTTAAATTTTAAACGTCGGCGTGCTCGTTTTGCCCTGCATAATTCTGTGCTTGCCTCAACGCTATCGTATGGAAGTAAGAGAAGGGTATGATAAAAAGGGCATGAAATTAGAATTGAATCGATCGAAATGAGAGTGATAAGAAAAGCTATGGTGTAACACTTGCGGATTGTGTTCCGAAATTAGAGATAGGTTGGGATTATATACCGTGGTCCTCGGAACATTTTTTTAACTTCCCGCTACGTAGGTAGGTAAAGAAGTTACTGATTTTGCCTCGATTTTCGAAAATCAAGTTTTTACCAGATCTCTACGTTTTGAGGTTCTAGGAACCTTTACCGACTATTTTCACGATGACGTCGGTATGTCTGTAAGTGTGTGTATATGTAAACATCTCGTAAATTTTATACGTCTAAACTGATCGAAAAGCGGTTGATGGCATTCGATTTGATTCTACTCAACTGAGACTTTCTAAAAATTTGAACCACGTCAGCCTAGGAGATTTTAAGAATTTTTGAAATTTTGAAACCCCAAAAAAATCTTTGCGAAACAGTATTTTTTTCAATATAACTACCAGATTTATGTACCGATTGAGTACAAAAAATAATCAAGTCAAGTCAAGAGGATTTATTAATTTAATCACTGCATAGACTTAGATCAGCAATGAATGTCATTTGCAGAGATGTTAATAGTTACGAGTGATGTGCCGGATATCCGTATCCGTATCCGCGAATATCTGAGGCAGGCGAAAGATCAGTATTACTTTATGGGCGGATCTTGAATGGATTATTATTAGATTTTATCACATGTGCAAAATTTTAAATACCTAAAGAGTGAAATTCTCTTAAATTCCATTTCAAATATTTCTCAGGTATTTCTTAAGATCGCATGTGGTTTGGATTTGCAAAAATCAAATATCTACACATTATTTGAACTTAGTTACTAATTTTTCCTTAAATAGTATCTAGAAACGAAGTAGGTACTTGAAGTTATTAAAAATTATATCAATCACAAATCTATGTGTTTTAGGGTTCCATACCTAAAAGAGTAAAACGGGTCCTATTACTAAGACTCCTCTGTCCGTCCGTCCGTCTATCTATCAAGTCGAAATTTTCACAGATGATGTATTTCCGTTGACGCTATAGCAACAAGTGCTAAAACTAGCATTAAAATATTTAAGGGGGGGGGGGGGGTAATATTATCCCATTCAACAAAGGTGATTTTTTTTGCAATTTTTTTTCTCGATCTTAATAACGACAACTAGTAGACCCTTGTGGAAAAATTTCTCGGATAAAAGTAGGTAAATAACTTACAAAGTGAAAGTAACAGTTTATGAATGTTTATTTTTATTTAAAAAGTCGAAAAAAGTCTTACAAAGTCGGAAAAACTCTGAATTTGATATAAAAATTAGGAGTAATTCCAAAATTTCGGACTCTTCCAGAAGAGTTATTCAGTGTTAATAAATCTTTCTGCCGTGCAACGTTTATGGGTACTAAAAGAAATATATTAAAAGTTATTAATACTACGAAAGTGTAATAAAGGGGAAAAAAATATAACTAATACTTCCCCGGTTTTCCGTTTAAGAATTTGAAACTTTCTTCTTTGTTTAAAAAAAGGTTACCGTTACTGTCGATCAATATTATAAACTTTGTTTCTTCAATTTTTGATAATTATTATTAAAATCTATTATATCACAACGTTATTTGCCAATTTTTATTTTATTGTACTTTTATTACATAAATATATTTATAAATTAAGTAAAAATTAAAACAGCTGATCTAATCAGCTTTTGTCAGGCTGAGTCAGTGTTGCCAGAGAAAAAGTCAATCTTTCGTCCTTAAGAGCATGTGTCAGAGGCCTAGTAGCATATCAAAGCAGTCAAGAATAACGACGTTAATAAGTCGGCGATTGCTAAACATCTACAGCTGTAGTCGGGCCGTAATCACTGGATGGAATTTCATAGGCCACGCGTATTTTCGACAGAACGCCATATTACATTCCACGGCTAGTGAAAGAAGCCATTGAAATCAAAAAACATCCAAATTTCAACCGGGAAGACGCACGTAGTACGTCCTTGATAAGTTTTCTTGGCACGTATTGATTTTTTAATTTAATTTAATAATTATTATCAAAAATTGAAGAAACAAAGTTTATAATATTGATCGACAGTAACGGTAACCTTTTTTTAAACAAAGAAGAAAGTTTCAAATTCTTAAACGGAAAACCGGGGAAGTATTAGTTATATTTTTTTCCCCTTTATTACACTTTCGTAGTATTAATAACTTTTAATATATTTCTTTTAGTACCCATAAACGTTGCACGGCAGAAAGATTTATTAACACTGAATAACTCTTCTGGAAGAGTCCGAAATTTTGGAATTACTCCTAATTTTTATATCAAATTCAGAGTTTTTCCGACTTTGTAAGACTTTTTTCGACTTTTTAAATAAAAATAAACATTCATAAACTGTTACTTTCACTTTGTAAGTTATTTACCTACTTTTATCCGAGAAATTTTTCCACAAGGGCGACGCTTAAAATATTTACAGAATATTTAGTTCTATATTCAATTTAAAAATAATTAATTAAATTAAAATAAAATATTTAAGAGGAGCTTCCGTTTTTCATAAACGATGAAACCGAATCGTTTGTGCGCGAGTCCAACTCGCACTTGGCTGGTTTTTATATAATTACTCATTAGACAGCAAACAAGCAGATGGATCTGCTGATGGAAAGAGAATCAAAATGCAAAATATATGGTAGTGGTATGTTGATATCCGTGTGGCGGGATGTCATTGCTACATGCATAAGTCTACCAGCTACCTTATCCTTCAAAACGTAACACGACAATGACAAGCATTGACGCTATTGCGGCAGGAATAGGTAAGGCCGATGTAAGGCGAGATATTGCGGAACTCTAGTCGCGTTTTACGACCTGCCTGGTAGAATGGCAATTGGTCTATTCTTCAAAAGGAACCCGAACCAAGGCAAGGGGCTTATAACATAACGAAATATTTACTATAGAAAGTTATAAATATTAATGATCTTTAAATATTTGTAATATGTAATGTAATGTAATTATAATGTAATAAAATAATTGTAAGAAAGTTAAGATCCGTATCCGCTTTCGCGGATCTTAACAGTAACGATCCGTATGCGTATCCGCGGATCTAGTATTTTAACGATCCGGCACATCTCTAATAGTTACACGTGTAAAATTGTAAAAATTTGAGGATTGATATTTTTATGCACAGCATAATATCTTAAGCATTGTAATACAGTTTTATATTCAGTATTAATACTTATCTATACATAATATAATAAAATCGTAGGAAAGTTAAAACTGTACATTGAATATTTTAAAAAGAATACTTGGGACGTGATCTACAATCGATATCGAAGCCAAAAATATAGTTTTTAGAATTTTTGTCTGTTTGTATGTCCGAAGTAAACTCAAAAAGTACTACATGGATTTACTTCAAATTTTGCATGAATATTACTAACAGGTCAGGTCAACATATAGGCCACAAATTATCACGCTATCACCTATGAGGGAGGAGCTGTGCGGAGTAAACGAAGTACGCGCGGACGAAGTCGCGGGCAACAGCTAGTGTAATAATAAACTACTCATAGTAAGTTGTGGGTATTAATAGAAATTCTAGTTAAAAAACAGAATATTAACAATTATTTTTATTACAATAGTTAAATAACTAGCACTAAAAATGCAGTGTAATTTTTACAGTTATATAAAATTTTACATTACAAAATGCATTCCAATTGAATGTTTAACTGAATTAACAATCACACAACCATATTTTTTCAAATCAATTAAAATGACAAGAAAACAAAAGTTTCTTTCAAGTCTTACTTTCTATATAACATAATATCCAATTTGAATGTAAGTTTTACAATCATATTTTATTTATAAGGAAAATTCCAATTTGATAACCCCTAAATTTAATGGTTTAGATCTTGCAGTAAATTTCTAAGTAGTAGAAAAAAGTAAAAAAGGAAACATTTCTAAATTTATTCTACTGCTTCCAATAAGAAATTCTGCAGCATAAGTCTTACAATCTTAAATTTAAACAGATTATATCAAAGCCAGCTTAAAACTTCTATCAGATGAATATTTCCTAATTGAGTCTGTAGTAAGATTTATACACTTATTGAAGTTGACAAAGAAAGTTTTGGTAAAAACTACATAACTACAATAGTTCAAGATATCAATTCATGCCCCCACCCTTTTCTAACATTTGTGCAAATCTATTAGTAATGAGTAAGGACACATCAATAAATCTCTCCACACAGTTTGTAATACACGTTTCTGTGCGTGAGTCCAACTTGGCTCCAGGTTTGTCTACACATTTGTCCCAGCAAAAGTCATTGAATTCATGGATCTGCAACAAAATACAAAAAAAAAAACATTCATAAAATAATATATAATGTGCAACAAATCAATTTCTAATATATTCTGTCAATTATTATACTAAGCAATCAACTAAGCTGTCAATTATTATTATTCTGCAATCATTGTAATTATACTTAGTCCATTTTATTTATGGTTTTTTGACAGCTCAACCACTTCATATCTGTATCTTATTAGGTACAGAAGCCTATGCTTCTCAGGTACAGATATAAAGTAGTCTAGCTGATAAAAACCATTAATAAAATGGACAAAATATAAGCAGTAGGCTATGCGACTAGTTAACGATATAATTAAGTTAGCTAATATCTCTATTAAGCGGTGATAAATACATAACTAAAATAAACTATGAGTCTGAAAGTAGCAGCCAGCTGCCGAAAAAAAATTGTTTGCGATATCTCCACTTTAAAGCGTTTTTATTACATGTACCAAACAGAAAATTATTTGTTGTCAAATTACCTGGATATGGTAATAAATGGATTTCCTGAATTCCAATTTTTTTTAAATCAAAAATGAAATTTTTGGAAGCTCTCATCAATAGAAATTTATCAATTTTTTAAGTTGGACACATTTTTTAGCTTCAAAAACATGGTTTACATTATTTTTTATTTTCAGCTCAGAAAATTTTGGAGTTCAAATAAACTTAAATGCGTATTGCTAACGGCAGCCCATGGTACGTTCGTAACGTAGATCTACACAGAGACCTAGAATTACCGACGCTACAAAAAAGAATTACACTCTACAAAGACCTAGAATTACAGACTTCAGCACGTCACTTTAAAAAGGCGATGAGACACTCAAACCCTCTGGTAAGAACCGCGGCAGACTATGTCGCGGCCGCGGTCGCCAATGACAAACATAGAAGGCCAAGTCATGTCTAAATCCGATCCTGACGATTCCATCGCAATATACAGCTCACAATTCACATGCACACGCAATCGCCAAGGTCGCCGCCGGCGGCGACTCGTCTCATTGTTTCGGCCCGTCAACACTCGAGACTCTGGTCAAGAGCCATTAACGAGTCAAAATGCTGATTCCACTTACTCTCCCACCAATCGTCAAGACACTGCCCTAAGCTGAGGTCTTACAGTCTACGGTCTTACAGGAAACACCCTTAGGGTGGGCTCTTTGCCCACTTAACCAATTCTGGCAGAGCACTTTGCTCGCCCCAAAAGCCTGGTTTCACAGTAGCGGTCATTTGGACCAACTGCTTAAGTTCATTTCAAAAAAATAATAATTCTGGAGCTCATATAACTAGTCTGAACTCTTTTATTTAAAAAAAAATACTCTTTTGTTTTAAAAAAAAATCTAAAGATGGTATTTTTTAATTTTGATATTTTTCAGTAATTGATGAAAAAATTGATTTGGGACACAAAGATCAAAAATGAAGATAAATAATAAAAAAATTGACCACATATTTATTTTCCAAATATCTAAAAATGGTATTTTTTAGATTTTAATTCATTCAATATCTTATATTTTTGTTTTGGCTTTAATTAAATTTAAATTTTGACATTTAAAATTAAAGAAAATAGTTAAAAAATATATTGTCACACTAGGTTTTCCTTGTAGGGTACGCAGAGTAAACCAAAAGTCTATAGAATTTCCGATTCATCATGATTTACTGATTTGTCTTTGAGTGAATGAGTTTTAGACAAGTTATGAACTCCAGAATTATTTATTTATTTAACTTTATTTTGCACCTTAAACAAATTTGTACAAAAGGCAGACATAATGCCTATTGGCATTCTCCTCCAGTCAACCTTTGGGCAAACAGAAAGTATGTAACACCGTTTACAGAAAATATATGGCATATAAGAACATAGATCTTAATAAATATATACTACTTATATACAAATTATTATATATACATATTACTTATATATACACATATACATAAAAACACACATATATAGACATATACCTGTTAGCTAACTACTATTTTGCACATGCATTTTTAGGTTTTGTTTGAATGAAAACTTGTTATCGGCTAGATGCTACGAGAGAGGTAGGTCATTCCACAATCGGGCCGCATATGCAGTGAATGAGTTGGAAACAAAGTTGGAACAGTGTAGACAGCGGTGAATTTACACTAGGGGCAGTCGTGGCAAGTGTCCAGGGCGGCAAATGTTTTAGGGCGGCAAAATTTTGAAAGTGACAAAAATTTTTATTTAGTCTTATCGAGATTCCCCAATTTGGCACTTTTTTAGTAAAAATTAATAGTCAAAATGATTTGGTCAATTTGTTTCCTTGGAGATTTCAAATAATAATCGATTTTTCTATTTTCTGGAATTAAAGAAATTTAATTAGTATTTATTTTTGAAAAATTGAAAAAATTTCGGAATTATTTTTTGCATTTCTTAAAACATCAATCAATTAAGAAATTGTTATAGTTTATCGATTTCACCAATTAATTTTAATTTAAACGAAAAATCGTATATTTTTACACGCTTTTTATTAGCTTCACTTGTATGTATGTTTGTAACCGACTTCTTTGGGTGCGATTTTGACCCACTTTAAACGACCAGGTTTCGTTCAAACTTTGTAGATTTATCGAAGAACGATGACAATACACTAATTTGATAAAATTATTCCATTTTTTAATTTGCAAAATATGATTTTTGTTAATTTATATAATTTTCATCTATAGTCGATAATGTAAGAAACTTAATTTTAATTTTTTATAATTTTTCTCTAGAGTCAATAAGACAGGACTTGATGTTAATTTTAATTTCCAATAATTATCTTTAGCCAATTTCTCTAATATTGACAAATTTTCGAATACTTAACGTTTAGATTGCGAAGATTTAATCGACCAATTCGCAATTCAAAAAGTCAGACGTGTTTGCCTGTGAAAAAATTGATATATTATAATTATTACCCTTAGTACCAAATTTATAATTTTTAAACAAAAAAACAAATATTTATTTATGTTTTTAGAATATATATTCTATTATATTCTATTATATTGTATAATATAAAAAAGTTTTTGCAATAAATTAGTTATTTTAATTTTTAAAAATGAAATACATAAACTATAAGTTTATGGGGGAAATACATTTCATGCTGATTTTTAAGGTATAAAAAATTAATATTATTGATTGAAAATATCAGGTTTCATACATATATTTATAAGTATTTATTTGTATTAAACAACAATATAACTTATCAATAGCACAGAAAAATTGTTTAAATAAAAATGTCACTTATGATGGAGGTCCATATTCAGCGTAATTGTATAAAGAAAATTAATTTTTCTGTGCCATTGATTTCAGATAAAAATTATAGCTTCTATAGTGCACACCAACTGTTAAGTCGGAAAACAACCTACGATGTGTATCAGCTGAAATCTCTGCTACTTTTCAAGTTATATTGTCGTAAAATATGGAAAAATATAAATATATATATATATGAAATAACCTGATAGTTTCATATATAACATTAGTTTTCATACCTTAAAAAAATTAATAAAAAATCAGCATGAAAACGTCTTTCTACACATATTTCTCCCCTTAAGTAAAATTCTAGTAATAGGGCGGACTTTTTTCCGGTGCCCAGGAGCGGCATTGAGTTTAAATCCGGCCCTGAGTGTAGAGGTATAGATAGTGTCATATTGTCAGAAGATTGAAGGTGCAAAGTGTAGGTATTACATTAAAATTCAAATTTGGATTTTAAATATTAAGGAGCAAGCAGATAAATTTTCTGAGTTAATAATAATAAAAAGTAATGGAAACCATGTTTTTGGAACCGAAAAATGAGTTCAGTTATAAAATTTGATAAATACCTATTGGTGGGCGGCTCAGTGAGGCTTTCCAAAATTTTATTTCTGATTTAAAAAAAATCAGAAAAAAATCCATTTACTATCATATCTAGATCTATATATCAATAAATGTAATATATATCAAAAAAATTTTTTTTTGAAGTTATACTTCTTTAGGCGCGTTATGAAAAAATGATGAGAGTGAAATTTTAAGATGCGCGCGCATCTGTGACACAAAATTAACAGTATGAAGCTGTCTGCTTAACCTCTCATTAAGTCTCGAAAAAAAAGCTACCAACAAAATAGAAATTGAACCTCGATATTAGTCACGCATGTTGGTACGCTCGTCACCTCTGATCACTGTTTTCATATTTATAATATTTATCAACATGTTTCTAGTTTATACATTCACAACACGTGTTTTAGTTTCATACAAGTGCGAATTATATATGTGCTAATAAATTATATTCAGTAGTGATTTAAATTGAATATTTTGATTGATATTACTAAAAGTATAACTTCTCACGCGCGTACATAAGTACACGCACCCATTATTTTTTTTTGTTTGATACATGTCATAAAAACGCTAAGACAGTAAGAGTCTATAGATTGATTAGTCGCATCTCGTGTGGTAGATTTAAAGCCACAAGGAAGGTTAAATAAAGTAGACATTCCCTTATTAGCATTATTCCTTTAATAGCATTTGCTATCTTTGGCTTAATTTTAAACTATGGATGTGTTCATGGGCGTAACGAGGAGGGGCAGGGGGGGGGGCAGGGGGGGGGGGGTGCCCCCCCTGGAATTTCTTTACCCCTCTACAAACCATCTACTATTGTAGATAAAAATATAGTCTTAACATGTTGCGGTTGCGCCCCCCTGACCCAGAACCTGGGTGCGCCTATGGTTGCGTTTACCGTAAAATCCATCTAAAGCAACGAAATATGTATCGCAAAGAGCAATTTTTTTTATAGTCATACCTGCGCATGAAATTGTGCCTTCTGTTTTTCCACTAAGAGGAAATCCTGAAGTTCGTTGTCAGCGCCTTTGCTACTGGAAAAATCTGGTAAATCGGACATGTTTAGATTAATTGTGAAATGGTTTCTAAATACTTAATTATAATACTGTTTTCTTATAAATTAAACTGTAATTACTGTTTATGTAATGATTTAATCACAAAATAAATTGTGAAACTATAACCTCAATTCAAACTTGACGAGTGACAACTGACAACTGACAAATGACAGTCGAGTTGTCAACTCAACTGTCACTTGTCAGTTGTCGGTTGGCATTATGGTTGGCATTGTCAGCTGGACTTGATTAATGACTGATTGACCGGAGATCATAATATATAATATATCTGAATAATTAATACAAAAAAAAAGGAAATATAATGGAACTGCCATACATTCGAAAAAAACCTGCATACCTACGCAACAAAACATGGCGGATTAAATACTCTGTGCGGTACTCCGTCAGGAGAATATTATTGTTCTATGGTTTTGTATTTTACCATAATATTCAGTACACATTTATTTATAAAACTGCCCTTGAAGCTTATTGATTTCGTAATAAAGTTAACTTTGACATTATCTTAATCAAAATAGTTTTTTAGGGTTCCGTACCCAAATGGTAAAACGGGACCAAGTTACTAAGACTCTGTTTCAATAGCAGTAGTAGTAGTACGATACTATCGTACTACTACTAATGAGATAATTGTGACGTTACTATCATACTAATATTACTACTGAATTATATTAAAATTATAAACTATTATATTATAATCTGTGTGGTAGGGTCCACAGAGTATGTTATGGTTTACAACGTAAGTACATAGTGACACAATATGGCGGACTCGGCACCAAGGAACTTATATACGATAACAGGAATTATTACAAAGCAACATTTGAAAAATAAAAATGTACTTTATTTCGTTAATCATAAAGTTGACATTTGTTTCTTACTTAACATAGGGGAAAAACGTTCTGAGCAAGACAAGAGTGGATGTTGTCCCTTTCTTGCAATTGCCAGTGTAAATAAAACTATCTGATGGTAGATTTTTATATATTCGGTAATCGTTAAATCTCTTTTATTCATACACGTCGATTAATACATTAGCATAAAATGTAGTCTAATTAACACAGTGAGTTCTAAAATGTGCTTATTTAAATTATTACGTAATAACTTATGCAATGCAAAAACTGTTTCTCAAATTAGTAGAATTTCTTAGTAGTAATTTGCAAACTACGCATGGCCGCACTCATGGAACATAGAACAAGGGGAAGTGAAGAGTGGGCATGCCGCGTGCGTCACTATTATGCGCTTTTACTCTAAATTGCCTTAGTGATACTTACCATATCATTAGGAGATAGTCGTCGTGCGAAAATCTATTATACACTGAATTATGCCGTATTGTGTCATCCTTGAATGCAGAAATGATAGTAGAATAAAAATGATTAAAAAAGGAGATATTTCATATCATTCGAAAGTACAATTTTCATTTTATTTTAATAAAATTCCTGATTTAATATAATCTCTAATGATATAATAGAAAGTCAAGCTAAAATCAGCCGTACACCTTACATATAAAGTTCATTTTAGGTTGACCTAATTTTTTCTAGAAAGATATACGTAATGACAGTCATTACGTATATCGTTCTAGAAAGTTCTCTACTCAAATATGATCAGCTGAAAACTACGGAAAAATCAATGCTACCATCTATTGTAGAATAGCGAAACTATTACGATTTTAAGTTTCACTATTGTGCAAATAGATGAATCTATTTTGAATAGACTACAAAAGGACGTAAATACTCTTATTTTTTTTGTAGCAAAATAAAATTTATTGTAACGCAGTTTGGTATATTTTTAAATGTTCTGTTTGTGTGTTTCGGATTATTGTTGTTTAAAATGAAAACGACCAATGAAACAATGTTTGCATTAGTAGTTTATATGCAATAATGCTTATTTTTTGTGTGAGTATGGCGATCACGGTCCTGATACAAATGTTTGTACTTGCCATTTCCGCTTGTTCTATGTTCCATGGCCGCACTTATATATGGCGATTGGCTCTTTATTTAGTAGAAAGAGACACACTCCACCCATGTGGTACTCTTCGGAACCATTTTGGAGCGCGTGTGAACATTCCGGGTAGAATGTAACTTCCTTGCCCGGCACATGGTAGTCACTAAAGCAAAACTATTGCGTATAGAATTGGCTTGTCTTCACTGCATACGTTAGACAAAGACGCCATTATGTTTATTACATATTTCGTCTTCTAATCTATTACATATCTAAGTTTCTATATGACATTGTAACATTTTCATAGGTTTCCTTATCCAGAGTCATATATTAAAGGATCTTATTCTTATCCTAGAAATCTTATTTAGATAGAATTTTAAGTCAAGATTTTGGTTAGGACACTTTATAGATACCTAATAATAAACGTTCAAATGCTATCCGATATTACTTTGTGAGTGTAGGCACTTCACTATAGGCACTTCCGTGTTGATTGCTGCCCAGCTGTCAAATATCAAAATGCCGAAAGGATCTGTTCTAAAAAGGCAGGCGAGAGAACTGGTGATCAAGGTTCGTAATTACTTTGAAGCAGAATATCAAAATGGTGGCCCGCTTTTACCACTGTCGCAAGTGCGAGAGCGTGTTGCGGTCGTATTAAGAATTAGTGGACCTACTGTTTCAAAAATTACTACCTACCGAATCTTACGGTACAAGCGGCATGCAGGAAAATAAGCTTTGCACGCCGATGAAAAAACGCCAACCACATCGTGTGACAACTTCGATGCTGATGCTATTCGCCGTCATATATATATATATATATATATATATATATATATATATATATATTACTATAACTTGCACAAAGAAATTCCAACACTTAAAAAACTCGTTGTTTCTTTACGTGAATGTGGTTTGTTTTATGGCCAAAATCGTCATTACGCTCGGTTTTGAAAAAAATTAGATTTTCTTATAAAAAATCGGACAAAAGTAAAATATTGATGGAGCGACACAATTTTGCTATGGCTCACTGGGAATTTTTGAACGAAGCCAAAAAACTTGGTATTCTGGCCAAGGTGAGACAGTATTTCAGCCCGGGACAGTAGCTCAATCTTTATCAAGCATAAGTCCGTTCGTGCATGGAATTTTCTGCGGTACCAGTTGGTGGTAAGTCTCAGCCTTGGTTTGGTCGCTCCTGCAAAACGGCGTCCCGCCGAAAGCAGGAATGCTACCGGGCTTGGGCTGCAGCGTCGATATCTCGTGATGAAAAAACCACCGCGTTACGTAAGGAGTACAATTCCGCTTCAAGGTTCTTCAAAAGAGCTATCGCCAAGGCAAAATCTGAACACATTGGCAGAATAGGCGAGAAATTAGTTCGCCTTCCTTCGGGAACTCGTGCGTTCTGGTCTCTCGCCAAGGCTGTCTTGGGGAATTTCTCACAGCCTTCCACCCTTCCACCCTTACACGGAGATGATGACTCTCTGGCCCATACCGCAAGGGAGAAGGCCGATCTTTTGGGCTCGTTCTTTGCGGCCAACTCGACTCTGGACGACCAAGGAAATGCACCGCCTACCATCCCGCAGTGATATAGTTCTATGACGGAATTAAAATTCTTGCAGTCTTCCGTACGTAAAGCACTTTTTTTTCCTTGGACGTCCATAAGTCGAGTGGACTGGATGGCATCCCTCCAATTGTACTTAAATCATGTGCTCCAGAGCTGGCGCCAGTACTAACACGCCTATTCCAGCTCTCCTACTCACTCGGCGTAGTACCGATTTTATGGAAGACAGCTTTAGTGCATCCCATCCCTAAAAAAGGAGATCGCTCTAACCCGTCTAACTATCGGCCGATAGCCATAACCTCCTTGTTCTCCAAAATTATGGAGACAATCATCAACTCGCAGCTCCTCAAGTATTTAGAAGAGCACCAGCTGATTAGCGACCGCTAGTACGGTTTCCGTCGCGGCCGCTCAGCTGGTGATCTTCTAGTATACTTAACACATCGGTGGGCGGAAGCAGTTGAGTCCAAGGGGGAGGCATTAGCAGTTAGTTTAGACATAGCGAAGGCCTTTGACAGGGTATGGCACAAAGCGCTTCTGGCGAAGCTGCCTTCCTATGGGCTTCCCGAGAAATTATGCAAGTGGATCACCAGTTTTTTGGCTGATCGGAGCATCAAGGTCGTAGTTGACGGTGCGTGCTCTGACCTTAAGTCTATCAATGCTGGTGTTACACAAGGCTGCGTGCTATCACCGACACTGTTCCTTCTGCATATCAATGACATGATGCGAATTTGCAACATACATTGCTATGCAGATGACAGTACTGGTGATGCTACATACTCCGGTCGAAGCGGTATTTCTCGGGAACACGTCGAAGAGAGCCGAAACAAGCTTGTGTCCGAAGTTGAGAATCGACTAACCGATGTCTCGGAATGGGGTCGTCAAAACCTGGTCACTTTTAACGCCAACAAGACACAGCTTTGTGTGTTTTCCGCTAAAAAGACACCCTTTGTCGTGTCACCTCGATTTGGGGATACTCTCCTGACAGCCTCAGCTAGTATCGGAATTCTGGGAGTCGACATATCGAATTACGTTCAGTTTCGCGGTCATTTGGAAGTTAAGGCTAAACTAGCCTCCAAAAAGCGTGGTGTGCTTAGCAGAGCGAGACGGTACTTCTTGCCGGCCCATCGCTTTCAACTTTATAAGGCTCAAATTCGGCCCCATATGGAGTACTGTTCTCATCTCTGGGCCGGAGCTCCTCAGTACCAGCTCCTTCCTCTTGATCGCATTCAGCGTAGAGCGGTTCGAATCGTTGACGACCTGGCTATTTCGAAACGGCTCGACTCTTTGGCATTGCGCAGAGATGTTTTCACTCTGTGTCTTCTATCGTATCTTTCATGAAGAGTGTTCCGACGAGTTATTTGGATTAATTCCTGCCGCCGAATTCCATCATCGGACATCGCGTCAAAATTTGAAATTTCATCCTCACCATCTCGATGTCTGGAAATCCACAACTGTGCGTTTCTCTCGACACGTTTTGTCTCGCACTACTTCGTTGTGGAACCAATTACCGGCAGGGGTGTTTCCAAACGGATACGACTTGGGGGCCTTCAAGAAAAGAGCTTACTCATTCTTAAAAGGCCGGCAACGCAACTGCAAGACCTCTGGTATTTTGGATGTCCATGGTTAGGTGATTGTGCAGCACAGACACGTTTTATTGTAAATATTAATGTAAATAGATAGTAAGGCAGGATAGAATGTATGTTTCGTTTAGTTCGTAAGTTTTTTGTAATAAATAATGTTCGTTTTCACCTTTTATTCACCCTAAGACCTACATACAGCTTTGTTGTATAGAAATAATAAGGCTTTATGTAGCTATGATCTTTGCCTATTAGGCATATTACGAATTCAACAGCGGGGTGCCCGCTCCAGGGAGGAGCCAAGGAGTATAAGAAGGCTAAAAGAGAGGCTGCACCACCAAGCGTTGGCGGAATGGCGAACGAGACTTGAAAACTCGAACGCAGATCGCCAGCGCGCCCCGGGAGCGATCTTACCGAACTTTATGTCCTGGATGAGAAGAAAATGGGCGATCACATTCAGAGTGACACAAATGCTAACCGGCCACGGTTGCTTTGGTGTCTATCTGAATCGCATTGGACGAGAGGAAACACCAAAATGTCACCACTGTGACTCCGACCGTGACGATGCCCAGCACACGCTGGAGGAGTGTCCCGCTTGGGACAATTACAGAGCTGCTTTGGTAGCAAAAATTGGCACCGACTTATCCCCACCGAACGTCGTGAGAGCCATGCTACAAGACGTAGGTGCTTGGAAGGCTGCCGTCACCTTCTGTGAGAAGGTGATCAAGCAAAAAGAAGTTGCCGAACGAGAGCGTCAAAGAGTGGATCCCACTCGGAGAAGGAGGCGTGGACCCCGTCGATAGGGGCCGCACCTGGCCCTGTAGTTCCGGGCGACGAATAGGGCTACGGTATCCCCTGCCTGTCGTAAGAGGCGACTAAAAGGGGAAGCGGGGGTTGTGAGGTGACTGCAAGGGGGAAGTCACGTCGGTTACAACCCCGGGATGAACGGCGGCGTGGTGTAGCCCCACGCTACCGTACCAACCAGAGGGTATCACTCCTGGAAGGGCCCGAGGGGGCAATGTGTAGGGGGGCCGCGGTGCGCGTTCACCGGAGATCCCGTGGTCACTCTAATGCACGGTAGATGGCTACCGGAGGGGTTTTAGTCGGTGAGAGTCCGACATAACCTCGCCGTTCTTCCATCCCCCCCTTAAGAACGGCGGGGTATCCATTAGGATTTCCCCTTCGTAAAAAAAAAAGGCATATTACGAATAAAGCGAGTTCCACGCAGTCGACGACATTACGAGTCGACTCTTGCGAGATAGTATTTATATGCGGGAACTCGCAATTACGAAAATCCGAAAAGTGCAAAATTCTTTGTTAAAACAAATGTTTTATGAGTGTAAATAGTATGTATAATGTAAGTATAAGCCTTAGGCATATGTTTAGACACTTTTCGGTACTATAAAGATAGTTAACAGGATAGTACGACCTGAAAAGGCGTACAACTCTGTAATTGTAAGAGTTTCCGAGGTCCTGTAAGAACGTACAATGTATATAACACTCTTGTTTGTTATTATATAAGTTTATTTGTGTTAGATCCTTGTATATAAATAAGAAATAACACATTGTAATTCGTTTTCGGTAGGTCTTAGGGCATTACGTACTTTGTTTTGCATATATTTGTAAAAAGGTAGTACCGTTGCACTCGCTAGAGGGCCACACTAGTTAATTAGAGGTAGGAGAAGCTACCTAAGATAAATTTATTAAGATTAGATTGCGAAAAGTGGGATTTTAACAAATCCCAGACATTGTGGCGCCACACCCGGCGCCGTTCGTCTTTGTAGATTTCCGCCGACCGTCTGGCCGCGCGCTATAAATATCGGAGAGCGCGGCCATACAATCAGTTTCGTTCCGTTCCAGTTCCGATAAAGTTACAATTTCGTTACGACTCAATAAGTTTCCCAGACAAGTTCCTGGGCTTTAGTATATATCTATAGGGTACCGGCTTTAGAGTAGGGCAGTGTTAGGGCAAGTAGTGGCTCTCCATAGAATAGGTTAAATATTTGCAACGGTGCTAGCTTTATTGCTATTTCGTTACAATAAAGCACCTTTGCAACGAAAAGTTGTGGTCTCCATTTATTTCCCCGGCAGATTCGGCTCGACCAAAGCACTACGGCTGGTGGGGCATCGAAGAAAGAAGAAACAGATCTACAGTCCGCTGGCTCCCCCGGCTGTAGTGCACATTTTCTGGTCGCATTCGAGCCGGATCACTGAGCCATGCCGATCGAGACGAGGAGTACGTCGAGTCGCCGAGAAGAAGAGGCCGCTAGTCGCGAGGAGGAAACGAGCGGTACCACCACGTCCGCTACGGAGACTAGCGTTACAACAGAGAACATCGAGACGACCGAGACCACAACAAGCACCGTTGCAAATAGTGAAAAGCCGGTACCATCCGCATTCGAGTCGCCGCGTATAGTTTACTTACGCGCCAAATTAGAAGAAGCGCGCTTACGAACAGAAGAGGCGCGCTTACGGACGGAACTCGCGCGCGCTGTTTACGAACAAGGGCAAGCAACTGCCATTACGAGGGTCGAAGATTGGATGGACTCCGCTCGGCCAACCCATACGGATCGCCAGCCGGCACCAGAGCCGCTGGCAATCACCAGTACGGTGGCACTTATGCCACACCCACTACGACAGGCGGCACCTAGGCCGCAATACGAAGAGGCGGCGCACGCGCCGCACCAAGAAGATTCGGTGGGCCATGAGTCGCCCGCACCACGAGAGGTGGCCCAGGCGCCACAAGCTACGTCGCCCGCGCAATCGGCGGGTATTTCAGCGCGCGCTGTACGTCCGGCGGAAGATGATGTGTCCGTCGTAGAGAAGGCGAAGATTTCGACGCCTACTGAAAATACGGCACCAAAACAAGAGTCTGGTGCATTGAAGGCCGCAGATATCACCGCGCTCGCGTCCGCCCTGGCAGAAGCATCACGAGGGGCGCCGCGCTATAGTATGGAGTTACCAAGTTTCGATGGCGCTGGTGAAGAATGGTTGCAGTTTAAAGCGGCGTATCGAGATACGGAGAAATATTTTAGCAAGGCGGAAAATCGGGCAAGAATTCGAAGATGTTTACGTGGAAACGCCAAAGAAGCCGTCGCCTGCATGTTTTATGGGGAAACCGACCCAAGTGAGATCGTCGACCATTTGGAAATACAGTTTGGTCGGCCCGACGCACTAGTGAACGCAGAACTAGAAAAAATCAAGTCATTGCCGCGAGTGAAAGAAAGTGCGCGGGAAACGTGTGTGTTCGCCAGTAAAGTGAACAATATCGTCGCTACGATTCGAGCTCTCAATAGAGAGAGCTATCTACACGATACGGTGGCAGTGAATAGTTTATTAGCGAAGTTTAATTATACGTTGCAGCACAGTTGGTTCCAGTACGCAAGACGGGAAGATAGAAAACCCGATCTACAAATGATAAGTGAATTTTTAATGAAGGAAGCCGAAATGTGTGCTGCGTTGGTGCCACATGAACCTACGAAAGAAAATCAGCAAGTTTTTAAGAAAATACAGCGAACACACACACAGAAATATGAACCACAAGTGAAGAGAGATAAATGTGCGATATGTCAAGATGCACATACTAGCTCTATGTGTGAACAGTTTACGAAAGCTAGTGTTGACGATAGGTGGGCTATGGCAAAACGTAATAATTTATGTTTCAGGTGTCTGCAAAAAAGAAAGCCAAAACACGAGTGCAAGTTTCGGCAGTGCGGCATCGACGGGTGCAAGAGCTCGCATCATCGGCGGCTACACAATGGCCGCAACAGTTATACGAAGAAGACATCTGAAGATCAAGCAGAAGACAGCGACGCCTTGGTGGCGTCAACGCAGTCAAGCGCACCACGCGCCTACCTTAAAGTTGTACCGATTGTCCTGACAGGTTCCAGGGGCAGCGTGAACACATACGCACTATTAGATGAAGGGTCCACAGTCACGCTGGTAGAAGAGAAGGTGGCTGCACGAATAGGAGCTCGCGGGCCGGTAGAGCCGTTCCGCATAGAAACAGTTGGCGGCACGCGACTCAACGCAGAAAGGTCGCGCCGCATCGCAGTCACCATCAAGGGCCTTCATCACCATCAGCGACATCGGATAATAGGAAGAACTATAGGTAACCTTAACCTATCGCCACAGTCTGTTAATAGATCCATCGTCAACAACTGCAGACATCTAGAAGATATAGAAGAAGATGTCATCATGGAGCGCGCCGTGCCAACCGTGCTCATCGGCCAGGACAACTGGCACCTGATCGTGACGAGGGCTGTGAAGAGCGGAAGACGTGGACAACCAGTAGCATCGCTCACGCACCTTGGCTGGGTGCTACATGGTGTGGACTACCGCCACAAGCAGCGAGTCCACCTAGTGCAGAGAGCTGCCTATGCCGAACAGGATGAAGATATAGAGAAGGTAATAAGAAATTATTTCGATTTGGACAGTGTCGGCATCACTCCGCGCCAGCCCATCAACCAGAACGAGCAGCGAGCCCTGCAAATTTTAGAAAGTACGTGTAAGCGCTTACCTGACGGGCGCTACGAGGCAGGTCTATTATGGAAAGAAGATAGCCGCGAGCTTCCTGATAGCCGCAGCTTGGCTATTAAAAGATTGTATAGTACAGAGAGACGTCTGGACAAGGACCCCGCGCTAAAGGAGGCATATGAAAAACAGGTACAACATTTATTTGATAGTGGTTGCGCCGAACCTGCCAACGAGTCACCTAGCCAATCCAGCTGGTACCTGCCTCACTTTGCAGTAGTGAATCCTGCAAAACCTAAGCCGCGCATAGTGTACGACGCAGCTGCGCGGGTCAATGGAGTAAGTCTCAACGACATGTTATTAGCTGGTCCAGACCTTCTGCAGAACCTACCCGGAGTGCTAATGAGATTTCGACAGCTGCCTATCGCCGTGACAGCAGACATAAAAGAAATGTTTCTGCAAATACGTGTACGACAAGAAGACCGGGACGCATTACGTTTCCTATGGCGAGGAAGCGATAGAAAAGATTTGCCACGTGAGTATAGGATGACCAGCGTCGTATTTGGAGCTGCGTCATCACCAAGCACCGCTATTTTCGTAAAAAATAAGAACGCAAAAGAGTACGCCCACCTCTATCCCGACGCCGCTACAGCCGTGGTAAGAAACCATTACATGGACGATTACCTGCAGAGCTTCGATAACGAGGAAGATGCCATCAGAATAGCCTCGCAGGTTAGCCTCATTCATCAACAAGCGCATTTCCAGCTGCGCGGATGGAAAACGAACAACTCGGCCGTAGCTAAAACGCTACTAGTAGCGCCATCTCTGGGCGGCGATTGGGAACTAAGCATAGAAAGCGAGAAGGTTTTGGGATTAAAATGGAAACCTCACAACGATAAGCTGGGTTTCAATGTTAAAGCGGTGTACGATGAAGATAAAACACCTACGAAGAGACACGCGCTACGGGTAGCTATGTCTATTTTCGATCCTTTAGGTTTAATTACACCTGTAACTATTCACGCGAAACATTTACTTCAAGAAACGTGGCGAATCGGACTACCATGGGACGAGCCTTTACCTGCGGACTTAGAGAAGACATGGAGAAGCTGGCTTCAAGATGTGAGAAGAATGGAAAACCTGGAAATACCTCGCGCACATTCTAACCTGGCGCGAGCGCGAGATCGGCAGCTGCACATCTTTACGGATGCCAGTGAGTCTGCCTATGCAGCGGCGGTCTACTGGCGCATAGTCAACGAGGACGGCGAAGTCAGCGTCAGCCTAGCAGCAGCCAAAGGAAGAGTCAGCCCGCTCAAGTTTACCTCCATACTTGATTGAAGATATTACGAAGGTCGCAGAGTGGCGATGGGTGCCGTCTCGCGACAATGTAGCTGATGATGCTACTCGCCATATCCTGGAAGAATTTGGAGACCGACATAGATGGTTCGTTGGTCCGGCCTTCCTATACTTAGAAGAGGACAAGTGGCCGCAAGATGTCGCTACCAGTAGCGAAATAACAGGCGAAGAAAAACCGTCGGCAGCTGTAAATAGTGTAAATATTGTAAATAACATTAGAAAAATTATATGTATTACAGAAGCACTTCCGGATGTGACAAGATTTTCGTCGTGGCTTCGACTGGTGCGTGCAACAGCGCGCGTGCTGCAGTTCATCGAGCTCTGCAGACCAAATAAGCAACGTGTCACCGGTGTGCGTAAGCGCACAGCTCCGAGTGCCTCCAATGACGAAGATTGGGGAAAAAAGAATACGAAAAGCTCGAGGAAAATAGAGAAAATTAAGAAGCCACGAAGTACGGAAGAAAAACGACGCTACTACCAACTACGCAATCAAATGGAAGTTCATCCCGTCGAGCGCGCCTTTCATGGGAGGCGCATGGGAGCGCATGGTGCGCTCGGTCAAGGCTGCACTGTTCGCCGTGCTGCAACAGCGGCATCCACCAGAAGAGGTACTGCACACACTGCTGGTAGAGGTCGAACACACGCTCAACAGCCGACCTCTCACACACGTGTCGGTTTCACCAGAAGACCCGGCACCACTGACGCCCAATCACTTCCTGCTGGGCGGACCATCACGCGTGCCTGTCCCGGGCGCGTTCTCCGAAGGCGATACCATCGGCCGCCGCCACTGGCGGCACTCACAACAGCTGGCCAACCACTTCTGGTCACGCTGGGTACGAGAAGCGCTTCCGCTACTCCAAAAGCGGCGGGAGCCTCACGGAAGAGGAGCAGAGCTGCGCGTCGGCGACATCGTCCTCATCGCTGACGGCGCGCTGCCAAGAAATACGTGGCCAACGGGGATCATCGAGGCAGTACACCCTGGAGCAGACGGCGTGGTACGAGTGGCTGACGTATGTACGGCTGCGGGAGTCATGCGAAGACCGGTTAAGAAGTTAGTCTGGCTGCACCATATTTAGTATAACACTGCGTGTTATAGGCGGGAGAATGTGCAGCACAGACACGTTTTATTGTAAATATTAATGTAAATAGATAGTAAGGCAGGATAGAATGTATGTTTCGTTTAGTTCGTAAGTTTTTTGTAATAAATAATGTTCGTTTTCGCCTTTTATTCACCCTAAGACCTACATACAGCTTTGTTGTATGGAAATAATAAGGCTTTATGTAGCTATGATCTTTGCCTATTAGGCATATTACGAATAAAGCGAGTTCCACGCAGTCGACGACATTACGAGTCGACTCTTGCGAGATAGTATTTATATGTGGGAACTCGCAATTACGAAAATCCGAAAAGTGCAAAATTCTTTGTTAAAACAAATGTTTTATGAGTGTAAATAGTATGTATAATGTAAGTATAAGCCTTAGGCATATGTTTAGACACTTTTCGGTACTATAAAGATAGTTAACAGGATAGTACGACCTGAAAAGGCGTACAACTCTGTAATTGTAAGAGTTTCCGAGGTCCTGTAAGAACGTACAATGTATATAACACTCTTGTTTGTTATTATATAAGTTTATTTGTGTTAGATCCTTGTATATAAATAAGAAATAACACATTGTAATTCGTTTTCGGTAGGTCTTAGGGCATTACGTACTTTGTTTTGCATATATTTATAAAAAGGTAGTACCGTTGCACTCGCTAGAGGGCCACACTAGTTAATTAGAGGTAGGAGAAGCTACCTAAGATAAATTTATTAAGATTAGATTGCGAAAAGTGGGATTTTAACAAATCCCAGACATTGTGGCGCCACACCCGGCGCCGTTCGTCTTTGTAGATTTCCGCCGACCGTCTGGCCGCGCGCTATAAATATCGGAGAGCGCGGCCATACAATCAGTTTCGTTCCGTTCCAGTTCCGATAAAGTTACAATTTCGTTACGACTCAATAAGTTTCCCAGACAAGTTCCTGGGCTTTAGTATATATCTATAGGGTACCGGCTTTAGAGTAGGGCAGTGTTAGGGCAAGTAGTGGCTCTCCATAGAATAGGTTAAATATTTGCAACGGTGCTAGCTTTATTGCTATTTCGTTACAATAAAGCACCTTTGCAACGAAAAGTTGTGGTCTCCATTTATTTCCCCGGCAGATTCGGCTCGACCAAAGCACTACGGCTGGTGGGGCATCGAAGAAAGAAGAAACAGATCTACAGTCCGCTGGCTCCCCCGGCTGTAGTGCACAGTGATCACTTACCATCAGGTGCACCTCCTGCTCGTTTGCCCCCTCTTCTATAAAAAAAAGCTCTGGGATGGATCTGCCAAATACCAGCTGGAGACTTATTATAACTGGAGACTTATAAACGATGATGATCTGGTTGGCAAAAAACTCTAGAGCCTCGCTCATCGCCGCAGAGTGGCTAGTCTATTGGTCTTTTATTGGATACACTTTGGAGAGTGCGCTGCGGAATTGCACGACCAAAGAGTATACAATACTACGTAAGATGCACGACTTAATTCCGCCATCCCCGTTTTTCTATCGATCGTTGAGACGCCCTTACACTAGGCATTGCTATATGGTGGACGTTCCACGTACCCGGATAAAGCGGTTCGACTCGACATTCTTGATCCGAACCGCAAGGGACTGGAATATGCTTCCTGAGTTCTCCGACGGGTACAACCCGGGGATCTCTAACAAAAGAGTGAACAGGTACCTTTTAAGGAAGCGCGTTCCATCTTAGGCCGCATCTTAGCTTACCATCAGGCGAGATCATGGTCAAGCGCTTCCCTATCGACAGTAAAAAAAGATATCAGATTGGTCAAATGTTATTTTTACTGACGAGACTTGGTTAAACGCAAACCACACAGTATCTTAGAACTGGACTGACGACACCACCGCTTCCACTAGTTCAGTGCTAATGGGAAAAGGTGAACGTCTTAAATATGCCATGCAGGGTTTATATGTGGATTCGTGTCAGATGCTTTACTGGCCTTTAAATCCAAGAAAACAGTGGATTTAAGAAAGATGATTTAAAGAAATGGTGCAATCTCTAGAAGAACCGTCCATAATTATTATGGACAACGCTACATATCACTCCAGACAAATTGATTAAATAACGACGCAGGCTAATAAAAAACAAGAGATAATTGTCTGGCTCCGTCATGGCGAAAATGTGGATACTTTATTAAAAGTACAATTAGTGAATATTTTAAAATCGAAAAAAAGCCTCTCTAAAAGATATGCTATCGACGAAATAGCTGCCGGATGTGTTCATTGGGTTCTTCGACTTCAGTCGTATCATTACCAGCACAATGCTATAGAACTAATATGGGTACAAATCAAAGGACACGCCGCTCGAAACAATACGCATCCCCTTTTTATGGCAAACGAGATGTTAAATTTATTAAAAAAGTAACTGCCGAAAACTGGGAAAAAGTTGTGAAAAGAACCCAAAACATTATAGCGTTAGATTGGAAAATTCATGTGGCATTCGTTAATATACAAGAACAGGAACTTACGATAAATTTTGGGTAGAGCTCATCGAGTGACAGTGACGATTCATCAGATTTTGATTAAAATAAATAAATAAAGATTACCTGTCGTTATAATTATTTCGTTTCATTGTCGAGTACCTAACTATTTCTACTTATTAAAATAAGTTACAACAGCTCCGAAAATTTTAAAGAAGTAGGCATTATCAATCAAGAATTTATACGTGCAACATCTTGTAATGAAATATAATATTATACTTAGGTATATATAATATAATATTGTTACGTACTTTAGGTTCGTAATTGTAAGAAAATACCACTTATATTAAATCCGTTTATTTACAATAAAAATACACACAACACAACACAACGTATTACTTAAATACTCTGAATAACACTAGTCACTCACTGTACTAACGCTAAACTTAGAACACTACACAATAAAATACTTCTCGCTTCGCACGGGTTATTTCAAGTATCGCTCTCGATCGCTTTATAAAAACTGCCCTGTATTTGCCAACACATCTCTATTTATACCCAAAGTAAAGTTCTACCTGGATCCAGAAAAATCTTATTGTAAACAAGTTGTGACTCATAAATCCTAGTACACGCTACTTTCAACCTTATGCCATAAACCACAAAGTTGATTATGGTATAGCTTAGGTCAACTATTTGTTTGTCAATAGGAGTAGCTATCTCTTTCTTTTATTTCTAGATCTCTCCAGCGTTCCATCTCTACACGTTTCTAGATTATTCATAACAATATTATAGTTCATAAATTTGTACGTCCCTCATTCGGCGATGCGAACAAGTGTTTTGTGCCCACAAAGAACGAAGTTCAAACAAAAGAAACCAGTAAATAATTAAGATAAAAGAAAACAATCAAAAATATAACGAAAAAATGATATTTATTATATACATGATGTGAACATACATATAGAACAGGCTTGTTTCCACTAAGAATTAATCAGATATATTGTATTTCTGTTGATCATGATATGGAGATAACAAAATCTAATATAGGTATTTATTTTAAAAGATAAGGATTAATTATATTTTCAGGATATAATTTTGGTAAATAGACTTAACTCACAAAATAGTAAACGCAAACCTGGAAGTGTTAGGTCACACCGTGGTAAAACATCATGCCTATAGTTTTTAACATTTTCAAAGAAACCACAGAGTAGTGATGTATATATGACCATGCGTGATGTCATTACGACGCCATGATACGTAGGTCACACTATAAGTTTTGCGTAACTTAAAAAACAACATGTTATAACCAAAATATTATGTTTATTGCTTTTCAAAATAATCTCCTTTACATTTTAAACATTTTTTCATGCGATCAAACCATTTTTTAAAACAGGAGGATCACAGATCTGAAGGCATGTTTTCTACGTGCTCATTGAACGCTATCACTTCGGAGTTGGTAAAAGTAAAACCTCTCATCAAATATTTGACTTTGGGGAAAATACAGAAATCACAGGGTGCTAGGTCGGGGCTATGCGCAGGATGAGTGACGAGATGTACTTTTTCGGAAGCTAAAAATGACTTTGTTTTGTTGGGCGTGTGTGAAGAAGCGTTATCATGGTGTAGGAGAATGCGGCTTTTGGGTCGTCTTTCGCGAACTTTTTCTAACACTCTGGGTAAACAAATGGTAGAATACCATTCGGCATTAACACTCTTTTGATCTTCAAGTGGAATTGTACAGATGGAACCCGTAGCTGAGAAAAAAAACGCGATCATTTTTTTACCAACTTTTCTCGCCTGTCTCACTTTTGTTGGCCTGTTCTCATTTTCAAACACCCATTCACAAGATTGCTGTTTTTTTCGGGTTCAAAACATAAATCCACGTTTGTCACAGTGACAGTGTCATAAACAACATTAGAATGTCCGTGGTCGTACTTCAGTAGCATCTGTGAGCACCATTCCACGCGAGCCCGCTTCTCCTCCGCTATCAGTTCATAAGGGATGCAACGACAACAAAGTTTCCGAACTTTCAATTCTTCGTGTAAAATTTTCTGAATTTGGCTCATACCAATCTCCAATAGTCCTCGAATTGTCTTATAGGTAATCCGGTGGTTTTCTTCAATTAACCGCTTAACAGTAGCCACATTATTTTCGTTGATTTCAGTTGAAGGCCGCCCTTCACGAAATTCGTCATGTAAAGAAACTCGACTTCTCTCAAATTCAGCAAACCATCGCCACACGGTGCTCAAACAAGGTGCTTCTCTCCCCAAAGCATTTTGAAGACGAGTGGCACAGTCTTGCGGGGAAAGAGAACTTTTAAAACCATAATAAATCATCGCTCTAAAATCTTTTCGACTTAATTCCATTTACATTGCGTACGTAGAACTTTGATGTGTGATAAAAGAACAATTGACAAATTATTTCCCGCCAATTGTTTTTTTATTTATACGAAGGTTCCAACGTTTTTAAAATATAACATTCGCAATTTCATTAGTTCCGATTAGCTAGAAGTGCAAAACTTTTAGTGTGCCCCATGTAGTCGAGCGATTTCCCGGTAAATTGAATTTTAATTTTAATACGCGACAGTTTTGTTTTAAGTGTACGATACAAGATTTTTTTTGGTTAATATATCTCATTTTTGCCCCTTCCCCAAAATCAATTCCACAAAAAATATCAAGCACCCAAGAAAAATATGTTACACGTCAATAGTAATATATTTGTTTATTAGCATTCAATAAAATTTTCAATATCAGTAACATCATTCCATTTTCTGATTTTCAATTTTTCTAAAAATTTTTGTTGTGTAGGGTTCAAGCCTTTATCTTGATTACTAACAGTCGGTGTGTTTCGTTGAAAATAAAGCAGGGCGGCCATGGCATCCCATATAGTAATTTCAGGCCACAAAGTACTTGTAAAGTATAAAGCTGTGTGCGTAACCTGAAAAGATATAAAAGAAGTTAAAATTAATTCGATATGTGAAGTATTTTTGATACTCTACTTAATCTTACACAATAGGCTATTTCAAAACCAGGTAGATGAACTCTTACTAGAGAAGCTATACTATAAGGGAGAAGCGGTGTTTCATTTTGTTGTGTAAACCAATTTGCGTAAATTATATTAGCAATATACTGGCAGACATCGTGGTCTTTGTGGAGGTTAGTAGGCTTTTTAAGAGGTTAGTCTATTCGGCTCAGATGGCTGGCAGGTAGTGTATTACCACTCCCGTGCCTCGGTGTAGAGCACGTAAAGTAGTCGATCCCTGTTATCGCTAGAAAGAGTCGATAATATTATCAGTTCGGTATATAAATGCTGCCATGTGGGTCACCACTCATCTCGCCAACTGACAAACCGGTGAATCGTGGCAAACCGAAAAAAAACACTCGGTTTACTCTCTCTGCCCTAAGCGTGTGTGATTATCCTTTTTTAAACTTAGTTATAAATGTAAAACATAATGCCGCATTTACACATTCGTACGAATCGCGAGGTGAATGGCGAGGCGAATAACGAACACGCATGTGTAAACTGTGCGCTCGCTATTCGCATCGTGCTTCGCTTCGCGATACGTGCGCTGGCATTGGTAGCGGTTTTTCGGACACGAATCAAAGGGTACGAATGGCGAACACGGACTTACTGTTTACACATTCAGCTGCATTCATTGTCTGCTAGCGCTCGACCCTACAGGTCGTGTAGATATAATGGAGTGGAGTGAAATACGAATTTTGGAACTTTATCAAAAGGAAGAGCTCATTTGACCGCCCCGATGGTCGAGTGGTTAGCGAACCTAACTATAAATCGATGGGGCTCGGGTTTGATTCCTGACAGGGATAAAAATATATTAATGATTATAAATACTGTTACATACATAACAAAGCACCCAGAGCCAGAAATACAAACATCTATGCTCATCACATAAATGTTTGTCCCTGCTTTTTCTACTTAACCAAGGTCAGAAGCGGCGCGGGTTGTTAGCTGTTACTGCTGCAGCCAGAACTATCGCCGGCGGGAGCCCACCTCCCGTTTCTTTTTTGCCGTGTCAACTAACGTCACCAAGCAAGTCCAAGACCCATAACTCATTGCCATAGCTCGGCATTAGCTCGTTAGTCCGTTAATTGTTTATTAAAAAAGTTAAAATTTCGACTAAATTATTAAATTTTAAGTTGACTTTAATGCATGTTAACACATGGTGGTGAAATATGTGGTTAATTTCCGTTAAATTTACTCAAATCCGTTAAATCGTTATTCTAGTACCCACTATTTACCAAGAAACACGTTGCACCATGTCGCACCGCAAAAACATGTTGTGACAAGTATATGGCTGGAAACGTACGACAATAGTCGAGTGGCTGCTTTAAAAATGGACGGAAAAGGGGTAGAATAGTCGTTACGACAAGGAGCTGCTGAACGTACGAAGCACATTGAAAAAGTTTTCTTCATCATCGTCGTTGTTACTCGCGTTACTCCCACCGTCCCTTATATTACCTCTAATATAAGGGACGGACACAGCAATGCGAGTAACAACAAAGATGATGAAGAAAACTTTTTCAATTCTGTCACTCAGACTAAAGAAAAAGCTAAAAGCTACAAATATTTAAAGAGTAAAGTTCAAAATCTCGTCAAAATATGGCTAGATATGAAATTAAAAGACTCGTTTAACGATGCAGCATACCTCGGAAAATTGATATTAATAAATCTGTTTATTAAATATAATACTGCTATACCCTCAAGCGCTGTTGTTGAAAGCCTTTTTTTCACGGAACGTTATTTCTTTAAAATACTATTTAAATACAATTTTAACGCCAACACAAGCCTCAATTCAAACGAAAACAACATCATATTAATGTTCACGAATATACACAGTATGCCAGGTGACTAAATTGCACATTTCAATTATGCCTTTTTTGTTTCTAACCTGTTAACTCCATAACCCAAAAACAGTTTTTTTAAGTAGATCGTTAACGCGACAATATAAAAAATGCAATTTTTATCATGATGGATGGATAACTGTTAATGGATTTATGTTAAATTGAGTTAAATCTTCCGCAATGTAACGATTTAGCAACATTTTAACAAAGTATTTTTTTTAAAGTTTAACGAAGTTAACTTTTTTAGTAACGGATTAGCAATTAACGGAGTTAATTATTTGATTAATGGTGCTCATGGTGAACTATGCTCATTGCGTCGCCGGCCCCAAGTTCCTCAATTTCCTCGAATTCTCTTTTTTCAAAATTTTAGTTAAATTAACATAATTTATATTTAAAATTTTTACAAAGAGTTCAGTGTTTTTTTATATCATAAGATAGCAAAAAAGCAGATGAGTCTCCTGATGGAAAGAGTCAATCATCGCCTATAGACGCCAAACTTATAGACGCCAAAGATGTTAATAGTGCGTTGCTTTCTTGTGGCGAGGTCAATTGCCACATGCATAAGTTTACCGGATACCTTACCTTCCAAACCGAAACACGACAGTGACAAGCACTGACGCTATTGCGGCAGGAATAGGTAAGCTAGACTCGGGCGAGATGGGACCAACACGGGGGATGTTTATTTTTCTATTGCTAAAATTTGCTAAAATCCCATGACAATTGTACGTATGATGATTTTTATTTATATAATTTCTGTAGCTGTCAAGGACACTTGGATGTATAGTCTACAACAAAACGTTATTATAAATTCTTTATTTATACAAAAAATCTGCAGATATCAATTTTGACCAATTTGTCAATTTTAAAAATTTAGTCATTTGATTTTATGTTTCTACAGCGGATGCTATTTGGAAAGCATTTTCATAGTTTGTTTAACATATAATCACGTTTTTAGTCTAGTTTTCAGCATGTTTGGACAAGATTATGTGATCTCGGATTTGATTCCAGTCTCTAGAGAGTGAATATTACTGTTTTTTCTACCTAGAGAAATCTCAGCACTAGTGTAATGGTAGTGGTAATGTTTAATGGTATAAGTAGTGGTAATGGTGAGCTGACTGCTAACAGCTTCTTGCCTTACCTAACCACCGAACCGATCTTGATGAAATTTTCCGAAGAAATAATTTAAGACTCGATGTCAAACATAGCCACTTTAAAAAATATCAAACCCTAAGGGGTTGACATGGGGGATGAAATTTTGTATGAAAGGTTAAATTAATGTAGTGTTACTTTATTTGCGGGCAAAACAGCGGGGTCATCTAGTATGCTTATATATAAAAAAAAACTGCTGTTCTATTTTGATAATAAATATCCATTAAATCGATTTTAATGAAAACCGATACAGCTTGTTCGATATTTGACGCCACAAAACAGTAAAAACCAAATGATCAGTACCACAAAAACATATTAGATTCAATTTGCCATCTGTTCACTGGTGTCGGTGTATGCGGTAATAGAAATGTTAGGTGTATCATGTCAAATAGACACAAAAGCACACAAAATACTCACACACAAATGCAAACACACACATAATAGCGGATGCGAGCATAGCATGCTATACATAGCTGGGTATCGTTAATCAAATAATTAACTTCGTTAACTGTTACTCAGTTACTCAAAAAAATTAATTTCGTTAAACGTTAAAGCGTTACATTTCGAAAGACTTAACGCAAGTTAACGTAAATCGTTCAAATCTATCGATCGTATTGGAGCGCCTGCACGGCACTAAGATGGAGCCGATCATACGCATCATACCTATGCTTAACTCTACCTACATATGAATCAAATTTCTTTACAGTTTTTCTTATTTACACTCGCCGGTAACAATAGTTTCATTTCACATGCGGCACGCGCTGCGTCGCACTTATCGACTGGCCTGAACGTACACATTTCTCAGAACGCCTTACGGCGCAGTGCTTGGTATACATTAGGTACTGGGTTAACGATTTAACGGACTTAAAGAAATTGAACGAAAGTTATCGAATCCGTTAACACTTTTTAAAGGTAACTTAAAAGTTAATCAGTTAATCGAAATGTTTACTTCGTTAATTAACGATTAACGGACTAACAAGTTAATGTCTTGCTATGGTATCCAAGCAAAATAATTTCTTAAAAAAGTTATTCTGTTACTGTTGAGATACATGTCATTTTAGTAAATGAAATAAATATAGGTAATTTATTTTGTAGTTTTACCTGCCATAGCATGAAATCTGAAAGTCTAGTTTCCCCCGACGTTCTGATCAGTAATTCCGGCTGTCCGAGATCTAACGAGTGTGAGATTAATTCGTCGTCAATATCGTCACTCGTCAATTCATTGTTCTTCACGCCGTCTATTATGTGCCATGCAGCTCGACTTATTTCGTCTCGCCCTTAAATAAGAATCGAGTGGTTCAACGGAAATACAACTTTTAAATTGGGCTTTATGTAATATGTACTCGTATGAAATATTATTGGAATTGGATAATACTTTTTTTATATCATAAGATAGCAAACAAGCAGATGGGTCTCCTGATGGTAAGAGTCAACCATCGCCTATAGACCAAAGACGTTAATGGTACGTTGCTATCTTGTGGCGAGGTCTAATGCCACATGCATAAGTTTACCGGCTACTTTACCATCCAAACCGGAACGCGACAGTGACAAACACTGACGCTATTGCGGCAGGAATAGGTAAGCCGGTGGTACCAGACCCGGGCAAGCCAATGCAGATCTCTACCACCTAGTAGTCACGATACCCCAACAAATATATTCATAATATAACAATATATTTAATATTAGTAATTTGTATGGCAAAACACGACCATAATCGACATCGATATATCGCTCATTAACTCGGATGTTTTTAACATCGATGTTTTACTCTAGAAAACGTCGATGTCTTGATATTGATGTTTTTTATGAGCGATGGCAGGGCTGGCTTCAATGTCGAAATTTAGAAATTGGAACCCAAAAAATTGATAATTAAAAAAAAATTGTTTTTGTCACGCAAAACATTCTGTAAACTCAAGGGCTTTATTGTTTTCTACTGATAGTGGAGTAGTATCATTTTGAATCAAAACTAAACTAAATTATTTGGGTTTTCATCAACTCAAAACTTTCCTTTCTTTTGAATTAACTTTCATGGAATATTTTGAAGGGTGTTTTACTAATTAAAAGTCTAAAATGTTGCGAATTTTTATTTTAATATCCAAAAAAAATATCATTATGCTTATTTAATATTTAAAAGAGCTACGTAATACGGAAAATATATTAATAAACTTATTAGTAACGAAAACAGCGATAACCTCAATTCAGAGAACGGACGATAAAATGTATTAATAATGCGCAAAATAAATTGGTTTTTTCCTGTTAATCGTTAACTAACGCAGTCGAGTAGGGATGGGCGATATACATCGATGTTTCGACTATCGATGTTTTTTCCGGGAAACATCGATTTTTTTGGTCGATTTTTTTTTGGAATCGAAACATCGATGGTCGATGTAGAATAATGAACCATCGACATCGAAATAAATTTCTACTAGAAATTTTTATGCGCGCGATAAAAATTAAAAAAAAATCTAAAAATACCAAAAAAAAAATCGGAAAAATTACAGTTATAAATATGGGAAAAAAAATCTATTAAACACAATTGTTAATGACTTGCAAGTGCATTTTCATAGCTGGAATATGATCTTAGAATTGAAAAATTGACAAAATTTTTAAAAAATAGCATGTAAAGAGAAGCTACAAAATAACCGTATTTTCGAATTTCAGATTGTCATTCGATTGTATCGAATTTTTTTAATCTTTAAATGATCTACGCAGTGTTTAATAGATTTTTTTCTCTTATTTATAACTTTAATTTTCCCGATTTTTCAATTTTCCCGAATTTTCAAAGAAAGTATTTTTTAAGTAATTTACAAATTTGATTCTAAAATTGAGACATATAATTTTTACAAACTTTTTATTAGCTTCACCTATATGTATGTTTGTATATTTGTACGTTTGTACTTTTGTATGTTTGTATGTTTGATAAAATTATTCCATTTTTTAATTTGCAAAATATGATTTTTGTTATTTTATATAATTTTCATCTATAGTCGATAAGGTAAGAAACTTAATTTTAATTTTTTATAATTATTCCTACAGTCGATAAGACAGGACTTGATGTTAATTTTAATTTCCAATAATTATCTTTAGCCGATTTCTCCAATATTGACAAATTTTTGAATACTAAGGAGAATTTTAATTTTACAAAACAAATAATAGTTTTAAAAAACTAAAAAATCACGCTTTTATGAATAAACCAAACTAAAAAGTAAAAAATAAATAATAGTTTAAAAAAACTAAAAGCACGCTTTTTATAGAAAATCAAAGCAAAAAATAGAAAATAAATTTTAATAAATTTAAATTAAGAATAGTGTTGAAAATTTCAATAAATATAAATTAATAATAGTGTGAATAAAAAAAAATATTTTATTTTAAAAAAAGCGTGGGGTGCTTTTTAAGATATTATCAAAATGATAATCACTCTACTCATATCTGTCAATAAAATATTTATAACTATTGACACCATGCACCCCACGCTTTTTTTAAAATAAAATAATTTTTTTTTCTTCACACTATTATTAATTTATATTTATTGAAATTTTTAACACTATTCTTAATTTAAATTTATTAAAATTTATTTTCTATTTTTTAGTTTGATTTTCTATAAAAAGCGTGTTTTTAGTTTTTTTAAACTATTATTTATTTTTAAATATTATAACAAATAAATTGTAGCAGTTAAAATGAGAAAAAATTCCACATACAGAAATTATTTAAATCAACAAGTGTAATTTTTTAAAACTCATTCACTATATAAATAAAATACAAATATGGTGTAATATCTAATAAATTCTGTGTCGTTGAAATTTTTTTATTAAAATAAATATACATTTTACTAATAATACTTTTTATTTGATTAACATTTATTAGTAGTATTATTATTTAATTAAATCAATTTAATTAATAATTAATTAACTCATTTAAATATTAGAAAGCATTTAGTAAAAAAATTATAATTTACTGTTATTAAGTGCTATAAAATATTATATTCAATCTAGAAGAAACGTTTATTTTAATAATTGAAAATGCATTAGTATAAGCCATATTAATTTTTAAATTAGTTCATTACAATGATATGGAATTCTTTAAATTTGAAAATTACGCCTTTATTCAAACGATCGATTATCAATGGATCGATTCTTCTACACTCGATTTTATCGAGAATCGATTCTTTCGATAAAATTTGTCGCGATTCTCGAGATCGATTTTTTTTTTGGAATCGTACATCCCTAGTTTGAGGTTCGTTATCGAATATTATTGGGTTTTAGGCTAATTAACGGAAGTTATAGGCAAATTATAAAGATCGATATACCTCCTGATAACACTAATTAACTTGACGTCAAACGAAATTTCCTACTTTGGGTTATAATTAAAGTACTTGTTAGGTAGTTCTGATAATCTCGTTAGTGAATTGCTGGGTTTTCCGGTGGCTAACAAGGAAAAATAGGACAAGCGATTCAAAAATACTGAAAATATATAGTGTATAAATATGTAATACTGTCAAGATGTTTATGACTAATTTTTGATACGCTGAAAAAATAGTTTTTTTAGATTTGTAGTTATAGGTAACTAATAGGTAATCGCTCGCTTTGCCAACTCTTTCCGTCAAGTTTGCTTCAAATTGCGGACGTAGATTGACAGTAAGTTATAGGTAAGGTGGCTATCAGGGTACGATGTTATTTATAAATAAACGTGTCCTGACATAAGTCACGTAAGCCAAATTTGAAGAAATCTATTGAAGTATATGTTATTAAATCTAACGAATCTTGTCCGAAAAGAGCATTTGACTGTAATTCGTCAGCCTATAAAGTATCTACGCATTAAAATATTTCCACAAAATTACGATGAAAAATCTGAACAATATTGGAATCAATGTACACAATATATAAAGATATGCAGTCTTTTGGGTTTTTTATTTTATTTATTGCAATTATTAATCGCAAGCGCGCAACTAACTGTTAGTATAGAATTATATATATTTTCATGCTTATGATATATTTGACCAATCACGTTACAAATATTTTATATTTTTCATCTAAATTATACTTATGGATTTTTTTAATTCAAAGAACCAGATTTCTTTTTTAATGTTTATTATTATATTTTTATCTCTTAGCATACAAAATATATTTGTTCAAAATTTTAATTCTAATTTTAAAAAGCTATATACTTCAAAATCTATTCATCAATCCTTCTACAACAATACATTTGTAATAAACCATCTGTTTACTATCTAAATTCACTCTTATCAGAACCACACAACCCCCATGAAAAAAAAATATATAAAAAATATATTTTAAAATATAAAAATTATATATTTTAAATATATGAAAAATACATGAAAAATATATAAATTATATATCAAAATATAAAGTCCATAAATTTCCAGATCGCTACTATTACTGTATGTTGTATCCCTATTCATATGATTTGACTAAAAGCACGATGTGACGTTGTATCATGTTTATGCGTGGAAGAGCCCTGAACGATCCATTCTGTTGAACTTTTGCCACTGTATAGATAACATTACCGTGCTTTTGCTACGTGAATAGGGACATTGTGCAGTCGTGCTAAATTGGGCCATTTATTATAATTGTTGTTCTTTCCAAGCATTTCCGAACTTCGGAATCCTTAAAACTATTTACAACGCTGTCACGTTAACTTGACGCATTTCTGGAATGTGAGGCGGGGCTTCCATTAGCTCGACCGGTTAATAATATAAGTGTCAGTATGACCATGGTCAGCATTTTTGTAACCGATACGCGCGTTTATCTATATACTTTTAGATAAATTGGTTAGTTTTCTGTTATTGTTATATTGATTTTGGACATTATTGTTACGTTTTGCGCCAAATGACGTCATCAACGGCATGTGTCAAGTTAATCTGACCGCGATGTACAGACATTTTTCAACCGACAAAAAACGGAGGAGGTTCTCAATTCGACGCGTACATTTTTTTATGGTAGACCATGCATAACTTTTACAGAGTACCTAGTCCGACTTAAATAATTGCTTTTTTTATTGAAATGGGTAGGTATACCCTGCCCGTCCCATTTAATTTTTTGTTTGAAATTCCAACCATAAGGGTACGAAAACGAGGATCGATTGATTGTACACTCACTGATTTTAATGTATAACCACACACATGTCTTTTCGTCGGTTCAATTTTTTTGTTATAAAGATATTATATAGGGAGGTAACATACCTGTATACGCAAATGCAACGTTAAGTTGAATTTTTTTGTTATGTCTTGTGGCTCTCATTGCTTTTGCAAAAAGGATTCGTATATTTTCTGGTAGGAGAGACAATCTTCCGACGACATTTAAGCGGACTCCCTTTTCATTAAAGTTGTCACTAGAAATTATGACGTAATATTAGATATCACCTGGTGGAAAATACAAAAAGTGTGATCGTGGTCACGTGGTGTCTATTTACAGGCAAGTGGAGTATTTTTTATATCATAAGATAGCAAATAAGCAGATGGCTTTCCTGATGGAAAGAACCAACCGCCGCCTTTAGACATCAAATGTGATAATGATGAGTAGCGTATGCATGTGGCGGGATGGTAAGCATTGAATGAGTTAGCCAGCTACCTTGTCCTCTAAACAGGAACACGACAGTGACAAGCATTGACGCTAAGGAATAAGTAAAGCGGTGGTACCAAAATACCCGGGCGAAATTTTGCAGAACTCTACCGTTACTACCACAAGAAGTAAAACTTTTTCTTTGAAATAAAATTAATTATTACTATTCTAATTTTTAAAATATGTTTAACTCAATATTTTATCACTTGTTTATAATTGTAGCCAAGGAAAAAGGTATTTTATAAGTAAAAGTTGCGGTAAAATCTCTTCGGGTCTACCTGTAACTTGGCTACCACCTCCTTACCTATTTCTGACGCAATAATGTCAATTCTTCTCACTGTCGTATTCCGGTTTGGGGGGTAAAGTAGCCAGTAAACTTATGTATGTGTCACTAACACCCCGCCACATAGATAGCAACCCACCATTAACACCTTTGGTATTTATATGTTGTTTCTTTCCATCAAAAAAGCCAGCATCTTGTTTGCTATCTTATGATATAAAATAGCAGTTTTACTTCAAAAAAATATTTCACTGTGTTTGTGTGATTGTGTGCACAAAAGTTACAGATGCGGTTATTGTTCCAAAAAACCCCAATATATACAACAACAATAACCGCATCTGTAATTTTTATGCACACAATCAGACAAACACATTAAAAATTTTTTTGAAGTAAAACTTCTTTCAACGCGAATTAGTCTCTAGCTCCGAATTTTTTTCGGAAGGATACACCCCTTGATGCAGTTTCCGCTACTTAGGCGTTTTGCAGACAACGGGGCGGGGCGGGCTTTTTGTCCACGAAACAATAAAGACCGCGTCTGCCCGTCGATGTCTGCAGCTGCCCTTGCCGCGTACACAAAGCACAAGACGGGCGGAGGTATTCAGTTCAGGACGTTCCCATACTGCAGGAGTATAAATTATTTGGCATATTTGGTACCACAATTTCTTTTTTTTTCATATACGTCGTGATATTCTTTTAACGACGTATCATATATGGGCGATCTTTTCTGCACTTCAGCAATTAAATCATCTACATCGATGACGTCCATCAATAAAAAGCGCGTGGCGCGGGCCATGGGCTCTTCGCTTCACACAAATAGAAAAATAATTATATGCTGTAGTTTAATCTTTTGCCAATAGATGGCACTTCATTCAACTGTAAATTTATTTGAGCTGTTATTTTTACTTTAAAATACATTATATGTTACTTTAACTTTAAAATAATATTTTGCCACTAAAATTAAATTAAATAAAATAAACATCTCGCATAATAGAAAGGCAACACTCGATTAACCACAATACAGTTATACGTTTCATTCTACGCTTTGAAGATAATAATCTCCTAAAAGCAATATCAAAAATAATATTTATGTATAAAGTTTCTAACTTAAAATATATCTATTTAACAAATAAGTTAATAATACTACAAGTGTATGAAAAAATAATTAAAATTTACAAAATAAATAAAAATTTATTGTTATTCCGAAAACAACGATATGCTAGGAACGGAACGACTAATGTTATTGCCGATTTGTTTTGGCCAATTTGTTATTTTTGTGTCTGTGAAGAATGCGTTTTGGATTGTTTCAAATAAATAGTGATTTTATTTTGCGACCTGTCTACGTTTTATGGATTGCTATCTACTCGGTTAAACTGTGTTTTATCCTGGATCTTAAAAAAGCTTTCTTTTTCCTGTTTACCATAGCTACCCTTATTGGACTCCGATTTTCTATGACTTCAGAAAAAAAGTGCTGTGTTCATTTAACCTTCATGTAATAATAAAGATAATTACAAAATAAAGTTTGACGAATTTACTACTTGTTTTATTTTACAAAAATTTAATTTAAAATAAAGAAACATACAAGAGGGCTGTATGTACTATATATCGTGAGTATAGTTCTGTTTTTCCCACGAGATGGCGCCTTTAAACGAGATCAGCTGAGGTCTCTATAGCATATTTGTAAAGTAATTTGTGGCGCGGACTGAGCTAGCCGCCCCGCGCCGCCGTCTGCGTTATAGGGGGTTTACACGGGTCGATTTTCGCCGTGCGGCGAGTCGCTTCACTAATTGCCTCACCAAGCCACATCGCTAGCCCATTTACACTGGTTACTAAAATCGCATGCGGCTCTGTCATTTCCATCGAAAATGTTGAGCAGAATAGCCGTTTGTGCCGGAATTGAAATAATTAATTATTCAATTATTCAACAATTGCTTAAAGAACAAAGAGTGAAGAAAAAACAAAAGGAAAGAAGAAAACGTAATGTTTGGGTACGTGGATGGATTTCTCGACGTAAGGACTTGGGTGCTTCGGATACTTTATTGGTTGAGTGGAGTTTAGAAGATCCTGATTATTTTAAAAAACGATTAAGAATGACTACTGATCAGTTTAATACTTTACTACATAAGGTTACTCCGCTTATACAAAAATGGGATACCAATATGCGAGTAGCACTTTCTCCGAAAATTAAATTAGAAATAACCCTGAAGTTCTTGGCTACCGGTGATAACTATTCAAGTCTTGCAGAGACATTTAGAGTTCCAGAATGCACAATTTCCTTGTTTTTGAAGGATGTTTTGGATGCTATATACAATGTTTTACAGGAGTTCATTATGGTAAGTGAAACTAGTAATTAATTATAAACGATTTATTTATAAATTTTCCATTGTGTTTTCATCTAAGCATGACCTAACAGCTTGAGATAGAATATCGTCGTTCACTCCGTATTGTTGCCCAGTATTTTCTTGTGTAAGTAAACAGCTGGCAAAATAGTCTTCTTCATAATCGAGGTGTCTTCTAGAAGTGGAAGCTTCGGGAGTCGAAGTTTCACGCTGGTTTTGAAAAGCTGAGTTTCGGGAAGTAGTAGCTTCGGCTTCTGGAGTCGAAGTATAGCGTGTATACTCTGAGAGTGAACTTGTAGGTCTAGCAATTGGAAAATGTTGTGTATTTAAGGTTTTCAGTCTTTCTTGTGACAAATAATTATTGATGAAATTTTGACAAACAATAGCATTTCTTAATGGCAAACTACGTAATTGGCTTGCCACATGTACTCCGAATGTATCAAATTCATCTTGACGGATAGTTTGAGCCAAAGTTTCTAATCTATTGACTGCTTGTAAAACAGGTGGGTCCATTTTAGGTGCGTCCATTAGAGCACGCTCCGCCTTTTTCTTTGGAGACAATTTTTTTTTCTTTTGTAAGGGCGCAATATTATCTTCTTGTTCCGATTCATCAAAATATGAAGATGCGTCGGTGTTTGTGTTCACCGCTGAATCTTTTCCCTGTAACCATACACTAATATAAGTTTATTTCTTTTAGGTGCCATCCACCACAGATCAATGGAAGAAAATACAAAAGGATTTTTTAGATCGCTGGCAATTTCCTTTTTGCTGTGGGGCTATTGACGGGAAACACGTATTAATCGAAAATCCACCACACGGAGCATCAGACTATTATAATTACAAAGGCACTTATAGTGTGGTGTTGTTTGCTGTAGTGGATGCACATTACCGTTTCATATATATAGATTTCGGAACTAATGGACGCATGAATGATTCGCATATTTGGAAAAAAACAAAGTTCTATAGTGCTCTTGAAAGAAATAATTTAAAACTACCTAATAAGGCAGTTTTCGTTGGTGATGATGCTTTCCCTTTGGCAACCTATTTAATGAAACCGTATTCAAGACATGAAGGTTTGGAACACAAACAAAAAATCTTTAATTACAGACTATCAAGAGCACGCCGAATCGTAGAGAATGCCTTTGGCATAATGGCTTCACGATTTAGAGTATACAGAAAACCTATATCTGTTTCATTGGATAAAACTGATTCTATTATTAAAGCGACCTGTGCGCTGCATAACTGGCTTCGGACTAATCTCATATACATGAATACTCCCGAATTAGTAGACGGAGAAGACTTCAGTTCAGGGACAATCAGAAACGGAAGTTGGAGAAGCATTCCTACGGCAGGAGTAGACGAATTAATGACACCGCTATCTTCTAACAACTATTCACGAAATGCAAAAGATCTGCGCGATAGATATGCTGACTATTTTGTCGGACCAGGAAAAGTTTCATGGCAAGATAGAATGATTGCGTAAATATTGTATGTTTATTTAAGTAATATTATAAAAATGGCTCTGTTCACGATTTACCTATTATAATTTGTAATATGCGAACAAGAATAACTATTTAATAAATAATAATAAGACTTACCATGTTATCTTTACTGTTTCTTCCTTCTATCCCTGGCTTTAAAAAGCGGTCAGCTACAGAAAACCAAATTAATTGAGGTCTGTATATATCATCCTTTCCCGCGCCACTCTTCTTTGACTTTGCTACCTTACTGGCCTCTCTATTATACGTGGTTCGTATATTTTTTATCTTCAATTTAAACTCTTCAACTGTTATGGACAAACGCATTTCTTGAATAATAGATTTAAGAGCCGCTAAACGTACATTATTGTTCCTGTAATCTTGTTCTCTTGGGTTCCATAAGCATGGATGCATTTCATAGCATTCCAAAAACTGTATGGTGTTATTTTTATTCATGGTTGTTACGATAAATGTACACAGAAACGCTGTAGTAAATAAATACACGTGCGTGCGCGAAACACCTTCATGCGGCGGGCGATCGCCTGCAATTGATCGTTTACACGGTCGATTTTAGTAGATTAAAGTCGGATGCTACCCAACTTTGGGGCTTGCGGCTTTAGTCACTTGCAACTTAGCCGAATTGCCATTTAGATGGTCGATTTACGCCGCGCGGCAAAAATCGTGCGGCTTTAGTCACCCGTGTAAACCCCCCATTACTGCATATAAGTTGGTTTGTGTTATCCACGGCGGGCAGCCGCGGACATGCCGCGCCGCCAGTACCCGCCGGCGCGGGCGGCGCGGCGCGGCATTTTTTGCCCTCTGTGTGCGTTGGTAATATAGCATTCCAATTGTGCTATCGTTCGCGGCGAAGTTGACTGGCCCGCCCCGCCCCGTCATGTGCAAAGCGCCTTAAAAATGTATACATTTTAAAACAAACGTACGTATATTGACATGAGTTGATTTAATTTAATTTTTTTATATGATAGCAAACAAGTAGATGGTTTTACTGGTGGAAAGAGACAATCATCGTCTAGACACCAAAGATGTCAGTTTTGCATTGCTATCTAATGCTACCGGGGTGTTCACGCCACAGGCATAGGCGTACCTAGGTTAATGCCCAGAAGGGGCGACTGTAACATTGTAAGACTACATTTTTATCTACAACAGTAGATAGTAGAGAGGTTAACAAATTCCAGGTAGGGGGGGAAGCTGCCCCTCTCTGCCCCCCCCCCCCCCCCCTCGGTACGCCCATGGTCACAGGCATAAGTTTACCGGCTTGCTTACCCACCATACCGGAACACGACAGATAAGGCTATGGTACCAGACGCGGGCAATATGTTGCAGAGCTCTACCACCAATACATATATGTTTATGTATATGTGTTGTAGATCAGTGCTGATTGTCGACCTTCGCCTCCCATTGCGGAATCATACGCGATAAACGTCACGGCCGCAATTAGGGTTGCTACCCGCACTTTACTATGAGAGGGGCAGCTGCTCACCCCTGGAATTTGTTTACCTCTCTACCTAACTATGTATTGTTATAGATAAAAATATAATGTGATAAAAATATAGTATTAAAATTACGGTTGCCCCCCCTGACCCAGAACCTGGGTACGCTCATGGAAATGGTACTGAATTTTTAAACATGATAACATAAAACGTAACTTTTTATATCATTTCAGTTTATTTAATTGTTAGTTGTATGAAAATAATGATAGTTAAAATATACAAAACTGTCTAGATTTTTTTTGTTTGAAGTTATACTTCAAAGTACAAAAAGTAACGAGATGAAACTAATTACTAAAAAGCATTGTTAAATACTGCTATAAGAAATAAAAAATATGTATGGGAAAACGAATAGCACAGCTAATAAATAATATTTTATTTTTCAATCTTGTACTTTATTTTTTAACTCTCAAAAAGGAAATGTGCTCTATTTTTTCAAAAAGAGTTGGCAACTCTAGCCGCAATTGTGAGAATTCAATCTTGAGGCACTCACATATCATGAAGCAATTCCTCAAACTTTTGGCAAGTCAGGTCCAATAAAGCATCAACTTCTTCCTTTGCACGTTTGAAGTTTTCAATGCTAAATGCATATACTGTAATCTGTGTAATCCCAAAAGTAATACACCACTAAAATTAAACAAACCATTAGTAAATTACCTGAAAATTACTAATAAACTATAATAGTTTGTAGTCGGTGAGTTTCTTTATTTACCAGTCAGTGGCGACGCAAGATCATAAATGTAGGTGGGCAAGATACATTTTACGATGCCCTCTGTTCGCAACGCAAGTTCGGGGAATACCCTATGTTAGCCAGGCCCACGCCTTACGCCGCCGCCTCTGTTACATGATGGCGTGGTTACATATATCGGCCTAGGGCGAAGTATCGCGTTAGCACGATGTCGCGATCTACATCGCGATAAATGCTTAGGTCATCATGATGTCATGATATTACTGATCATCAAACCGCAGCCCGCAGGTTATATTAATGCGGCTTGTTGATGATTTTGTGCAGCCCACGACAAAGCAAACAAGAATATTGTAAAATTCCTTGAATTCTTTTCTTCCCAAATTGAAAATTCATTGATATTTACTCCTTATTTTTTTTAAAATTGTATGCTAACTGTTTACTGTATTTCATTCGCCCAACGATTATAAACCTATGGATATAGCTATTTTTTATCATAGGACAAACTAAAATAGCAAAGGTCGCTACACTAGGTCAGTGATTCCCAAAGTGGTCTATATCGACCCCTAGGGGTCTATGACAACCTATAAGGGGTCTACGTCAGTGAAAAAAAATTTGGGGGTCCATGAAATGATAATGGGGGGAGGAGGGAGTCAGTGGTAAATGTAAACATAGCTGTCTTATTTCACAGAATATATCCAAGGCCGTTGAGCCGACCGAAAGTTATAAAACACAGAGCGGTCATATTCTTCCGATCTGAGCCTTGAGGGGTTAAGTTAATTGTAGGTATTATGTCTCAAACCCTCGCGTAAGAGCCAGCAAGAATTTTAAATTTTCTTTTTTTTTTGTAATTAGTTAGGCAATAATAATGAAATAACGTTTTATTAGCACTTTGAATACTAGGTGTTAGAGTTCCGCAACGTAGGTATCACTGCCTTAGCTATTCCTACTGCAATAGCGTCAATGTTAATTCATGTCTTGCGTTCCGACTAGGAGGGTAAGGTGGCCGGTAAACTTACGTATGTGGCATTACCAACTCACCCCACGGATAGCAACGCACCATTAACCTCTTTTAGTGTCTATAGATAATGTCTGCCTCTTTCCATTAGGGGAGCTATCTGCTTCTTCGATATCCTATGAAAGCATGATAAGATACTTCCGCTTGTTGGCTAAATATGGAAACAATAATGATATGGCGTATTATTAGTGTTTATACGCGCTGGCTTATATCAAGAGAGTCATCTATCTGTATGTTTGCTATTCTATGAAAAAAAAATGTGCCAAAAAGCCTAGGTCATTGACGTAACATGTTACCTTCAAGAGTTCCGAGATCTTTGCAAATCCTTGTTTGTGTCCTCCAGAAATACCCATATTATTTTTTCTAGCATATCGGCGATTACCATCCATAATAAACGCAACATGTTTCGGTATTCTACCAATTTTAATTACATTTACACAAAAATGTTGAAACGGTGTAACACAAGTATCATTAAACCACGACGACATCTTTGTTTATAATTTTTGTGAATTTTGAATTGGTTTTTATTCTGAAAAAACACAAAATAAATTGTGCGTCGTTCAAACGACGCACGGAAGAAGTTTTAACTCTGTGTTGTCAATTTGTATGTCGTTGGTTTCTCTGGCTCTAACACATTTGAAGAAATTTTGTATTTAGATAGTCTTTTATTATTAAAATTGATCTAGGTAAGTGTCATCTACTTGATTATCCATTTTCCCTCAAACAATATAATGCAAGCGAAGTTCGGTCGCCCAGATAGTATTAACGTATAAAATATACGTTAAATAATACGTATAAAATAACGTACGTATACGCTGGGTCCACACGTCATTCACATTAGTTTATCTATTTTTTACTTTCTGTAGTGCGGCGTTGCTTGCGTATGTTCAAACTGATGTTGGTGCGAAAAAGCGTTAGCTCGCTCGAACTCAATATCCTACTCAGATGGGCATCGTATACGTGCTCTATACTATGAAAAGAAAGGAGTTAAATCTTCAAAAAGCTTTTATATAAAATAATATTGATCCTATACGCAGTTTGATTGTCTTTGTAACTCCTAAGTTCCTATAAATTCGAGGGATCACAGTAAGGACAAAAGCTGTAAGAAGACTGATCACTGATATCGACCTAAATAAATTTACACTTGCCAGGCGCCTTCTTGTATTCAATACAAGTTTCGGTCAGATTCTTTCTATTTCTACGAACCTAATAATGAAAAGTTGCTCTTTAGTACCACGTAACCTCGCCTCGCATACATTTTGAGCAAGATGTATATGTTGTTTATATTTTTACGCCCGTGTCCCCAAGGGGTAAATCAAGGTGCACCCAAGGTTATCCGACGATATTTAAACTTAATCACACAATATTATGATAGGTGGCAAGCCTATCCGAACCGAGCACTTACTCAATCTCAGGCAATGTTGTATTTATCAAAAAACTGAAAACATACATTTTGAATTGCCCGACCCGGGAATCGAACCCGGGACCTCATATGGTCAATACCGACACCGGACCACTAGACCACAGAGAAGATTGTATAAATGTTTATTTAATGTTGACCTTAAAGTGGAGGTAAGGAGCTTAAAAGCGTAAGCAAGCATGTTATGGGTCTAAAGTTCTTAGCGTCTGAGGTAGGTACTTACTATCAGATTTGCAGAGCAGATAGGTGAGTCCTGTTGTCATAAAAGGTTAGAGGAACCCCAGATTCAACAGATTTTTCTATTGTAAGATAGTTAACAAGCAGATGGATCTCCTGATAGAAAGAGACACCAAAGATGTTACAATGGCGGGATGGTAATGCCATGTGCACAAGCTTACCGACAACGGAATTCTCCAAACTAGAACACAACAATGACAAGCGCTGACGCTGTTGCGGCAAGAATAGGTAAGGTGGTGATACCAAAACCAAGGTTTTTTTTAATATCATTAGACAGCAAACAAGCAGATGGGTCTCCTGATGGAAAGAGTCAACCATCGCCTATAGACACCAAAGATGTTAAGGTGCGTTGCTATCTTGTGGCGAGGTCTAATGCCACATGCATAAATTTACCGGTTACCTTACCCTGCAAACCGGAACACGACAGTGTCTAGCACTGACGCTATTGCGGCAGGAATAGGTAAGGCAGTGGGGCCAGACCCGGTCGAGCCGATGCAGAACTCTATCACCTAGTAGTCACGATAGTAGTGACGAGTATAGCCACTCGGTCGCCTTTTACGACCTGCCTGGCAGAACGGCAGTTGGCCTATTTTTCGAAGAAGCCCGGGATCAACACGAGGAAAAACGGGGAAGGTGAGACCCTGCAGAACAATACCACCTCTCTCAACAGTCTCGATAGTAATGACACGCATATAGCCAGTCAGTCGCCTTTTAAGAACTGCCTGGTATAATGGTCTATAGTTCAAAAACATTCCGGACCAACACGGAGGAATTGTTCGGCTAAGAGCTCATGTGAAGAATGCAACCATTTCGTCCGTCCGTCTGGTTCTGGGGATATCCAATTATGGGTAAAACGAACCACATCATTAACGTTTTTATCTGTTACTAGCTGTTGCCAGCGACTTGGTCCGCGGGGACTTCGTTTACTCCGCACTGCTCCTCCCCCGTAGGTGATAGCGTGATAATATGTAGCCTATATGTTGACCCGACCAGTTAGTAATATTCATGCAAAATTTTAAGTAAATCTATGCAGTACTTTTTGAGTTTACCCCGGACATACATACAGACAAACAGACATACAGACAAACAGACATATAGACAAACAGACATACAGACATACAGACAAACAGACAAAAATTCTAAAAACTATATTTTTGGCTTCGATATTGACTGTTGATCACGCCTCAAGTATTCTTTTAAAAAAATATTTAATGTACAGTTTTGACTTTCCTACGATTTTATTATATGTATAGATACTTATAGACCCCATGGGTTGTCGAAATTCACACGAATGTTTAACTACTCTCACCCCTTTACCATTGATGTGGTTGTTCGGCACTGACCGTGACCATATTATGTTTCTCTAAAATGAAGACATTTTATAAATATCTGGTAATTGTCCATCAATCGCTCTAATTGTGGGTTCTTCCTAACTTCTATACACCTTCGCTTTGGAAAATTCGACTCTCGTTAAACCTATTTACTTAAATTTATTATAATACATTTTTTACTTAAATTGTACTAATTCACAGTAGGTATATTTCTTCTGGTAAATCTCTCATATGAAATCAGTACGTCTGTATGTACATCTCTTACAACTTTAAGACAGCTTGACTGATCACATTGCGGTTCACAGCATTCGGCTTGGTTCCACCAACCTTATAGACTTCTTGAAAAATCGAACTGATTCAACCATATTAGAGAGATTTAAAAAACTTAAAAAAAGTTGTCAAAACAATGCTTATGACGTTCAAAAGCTATAGGTTTTTAAAAATCAAAATAGTGCTAGTTATAACAAAACTAGACTCTTTAGCTTTTCGAGCTAAACTTTTAACCCTTAAAAATCTGGTATATAATTGACCACTGTGGGCTTAAAATACTTATATTTAGCTTGATGGCCCGCAAGCTCAATCAATCAAAAAAGGTTTACAGATTTTTAAGTTTTGATTTCCTGCCCCTCCCTAACCCAAAGTCTGGCGGCGCCCTTGACTATACGTTCTGTAACACAAGCCATATAGTCCCGCGAACTTAGAGTACCTACGGTACTCGGGTGAGTTCGCGGGACTATATGGCTTGTGCGCAAAGGCTTGTGTCTAAAAACTCATGACCCTCGGTCGGATGTTTCCCGATCTAAAGAAAACTAGCTTACCAATGATAGCTCTAGTGGCGTTGATACGACGTTAAATTCTTTCTTGCCATGCAGATTTGTCTTTAGTAGACTGTACATATAACCCAGTCAGGTTCTAGAAATCTGACATGAGCGATACGGCACGCTGCGACACCCGCACAACAAAGGATCGAATGTGTATCAGCTAGATCTCTGCTAGATTGCGAATGAGACTCTAGCACGCCACTTTAAGCTGTCATTAGTGCCATATTACGTTTGTGTGTAGGAAAACGCCTTTCACAAGACGGCATCGATCTAAATTTAAAAATTACAACTTCCAAGGCTCTCCTAAATTGCTCAGATTCATAGTTTTAGAGTCACAACGTCCACCACATTGCAATTAGCATCCGCTAGTCCTATTTCCAGAGAAACTTTTGGTAGCCGAGTTGGGGGTTGAATTTAAACGGTGTGGCCGTGGAGAAAACTACTTCGAAGCGAAGCCATTCAAGTGTAGCTGCATCTAATGTTTACATTAGATGTTAATACAAACGAGTACATTGCGTTGAACGCATTTATTATAATTATATAGAGTATGAATTATCAATATGTGATTTGCATCTATACATTACAATATGTGATTTCATTAAAACACGATTTTACAAAAACAGATATCTTTATTAACTATGAATACCGCTCAAAAACACCGCTAAAGATATCATTACTATAAAATAGTAGTATTATTACAATTTAAAATTTTCGATATCGTAAAATGCGGCGATGGGGATTAACTATTCATTTCGCCAATCAACAAACCGGTGAATCGTGGTGATCTGAAAAGTTTAAAGGTATTCCGTTTACTCTGCCTATACCAAACGGAAACCGGGCGTGATGATACTTTTTTAAATTATTTTTATTAGATTTTTAGTGGCTACCTACCATTATTGTTAACACTTTTATGAATAATTTAAATATGTACATTTAATGATTATTATTAAAATTAACAAAAACTATACAGTACCTACAAGAGTCCGGACTTGCAATAATTAAACTTTATAAATCCAATATATTTTAATGAGCAATATTCTTGTATATTTTATTTCGAACCTCTCGAAAATGACTTTAACGACTTAATAAGCTATTGCTTTTTAAGTTGGTACAAGCAATTTATACAAAAATAAATAGGAACAGTGCGTGTAGGGTTCAGAAATTGCCCATCACGATAATGCGGACTAAGAAGAGGGCTTTTTTAGTTTCATACTATGAACATTAAACCTATTTAACGTCAATTACAAATATACATCCGCCCCACAGGTTCACCGCCTATAAAAACTTCTCTAGTACATTTTAGAAGTTGGTCGCCTGTTACTAAAAAACTTGTAAGGCCTAAGCCGTGATAGTTTTCCTTTTAACTTCATTATATTTACTACTACCTACCATGATTTTTTTTCCCGCCTCCAAAACCAATCGCTTAATCTACAGAGGGGAGGGACATTGACTCTAACAAAAATTAGCACTTTAAAACTTAATATTTTATAAACGAGTTCCTTAATCTAAAACCTACAACATTTTTATCTATCCAACGATACCCTACACCAGCGTTTCTTAACCTTTTTCAATCCGCGGACCCCTTTAAAAATCAAGCACAAGTTCAAGGACCCCCTTAATAAAAAAAAATTGACATTTATTTATTAATTTAAACGTTCAAAGATAAGACGGGGACCCAAGTACATATATTCGTGGACCCCTAAGGGCTCCGCGGACCACCGGTTAAGAAACACTGCCCTACACTATAGCGTACGTGAGAAAAAAAATTAACATTCCCACTTTACATGTAGAGGACCTAGGTATCCTGAAAAAAATATTTTTCAAGATTTTATGTTACCACTTTGTTGCGGTAACTTAAATATGTTTAATTGTGCCAAATTACAGCTTTCTCGTACAAAGGATTTCTGAGCTATCGTGCGGACGGATGGACGGATGGGCGGGCATAGCGAAACTGTAACTGTAGTTTACTTTGGAACCCTAAAAAATGGTTTTTAACACTATTTAGACATTTTTCAACCTATCGATTGTGTAGATAACACAACACTTTGATCTCAAAAATTGCGTTAAGTGCCATTCGAAAGATCAAAATCGATCATCGTTTCTAACATGCACAGCTTCTTAAAAATCAAAATACTGACATTTTTAACAAACTTCAATTTTTTGAACTCTATGCTTAGGTACAGTTTTTGCTCCTTTGACTCTAAAATACCCTAATACAGCGGGAAGTTATAGGGATGGCCTGTAGGGTCGAGGGTCAATCAAGGGGTTTGACGTATCATTCACTTAGTTGAGTAGCCCGCTGAGTTTCTTCCGCCGGATCTTCTTAGTGTGTGGCCGCGTTCCGATCCGGTAGTAATTCTAAAAAATCTATACAATTTGTAGTTTTTAATGCAATACTATATAATGATATTTTTTAAATATTTGCACACCATATTTTGGTATGTATGTATTAATATGTTGGTACCTTAATTTATTTTTAACAACTTGTAACACCCATATTCTTGCAAATAAATATTTTCTTTCTTTCTTTCTTTAGACAACCATCGCCTATGAACACCAAAGATGTTAATGGTTTGTTACTGTCCGTATGGCGAAATTTTAATGTCACTTGAAAAGTTTTCACTTAGATCACTATTTGTATTTCGCTTATAACGACAATAGGTTGGTCCCCGTTGGCTGAGTAGTAAGCGATCCTAACTACCCAATCGACGGACTCGGGTTCGATTCTATTCTATAAAATATGAATCTTTTTATTAATGGGTTTGCCCCGAAAGTAGGAAAAGGGCATTTACACAGATCGATGACATTAAATAATAACGAATTTATTTAATTTATCAAAGTATTATGGACTATGGTATCTATTTAAAAATGCTCGTTCGTGTTACTAAATTTCTTGAAAAAATATAAAGTAACGAAAACGTTTTGATATCTACATAACGCCAAGTAAATGTACTTTTTGTTTCATGAGGATTTTCGTAAACGTACAAAATCCGAGTTGGCGTAGTAAATGATTTTTTAAACATTTTATTATGTATTAGTTTTCTTTGTTCACTCTTTAATTTGCTGACGTTATTATTAATACATTTTACACAATAATTATTAAGAAAACATTTAAGTAACTACTTAATTAAAATATAAAAAAAAATTAATAATGTAGAATGTAGTTTGCGTAGTTGGTTTTCGAATAAAAATAAATAATAGCTAAGTACTACGCAAACACAATCTTAGGTATGCTTGCACAAAAAATTGAAATAATTTTAAATGAATTAGCCATAACGTCATTTAAGAGTATTTAAATAGTGTAGTGTCACTCAAGTCCACCATATTCTTATAATTTGAATAAAATATTAATATATTATATTAATTTAATTATTACCTAATTTAAATATTAATATATTAATTTAAATATTAATTAATTAATTTAATATATTAATTTGAATAAAATATTTTCCAATTCTAAAATTGAAATAATATTTAATTTATAAATTAATATTAAGTGATTACTTACCCCGCAAAAATAGTAATAGTTATAAAATAATCAGCGATAATTATTTTCTTAAATCCACACGCAGCCGCGCTAACGCGTTCGTTACACGAATGTTAATAATGTCTGGCCCTGAAGGAAATGTATAAAATTAATAACGACTGTTGCAGAAATATAATTAAGTACATACTTCGCTCACGGACACATAAAAAACAAGTAACACACGCGCGCACGCACGCAAAGAAACTAGTAGGTATCACCAAAATAAAGGTAACTAGATCACATTGGTACCCATATAAAGCATGATGTTTGCGAGGAAATTGACCAAAGTTCACATGAATACTAATAGACACACCATTGGAAAGGAAACGGGTAATCGCACATATGAGCAAACGCTCCTATCACTGTCAAAAATGTCATACATTTGTCATATATTATATCGTAAAAAAAACCGGAATAAACCATGTTGTACTGTTTTATCTTACCGAATGAGATGAAGTTTAAAAATTACTATTGGAGTGATTTTATTTCATCGTTAAGTAGTAAAAATCTGTATTTTTGTTTGTAATTATTTTTGTTTGTAATTAATTGCAAGCTACACTGACAAATTAAGAAATTGTCTAGACAAGCGTATCCATTCAATTCGTGGAAATTAACTATTTCGTAATCTAGCAAAATTATCTTGTTGTATCCCCGCGTGTGACATTTCATTTCATCCTCTAAAATTGAAATCTCAGATACTCATTGGTATATTTTTTATATTTTTTTTAAAATTATAAGATAGCAAACAAGCATATGTTTCTCCTGATAAAAAGAGACAACCATCGCCTATGGACACCAAAGATGTTAATCGTTTGTTACTGTCCGTATGACGAAATTTTAATGTCACTTGCAATATGCTTGCGAATATGACAAGCATTGACGTTATTGCGGCAGGAATAGGTAAGGCGGTGGTACCAAATACCCAGGCGAGATGTAGCGCAACTCTACCACCTAGTTGCCACGGCAGTAGTGACTAGTATAGCCAATCGTTCGCTTTATACGAACTGCCTGGCAAAATGGCAGATAGTCTATTCCTCCAAGAAGGCTCGAACCAACATGGGGAAAACTGATTGATAACAGAGATGAATCTGCTCACATATACATAGATACAGGGTCTGCGGATGTGCTGATGGAAAGATACAGCTACAAAGATGTACTTTTGTGAGTAGAGGCTTATAGACGATAAATGGTGCATTGCCAACAATGTGGTTGATCCTCGGTGAAAGCCGCATTGCTTGTCATTAATCAGGTGGTTATCCTTCAGGAGTTCAAGAATCTTTTTGTTAATGGTGACCACCGGCACTTTGGAGAGCGAAGGAGAAATAACTATGCTGAGTTACAACCCCCTCCATGTGGAACGGATATATCTGTCATTGGTATTCAATAAGTTCAATGTTTATGGTATGAATTAAAAGAAAAGCCTTCTTCTTAGTCTGCATTATTCAGATGGGCTACCACAAAACCCTTGCAAACTACGAAAACGTTTCATGTGGAGTGGTCCGATACGCACTTGACAAGTTTTTTCTAGGTTAGGTTATTGGTAACTCAAAATTGTAAAACTAAGTGATACTGCAAAGAAATTTGGCAGACTACTTTACGGTATTATAAAAGGCCGCCGGTCGAGCTAAAAAAAACGCCGGTTGCCGTAATTAACGTGCATACCAAACAAATGTACGCGCTTTACGGTACATTTCTGTGGTATGACGCAAGGTCAGGACTATACGGAGGATGCATCAACACATCCCAGCCAAGGTCTTTCAATTTTTGTTGCGTGGCTATAGATGAGAGCGGTCTGGCGTTGTCTCATCAGTTGCTGACAGTAGAGGTCAGAATCGATAATTTTACCCGGTGGCAAAAGCTCATAGTGGACGATTCCTTTCCAATTCCACCATAAACATAGCATCACTTTTTTCCGAGTTACGCCGGGCTTTGCCACGGTCTGTGGCTTGTCCATGCTTCGACCATGATCTTTTTCGTACATTCTTATTGTGCACTACAGCCGGGGGAGCCAGCGCGGACTGTAAATCTATTCTTCTTCTTCGACGCCCTACCAGCCGTAGTGCTTGTAACAAACTCTCCCGAAGACCCTCTAAACGCACATTTTAAATATAACAAAATTGTCTGTTATATTTCGTTTATAAAGGAGTCAACAGAGTTATAATCATATTATCTGGCCAAATGATTCATCTAGTGTTAAATTGAGGACTCATTTTGTGTTATATAGTTTACCCAATCATTCTTTTCAAAGGTACACTTCATCTCTTATAAACAACCATACTTTATCAGGAAATGTATACTATAGATTGATTTAAAGGACTAAAATTTAATAAATTGAATATATTTGGCTTAAGGGAGGGAGTAATATATTACATAAATACATAAATACATAATAAAGATATTTGAATTAAGAAAAGGAGTAATACATTACATAGATACATAACTACATAATAAAGATATTTGACTTTAAGGAAGGGAATAATATATTAAATATATACATAAAATACATAATAAAATATATAGCTTAAGAAAGCAATATGATGATATTAATAATTACATTGTCTTCATCTAAAGGAAAGAAGTACGGCAGTATGGAATATATGGATAAAATTATTGTAATATTTAGGTTGGGAGTTGTAAAGCACTTTAGTGCCACAATTTTATTATTGTGGGATATGTAAGAGGCGCCGCCACGCCTCACATGTGTGGATACCAAGCCGGCTGAAGGCCTTCCTAGCGTATCCCCCAGAAGTATATTGAAACTAAAAGGAACTAAAGTCCTTAATCTCAAAGAGAAAATCAATATATTATGAAGAGCCAAGTTATTGGCAGATAGGCTTTACTATTGTGGGGTCACAAAGTGATAGCCATATAGTTTAATGTCCAAACATGTGAATACATTGTTTGGAAGTTGATGAGTATAGGCATGACCAAGGTGCGTCATTAATATTGAGCACAGCCAAAAGGCCAAATAATAAATATGTTTCTCAAGTATACAGTTAAGCATGGACTTGAAGTAAGTAAATGTTGATAAAAATATATACCGTTGCTACTTAGTAACAAACAGTAACAAAATAATAAATAAATATTGGCATGACAAAGGTGCATCGTTTGTATTGAACACAGTCAAAAGGCCAAATAATAAATATGTTTCTCAACTATACAGTTAAGCATGGACTTGAAGTAAGTAATGTTGATAAAAATATATACCGTTGCTACTTTAGTAACAAACAGTAACAAAATAATAAATAAATATTGGCATGACAAAGGTGCATCATTTGTATTGAGCACAGTCAAAAGGCCAAATAATAAATATGTTTCTCAAGTATACAATTAAGCATTGACTTGAAGTAAATAAAGTTGATAAAAATATATACCGTTGCTACTTTAGTAACAAACAGTAACAAAATAATAAATAAATATTGGCATGACAAAGGTGCATCATTTGTATTGAGCACAGTCAAAAGGCCAAATAATAAATATGTTTCTCAAGTATACAATTAAGCATTGACTTGAAGTAAATAAATGTTGATAAAAATATATACTGTTGTTATTTTAGTAACAAACAGTAACAAAATAATGAATAAATATTGGCATGACAAAGGTGCATCGTTTGTATTGAACACAGTCAAAAGGCCAAATAATAAATATGTTTCTCAAGTATACAATTAAGCATTGACTTGAAGTAAATAAATGTTGATAAAAATATATACTGTTGTTATTTTAGTAACAAACAGTAACAAAATAATGAATAAATATTGGCATGACAAAGGTGCATCGTTTGTATTGAACACAGTCAAAAGGCCAAATAATAAATATGTTTCTCAAGTATACAGTTAAGCATGGACTTGAAGTAAGTAATGTTGATAAAAATATATACCGTTGCTACTTTAGTAACAAACAGTAACAAAATAATAAATAAATATTGGCATGACAAAGGTGCATCATTTGTATTGAGCACAGTCAAAAGGCCAAATAATAAATATGATTCTCAAGTTTACAATTAAAGTTTGTGCAAGTTTGTTTTAACAATTACTTGACAAAACTAAGACAGATAATATGTTGTCTTCAATCACAATACCGAGACATTAATAGTCGGTACGCGATAAATAAACATATATAAAAAGTAATCATTGCTCGCAATGAACTTCAAATAATCCAAATCATAAAAATTTCATAAGTAAAATCAATTAAGATAATCCTTATGACGAAAGTCAAATGAACTCAGGTTAATGTATAAAAATACATTAAAATAAGCAATTTAATATATCCAGCTCTGTGATGTAGCTCATACCTGGTTGACGATTTGATTAATTATGTAAATAGTTCAACCTTGCTAGGCGATAGATAGTTGGTGTTTATCTGGGTTAACCCTCTGAATACACTGTTTGCGGTAGGCCTTATCCGAATACCACGCACTGGCAACGAGGAGATAACCATAACGACAACATTACATGTGTGTCTTTATATAGATATACACAATGCATGCGACATGCATACAACCCTGATGCCTTCGCAAAGCCGACACTACCTTGTGACGAAGGTATGGTCCAATCAAAAAGCCAAATAATTAAAATAAATTATTACTGAACTAGAAATTAACCTTTGTTCTAAAGTTATTATAGTCAAATTTCCTCCTATAACCCTAATAATTTATAGTCACCACAAGCAATGAAATATTACTTATTAATTGAATTTGAAGTTATAGTTGAAATTTAGTAAGATCTTTGAACTCACTAATATTGTGATTGAATACTCAATACATCTTAGAATCCAAACAATTCGTCTTATACTCGTTTTCTAATGAAACCAAGTTATTTATGTCTTCTCCTTAATATTAGAGTTCTATTAAACTTATTTCAATTTCTATTTAATCAAATTTCAGAATTTAATAAGGTCTGAACTTTTAGAAATCAACGCTTATTAGATCTATTGTTGCTTTAAGTGAACAGTATTATGAAACGTCTAGCCACCCGAATAATCATAAGTAAAGTTCATTTGTACAATCCTTATGATGTAGAGATTCAATCATGGAATCCAGGTTAATACATGAATATATACAGATAAACAATTTAGACAAATAACTCTAGTTCTGTAAAATAGTTCATGTCTGAGATGATAGATATGAAAATGGATCAACTTTGCTTGGCGGTATAGTTGGGTGTTTATCTGGGTTATCGCCCCAAACACCTTGCTCACGACAGAGGGGCACATGAACCGTGTGTCTGCACTGGTGAAGAGAAGATGACCATAATGACAACATTACATGTATGTCTTTATATAGATACACCCAGCACAACTTGTTGCCTTCGTAAAGTCGATATTCCCGTGAGATGAAGATGACATGATCTATTTACCAAGGTAAAAGGTAAAAATATCTAATCCAAAATTAGTAATTAACCTTAATTTCAGATTTATTTAGTAAACTTCCTATCTTACTAAAAGATCTGTTATGCACTGCCACTATAAACAATAATATTTCAATTATCCAAAAGAATTAATTTGATAAAGAAGTTTAATATTATAATTCCTATCCTCCTAAATCCCTATATAAATAATATAAAATAAGAATAAAATAAATAAATAAATAATTAAATTAAGTAAATAATTTATACAAAATATGGTTAAATAAACATAATACGTTTGGACACAAGTTCATTCATTCCTCTCTTGTACTCTAACTCCCTGAAGCTTTATTAAAGTCATTTAAGATTCTCGCTCCAAATTTAATTCAACAATTCAGTTCATATTAATTATTCCTTTGTTAGACACGAAGTGAGTAATTTGTATTAGTTTGTGATTATCTCGTTTAATATTTGTACTCGGTTTTAAATTTGATTGTAAATAAAATAATGTTTTATGAAGATTTGATTTAAGAGACTGGCCTGTGCAATCAATTTACGTATTAGTTAATATTTAGTTTTATAATAGGATATAATAATTCGTATTAACATTTCATAATTTTTAATAATTCATATTAAGGTAGGTTTTCGTGTGAATTTTGTGTAGATTTACGCCCCCACTTATTGGTTGTAATATATTATTCCTACAGTAACAGACCTGCCTTCAATTCCTAAAAGTTCCTATTTCCTCCTAATCCAATTTGAAGCATTAATTCAAGTAATCATTTTAACTAGAGAAAGTTTCTATAATAAATATTTCCTAAGCTTGAATCACCTAGTTTTAATTGAAAGTCAATAATAAACAAAGTATTCCTTAAATTCCTCAATATATTAAAGCATCAATTCTTCCACCTAATATCTACACGCCCTATCCTATCACCTAATTGTTCCTTCATAAAAAATTATAACTGCCCAAAATTATAACAATGCAGAAATAAATCGTATTAGCCATACCTCCAACTCTACAACAAACCTACAGTAACTCTGCATTCAGCTCCGACGACAGCTAAGAAGTCGCCCCCACGCGGCCTCGAAGACTCCAAAGGAATCAGCTCTCGATCCTTAAAGTTTAAATAACAAGCAGGATCAACTGTACTATGGAAATTATTCTAAGAACTTCCTTAGCCGGTTCTCATCTATAAAGATATGTGGTAACTATCACCAGTTAGTAGATTTTAAAAGATAAAACGCACGCAAACTACGAAACGGATTTGAATGAAATTTTAAACACAGATAGTTGATGACTTGGATTAGTACATAGGCTATTTATTATCCCGGGAAAATCTAGTGATCCAGCGGGATTCGCTTCTATAATGTTGCGAATTGTACGTTGAAACTAGTTGATAATATTAATTCAGGTGCAGTAGTATTAGTAACTAATAACAATGGAATTCCTCCAAATGACGATGATGAAAGTATAGTATAAAGTAGTTAAAGCACTTAAATCTATTCCTAATTAATAAGCTACTTAGCCAACATGCTTTTGGCATTTGATAATGCAAAGCCATTACTTATTCCTGTGAAAAATAAACATAGCAATATTAGCCAATTGTGAGGTATAAGTATAATAACAATAGTGTCTAAAGGCAATGGGTTTCCTTTAAATACCGATGATGAAAATCTATATACATATAATTAAGTCCATAAATCCATTTCCTAATTAATTAATAAACTGTTATCCATCAAGCACTGAAATTTGATAAAGTAAAGCCATTACTTAGTCTAGTATAGTTATACAAACATAATAATCTTAGTCACTTGTACGACTCTGCTGAAATAAAATCAAAATGATTTATTTATCACACACACTAATTTAATTTAAATTGGAAAACTACATCACCTGTGTTGTTTAGAATTCCGACTTATCCTGCGTCCTGATGAGCAACCCTGCTGCAAGACTGTGAGGCAGCAATAGCTCCACAACCATTGCTCACATTTTCATGGAAAGAAAAGAATAACAGAATAAATTACGGTTTTATTTTCCTAAAATCAAAATAGACTTCCCTAATAATAATATCACACAATTTCTATAAAGCAAACAAGTCCACGTTTCTCCTATGTTATTAAACATCTTTTCAACAGCTATTCCTTAAAATAAATAATTTCCTTTTTTCATACAACAAACATTCTTCACTCAGTCTAGGATCGATCCACCTTTACACAACATTTTGCACAATTTCATTCTTGTAAACCTAATCACATATTTATCGGTAATATGTTTATTAAAATTGTATAGTCAACATTCAAAAGATTTACCTTCTAGTAAAACTACATTCTACCAATACTGCTAGATTTAAATAAACCCAACGACTACCATATCAAATACGAAGTTGCATAAGTACATACGTAATCCCTGAATAAATCTCTATTCTACATACTCACGGTTTTTTTTCAATACAATTTTTACCAATCCCTATTTTCACATTAAGAATATTTCCATTATTATTTACACTCCGGAATATCACTGAGATATTCTCAGCTTAATCCTTGTTTTAATAAATTTTGTATCAAGCAAAGAATATTTCTTCTAACGTCAAAACTTTCCAATTTCCCACCGATTTTCATAATTATTGTATCAAACGAAGAATATCTTCGTCAAATCAAGAACTTTCAAACTCTCACTAGAACTTTCTTCTTCTTAATCTCTAAAATGAAAATTTCAACATTCATTTTCTCACTCGCGAAACAAAATCCCTTTCCTCATCCGAGAAGCAAAAATCCCTCTTTCTCATCTTCAGGTCTATTTATAACCTCTGTTTTTCTTTTCCCTTTTTTCTCCCTTTAAATTTTTCAATTTTTTTTTCTTATTTTTTCCAATCCTGTCATTCTTTTTTTTAAGGTTTTATATGTTTATATCTTAGATCTTATATATTATTGAGAATTAGTTTTCTTTATTTATTTTCGTCTTTAATTCCATTGATATTATTTATTAAACATAATTCAGACATATTTTTAACAAAAAAAAAAAAAATAGTATAGATTCTTATTATTTTCTTTTATTACACTAAACCTCTTAAAGGATAGATGAAGTCTGTTACAATCGCCCCCTAAATTTTATTATAAATGATTTGCCAACGATCATATTATAATAAAATTTATCACTAATCCAACTTTTAATATATAAATTTAAATATATAATAAGTTTTTCTTTAAACTAAATTAATTAAAAGCAAAACTCGAAATATAAACTAATCCCCCATCTCATAAATCTCTGTGATTTAATTAATAAATAATTGTTAAAAGAAAATTGAAAGACCTTGGTTTTATCGTTATGACATTTTTATAAATTTATTTAAATTCGCGAAGCAGGAGTCGTAAGTTAAAATCTTATCTCTTTTTTTTTTCAAATAGTCTGAATTTGGAACATTCGCTTTATTATTATGTTATCTATTCGTATATCAATATCATCCGTCCCTAATAAATATTCTAATTCCTTAATATTTAGCTAGTCCTGCACAACAACTCACACTAAGGACTATTTGTTCAGGCACAACCTTTATTTTGATTGACTGTGTTGCGTAGTTATCAGGGCGATTGCTCAAATACGGAAGAATAACCCTGATCCCCTATAGTGCTGCATTCGCGCATCTCTTTGTGCCAAAGCAAAGCAAAGACTAACCCCTTTCTGAACTTGGCTCATTCACAATTCCAAACACTAATATGAAACAGTCATCAGCCTCAATTTCAAGACATGAAAACTAAGTTTCCTATAGAGCGACATGCGTAAGTATATACCCGTTTATCATGAAAATTACAAACGGTGACACGTCATTAGAAGTTTTTCTTTTATTATTATTATTATTATTTTATATTACCTACTCCTTTCAATTCTAACTCATTATTCCATAAACATAACGAAGTTGTCCTATCCCTCTTGTAAATCTACTAATAACTATAAGAACTATTAATGAATTTGCATCTATAAGGTGCCCTAATGATGTTGTATAAGCGAAACCGGTTGGTAATAAATGATAATAGCTTTATTGTGAAACAGTACAAGTGTATAAGTGATAAAATATTACATAATTTTAACTATTTTGTATATATTCAATGAAAGTAATATTTTAAATTTTAATTAATATTTATTTTCTTTAAAACCTTTATATCTCAAACTAACAATTTATAACCCTATCTGTTCCTTATATACGTACACTATTGCCTAACCATACCTACACATAAATGTCTTTATCCTAAATATTCTTGTTGGAGTAACAACTGTTTTAAATGTAATATCCGATGACCCACAATCTACGACATAACCTTTTTTTTTTAAACCAAACAAATATTAAAAATTAAAGAGTTAGTGATTAATTCTCGCCCCCACTTAAGTTAAATAATTTTTTTTTCAACTATAAATTTACTTCTCAAAATTCCTATTTAGTTTCTGTCAACCTGAGCCAAACAATTTTAAATTTTCTGCACTACCTATTACTTTCCTTCTCTCCCTATAACTGTGACAATATAACCTTATCTAATCCTACTCCTTAACTATCGATCTATAAATGATAAGCTCTTGTTAATCTGGTGTTGTGTAATAATATTTATAAAATTTATTTTATTTTATCAAGTCATTTGTGTTTTCTAATATCAATCCTATTTCCTGTTAGTAGTTAATTTACTATAACATGAAATAAACTTCCGACAATTCTTAAATTTCCTGTATATACTTGACAAACCTTAAGTAAAGACATTTGAAATTCTATATTATTTAAATATAAAGTAATATATTTAATCCTTCCTATGTATTAAATTCGTTTAAATATTCTACCTAATAAATTATAATAATCTAAATAATAGTATTATGAAAATTGAACGAATTTGAACTACCAATTCTTAATTTATTCTCCAATCATACATCTTAACAATAATTTAGTTACATCCTAAAACTTCTACAACTATCTCTTAAATTCCTTTAGCTTTGTAAGCATACTATAATTTTGTAATCATTTTTGATACTAAGGTATGGTTTACTTTATTAAGTTTGTGTATATAAATAATTATTTGAATGCCTCTATTTAAATATATGATAAATGGTTTGAATAACTTGAATATCCTTATTTATTAGCATTAGATTAATTGATAATCAGTCTAGGAAATTCTTTATTAACCTGTATTATTTGTTTAATGGTATAGTTTATTTTTAGAAGGGTTTAGATTAAATTGATATTTATATTTTAGGTATGATATTATGTAATAACGAATGGTTACGTATTTAGAAAATTTTACATTAAACATTGTTCTCTATTATCAATAACAGCTCTTGAATTAAATTACCCTTGAATTTCTAAATTATTGTAACCACATTTATTCATACTAAAAATGGTATGATATGTTTCAACCGTTAGTTGCGAAAATGTTTTTTATAAGTGCACCTCTCCCTACAGATCGAAAAATAATGTGTAATAATTATTCTAAATGTATTTCAATCAAAGTTAAGTTGTATTGTACATATTGTTTGATTTTTATTATCTTAGCCTCTGCCAACAAGAAACATTCGTTTATAATGCGCACAAATGTTAATCATTAAACCGATTTTTAATTCTTTTATTTTTATTTTAGTACTATTTAAACTAATTTCCGATTTAACAAGTAACCACGAGCAGAATGTGGCTAAAATTAAACTTCTAATACGTAACCTACATCGCATTTTTTTTTTTTTTACATTATCAAATAAGCTTTGAAATTATAATTTAATTCACTTATGTTATTCCAATATTATTGTTTTACAATTAAACGTGTACTTGATTCTCATTTACTTACATAAGTATTAAATAAACTCTTTTTTTTATATAAGAATTTCGATATTCCCAAATTATTTAATAAGTACATTCATCTTTAGAAGTAGTAAATAACCGGATTTAAATGTACCTAGCTATCTATCTATTTTAAAATTTTATCAAATACACTGATAAAAAGTATTAGAAGTCAGATTATTATCCTTATATTATTACATTTTAATTTATAATTAACAAATCATTTAGTTGTACCTCTGCCTACCGCTTTGGGGATACGGCGTGAAGATACTTTGAAATTTCATTCTAAAAAGTAATTACTTTAAAAGTAAATGGTTATATATTTTACAGTTATACTATGTAATATGATTCAACAACATCGTTCAATTCCATTCATTTCATTTAAATAACCATTAAATAAATTTAAAAATGTTTAATTTTATATATATTTAAAATGTTCAAAACTAAAGATCCCGTATACTATTTGTAACAAATAGATTTGTACACTAACATTAGATATTAAACCTTGTAACCCTACTTCAACCCAAATAACAAGATTTTATTTACCTATTTTAATTTTATATAATGTCAGTATTTCTTCTTATTTATATTCAATTTAAATTTTCTATTTTAATTTTATTATTTACGCAAAATGACAACAACCATAACTGTTGATTATGACAACTTTATCAAGCTCAAGTTTCTGACGTATCCTTCAAATCATATTTATAACCATAATGTCATTAAAATTGAATTTAGGTCTCACCATTAAGGTTTTATATATATGTATATATTACCGCGATATGTTTTAACAACCCGAAACTAATAACAAAACTACATATTTTTTAATATTATGAGTAAAATTTAAAAGGATTAGCTCGTTTTTAAAACATAAATAATTTATCTCGCGTACTTTTATTTCTTAATTTAATTTTATAAACCATAAATCCACATGAAAATAATCCATAACAGTATTATAAATTCTAAAATAACTATCTATATTAAACGCTATCACGAACAAACCGCGGTGTCGGTTATGATGAAACTCTATATAGTAATAATTTAAAGTCTTCGAATGAACAAGTACATACTTCCATACTAATTTTATAAAAGCGGAAGTCTGTCTATCTGTTATCTATTCACGACTAAATCCCTGAACCGATTTTGATGAAATTTGGCTTGGGGATATTCGATTACTCAGAATCAACATAGATATAAAAGCGAAAATCTATCTGTTACCCTTTTACAACTATACGCCTGATCCGATTTTGATGAAATTTGGCTTGGGTATATATGAACACTCAGGATCAACATAGATATAAAAGCGAAGTCTATCTGTTACCTTTTTACATCTAAACACTTGACCCGATTTTGATGAAATTTGGCCTGGGTATATATATGAATATCTGTTTATCTTTCCTATAAGGGATAAACTCTTTAGATAAAACCAAATAAGAGACAAAGTTTATATGAAAACTATATACCTTACCTTAGCTCATGTTAATATACTTGTAGGTGAACTCTTATAACTATGTAAGTACAACACTTGAATCAATGTGCAATAAACTGCTGTGAATTACTTATCGTTTAATTTCGTTATAACACTATTGTAGGTTTCCTTTACTCAACTAAATAAAAGAGGTATTGATTTTGGATCACGCAAACTAAATCTATACATATAATAAGATCGTAGGAAGGTAAAACTGTACATTGAATATTTTTTAAAAGAATACTTGGGGCGTGATCTACAATCGATATCAAAGCTAAAAATATAGTTTTTAGAATTTTTGTCTGTTTGTCTGATTTTCTGTTTGTCTGTTTGTCTGTATGTATGTCCGGAGCAAACTCAAAAAGTACTGCATGGATTACTTCAAATTTTGCATGAATGTTACTAACAGGTCAGGCCAACATATAGGCTACATATTATCACGCTATCACCTAGCGACCAGGTGCTGTGCGGAGCAAACGAAGTCCGCGCGGGCGAAGTCGCTGGCAACAGCTAGTTATTAAATAAATAAGTTACTACTAATTATTCGTGTATAACAAATTAGATTGAATAAAAATTCAAGATTGTTAGAACTAAAACTTAGCAATTCTTAAATTTAATTCGATAGAGTACAATTTTAAGGGTCTTAATTTAAGTATAATCATTGTAGTTTATTTATATTTTTTATAAATATTATGTTAAAGTTTAATTATCCTTTTTATTGAGAATATGTAATACTATTCGGAATTTTTATTATTATGTTTCTTTTTTATATTTTTGTAATGAATAGACTCCTAACCACTGGACTGAACTAAAACACTTTAACCATTAGAAGCTACTCTATCCATAAAAGAGTCAACAAGAATTGATACAGGCTACTTACCCGACAGAGAAAAAGGAAGTAATGATTTTTAGTCATTTGGATGAAGATACGAGTAATTACTAGTTGATTTTGATTTTATGTCTAGATTAAAATTATGTTAATTGTACTTTAAGATCATTCTCGATTAACTCATTTTAGTAAATATTTATCTTTTGTCATGTTTTACCATGAATCAAAATATCTATTTAGAATTTATTTTAATATTACTACAACCTAATATTTTGTATTATGAACTCAAATCATTCTACCCTTTCACACTAGCAATCAATACCAAGTTATCCATAAATTTAAGGTCTCTGCTCAAAAATATGTTTGTCTAGCTTAAATGTTTACCGAGATGAAATGTTTGAAGACCTTTGTCACACGTCACGGCTCCAAATTGTGACAAAACCTATGTTTTGTCATATAAGTCACAGATAATTTTTAATTTCAGAAATACTTTTCTTGTAATCTGATTAACTGTGTTCAAAATTATGTCCTGCGTCGCGGCACCAAATTGTAACAAACTCTCCCGAAGACCCTCTAAACGCACATTTTAAATATAACAAAATTGTCTGTTATATTTCGTTTATAAAGGAGTCAACAGAGTTATAATCATATTATCTGGCCAAATGATTCATCTAGTGTTAAATTGAGGACTCATTTTGTGTTATATAGTTTACCCAATCATTCTTTTCAAAGGTACACTTCATCTCTTATAAACAACCATACTTTATCAGGAAATGTATACTATAGATTGATTTAAAGGACTAAAATTTAATAAATTGAATATATTTGGCTTAAGGGAGGGAGTAATATATTACATAAATACATAAATACATAATAAAGATATTTGAATTAAGAAAAGGAGTAATACATTACATAGATACATAACTACATAATAAAGATATTTGACTTTAAGGAAGGGAATAATATATTAAATATATACATAAAATACATAATAAAATATATAGCTTAAGAAAGCAATATGATGATATTAATAATTACATTGTCTTCATCTAAAGGAAAGAAGTACGGCAGTATGGAATATATGGATAAAATTATTGTAATATTTAGGTTGGGAGTTGTAAAGCACTTTAGTGCCACAATTTTATTATTGTGGGATATGTAAGAGGCGCCGCCACGCCTCACATGTGTGGATACCAAGCCGGCTGAAGGCCTTCCTAGCGTATCCCCCAGAAGTATATTGAAACTAAAAGGAACTAAAGTCCTTAATCTCAAAGAGAAAATCAATATATTATGAAGAGCCAAGTTATTGGCAGATAGGCTTTACTATTGTGGGGTCACAAAGTGATAGCCATATAGTTTAATGTCCAAACATGTGAATACATTGTTTGGAAGTTGATGAGTATAGGCATGACCAAGGTGCGTCATTAATATTGAGCACAGCCAAAAGGCCAAATAATAAATATGTTTCTCAAGTATACAGTTAAGCATGGACTTGAAGTAAGTAAATGTTGATAAAAATATATACCGTTGCTACTTAGTAACAAACAGTAACAAAATAATAAATAAATATTGGCATGACAAAGGTGCATCGTTTGTATTGAACACAGTCAAAAGGCCAAATAATAAATATGTTTCTCAACTATACAGTTAAGCATGGACTTGAAGTAAGTAATGTTGATAAAAATATATACCGTTGCTACTTTAGTAACAAACAGTAACAAAATAATAAATAAATATTGGCATGACAAAGGTGCATCATTTGTATTGAGCACAGTCAAAAGGCCAAATAATAAATATGTTTCTCAAGTATACAATTAAGCATTGACTTGAAGTAAATAAAGTTGATAAAAATATATACCGTTGCTACTTTAGTAACAAACAGTAACAAAATAATAAATAAATATTGGCATGACAAAGGTGCATCATTTGTATTGAGCACAGTCAAAAGGCCAAATAATAAATATGTTTCTCAAGTATACAATTAAGCATTGACTTGAAGTAAATAAATGTTGATAAAAATATATACTGTTGTTATTTTAGTAACAAACAGTAACAAAATAATGAATAAATATTGGCATGACAAAGGTGCATCGTTTGTATTGAACACAGTCAAAAGGCCAAATAATAAATATGTTTCTCAAGTATACAATTAAGCATTGACTTGAAGTAAATAAATGTTGATAAAAATATATACTGTTGTTATTTTAGTAACAAACAGTAACAAAATAATGAATAAATATTGGCATGACAAAGGTGCATCGTTTGTATTGAACACAGTCAAAAGGCCAAATAATAAATATGTTTCTCAAGTATACAGTTAAGCATGGACTTGAAGTAAGTAATGTTGATAAAAATATATACCGTTGCTACTTTAGTAACAAACAGTAACAAAATAATAAATAAATATTGGCATGACAAAGGTGCATCATTTGTATTGAGCACAGTCAAAAGGCCAAATAATAAATATGATTCTCAAGTTTACAATTAAAGTTTGTGCAAGTTTGTTTTAACAATTACTTGACAAAACTAAGACAGATAATATGTTGTCTTCAATCACAATACCGAGACATTAATAGTCGGTACGCGATAAATAAACATATATAAAAAGTAATCATTGCTCGCAATGAACTTCAAATAATCCAAATCATAAAAATTTCATAAGTAAAATCAATTAAGATAATCCTTATGACGAAAGTCAAATGAACTCAGGTTAATGTATAAAAATACATTAAAATAAGCAATTTAATATATCCAGCTCTGTGATGTAGCTCATACCTGGTTGACGATTTGATTAATTATGTAAATAGTTCAACCTTGCTAGGCGATAGATAGTTGGTGTTTATCTGGGTTAACCCTCTGAATACACTGTTTGCGGTAGGCCTTATCCGAATACCACGCACTGGCAACGAGGAGATAACCATAACGACAACATTACATGTGTGTCTTTATATAGATATACACAATGCATGCGACATGCATACAACCCTGATGCCTTCGCAAAGCCGACACTACCTTGTGACGAAGGTATGGTCCAATCAAAAAGCCAAATAATTAAAATAAATTATTACTGAACTAGAAATTAACCTTTGTTCTAAAGTTATTATAGTCAAATTTCCTCCTATAACCCTAATAATTTATAGTCACCACAAGCAATGAAATATTACTTATTAATTGAATTTGAAGTTATAGTTGAAATTTAGTAAGATCTTTGAACTCACTAATATTGTGATTGAATACTCAATACATCTTAGAATCCAAACAATTCGTCTTATACTCGTTTTCTAATGAAACCAAGTTATTTATGTCTTCTCCTTAATATTAGAGTTCTATTAAACTTATTTCAATTTCTATTTAATCAAATTTCAGAATTTAATAAGGTCTGAACTTTTAGAAATCAACGCTTATTAGATCTATTGTTGCTTTAAGTGAACAGTATTATGAAACGTCTAGCCACCCGAATAATCATAAGTAAAGTTCATTTGTACAATCCTTATGATGTAGAGATTCAATCATGGAATCCAGGTTAATACATGAATATATACAGATAAACAATTTAGACAAATAACTCTAGTTCTGTAAAATAGTTCATGTCTGAGATGATAGATATGAAAATGGATCAACTTTGCTTGGCGGTATAGTTGGGTGTTTATCTGGGTTATCGCCCCAAACACCTTGCTCACGACAGAGGGGCATATGAACCGTGTGTCTGCACTGGTGAAGAGAAGATGACCATAATGACAACATTACATGTATGTCTTTATATAGATACACCCAGCACAACTTGTTGCCTTCGTAAAGTCGATATTCCCGTGAGATGAAGATGACATGATCTATTTACCAAGGTAAAAGGTAAAAATATCTAATCCAAAATTAGTAATTAACCTTAATTTCAGATTTATTTAGTAAACTTCCTATCTTACTAAAAGATCTGTTATGCACTGTCACTATAAACAATAATATTTCAATTATCCAAAAGAATTAATTTGATAAAGAAGTTTAATATTATAATTCCTATCCTCCTAAATCCCTATATAAATAATATAAAATAAGAATAAAATAAATAAATAAATAATTAAATTAAGTAAATAATTTATACAAAATATGGTTAAATAAACATAATACGTTTGGACACAAGTTCATTCATTCCTCTCTTGTACTCTAACTCCCTTAAGCTTTATTAAAGTCATTTAAGATTCTCGCTCCAAATTTAATTCAACAATTCAGTTCATATTAATTATTCCTTTGTTAGACACGAAGTGAGTAATTTGTATTAGTTTGTGATTATCTCGTTTAATATTTGTACTCGGTTTTAAATTTGATTGTAAATAAAATAATGTTTTATGAAGATTTGATTTAAGAGACTGGCCTGTGCAATCAATTTACGTATTAGTTAATATTTAGTTTTATAATAGGATATAATAATTCGTATTAACATTTCATAATTTTTAATAATTCATATTAAGGTAGGTTTTCGTGTGAATTTTGTGTAGATTTACGCCCCCACTTATTGGTTGTAATATATTATTCCTACAGTAACAGACCTGCCTTCAATTCCTAAAAGTTCCTATTTCCTCCTAATCCAATTTGAAGCATTAATTCAAGTAATCATTTTAACTAGAGAAAGTTTCTATAATAAATATTTCCTAAGCTTGAATCACCTAGTTTTAATTGAAAGTCAATAATAAACAAAGTATTCCTTAAATTCCTCAATATATTAAAGCATCAATTCTTCCACCTAATATCTACACGCCCTATCCTATCACCTAATTGTTCCTTCATAAAAAATTATAACTGCCCAAAATTATAACAATGCAGAAATAAATCGTATTAGCCATACCTCCAACTCTACAACAAACCTACAGTAACTCTGCATTCAGCTCCGACGACAGCTAAGAAGTCGCCCCCACGCGGCCTCGAAGACTCCAAAGGAATCAGCTCTCGATCCTTAAAGTTTAAATAACAAGCAGGATCAACTGTACTATGGAAATTATTCTAAGAACTTCCTTAGCCGGTTCTCATCTATAAAGATATGTGGTAACTATCACCAGTTAGTAGATTTTAAAAGATAAAACGCACGCAAACTACGAAACGGATTTGAATGAAATTTTAAACACAGATAGTTGATGACTTGGATTAGTACATAGGCTATTTATTATCCCGGGAAAATCTAGTGATCCAGCGGGATTCGCTTCTATAATGTTGCGAATTGTACGTTGAAACTAGTTGATAATATTAATTCAGGTGCAGTAGTATTAGTAACTAATAACAATGGAATTCCTCCAAATGACGATGATGAAAGTATAGTATAAAGTAGTTAAAGCACTTAAATCTATTCCTAATTAATAAGCTACTTAGCCAACATGCTTTTGGCATTTGATAATGCAAAGCCATTACTTATTCCTGTGAAAAATAAACATAGCAATATTAGCCAATTGTGAGGTATAAGTATAATAACAATAGTGTCTAAAGGCAATGGGTTTCCTTTAAATACCGATGATGAAAATCTATATACATATAATTAAGTCCATAAATCCATTTCCTAATTAATTAATAAACTGTTATCCATCAAGCACTGAAATTTGATAAAGTAAAGCCATTACTTAGTCTAGTATAGTTATACAAACATAATAATCTTAGTCACTTGTACGACTCTGCTGAAATAAAATCAAAATGATTTATTTATCACACACACTAATTTAATTTAAATTGGAAAACTACATCACCTGTGTTGTTTAGAATTCCGACTTATCCTGCGTCCTGATGAGCAACCCTGCTGCAAGACTGTGAGGCAGCAATAGCTCCACAACCATTGCTCACATTTTCATGGAAAGAAAAGAATAACAGAATAAATTACGGTTTTATTTTCCTAAAATCAAAATAGACTTCCCTAATAATAATATCACACAATTTCTATAAAGCAAACAAGTCCACGTTTCTCCTATGTTATTAAACATCTTTTCAACAGCTATTCCTTAAAATAAATAATTTCCTTTTTTCATACAACAAACATTCTTCACTCAGTCTAGGATCGATCCACCTTTACACAACATTTTGCACAATTTCATTCTTGTAAACCTAATCACATATTTATCGGTAATATGTTTATTAAAATTGTATAGTCAACATTCAAAAGATTTACCTTCTAGTAAAACTACATTCTACCAATACTGCTAGATTTAAATAAACCCAACGACTACCATATCAAATACGAAGTTGCATAAGTACATACGTAATCCCTGAATAAATCTCTATTCTACATACTCACGGTTTTTTTTCAATACAATTTTTACCAATCCCTATTTTCACATTAAGAATATTTCCATTATTATTTACACTCCGGAATATCACTGAGATATTCTCAGCTTAATCCTTGTTTTAATAAATTTTGTATCAAGCAAAGAATATTTCTTCTAACGTCAAAACTTTCCAATTTCCCACCGATTTTCATAATTATTGTATCAAACGAAGAATATCTTCGTCAAATCAAGAACTTTCAAACTCTCACTAGAACTTTCTTCTTCTTAATCTCTAAAATGAAAATTTCAACATTCATTTTCTCACTCGCGAAACAAAATCCCTTTCCTCATCCGAGAAGCAAAAATCCCTCTTTCTCATCTTCAGGTCTATTTATAACCTCTGTTTTTCTTTTCCCTTTTTTCTCCCTTTAAATTTTTCAATTTTTTTTTCTTATTTTTTCCAATCCTGTCATTCTTTTTTTTAAGGTTTTATATGTTTATATCTTAGATCTTATATATTATTGAGAATTAGTTTTCTTTATTTATTTTCGTCTTTAATTCCATTGATATTATTTATTAAACATAATTCAGACATATTTTTAACAAAAAAAAAAAAAATAGTATAGATTCTTATTATTTTCTTTTATTACACTAAACCTCTTAAAGGATAGATGAAGTCTGTTACATGCTTTTTGGTTGAGCCCAATGTGCCGGAGAAATAATCGAGACCACAACTGTTCGTTGCAAAGGTGCTTTATTGTACCGAAACAGAATTTATCAATAAAGCTAGCACCGTTGCAAATGTTCCTATTCTATGGGAGAGCCAGTACTTGCCCTTACACTGCCCTACTCTAAAGCCGGTACCCTATAGATGTACTAAAGCCCAGGAACTTGTCTGGGAAACTTATTTGAGTCGTAACGAAACTGTAACTTGATCGGAACGGAACTGATTGTATGGCCGCGCTCTCCGGTATTTATAGCCCGTAGCCAGACGGGCGGCATAAATCGACAAAGACGGATGGCGCCATGCGTGGCGCCACAATGTCTGGGATTTGTTAAAACCTTACTTTTCGTAATCTAAACGTAATTATTTTGTCTTAGGTAGCTTCTCCTACCTCTAATTACCTAGTGTGGCCCTCTAGCGAGTGCAACGGTACTATTTTTTTACAATTATAAACGAAACAAAGTATATAATGCCCTAAGACCTATCGAAAACTAATTACATAGTGTTATTTCTTATCTATATACAAAGATTTAACACAAATAAACTTATATAATAACAAACAAGAGTGTTATATACATTATACGTTCTTACAGGACCTCGGAAACTCTTATAATTACAGAGTTGTACGCCTTTTCAGGTGGTACTATAATGTTAACTATCTTTATATACTCGAAAAGTGCGTAAACATGTGCCTAAGGCTTATACTTACATTGTATATACTATTTACAATCGATAAGTATTCATTTTAACTAAGAATTTTGCAATTTTCGGGGTTTTCGTAATTCTGGGTTCCTGCATATAAATACAATCTTGCAAGAGTCGACTCGTAATTTGTCGACTGCATGGAACCCCTTTTGATCGTAATATGCCTTTGTGCAAACAACTTAACTACATAAAGCTTTATTATTTCTGTACAACAAAGCTGTATGTAGGTCTTAGGGCGAATAAAAGACGAAAACGAACATTATTTATTACAAAAAACTTACGAACTAAACGATATATACAATTTATCCTGCCTTAATATCTATTGACATTTAATATTCATTATAAAATATGTCTGTGCTGCACATCCTCCCGTCTATAACACGCAGTGTTATACTAAATATGGTGCAGCCAGACTAACTTCTTAACCGGTCTTCGCATGACTTCCGCAGCCGTACGTACGTCAGCCACTCGTACCACGCCGTCTGCTCCAGGGGGTACTGCCTCGATGATCCCCGTTGGCCACGTATTTTTTGACAGCGCGCCGTCAGCGATGAAGACGATGTCGCCGACACGCAGCTCTGCTCCTCTTCCATGAGGCTCCCGCCGCTTTTGGAGTAGCGGAAGCGCTTCTCGTACCCAGCGTGACCAGAAGTGGTTGGCCAGCTGTTGTGAGTGCCGCCAGTGGCGGCGGCCGATGGTATCGCCCTCGGAGAACGCGCCCGGGACAGGCACGCGTGATGGTCCGCCCAGCAGGAAGTGATTGGGCGTCAGTGGTGCCGGGTTTTCAAGTGACACCGACACGTGAGTGAGAGGTCGACTGTTGAGCGTGTGCTCGACCTCTACCAGCAGTGTGTGCAGTACCTCTTCAGGTGGATGCCGCTGTTGCAGCACGGCGAACAGTGCAGCCTTGACAGAGCCCACCATGCGCTCCCATGCGCCTCCCATGAATGGCGCGCTCGGCGGGATGAATAGTTGGCTGCTGCTTCTTTAGTGGCGTCTAGTGCGGCGCGCCTCAGTTCTGCATCTGCGCCGCGCAGGTTGGTGCCGTTATCGCTCCAAACCTCGGTGGGGCACCCGCGGCGCGACATCATGCGCCGCAGTGCCAATACTGCGGAGTCCGTAGTCAGGTTGGCGGCTATCTCCAGATGAACCCCCCTTGAAGTAAGGCAGGTGAAAAGCGCCACGTATCTCTTCTCGTGGCGTCGCCCGATGGTCACGCTGTATAGCCCGAGAAAGTCCAGGCCCACGTAGGTGAAGGCTCGCTGATGGTGCGCGACCCGGGACTTCGGTTGGTCGCCTGTAGGCGGCTGTGGCGGAATAGCGCTTCTCCTTTGGCAAAGCGCGCAGCTCTTCACAATGCCGCGCACGGTGGGACGAAGCCGTAAAACCCAAAATTTCTGTAGTATTTCACTCGTAGTTGCTTCGACCCCGCGATAGTGAAGACGCCGGTGTTCATGTTCTATGTAGAGGCGGGTGTATGGGTGACGGCCATCTAGCACGGCCGGCTCCCGAAAATATTCACTAATATCTTCTGCCGCCGCATTCGTGACTTTATTTTTAAAATGCCTTCTTGATCGATGAACAATGATAGCTGCTTCAACCGGCTGTCTCTTGCTATCGCGCTCCCGCCCGTGATAGCTTCTATTTCGCTAGCAAAACTTTTTTGCTGTGATGATTTTATTAACAATTTCTCGGCGCTAATCATTTCAGCACCATCTAGCGGCAAGTAGCGTCGTTTTTCTTCCGGACTTCGTGGCTTCTTAATTTTCTCTATTTTCCTCGAGCTTTTCGTATTCTTTTATCCCCAATCTTCATCATTGGAGGCACTCGGAGCTGTGCGCTTACGCACACCGGCGACACATTTCTTATTTGGTCTGCAGAGCTCGATGAACTGCAGCACGCGCGCTGTTGCACGCACCACTCGAAGCCACGACGAAAATCTTGTCACTTTCGGAAGTGCTTCTGCAATACACACAATTTTTCTACTGTTATTTACAATATTTACATTATTTACAGGTGCCGACGGTTTTTCTTCGCCTGATATTTCGCTACTGGTAGCGACATCTTGCGGCCACTTGTCCTCTTCTGAGTATAAGAAGGCCGGATTAACGAAACACCTATGTCGGTCTCCAAATTCTTCCGGGATATAGCGAGTAGCATCATCAGCTACATTGTCGCGAGACGGCACCCATCACCATTCTGCGACCTTCGTAATATCTTCAATTTCAACTACTCGATGGGCAACAAACGGCTTGAATGCTCGCGAGCCTGTGCGTAGCCACGATAGAACTGTGCGGCTGTCTGTCCAGTACACCCTGCGGCTTGGCTGATACTCGTACTCCTCCATGACGTGCTGAGCTAGGCGGGCACCTAGTAAAGCTGCTTGAATTTCTAACCTTGGTATGGAGGTAAACTTGAGCGGGCTGACTCTTCCTTTGGCTGCTGCTAGGCTGACGCTGACTTCGCCATCCTCGTTGACTATGCGCCAGTAGACCGCCGCTGCATAGGCAGGCTCACTGGCATCCGTAAAGATTTGCAGCTGCCGATCGCGCGCTCGCGCCAAGTTAGAATGTGCGCGAGGTATTTCCAGGTTTTCCATTCTTCTCACGTCTTGAAGCCAGCTTCTCCATGTCTTCTCTAAGTCCGCAGGTAAAGACTCGTCCCATGGTAGTCCGATTCGCCACGTTTCTTGAAGTAGGTGTTTCGCGTGAATAGTTACAGGTGTAATTAAACCTAAAGGATCGAAAATAGACATAGCTACCCGTAACGCGTGTCTCTTCGTGGGTGTTTTATCTTCATCGTACACAGCTTTAACATTGTATCTTCACGCCCATATCCCCGAAGGGGTAGGCAGAGGTACAACAAGTGCACCCACGATTAGCCGAAGATACTTGGTCCCACAAATGTGATAGGTGGCAAACCTATCGCCAACCGGGCACTTTCCAATCCCGGGCAACTATGTGTTTCTCAGAAAACTGAAAAAACACTTTTTTTTAAAGTGCCCGACCCGGGAATCGAACCCGGGACCTCGTGTGGTCAACGCCAACACTGGACCACTAGACCACAGAGGCGATAACATTGAAGCCCAGCTTATCGTTATGAGGGTTCCATTTTAATCCCAAAACCTTCTCGCTTTCTGTGCTTAGTTCCCAATCGCCGTCCAGAGATGGCGCTACTAGTAGCGTTTTAGCTACGGCCGAGTTATTAGTTTTCCATCCGCGCAGCTGGAAATACGTCTGTTGATGAATAAATCTAACCTGCGAGGCTATTCTGATGGCATCTTCCTCACTATCGAAGCTTTTCAGGTAATCGTCCATGTAATGATTTCTTACTGCTGCAGGACACTTGTAAACATAAAAATTTAACAAGCATTCTTTCAAATAACAACATAAATCAACATATTATAAAACCTACTAGGAAGCATGCATGTCTAGATCTAATAGCAAGTAACTTAAATAATGTTCAGTCTAACATTCATACACTTGCTTTGTCTGACCATGAAACTGCTCAGAGTATACAAGCCAATATAGAGTCAGTCTTAGAATTTAAACAAAAAAGAGCTTTTTGGTTTGAAACAAAACGGATATATGGGCAGGACAATATTAAAAAGTTTCATGAATGTTTATCAAGTTTAAGTTTTAATGAAGTTTTTACAAAGTCAAATTGTGAAGAAGCATTTAATGAATTTCATGATATTTTACTGTTATTTTTTGAGTTATGTTTTCCTAAGGTCCGTGTAAAAGTTTTAAATAAACCTATAAAAAATAAATGGTTAACTAAAGGTCTTCTAAAATGTTGCAAAGTAAAACGCCAGTTGTACCTTAACTATCGTCATGCTCAATCTAATAGGAAAGAAAATAAATGTAAATATCGATATTTTTTTTAGGAAAATTTTGTCTAAATGTATATTAGAATCACAAAAACAGTCTTCTTTGAAATACATTGAAAATTCCTCTAATAAATGTAAAGCTTCGTGGAATCTGATTAAAAGTAGATTTCAGAACAAAATAAATAGTAGAGAAATAGAAAAAATCAAAATAAACAATTTAAAGTACACAAATACTCAAAAAATCTGTAATCTATTTAATAATTTCTTTATAAACCAGACAAAATCAAGTAGTGTAAAAGTCAAATCTACAAATACTTCAAAATCATATTTTTTACCAAATTGTAGTAAAACCATGTATTTGACACCAGTAGATGAGCATGATGTGAAAAAAGTTATACATTCATTAAAAAATACTTATGCTACTGGCTATGATAATATTAGCACAGAATTATTGAAAAATGTTGCTAGTGTAATATCAAGACCTCTTAGCCATATAATTAGTCATTTTTGGAAGGTAAATTTCCAGAACGATTAAAAAACTGTATTGTCAAACCATTATTTAAAAAAGGAGATATGTGCGATATGAACAATTATAGACCTATTACTTTAATTCCAATTATTTCAAAAATCTTTGAAAAAATTATGTATGAAAAGTTCTATAATTATTTACTTGATTTTGGCCTACTAAAAAATAATCAATATGGATTTAGGAAAGGTAGGTCTACTACATTAGCATGTTTTGATTTAGTGAAGAGCATAACTGAATGTCTTAATAAGAAAATGTATCCACTTTGTGTATTTTTGGATATGAGTAAGGCATTTGATTTTGTTTCACACGATATTTTACTATCAAAACTTGAAAAATATGGTATTAGAGGGAAGGCTTTAGATTGGATAAAGAGTTACTTAGAAAATAGGAAACAATGCGTTGAAATATCTAAAATATACGGAAACCGTAAAAAAATATTTACTTCAAACTACCGTGTTAACAACTGTGGTGTACCACAGGGCAGTGTTTTAGGACCCTTGCTATTTTTAATTTATATCAATGATCTTCCTGATAGTTTACAACATGATTGCTTTTTATTTGCTGATGACACTACCCTACTTATTAAATGTAAAAATAAAAAAGACTTGGTAAACGAAACAACTAAAACCTTACTTCAAGTTTCAGACTGGTTAATTAATAATAATTTAAAAGTTAATGTAACTAAAACAAAATTAGTTGAATTTCAGAACTACCACAGTAATATTACTAAAAACACAAATGTATTTTTAAATAAAGTAAATATAGATGATGTAGATTATACAAACTTTTTAGGAATAATTATTGACAAATATTGTAATTGGAAAGCACACATTGAATATCTATGTAATAAGATTGATAGATTTGTCTATGTCTTAAGAAGACTAAGAGAAGTAGGAAACGTAAAAGCCTCCCTATTAGCATATCATGGATATGTCTCTTCTAATTTACAATATGGAATTCCTATTTGGGGAAATTCTGTTGAATTGATAAGAATTTTTAGAGTCCAAAAGAAATGTATTCGTGCAATATGTGGTGTTAATCAGTTACATTCCTGTAAACCACTTTTCAAGTCTCTTAAGGTACTTCCCTTACCATGATGGTATATTTTAGAGGTATGCGTATTTGTAAAAAAGCACCAAAAGTTATTTAAAACAAATGCTGAAGTCACTGGTAACTCATATTTTAGGAATAGTAAAAAATTATATGTGCCTAATCAAAAATTAAATATTTTTACAAAAAATGTGTATTGTATGTCTATTATTATATACAATCATATTCCTGATAGTCTTAAATCATTACCTATAAATAAATTTCGCAAAAAGTTGTTTTGATTTGCTGTTAGATAAAACTTATTATGATATTAAAGAATTTTTAGCCGATAAAATTAAATATTAGTGGATAGAAATATAAGTTTGTTGAATTGTCCTTAAAAAATTTCAATGTACCTAGTAAAATTTTGTAAATAGTGAACATTTTGTAAATTATAAAAAATTTATATAATATGAAACTTGTAATTATAAAAAAATCTTTTGTAATATGAAATTGTACATTTATAACAAGTACATAAAATAGAGAAAAAAGACCAGCCCGCTGAGTTTCTTCCGCCGGATCTTCTCAGTGTGTGGCCGCGTTCCGATCCGGTAGTAATTCTAAATATTCGATAGAATCTTTTAAATGTAATATTTTATAATGATAATTTTTTTAAATATTTGCACACCATATAATGGTAGAATATGTTGGTAACTTAATTTATTTTTAACAACTTGTAACACCCATATTCTTGCAAATAAATATTTTCTTTCTTTCTTTCTTTACCACGGCTGTAGCGGCGTCGGGATAGAGGTGGGCGTACTCTTTTGGGTTCTTATTTTTTACGAAGATAGCGGTGCTTGGTGATGACGCAGCTCCAAATACGACGCTGGTCATCCGATACTCACGTGGCGAATCTTTTCTATCGCTTCCTCGCCATAGGAAACGTAATGCATCCCGGTCTTCTTGTCGTACATGTATTTGCAGAAATACTTCCTTTATGTCTGCTGTACCGACCGCGTTTCCATTTTAACGGAGGAAGATTATCTTCCTTTATTAAGACCAAATCATCTAATTTAGGAAGTTCCATTCAACTCTTTGTTGCAAGGTATGGAGATACTAGTTTCTCCATCTCTGCCAGAAATGTTGTGTCAGTTTTTGAATTTGTTGATATCGTGATAAGCAATGTATTTTAGCTTCTTCGTACGAATACTCGGGCAAAGCAACTAATGGTTGTCCGATAAGAAAATGGCCAGCAGTTAAGACCTCCATATCCGTCGCATCCGAACTCAGAGGACAGAGCGGTCGCGAGTTCATGACTGCTTCTACCTTGGAAAAAAGGTAGTAAGCTCCTCCAACGTGAGTTTAGATTCGTTTTGCATGTGTCTTTGCCGATTTAACTGCTGTCTCAAATAGACCACCGTGATTAGGGCTGGCAGGTGCATTAAAAAGCCACCGTATATTCTCGCGCGCCAGCTTGTCCTCGATAACATTATGGTTGTCCCGTAAGAATAAGTGAAGATCCTTAAAGTATTTGTCCGTACCCGTAAAATTAGTATCTGAATCCGACCTAACTAGAGAAGGTAAGCCCCTCCGAGAGACAAACCGTGTAGAACATGTCACAAACGCTTCTATTGAAAGGCTAGTTACGACTTCGAGATGTACAGCCTTCGTCGCTAAGCAAACAAAAACGCATAAATAACATTTTTCTATCCTAGCAATTCGTAAGGTACTAGTTTTAATATAAAATGGACCGGCAGTCAGTGGCGGTCCCTACAAATGCGCGGACCCCATCGCGAATTCTGTCAGATGGGAGATCAGCCATAAGGGGTTGCGTAGACCGCGCCTTAGACCGGTAACACAGAACGCAAATAAAGGTTATCTTTCGAGCGATTTGCCTTGCCGAGACTATCCAGTATGACCTTGATAATATAGCCGCTAACGTGTGCGCTCCTACATGACAATTCATTTTATGATGATGTTTAACTAAAAGTTCCGTAAATAGACTCTTACCCGGTATTAAAATTGGGTGCCGTGCATCATAACAAATTCGACGCCGATATTCGACCACCAACGCGAATTATACCGTTATTATCTAAAAATAGATTTAACCGCCGTAATCCTGATTTAATAAATTTATTTTTCTTCAAGGCTATCAGTTCTTGCCCAAAAGAACTAGCTTGAACCATTTTAATCAAGCGTAATAACGCGTATCTTCTCTCTAAAACCGATAATATTCCCATAACCCATAGTGTCCTATCCTTCATTTTAGCATTGTTATAAAATCGTAATAAATAAGCTGTAACATTAATTAATTTATCAAAACAACTATATTTTTGTATTAAATCAAATTCCGTATTAATTATCCCTATATTTACCGTTTCGTTTGACCTTAATCCTGGCAAAGGGTCAACCGGAAGTTCAGGCCAACTGTTTGGCCATCTTTCCCGCGGTAAATATAGCCATTCAGGTCCCCACCACAATTTATGATTCAGTAAATCCGCCGCCGATGAACCACGCAATGCTACGTCAGCACAGTTTATTTCACCAGGAATATGTCTCCAGTCGATAGTAACCCGCGACGAGTTTATTTGCGAAACCCGATTCCCTTCTAAAACTTGCAATTTATGAGGAGGTGTTCGTAGCCATGTTAATACAATTGTGCTATCACACCAACCGATTATCTCATCGAATGTGGTATTATTAGCCAGAACCGAAGCGGAATAATTTAACAATACCGTAAGCAAAGCTGCTCCGTTCATTTCCATTTTGGGAATGGTCAGTTTTGTCTTCAATGGAGCTACTCTAGATTTGGCAATGAGTAACCGCAAGAGAACCGTGCCGTTTGTCATTTCTGATTTAAGATAAACAGTAGCAGTGTGTCCTAAACATGACCTGTCCGAAAACCCATGCAAAGAAAACTGTGCTTCTCTGTCAATTTTTATGTAACGCGGAATAGATATCCGCTCCAAATGATTAAAATCTGAGATAATGTTATGCCATTCACTTACTACTTCCTTAGAAACTGGGGCGTCCCAGTCGACCCTTTTCTGACCGTGTGCACTTAAAACGCGTTGCAACAGCAACTGGACATATCCATCCTAATGGATCATATATATAACCGTGCGGCTATGGAAAGGATACTCCTACGCGTAACCGTCGCAATAGACAAAGGGGTATTTAATCGGTATGTAAAGGTGTCTGAAACCGGTATGCCTAAGATCTTGACAAAACCTTGACTATCCGATTCATCAAAGTTCCTAGAAGTCTCTAAATAGTCTAAAGGCAAACCATGTAGTAGATCTGCCACGTTAGATGACCATTTCCGCAATTCGTAGCCTGACGAGTTCATTAAATCCACTAATTCATTACGCAACGCTGCGGCTTGTTCTATGGTATCCGCGCCACCATTTAAGTCGTCAACATAGCTATTTTTAATTAAGAGTTTGGCTGCTCTAGGATGGTTCTCCTCGGAGTCCTTAGCCAACTCATGTAAACACCGTATGGCAACAAAGAGACTAGATTTTAGGCTATATGTATTGGTAGTTAAGGCATATACAAGTAAGGGTTCCGTAGGCGCTAATCGCCAAAATGTGGAGGAAACCGCCTTAATCAGGTGTATGACATTCGCGTCTCCATGTTGCCCTATAAATATTTATAATTTTGTTTCTTTTGGTAATAAAACAATATAATATCTATTCTTGTTCTTTTAATCATAAAACAATTGACAGTGAAATGAGTAAAAATAAAAGAGAAAACTATGTTTTTCAATCTAATTTATTAATAAAGTTTTGTATTTTATCGCTAAGCTCCTGCCGTTTCTGCACTGCGAACACGTAATCACAGGCTTTGAGACTTAATCTTGAGAGTTTTGCATAATTTAATCCAAAAATTTCTGCACATATTCGGTATTCTTGTGATAAGGAAGTAGCAAAAACACCTTTATCGTCAGTCTGTAATTTAAAAATTAATACGTGAGAAAATAGTTTTAATTATCCATACTAATATTATAAATGCGAAATATAATAATGCGAAATAATAGGTCTGTCTGTCTGTCACTTCTTCACACCTAAACCACTGAACCGATTTGGATGAAATTTGGTACAAAGATAGTTTTATACCCGAGACCTTTCACGGGTCTGAATTTATTTTTACATATGGCAGTTTTTATTCAGGAAATCCTACGGGAACGGAAACTATGAGGGTAAAACCCTTTTATTTTAGAAATTTTCCCCCGCGGACGAACTCGCGGGCACAGCTAGTATTAAATAACTAGGCATTCATAAAATGCAAGAAACCTACGCGTCACTAAAACTATCCTCTAACTAGATCGCAAAATTCTGTAATGCTCGCCGCGAGTTTGGTACCACCGCCTTTTCTGTTGCCGAAATAGCGTCAGTGCTTGACGCTGTCGGGGTCCGGTTTGAAGGATAAGGTAGCCGGTAAACTTATGACTGGAATTTCAACCTCGCTACACGAATGACAACGCATCATTAAGATATTTGGTATTTGATGTCTATTGGCGATGGTTATCTCTTTTCATCAGGAAAACCATCTGTTAGATATGCTATGAAGTAAAATTTAAAATATATATGTATAAATTTTTCCTATTATATATATATATATATATATATATAGATTATTCATTTTTGCAAAATAAAAACTTCTCAATTATAGACTGGTAGTCTAGAACATTCTCTCAACTTTAAACAACATCTCTAATACGGATTAGATAATCTGTAAGGGTGTCTCGCGTGACAACTATTTTATTTCGACTTTACTTTTACAATCATAAACCTTAATTAAGCATTCAGATAGCACTTCTGTTGTCAACAGACAGATTAAAAAACCAATATAAGTGATATTGGTTTTTTAATCTGTCCAATAAAGCTAAATAAATAAATTACCGCATTTTACCGACCTGATGAAGACTACCCCTTGTTTCTTGTCTTAACCGGGCCGTCAGCTTTACGAGCTCGTCCAAGACCCAGAATTACCCTGGCTGTTGAGATTTCGATGTTCGCGGATAAATCCGAAAAGCCACTATAGTACATTTACTCGACTCGGAAACAGAATCCAGAACCTTGTGATTTAAGCCGAAAAGGCGTGTAGTGTAGTGTTTTTTTTATTTATTTATTATTACTGTAGTGAATGTGACTAGAGCTTCCCAAGCTTTTCCCGGGCATCGGGGCACCATCATAACGTCGTGAGGCAATCATCGTAAATACATTGTCTGTCGTTGAAGATCGAAGAATAATAATAAAATTGATAGAATAGAATAACTCAACCTTAAGGTCCAATACAACAAAAATGTTTGAATTTTAAATCTCAGTTTCTAGTGAATATCGAGTCAGACAATAAAGTAAAATAAATAATTTTTATTTTTTTGTTATTCTTTTTTCGATAACGTGTGAAGGCTATAATTACAACTTATAGGTACTTTTTGCCCTAAAGAAGTGGGGACTCGCAAAAAATGGCAAATTTCCAATGGCGTCGCAGCCAAAATAAGTTTGGGAAGCCCTGAGTTAGACTATATGGAAGGATGGTCAACCTAGTGAAAATCCCTAGCTAATTATTATTGATTGTTGAAAATATAATGTGTTACGCTTTTTTGCATTATAAAACTAAACACACGCTTAAATAGTGAGGGGCGGTGGCTAGCAATCATTATGGTAGTGATATGTTTAACATTTTCACGGTTTTTATGAGATGCCAGGCAGACAAGCTTGATCTTAGCAGAGGAGCCCAAGACGGAATTTTTGCATTTATTCGAGCGCTTCAGATTAACATGGGGTGTAGCTCGCATACTGTTGAGACCCTCCACCAAAGGCTTTATACAGGATGTCCCAGAAATCAACGTCAAGCCGAAAACGGATGACGGGCTAAGGGATGGTGGTTCACAAAAAATATTTTTTTTTTACCTGCACTCTAAAAATTATAGCACCTGCACCAGCAACCTGTATAGAGACGGCTAACTAGGGCGAAAAAAAAAAACAAAAATCCAATAATTTCGGCTTGTGGAAATTGTCAGATTATATTTTTTTGTCGTTATTCTTACATTATTTTCTATATAACAAAATTCAGACGCGCTTGAGAATATCAAAATAACGTTTTCTTTGCAACTTTGTGACCCTCCTACTCCCTTAAGCAACACTTGAATCGGCAGATTTTCTAAATTGTAGCTGGCAATTAACTCACCGTACCTTAATCTGACGAGATTTAGTGTTTCCATGTTACCGTTTTTTTATAAACATATTTTTATCTGTAGATTTTCCCCACCATAGAAATGAAAAACATTGTAATATAACCTTTTATTTTTCCTATAATTTAATCTACAAAATCCAATAGGTCCCTACGACGCTCGAGTAACTTACTCATTTAGCATCTTGGGCTCCCATACTATATTTGTCAAAAGAGGCCTGGATCAAAATTTACTTATAATATGGATAGTAGTTGTATGGGTAATTTTATGGATCGATTGATGTTACAAAACGTTTTCAGAAATTTCTGAATACTATGTTCGATATCAAACTTACACAAATAATAACAGGAACATGAGCTTCATATAGTTCTTTAAAATGGTGTGAATTGTAATCTGGCGTCGACTTTGTGTTGACGTTGCTGGTAAGACACACTTCTGCAAAGAAATGACTTTATGTAGGCATCGCTATTGGTGTTAGTATTATGCCAGAATCCAGATAAGGTTAATTCACCAAAGGCGCCAATGGTCGGCAACGTCCAGAAGCTGCCAGACGAAGCAAAAGCAGGCGGTTGTTGCCAGACGTGGTCAAAAGCGGACGGAAGCTGCCAGGCACGGCCAGAAGGGACCGGAAGCTGCCAGACGCGGCCGGAAGAAGTCAGAAGCTGCCAGACGCGGGCGAAAACATCCAGAAGCGCTATATGAATACCATGCTGCAGAACTACTGGTGAGGCCTGCTTTAACTATATGGGTCTGAATGCTTCTGGTCGATGTTACTTTCGATGAGCACAGACTCTTGGTTGAAAGTCTTTTCGGGCGCAAATCGTGCATAAACAAAAAGCAATGTAATTCGTGAATACTATTAATTATTTTTATTGAATTCATTATTTTCGGAAAACGGCCATTTAAATATTTACATTAAACGCTTCAGTAGACGAACTTGCATTGTGAGATTTGTGTCGTTTAATATTTTGCAGATACAAAAATACAACTAAATATTTTACAACCTAACGCATTGAAATATATTATGCTTTACATTACTAGAAAATATTTATTAATAACAATAATGATTTTTCGACTTTAATCGCTTGATTATACTATGAATAACACGATTAAACTTCTGTCCTACACATTCGATGGGTTTTCTGACGAGTCCTCCACTCTGAAATTTTGGAATTATGAGATTTTTAAATTGATATTAATCAATTTAAAAACAACCTAACTTCCTTACAACAGCTTGTTAAGTATTTTTGTAAACAAGGGTAATATTGTCCTACACGTAAAATAGAAACTTTTCTTAGTTCGACACCACAAAATAAAAAAGTACAGAAGACAAACTCGTGTATGTAATTCACTTTTTATAGGTACCTAAACTCGGCTGTCGCGCTAGGGTTGTCACTCTGGCTTATGAACAAAAAAGTGGCACTAGTAGATATCTTACTCCAGTAAAATAAGTTTTAAATCAAAATATGTCACGCTTCTTTACATTTTGCATATAATGTAATCTTAATAATATGAAAACGAAGTGTGGTCGGCAAACTCCGGCAAGCGTTGAAAAAACTTAAGGCGTTTTTTGCAATTACTCAAAAACTGTGAGACTTAGTCACAAAAGTCCTGAATAAAATGAGTATTGAAACAATAACAAACATTAAAACTCAGAAACACTAACATTTATGCTCTCAGAAACATGTCCCTGTCTGGAATCGAACTCGAGCTCCATCGATTGAGTAGTTAGAGTCGCAAACTATTCGACCAACTGGACGGTATCTTAATTTCGACGGGTCCTACGTAAGTTCTAACTTAAAAAATGCGATTTTTGTTTTATTTATGAAAATGAATCTACTGTTATAGATCTTTTAATAACACGAAGAATAAAATAAAATTTCTATTAGATAAATCAAACTGCTAATAGAAAATTTCATGGATAAAATATTCATTAAGGTAGGATGTATATTTGCCTTCAAATCTGTTTTTTTTTTAATTTGTTTAATGGCTTTTGACCATTGCTTGGGAGCAATAGGATTCCGCCAATGTCTACGTAGTGACTAAGACACGATGGAGATGCAAATGTGCGGTAGGCTTAGTTAAGTATTTTATTGAGATTTCACCACCACCTGAAACAAACACAACTACTCGGACATTCACACAAAAGAGTGTTAAAATAGACAGCACAAATCACATTTCACAATAATTAATAGTTATACTATGTTAAAAGTAACTACAATTTAATGTTAAAATGGTCTATATACTGGCTTAAGAGTTGAACAAAAGAGTATCAATGAAGTATAATAAAGAGTGGATGATCATAAGGCGCGGAATGTTAGGGGGTAATATATCAAAAAGAGAAATGGAATATTTGTGGCCGTTGAAAAAAATGTGGTCGAGAGAACCTTTTTTTTGTTGTTAGTTTTTGTATTTCGTTGTTAGTTAGCAACTGTAAATACCCTGAGGATGCTTGTGTAAGCGAAACCGGTCGGAAATTAAATATAATTACCTTATTGTGAAACAGTACAAGTGTTAAATAAAAATAAAATAAATAAAAAATAAATATTGTATTAAAAGATCTATAAAAGTGGAGTCATTTTCATAAATAAAACGAAAATCGCGTTTTTTAAGTTACGACAACTTATGTAGGACCCGTCGATTTCTTTTTGAAGTTATATTTCTTTTGGCGCGTTAGAGAAAAATGATGAGTACATTTTTAGGATGCGGCGGACACCGTCACGAAAAACCGATAGCATGAAATTTGCTAGTCAACATTTTAGGTTTTTAAAAAAGTTTGTCCATTTTTTTAATTATGTAGAAATAAATCTTTTATGATATTTAAATAAGATTTATTTAACTTAGTTAATGCGTTATAATAAAACTTTTTTCCAATGTATTAAATACCTTTTTTTTCTATAATTACTGTCGTTTTTTCTATAAAAATAGGATAACGCGGTGGATAAATTTTTTAGAAATATTTTATCTTGTTACACCTAAGACGTATAACTTGTTACGTGCGGATATAAACACGTTGTACACACACGTTTTATTTAAGTTCTAGATTTCTGGAAAGTAAAACCTGAATCTATGGGCTATCGCTTGCTCATTGCGGTAATCGGGACCAACACCGTTACGTAGGTACTCATCCAAAAGAGTCGAGTCTGTTTGTCCCACCTACGGTATAAAAAATATATCTCACCAACGGGTATTTGTGATTCGCACAACAACTTCCAAGTAGCCTCAGTGCCACCAAAATCGGGATGTATACAAACACCGTGACCTATTCGGTCTGGCTTAAAAAGCAACATCTCTAGAACCTCTTGAGGATTACAAATTTCCCCACAGTGTAGTGTTACCTGAAAATAAATGTATTAAGTACAAATAAATTCAGACTGGTAAAATAAAACACATAAGTACATTTCTTCATACTTTCTGGCTGGCAGGCTGGTCCAGGCTTCTTTGGAGAATAGACTGACTGCCGTTTTGCCAGGAAGGCCGTAAGAGGAGACCGATTGGGTATATGTTTTACTGCTATCGTGGCTACTAGGTGATAGAGTTCCACAACGTCTCTCCCGGGTATTTGGTACCACTGCCTTACCTATTCTTAAAGAGATAGCGCAAATCATTGTCGTGTCACCATCCCGCCACACGGATACCAACGCATCATTAAGATTTTTGGTGTATATAAGATCGCCTATACTTGTTTATACGCATCTGCTTGTTTGCTATCTTACGATATATATATATATATTTATTCACACGTGTTTATATATGGCAGTTCTATACTATCTTTGTTTAGGATGTGAGTTATTTACGGCATGTGACTCTGTTTTTTTTCATGCAATCGGTTAAGATTTCTTTTCAACTGTCTTCCCAAAACGAAATTATCAAATTCGGCTGTATATTGTTTTATGTTTGTTACCTCAGAACTCGATCATATATGAACAAATTTAAAAAAAATTATGTATATACCATACTTCCTGTGTGTATGTGGTCCCATTTTAATTTGGTGAAGATCAGATACAGGGTTCCGAAATTACAGATAATGGGAAGTCGGTTGCTTCAGTTTTACTCCGCTAATAATATATCTTTTACAAATACACTATACAGATTAGGTACAACTTTATTAAATTTAATGATCGGTCATCACAACTATCCAGCACACATACGGGATTGGTTCAACTTGTAGTAGTGTGTTCGATTGAAAAATTCTGGAGCAACTGGCCAGCCGGCCGGGAGCAATAGGTCACTAAATCTTGTGAGAGCAGTCAAGCATGCTAGCAAACAAAACAAACAGGCTGACAAATACAAGAACGTTGTCAATGTAGAATATTTTTTGTGGTAGTTAGATAGATGTTTTGTGGTAGGTGTGGTAGATAGATACTTACCATCAGGAAACTTCTGTTTATATGCTATCATATACTATAAAAAGTCTATAAGAACCTAAGTGTTGGTTGGTGGTGGTTGATAAGTGACTAAATTTTAAAAACTGTTTAATACTTACTTATTATATTAAAAAAAGATTTAATTTTTTTAAATGTCGTACATTTATAAAGAAAATCTCGAGTTTTAAAATTAAAATTTCATTTTACCACAAAAACGCTGTGGACTGTCATGGCGTCCTAATGATATCACGCTGTAATGTAACATACATTAGATACTCTGTGGTTTCTATGAATATGTCAAAAACAATAAGACATTTGACCACCGTGTGACGTAACACTGCTAGATTTGCGTTTACTGTTACGTGACAGAATGTCTATTTTTGCGGAAATTATGTCCTAAAAAATATTATTAATCCTTATCTTTTAAAATTAGTTTTTTTATTTTAATATCACAATTACCACATTACATCAGATTCATTCTTAGTGGAAACAAGCCTATGGTTGCTAACTACTAGATTTAAACTTGATAAATGGCAGTTGTTAATGCCCATGCCATAAAAAAAACTAGACTGAACCTGTGGTCATGTTTATTTTTTGCCATCTAAATGTTATAAAAATGTTAACGTTACTTTTAATCCAGCCTCCCTTGCTCTTGTGAGTACAGGAACAAAATCTTGAAACTTCCCCAGGGTAGGGTTTCCGCTAAGCTCAATGCCCACAACCACATTTGGATATTGTTTATGAAATTCAATTGCCATGTTAGCTATATGTTGTGCTTCGTCTAAGGGATTACCTCTATCAATTGATATTATAAGACTCGATATGATTGATAGGTCTGTCGATGTTCTGAAATATTTGAGTGTTGAGTTGAAAAATGTAATGTATACCCAAGCATAACATATACCCCGCCAGGGATGTGATTGTGGGGCAGGCAGAGTAAACCAAACATCTATAGACGTTCTGGTTCACCACATTGTACCGGTTTGTCGAGTTGTCGGTTGGCGAGACGAGTGGTGATCCCCTTCGCCACATTTTTCCGACTTGATAACGATTATCGCCTATTTCTACCGATGATTAAGACTGACAGGTTTAACATGCTCATCTGAGGCACGACTGTTAAGACCAACAGTCACCACCCATTACACTCCAAGCTACTACTGAGATTTGGCTACAGCATGAGACTCGATAGCTTTAATTTTCTATGTGAATACTATAAAAGTCTCGTAAATTGCTAATACACGCGTTCGCCATTATGGTGACGTCAGCCGTGACTAAATACTTCAACAATACAATACCATCAGTAAATGAAAATAAAATACATAAAAGTGAAATCACACAGTTATTAATAGACATAGTTGAACAAGTACAATAAAATAACATTTTGCGGATTAGATTAACCATACAAATAATAATGTATATAAAGCATTACAGTTGATTTTTCATAATTTTTGATTCCTTTATTTCTAGAATAAAATATGAATTAAACTAACCTGCAACTGCATTTTAAGAGATTAAACCTGCGATTTCAAACTTTATTGGCTAATAATTTAGTTCAGTTCTTAATCAGTACAAATATGTGTGAAGTGAAGGTACATTGTAACTATTACTGTCATTCTCTCTTAATGATCACTCAACTGTATTGGTTAATGAATAAATTGAAAAGGACTTTAAACTAAAAATTCCAACCAAAACTACTTATTGTTTCTGTGACCTATACCCACTGTGTGTTAAAAGCCCAAACTGACAAACTTTTTTGTTTTATTATTTACTAGCTGTTGCCCGCAACTTCATCTGCGCAGCCTTCGTTTACTCCACACAGCTCCTCCCCCATAGGTGATAGAGTGATAATATGTAGCCTATATGTTGACCCGACCTGTCAGTAACATTCATGCAAAATTTGAAGTAAATCCATGCAGCACTTTTTGAGTTTACCCTGGACATACATACAGACAAACAGACAAAAATTCTAAAAACTATATTTTTGGCTTCGATATCGATTGTAGATCACACCCCAAGTATTCATTTAAAAAAATATTCAATGTACAGTATTGACTTTCCTACGATTTTATTATATGTATAGATTATCAATATATCAAGAATATTGAAATATATTCATGTCAACTCCCATATTGGGAGGGATCACTGGAATATTTTTGGTGATTAATTTTCACTTTAAAGACCTTAAATATTGAATTTAAAAAGCTTTTGTGAAAAAGTGGTTGGCTGGTAAGGCCAAAGTGAATACTTAACAATTAGCATTAAGACCATCACAGTATTTTTTTTGTTGTGCATAAATTTCAATAAATTAAATTATTGAAGTTAATACTTGCATAATAGTCTGTACAATAGTATCAATATATTGTTTACTATTCATGTATGGTGTATCTTTAGGCGTACTTCTCAGCTCAATGTAGCAGCATCCATCATTTTCAAACTCCTTGAGGGTTAAAGAGGTTGCCATTGAAAGTGTTTCCGGTGTACTTGTTAAAGAATGAGCTATACTGAAGACTTGGAAACAGCTGAAAAAAATGTAATTCAAATATATTTCATTTTTTCATTCATTTGAGCATCTAATTTGTAATATATAGTTTTCTGTCAAAAACTATTTTGCGTAACATAATGAAAGTTTATAAAATATACCTGTATGTTTAAAATGGTATATACGATTTATAATTAAATCTATAACATGGAAATTACATAAATACATTTAATTGTTTATATAATGTTTTTCTTTGTACCTACTAGCGATCGGTAATCTTTATTCCTCGTGGTGAATTTATTTACTTATTCTGGCTCCAGGCACAGATATGATTCACCTTATTTATTCCTTTGGCTTATTTCGTCCTTTTTATATTGTAGCGTATCATATTCTGTGATTGTATCTTTAAATGAATGTTTCCCTATATATTTTCCTAGCTCCCACCTATTCCACAGTACTATGTAATATAAGTAGTTATTTAGATTGATTATCGCTTGTCGCTATCTCTCAATCTCTATCTCATTCTAATCACAGTGTGCTCAGTTGCTCACCATTCTGGCCAGAATAAATAATTCCACGGAGACGATATGGATTGGAAAGGAATAAATAAGCTTATCGTATCTGATCAGAATCTTTGATTCAGTACCTTACACTCCTCTAGTACCTACTTGTTTAATTGACTGACATCCATATTGCAAGCAAATAATTTGCTTACTTTGGAGTTATATCAATTTGAATAATTTGACAAGTAACAAATAAATAATTTACTAGCTGTGGTTACGACTTCGTGTGGAAAAATTTCTAAACCAAAAGTAGCCTTAATTACTCCTTATTACATCAGCTATTGGCCAGTGAAAGTTCCGTTAAAATCGGTTCAGCCGTGTCAGAGATTAGCCAGAACAAACAGAAAGACAGACGAAAATAGTAAAAAAATGTTATTCTGGTATATGTAATGTGTATACATCTGCTGTAGTGAAAAGTGGTTATTTCAATATTACAAACAGGTACTCCAATTTTCCCAGAAACCTCATTGAAGAATAGACTATCTGTCATTATTCTAGGTAGTTCGTAAAAGGCGAACGATTTTGGTACCACCACCTTACTTATTCCTGCCACAATAGCATAATTGCTTGTCAATGACGTGTTCCCATTTGGAGGGTGATTATTGGTAGACTTATGTCTGTGGCATTGCCATCCTGCAAACATGGATAGCAAAACCATTAACTTCTTTGATATCTTTCGGCGATGGAGTTTATATTTCCATCAGGAGAGCCATCTTCTTGTTTACCTTTTGAAATATATAAAAAGGGAAATCAATCTTTTACTTACTCTGACAAATTCCTAGTATCACCTGATCCTATTTGGAATTCATCCAAAAAAGCATTTGACTGGTCTGTAATACCAGAGTCTGCTAGGTAACGACGTAATTTCAGCATCGTATTTCTACTTAAGGATCCATTCAAATGTGCATGCAGTTCCTGTAATGTAGAACTTACTATTATTACATATTTCTATTTAGAATTTAAGTAAAAGCTATTATAGTAGTGACAAATGGGGTTATGATGATCACCATCCAAGCAATCTCACTATTAAGTGCATTGTGAAAAAATTTGGAAAATCCAAAAGTGTATGCTCATGATGATTGTTAATATAAAAAAATAATTAAACAACACAGAATTAAATAGTAATTTTCAATAGGCAACAATCCCATGACATACTGAAGCTATTTAAAAAATCTGTAAGCCAGATGACTCTGTAGGCCATCCCTGAAACTAAAAAAAAAATATAAAAGATATTTTATATTTTATGTATATATGAATATAACTTAACATTTGCTAACAAATATACATATTTTACTAACCTATTGACATAAAAGCAGACATGCTTTTAGTAAATGGTAGTTCTAAGTTTGGACTTATGTTTTATAGAAACAATAAGATACTTAATTAATTTAGCAATTTAAATAAACAAAGAAAACTTTTGACGCAACCAGATTTCAACCTGAGACCTGCCTCTAGCCAGCACCCTCTACGCAACAACTACATGTTTGAATGATTCAATTTCTCAATTACATACATATATCTCAGTTAAATAAGTTTCTCCTTAAGTCATTGACTACCTCATGGTCTAGGGATTTACCTATTCGGCTCAGATTATGAGGTCTTGGGTTCGATCCCCGGGCAAAGGTGTTATTGAGGTTTTCCGAGGCTTTTCCTGAAAATCTAAAATCTCAGTAGCAGCTCGGATGTATTACCACTCCCATGCCTTGGATGGCCGTTGACCAACACACATATCACAAACAAATATATTGCTTATTTTGTTCAAACATTTCGTGTTATTTATCGATTAATATTATTATTTAAAAAAATGAATGTTCGTTTTAAAATTACAAACTATAATAATAATAATATCATATTAACTAGTTAAAAACTTTTACTACTTTTATTTAACTAACATGCAAAATAAAATATTAACATACCAGTTTGGGTAATTCCTTATAAAAAGAATCGAGGTCCATTTTTGCAACTAAAAATAATAATCTTCTTAAATTTTAACAAAATATTACAAGCATTCACTTAATAGAATATCAAATTCAGGAGGTGTTTTTCAGAAATCAGAATAATTTTTGAACTTTGAAATACTTTTGCGGATTGGAATTTGGAAATTGGAACTTGGAAGTTAGGTTAGAACAGATGAACAAAATGAAAATAGTAAAATAGCGTAGACAGTAGTGATGGGTCAACTCGAGTTACTAACCCGAGTTAACTCGAGTTGTGCTTAAATCAAGTTGACTCGAGTTAGATTCGCCGGCCCCGAACTCGACATAAGAGTTGTAAACTCTGAATTTTGGATCTGCGCGAATGAACGAGGAAGGCAAGCGATTGTAGGTTGGCGCGATTTGTTGATTATGTAAGACTGTATTCATTTATTTACTATTCACATGCGTAATGACAATACGTAGCAAAATTGAGATAGAATTTAAATAAAGGTATAATTTAAATTAGAAAAAATAACATTGGGACCTTAAAAGAAATCACGTTTACGAGTTTCAGTAGCCAGAGAGCGGACATGTTAATTATAAAAACTGTTAAAATTCGTTCGAATATATGGGAAATATGATCACGTTACTTAAACACATTAAAAAGAAGCATCCAAGGTTGACAAAAATAATTCTTTAAATTAGCCGTTATAAGCGAATAGAAATGATATCTCCATTGAAATATCTACATCGGAAGAGCCTTTTCAAGAAATAAATTGGTAAAGTGTGTGTCAGGCCACGCGCAATGTAGGGTTCTGAATTTGCCTATCACAATCATGCGGACTAAGAAGAGGGCTTTTATAGTTTCAAACTATGAACATACAAGTTATTAAACGTCAATGACAAATATGTATTCACACCATAGATTCACTGCCTATAAAACTTCTCTAATTACAATTTATAATATATGTATGTATATATGTATATATATATATATATATATATATATATATATATATATATATATATATATATATATATATATATATATATATATATATATACATATATACATACATATATTATAAATTGTATTTTTATTTTTTTTATTATTGTTATTGTTGTATTTAATAATTATTAATTCATTTAATTATTTTGTGACAATTGTATTGTTACACTAAGTAGGTGGTAAAAAAGTTGTTTTTAGTACCTAAACGTTATAAACTTTTCGATTTATGTTTATGTCTTATAGCTTTTCAGAATAAGTGCCTATGTTTGTTTGCCTCATTTTTCGGGTTCCGAAGTAAACTAGGAACCCTTATAGTTTCCTGTGTCCGTCCGTCCGTCCGTCCCTCCGTCCGCACGATTGCTCAGAGATCCTTACTACTAGAAAGCAATAATTTGGCACGAATATACATATTAGTTACGTCAACTAAGTGGTAACATAAAATGTTGAAAAACATTTTTTCATGGTAGCTCCCCTAAATGTAAAGTGGGGATGTTAATTTTTTTCTCACGTACCTCATTGTATTGGATATTGTTGGATAGGTTTTAAACAAATATTGCAGGTTTGTGGAAACAAGTTTTCGTTCAAAGTAAAATATTAAGCTCGTTTGTAAAATATTAAGCTTTTAAGTGCTAAATTTTGAACCATATATATATATATATATATATATATATATATATATATATATATATATATATATATATATATATATATATATATATATATATATATATATATATATATATATATATATATATATATATACATATATATATAATAGTTGGTCGACTAGTACTCAAAAACTTGTAAAGCCTTATAAGCTGTGATAGTTTTGCTTTGAACTTCATTATATTTAATACTACCATGATTTTTTCCCATCCCAAAACCAAACGTTTAGTTTGCAGAGGGGGAGAATACTTAACTCTAACAAAATTTAGCACTTAAAAGCTTAATATTTTACAAACGAGCTTAATATTTTACTTTGAACGAAAACTTGTTTCCACAAACCTGCAATATTTGTTTAAAACCTATCCAACAATATCCAATACAATGAGGTACGTGAGAAAAAAATTAACATCCCCACTTTACATTTAGGGGAGCTACCATGAAAAAATGTTTTTCAACATTTTATGTTACCACTTAGTTGACGTAACTAATATGTATATTCGTGCCAAATTATTGCTTTCTAGTAGTAAGGATCTCTGAGCAATCGTGCGGACGGAGGGACGGACGGACGGACGGACACAGGAAACTATAAGGGTTCCTAGTTTACTTCGGAACCCGAAAAATGAGGCAAACAAACATAGGCACTTATTCTGAAAAGCTATAAGACATAAACATAAATCGAAAAGTTTATAACGTTTAGGTACTAAAAACAACTTTTTTACCACCTACTTAGTGTAACAATACAATTGTCACAAAATAATTAAATGAATTAATAATTATTAAAAAAATTAAGCAGTCACAAACAACTATCCTATTCAAAGCCTCGTCTTGCTAACTCGAGTTCAACTCGAGTTAAGTGAATTTTAACTCGAGTTAACTCGAGTCGTGTTCATTCCGAGTTGGCACATCACGTAAAATAGGTACCTACCTATTAGGTATCAAAACCAAGATCAAAACAAATCTGCAGCAATGTTGGCAGATTCGTGAAAAATTATTTTTGTACCAGGGCCATAAAATTATTGTACCTACATTAACATACTACCTACGCATTGCTATATGGTGGGCGATCCACGTGCCCGGACAAAGCGGTTCGACTCAACATTCTTGATCCGAACCGCAAGGGACTGGAATATGCTTCCTGAGTTTGTGTTCCCCGACGGGTACAACCTGTGGATCTTCATTCTTCAAGAGAAGAGTGAACCTTCTAGGGAAGCGTGTACCATCTTAGGTCGCATCTTAGCTTACCATCAGGCGAGATCGTGGGCAAGTGCTTCCCTATCGATAATATAAAAAAAAATCACAATTAGATTTACTTTAGTTTAAAAGAGAATTAGTAATTACTGATGTAATTTTATTTAAATGATATTCCGGCAATATGTGCAATTTTTCAGTCATGTTACATGTATATACATATACTATAGTAGGTATACCTTATAATTGTGAAGATTAAGAACTCAGTTATTGGAAAGGTTTTTTGTAGCAGCAAAACACTCGTTCAAACAAACAACGCAAGCAATACGCAACAAAAAATATCCATTCAGTCATATTTGTTTGTTCTTTCATTTTTTTAAGTATGATTTTCCCAATTCCAGCATAGCTGCCAAGCCAAGTATGATGTATATTAGGGAATTCAGCCCATGCAGCCAAGTCTAATGTTCTTAGGAAAATATATAAAAAGTTGGCGAGTCAAGTTTAAGGGCGCTTATACACGAACAACAATGATGTTGCTATAGGGACTTCATCTGTATACTCGTCTAGCCGCTAGCGTACCAACTTTGATACCTATTATACTGGGTCGATGTGAAGCTTGCTCTTATATTCATACAGTGTACCAACTTTGACCCAGTGCCAACTCGGAATAAATACGACTCGAGTCAAAATTCATTTGACTCGAGTTACCGAACTCGAGCTAGTAAGATGAGGCTTTAAATAGAATAATTGTTTGTGACTGCTTAATTTTTTTTAATTATTGTTAATTCATTTAATTATCTCGTGACAATTATTGTTACTATACTAAATAGGTGATAAAATTGTTGTTTTTAGTAATCTTTATAAACTTTTGTATTTATGTTTACGTTTTATAGCTTTTTAGAATAAGTTCCTATGTTTAGCGGCCAAGCGCGACAGAGTTTGCTTAATTTTTTTGAAAAGGCTCCTTCGATGTAGATGGTTCAATGGAGATATAATTTCCATTCGTTAATGACAGCCAAGTTAAAGAATTATTTGTGTCAACAATAACTTTAGATGCTTCTTTTTAATGTGATTAAATAAAGAGATCGTATTTTCTATACATTTGAATGAATTTTAAGTATTTTTACAATTTCTGGCTGTTGAGACTCTTTGTAAACGTGACTTCTTTTGAGGCCCATGTGTTTTTAAATATCTTTATTTAAATCCTATCTCAATTATGCTATGTAGGTATTGTCTTTACGCATGCGAATAGTAAATAAATGAAACCGATCTTACATAATCAACAGTCGCGCCAACGTACAATTGCTGGCTTTCCTCGTCTATTCGCGCACAGTGAAAGTTCAGCATTTGCAACTCTTAAACAAACTTAGCCTTATTATTTAGCTTATTTCTCCTTAACTCGAGTCTTAATTCGACAATCTACCCCGAGGAAACTCGATTTAAGCACAACTCGAATTGATCCATCACTAGTATATCTTCCATCGCTAACTCAATCGTCATTCATCAAATTGGTTTGTGGCAGGGAAGTTACATTCTACCCGGAATGTTCACACGCGCTTCAAAATCGTTCCGAAGAGTACCATGACATGGGTGGAGTGTGTCTCTTTCTACTAAATAAAGCACAAGGAAGTTACATTCTACCCGGAATGTCACACGAGCTTCAAAATCGTTCTGAAGAGTACCACGACATGGGTAGAGTGTGTCTCTTTCTACTAAATAAGGCGCCAATCGCCATATATAAGTGCGGCCATGCTTAGTTTGCAAATTACTACTAAGTAATTCTACTAATTTGAGAAACAGTTTTTGCGTTGCATAAATAATTACGTAATAATTAAAATAAGCACATTTTAGGACTCACTGTGTTAATTACAATACATTTTATGCTAATGTATTTATGGACGTGTATGAATAAAAGGGATTTATTGCTTACCGAATATATAAAAATCTACCATCAGATAGTTTTATTTACACTGGCAATTGCAAGAAAGGGACAACATCCACTCGTGTCGTTGTCTTGCTCAGAACGTTTATCCCCTCTGTTAAGTACGAAACAAATGTCAACTTTAATTCCAATAAAATAAAGTACAGTTTTATTTTTCGAAAAAAGTGATGTGGTGTCGCGGGACACCAGGTAGGAACGAACTTCCTTCGGCTAAACGGCACTACTCGCTTGTGTACGCGACTGTCGCGCCTGCGCACGTCTCATTTAACGCTTTTATTCCACGCATTTTTCTTACGGTTTTACTATCACATTTTTTTCAGTTCAGTCGCGCAGCAAAATCCCTATCCCCTCCAAGCCTGCCGTAAGGAACTTCGTTCCAATATTGCTTCGTAGAAATTCCAGTTATCGTATATAAGTTCCTTGGTCTGTGGTCTTTCTTCAATGTCAAATGTCAATTCACAATTGTCATTTGTCAATAAGTATTAAGTACTTAGTAGTAGATGTTCTGTGCTTTTACCACATTGACCTCTAAATATATGGACATGAAATAGCTACATAAAAAACGTGTCATTTATAGACACAATATGGCTGCCGTGTTAACATTATTAAGGATGTCCAGAAAGTAACATTTATGTTTTATCGATAAACGTTGTTTCCTGATTTACGTATTTTCAACCAAAAAATATGTTATTGTATTAGAGGTGATCTTTGACGTGTAAGAACAAAATCTAAACATAATTTACTAGTACCTATATTGATAACGCTTAAAACGTTCCCAAAAATATTGAAACGCAAAGTAGGTCCGTACTAAAACGTTTATAGTAAATAAAATTTTATATTAATCAAGCTAGACAATAAAATAAATTAAAGTATTTTCACTAATAAGCCTAATGGCTTTAGATTTACTTCTTTTAGTCTCCAGTATTCTGTGCTTTAGTTGACTAATTCTGAGGTTCTAGGACACATCCGACAATTTCATACGTCAGTATATATGACGTCTTTGTTGTGTGATTATATTCGTATTAGCACCTGCAAAACGATCCCTGGACTCACTCAAATAAATAGTAAATTGATAAAGAGAGATCTAGTTGACAAATCAAAATGTCAACGTAAATTCGTTATTTTGTGACATTCGATCACAAATAAACAGATTCAAGATTACGACTTTAAAAGTGGCTAATAAGATAAGAATAGAAATGAATATGTGGTCTTATTTTGTCCAATCACAGTCAACGTACGCATGCGTCGTGTTACGAAAACGTCTTAACTTATAGGGGATATTTCTAAGGGCCTAACATAATTTTACGAGTTGTCGTCGATAAAGCGGAACAATAGTAGCAATAGAATTAAATCATAGCGTACAAAAATAAGGTTGATTATTGTAACGATATTTTCATGACGTTGCAATATTTTTTGTGTTTCTGTTTATATAATTATCATTCTTATGCGTTACCATATATTTTCTTGAGCCACCTTTGTAGGCAACGCTGAATCTCATTATTTTTTATCGACGTAAGCAAAGCTAAAATGTGTAATAACACAAAGTTACATTTTAGTTACAAATTAGTTCTAATTTTAGTTTTTAATGACCGCTCACACCACCAGCCATTTTCGCATTTTTTTCTAAAAAAACACGGACCGTTACGCGCACACGTTCCGAGTTCGTTCCGGTGGACCGTGGTCACAAAAATGATTTATGAGTTGCTTGGATTGAATCAGATACTGTAAAGCGTATATTTTTTAAGAGGCCTTGAGCACTGCAATAAACTGGTATGAGAATTGTTTAATTTAAATGGCTAAAGCTACGAAATAATTCAGGTGTAACACGACACTTTGAGAAAAATATGTATTTGTTAGTCGAGGATTTTTAATTCAAAAATTATATAAAAAAAATATAAAAAGCATAGGTCATCGCTTATGCTTTTTATATTTTTTTATATAATTGGTAAACATATACATACGGAAAAAAATAAACACCATATATTATAGTACAAAAATATTTATTTACATAAATATTAATATATTTTTTTCATTAGTAATACGTAGTTTTTTTCGAAATTTTTAAATAATTTATTTCTTTATCAAATTTACAGCTATGTTAATTTTTTTTTAAATATTGTTTAGGATATTTCACATTCACATCATATGATTTATTTTGAGATCATAGATATCAACACTAAAATTTACGAAAATAAATAAAAATGATACCAGCGCTTTGGGTATGCCCAAAGCGCTGGTATCATGAGTTGGTCGTTAACGAAAAATATGTTTTATTAATTGATTATTATCTAAACTGTTAGATCTTGAACTAATCTTGATTACAAATAAAGTTTATTTGTTGATTAATACGCCAAAACACTTTTAAATTAACCTGTAGAGATGGGTTAATACCGATATTTCTCAAGATTAGGTGATACTAATATATTCACTTTCAAATATTATAATGTCTTAACTAATATGTCATTATTAACTAATATTTCACTGTAATTTGGACCTTAAAGTAACAGTAATAAGATCTGACACTGATACGGCAGGAAAATATCTTAACTAATATATCAGTATTAACTAATATTTCACTGTAATTTGAACCTTAAAACAACAGCATACTGCAGGAAATACGTCTGTCTCATTCGTACGTACGACGCGGCGTATCGTGAAAATATTTTAATATTTTCACGAATCCGAACTAGCGCCAATCTAGTGAATCCGAACTATTCCGAAGATCGAATGATATTATCCGATTCATTTTGGATACCCGTTACAGATATTAGGCGAATATGAAATATTAGCATATTACAGTTCGCCGGATTACTAATCCACGAATCCTTTCAATATTACTAATATCTTAGCGAATACTAATATATCAGTCACACCATTATTAACCAGTATCATAAACTGCAACCAACACATAACACACACAGCACGAATCAAAATGGCGGACTAAGTTCTTTTATTTTTCCCTAAGAGCGTATTTGAAAAAAGAATGCCAATTTGATATTATTCTGTACAATGTTTCGTTCGAAAACGATAAAATACCATAGAGTATTGTAGTAAAACTGGTAAATAGTGAAAATATTGTTTTTTTGGATGAAATTAGCGTTGGTTTATATCCAGTAGAGCTTGTATCTTTATTTTGGTCGAAGTTTTTGTTACTGTGATAGCGTCTTTCGATGGATAGCATTCTTGTTTCGCATGTTGAACTTGATAATAGGTTGGAAATATAATTGCATTATTTTTCTTAACACTTTCCCTTAATGTATTGTATTGCCATTTGTTTAGCTTAAGTGATAAAAATATCCCCAAAGCCTCATCCGGAGAAAAAGCAGGTTTAGTTTCTTTAACAGATACGCACCTTTTTACTTTTTTCACACCATGTGGATTCTTAATTAAATGTTCTAATATTTCAGCAATTTCCTCATTCCTATCTACTTTTAACTGCGCAAAATATGCATATTATATTTCGTTCGATGACAAATGAAAGTTTTCTGCTCGTATTTTTTTCTGTTTAGGACCTATTTCACAAAAAGGTAGTCTAGGGCTTTGTTCGGTGGAGACACTTGCACTGATAGAAACTTTTAATGGTGACACAAAATTGATAAAATACAAATGATATTTTTTTTCAAATCATAAGATAGCAAACAAGCAGATGGGTCTCCTGATGGAAAGAGTCAACCATCGCCTATGGACACCAAAGATATTGATGGTGCGTTGCTATCTTGTGGCGAGGTCTAATGCCACATGCATAAGTTTACCGGCTATCTTACCCTCCAAACCGGAACACGACAGTGACAAACACTGACGCTATTGCGGCAGGAATAGGCGGTGGTACCAGAGCCGGGCGAGATAATACAGAACTCTACCACCTAGTAGTCACGATGGCAGTGACTTGCATAGCCAATCGGTCGCCCTTTACGATCTGCCTGGCAGAACGGCAGTTGGTCTATTCTTCAAAGGAGCCCGGAACCAACACGATGATAAACAAACAAATAGAACAAACATTTACTTGTTTACAAAAAGTTAAGGCACCTCTGCTAGACCTGCACAAACTATGAATTACTGGTATTCTTTAGAAATGAATAAAATATATCTTACTAAACTAGCAAAAAGCAGAGCTTTGTAAGGGCTCGTAAAGTTATATTATCTAGTAATATTGTTAGGAAAGTATTTTTATGAGAATTACATATTTTAATGTATGGACTTTATCTAACCTAAAAAATCCAGCGTGTTTCGCCCAAACATTATATTCGCATCAAAGGCGTCGTCAGGTTGCCAAGCTGATCAAACTGATGCTCTATAGCTATTGCAGTCTATACGTCGTGAACCCTTGCCTTTATACAAGAGTACGATGCCCGTGCGCCGCCAGTCAAATATAAACATTTTGTGAAATAATCTCTTAATAAGTTCAAAAATTCTAATAAAAAATGTATCTTCTATAGATTTTAACTCGTTAGTTTTTTAATAGATGGCGTTAGTAGTAATAAGATTCTCATAAAAATTGTTTTATAAAATGGTATTTTTATGGTAGATAACATATCTAGACATGAATTCAAAGTACCACGTCGAAGCTCAAACCTAAAAGTGCGACACTTTTTCAGTAAAATGTTCCACAAAAGTGCATAGTTCGTCGCCTAGTGTATAATAATAAAATCTATTTCATTCATTTCTAAACAATACCAGTTTATTAAAATATTTACTGTGTGACACCTTATCATTAACTCGACGTCCATGATATCTATATCTTAAATCAATAAAAACTTTGATTACACTTTTAATAAGTAATAGTTTATGTGTAGAATTATGATCAGGCTGAGAAGCTAACCAAAATATTTTTCCACATCATAAAAATCACACATAAATTTAAATATATGTAGATAATAATGTAGTAAAATATTTAGGAATCATGCTAGACCAAAGATTATCGTGGCATCCTCAAATTGAATTGATATCTGGGAGGATCAGAAAACTTATTTGGATTTTTCGAAAATGAAGAGACGTTGTTGCATCCAATACACTTCTAAATAGAATCTATTTTGCGCTAGCTCAATCAATTATTTTCTATTGTATACCTGTATGGGGTGGTGCCACTAAAATTAAAATGTTGCAAGTAGAACGAGCCCAAAGAGCATTATTAAAAGTAATGCATTTCAAAACCAGTCGATTTTCCACAACTGAACTATACTCACTGTGCGAGTTACTATCAGTTAGAAAACTATATATACTTTATGTCATACAAAAAAGACATAGGTTGATTACATATGATAATAACCAAAAAGTTAAAACAAGGAAGGATGCTATTTTACAAAACTCAACGGTAAAAACACTTTTTGCCAATAGACAGTTCTTAAATCAGTCTACTATAATATATAACAAACTTAATAAGAAGTTAAATATTTATCCACTAACCATCTACAACCTTAAAGAGGTTTTAGTGGGCTGGCTTAAGTCACTGTCTTATGACGATGTTGAATCAATTATTTTTAGCAAGATAATATAAGAAAACTCTATTAACTGATGTATCTGTCTGTTAGAAACTGCTAGTCCTAAGATTAATGTAACACATGTACTTACAATTACCCATGCTGACATAACATACTCGTACACGCATACACACTCATATACACGTACAGACTCATACACATACATAAATACACACACGCAATAGGCACGTATATTACTTAATTTACACAAATGCTAATGATGTTCTGGAAGAGCGGTGTATCCTGACACAAGCATTTCTGCTTAAAAGGATGCGCCGGACAATGTAATATTATATAATCAGTGTAAAATAAGTTGAGAAATAAACATTTAAACATTTGTAAAAATATATTATCTAAGTCTTGCAAACACTTACCTGTATTGAAATCACCTAAATATTACTGCCATAAGTCATAACATCTACTATATGGTTAAAGAATTTATTGAATTTTATTAGAATTAATATAATAATTTACACATTTCAATATTAATTTACATTCCAAATTTTAGGTATGAACATATTTAAAAAAAACGTAGTATTTAAACTATTCATTTACAACGTTGCGGCCAACAAAGTCCGCATGCATCATAACACCTATACATAAAATGAATCATCATTGATGTTGCAATTAGTTGTATGACGTAACCACTACTTATTCATTAATTTGCAAATATTATACAACAATCAGATGTAATTTAACATGTTGAACATATTTTTACATACATTTTCCTTTATCACGGGAACATGAATGGATGCTAGTACTGATGATGTTAAAGTCCGAGTTGATTCATGTATATTCTGCCTTTCACACAAACATTAATTTTCTGCTTATTAACGGGCTAAAAATATTTAGGTCGGCATTATTGTCTAAAAACTGAAAGTGTAATTAGGACTACTAAAAATGTTTAATTAACTTATGATCAATTTGAATAATTCTTAAATCTTTTAATTAAGGCTCTTAGCAATAAAAATAAACAAAAAACCGAAGCCATCAGCAGAACTTAAAGGTACAATTATGCATGGAAATTATTGTTAAATTTGATAACTTGTATGTTGTTAAATCAAATTTATATTTAATAGTTATTTATTTTTGATATATTATATCAGTAGCTTAGGCAGAAGATGTGAAGCTATCAAGGTAGCGACCAAAAAAAACATCGACAACAACAAACACAAAATAACACTTACACAAACAGACAAACAGATGTCACTATTCTTAATGACGATTCCATTTTTTATTAACATTTAATACCTATTTAATTATATTATTACTGAAACTTATTAAAAATATACAAAAGGAATAAATACTGAAATTATTCATTATACAAATACTAGTCCCTATTATACTCTTTAGTGGCAATAAAAACAACTTTTAACAGTATTTGATAATATAAATAACAATTGTTAATTGTTAAAAAATTTAATACGAATTTTAATATGTTAATTATTGTCAAATGATCCATACCTAGGTACAATCAGTGTTGTGTGTTAGGGTTATACAGGTGACAGACATCATATCATATTTTATGTGGTAGAAGGAAATCGAGCTTTCTGATGACTGCAGATAGGTAAAAGACACAGGATATCATACTATGAAAACGTAAGAAATTACCATTACCTACTTACCAGAGAAAATGAAGGAATGACATTGTCACGCAATCTGACTACATCCAGTGTTTTATTAAAATTACTTTCCTTGAAATGAAGTGAGCAGACCAACCAGTTCTTATGTCGGGGATTGATATTTTCAATGCCAATGGCATCTAGTCATTTTCTGTGTAAATCTTCATTTCTGGGGAACCTAAAATTTAATGAAATTAAATATCGACAAATCTAATACCCCAACACTAGTCGTATTTTGTAGGAATCAAAAAAATTATGTTTACAAAGAAATCGTAAAATACACGAACATCTTTTATAAGTCAATATAAAAATACAACAATTTAGAATGGATATTATTTAAAATCAGCACGCTTTATCATAGGAGTTTGCGACATACCTGTGAAGCGTTATTAAAGGTGCATTTTTGTCCTTTTTTGCTCCACATTGCAAAATACAACACGAAGGCATGTTGACTAATAGTCTATTAACTTTCACGGAGAATATGGCACTTAATAAACTGATATCTACTTGGTAAATCGTATTTATCCGAAACTAAATTAATATTTTGACAAATCATGTACCTCTTATTTACGTACATAATATGGCGTCGATGACACGTTTATAGAATTGCCAATTACTTAACTTTTAATTTATACGAAAGTGAGCAAGACACAATATCGTTGTCTCTTTTTGCATATGCAAATTACCATTTGTTAAAAAGAGATAAAGAAATGTCGCTTAGTTCAATGTCGATTCTACCGATATTTGTATAACTAAAGTAGCTATAGAATGTTATTGCGCTTCTATATATTATTCATATTTCTATGTTTTACCAGTATAGTACCTCAGTATATAATATTAGTCTATGGCTTTTACTATTTATTTATATGAAGCATGAAGCTATTTTAATTTGTAATTATAGTAGGATAATTATATAGGTATTAATTTATTTACAGTTTCGCTAATCTACTTGGAGTCAACAGTACGATTTAATATTTTCGTAAGGATATTTTATAAATGTCTAACCGCCCGGCGAGTTCCTTGTATTTTTATTTATAATAATCTCTGATAATATAATGCGAATTAATTTTATTGTAAGTCTAATATTAGCGTCAATTGTAATTTCTGTTAATAGTGAACAAAATGTGCCCATAGTTATAACTACTTGGAATTTTGTGAATTCGACGATTGCTGGTTCGTACCTATTTACTTATATCTGTTCACTTATTAATTTCTTTTAATTAAAATAGTCTTACAAAACTAAAGAGAAATCAGCTGTGTCACTAAAGTGTTATCTATAAAATATTGTCTATATCACTAGCATAAAAATAATGTAGTTCTCTATAATAGTCTGTGCACATAAATATCAAAACTATTAAAGAATTATGCAAAACCATTGCAATCAATCTTGATCCTTAATTAAATTAGAATTAAATTTAAATTTTAAACACTGAAACACAAGTCTATAGAGGCTACTAAACAACAGAATTTACCTATTTAAGGTCATAGAAGCCAGTTAGGTCATAGTAGCACACATGAAGCTGTATTATATCTGGGGGCAACACTTCTAATACCTACTTGAAAGCAAATTTTAAATACTGCTGTCATTTTCTGAGGTCTTACCCTCTCTTTCGAATACAGCTGTATTAAAAGAGATGGTGAGACCTCATAGACAGATATAATGTAAATATGTGTTTCACTTTTACCTAATACTTAATGATAGCACCTGATATCTGTATGTAATATCTATAGTATTGTAACGGCGCCCAGCGTACTACGTGCCGGACGTGTTACTTAGGGGACGATATCCCTTTTTTATTCAGGGAATCCTTCTTTACACTCGCTTGGCAGCTTGAGGTACTAATGAGAAGCAGGATTTTCCAGGATTCTCTAATAAATAGACTTTCGTAATGTATCTTCTTTTATTTTCGTGGGACGTCTGTCCCTTGTCACATTACAAACTCGACTTACATTCTATTGTATAACTTTTTCTAAACAATTCCATTCTACATTCGAAAACAGACAAAGCTGCCAGTTTTTACGTAACACCATAAAGGTGTTATTATGTATATAAAATATGTATTTAGAAATAATACGCAACTGTACTTGATTGAGCTATGTAGCAAATCAGATTGTCAGATCTACCCACATAGTTTATTTTATTAATATAAACAAAGTAAAAATGTTAGGTTAATTTACATGACATACTTCCCCCTTAAGTAATTATTAACACTAAATAATATAAATAAAATTTAACTATATGTTAGCTCACATGCTTTAGATTACAGCAAGTAATTTTCATTAGGTCTCTCATAAGGAGTCTTTGAATATTTATAATGTTTATTTTTTATTTTTCCTGGCTGTGAGTTATCCGAGGTTCGAGGGATACCCAATATTTCATCCCAATTTTCTGTAGCCGGAATTTCAATAATATCTTGAGAACCCTCATGTTCCTCCACCCCATCATTATCCTCACTGTTAGAAGTATTTTTTTCTGATGGGGAGTTTATGACAAACCTATTATATTCATCCGTTTCCTGAGCCTCTGCTGATATCCTATTAGCTGATCTCTCACTCCCCCCTTCTGATGCTGGTGATCTAGCTTTGATCCTAATTATTTGGTCAATATGACGGTTAACTATAGTACCATTTTCTGTCTCTACCTTATAAGATGCAGGCCCACACTTTTCTATCACCCTTCCAGGTAACCATCTGGGGCCACCTGTATTGTAACAGCGATACATTACTTTCTGCTCTGTAAATGTCTCCCTGTTATTCTTTTTATTGTTATTATCAATTTGATCTTCCATTCTTTTATTTTGTATGTTGTCAGGATGGATAGTGTCCAATAAGGTTCTTAGATTTCTTTTCATTAATAATTCTGCCGGACTCTTATTAGTAGCCGTACAAGGTGTAACTCTTAGGCCTAATAATAAATTTGAAATTTTAAAATCCCATGCTATATTATCCATTTTCTTTAATTTGTCTTTAATTGTTTGGACCATTCGTTCAGCTAACCCATTTGTAGAGGGGTGGTAGGGAGCTGTTGTGATGTGACGAATATTGTTTGCTTTCAAAAAACTTTTAATTTCGTTGGAAACAAATGCCGTCCCATTATCAGATACTAAGATTTCACAAAGACCATGTGTAGCAAAAGTTTTTCTTAAAAGTTGTATTACTGTTGCAGAAGTGGTATTGTTGACCATAAACAATTCTGGCCAGCGTGAAAAGGAATCAACAATTATTAAAAAGTATTTATTATGATATGGTCCAGCAAAATCAATATGTAAACGTGACCATGGCCTTGTAGGAGTAATCCATTCATGAGTAGTTTTCTTAGGCATATGTCGATATTCTAAACATTTTGTACAATTACCTATAAGCGACTCAATATCCTCATTTAGGTTTGGGCACCACACATAGCTCCTGGCTAGTGCCTTTGATTGTACAATGCCAGTGTGTGTCTTATGCAATATTTTTAGAGCAACATCACGCAATTTTTCTGGCAGAACTACTCTGCACCCTAGTAGTATACAGCCTTCTTGAAGGGAAAGTTCAGATCTGTGGAGCCAAAATGGACGTAATCTGGTATCTGTTACTCTGGCTGGCCAACCTCTTTGGATGTAATGTGAAACATGTGAAAGTAACTCATCGTGCTTGGTTTCTGATGCAATACATTCTGCATCATAAGGAAAATCGTCAGGTTTTTCTGCCATCAATAAAACGTCATATATATCTTGCTCTTTCTCATCTGGTACAGGTTGTGGCCACCGACTCAGACTATCTGCATCACCAATTTCTGAACCTGGCTTGTATATGATTTTATAGTCATGTGCTGAAAGGGCTATCGCTATTCTAGTCAAGCGCGGTGATAACATGTTTGACATAGGCTTTCGAGGATCAAATATTCCTAGTAAAGGCTTGTGATCTGTTACTATCAGAAAATGTCTTCCCATTAGATAATTATGAAACTTAGTAATACCAAACATTATTGATGTAGCTTCTTTATCTAATTGTGAGTAGCGGCGTTCATGTGAATGTAACGTTCGAGATGCCATAGCTACTGGGAGTTCCTGACCATTTTCAAAACCATGTGACAGTACGGCCCCAACTCCATACTCTGAGCTGTCACAAGTTAAAATCAAAGGCTTTTTTATATCATAGTGAACTAAAGTTAGGTCAAATGTAATTGAGCGTTTAGCTTTATCGAATGCTTCTTGTTCCTTTTTGGTCCATGTCCATTGCCGAGATTTGTCTAATAATCTGTGTAATGGTTCTAATAAAGTTGCTTTATGTTTGATAAATCTTTCATAGAAATTATACAAACCAAGGAAAGCTTGTAGCTCCTTTTTATTCTTAGGTTCTGGTGTATTAACAATAGATTCTACTTTACTTCCAGAAGGATGAATCCCATCTGAATCTATTATGAAACCTAAAAATTCAACACGCTTGCTGGTAAATTTACATTTATTTTTATTAAGCCGTAAACCAGCTCTCTTGATGCGCTCCAGCACTGTATCAAGTCTTTGTTCCATTGTAATCTTAGTGTCACCGGACACGATAATATCATCGATTAGTACTGCAACACCTGGTATTCCAGCCAACAAGGACGTCATTAAACGTTGGAAAATTCCAGGGCAAGCTTTTACTCCAAAAGCTAAACGATGTACTGTATAAAGACCTTTACTAGTATTCAACGTTAATAGCCTAGATGTAGGGCCATCTACCACTACTTGTGTGTACGCTCTCTCCAAATCTAACGTTGTAAAGAACTTTCCACCTGCTATCGTGGCAAAAACTTCATTGGCACTTGGCATTGGAAATGTGTCTGACTCAGTTGCTTCATTGACAGTACTTCGATAGTCTCCACACAATCTGACATCCCCGTTCTTTTTAATTATTGGTACAACTGGCGTAGCCCATTGTGAAAATGAAACTGGACGTAGAACTCCCTCACTTACTAGTCTGTCTATTTCTTGTTCTACTCTCTCCTTAATAGCGTATGGAACCGGACGAGCCTTGAGAAATTTTGGCATCGCTCCAGGTTTTAAATTGATTGCCACTGGATGGCCACAGTAGGTACCAAGACCATCCTTAAAAACTTCTTTATGTTTATCTAATATTCTTTCTAATCTTAATGTATCTTCTTCTGATATAAAATTTATGTTAAGATTTATATTTAATAAACTGAGCCAGTCCCGACCCAATAAATTAGGGCCATTGCCATTAGCAACTATTATATGTGATTCATGAATTGTAATCTCTTTATATTGCATTGAGATTACGATTTGACCAAGTACATTAACTCGTGTTTCATTCCATGTATGTAAAGATACAGAGACGGGTTGTAAAGAGAGAAATGGTGCTTTTTTGTACAATGTATCCCAAGTTTTCTTGTTGATGATTGAATAACTGGCACCTGTATCCACTTGCATGCGAACAGGTATGCCAGCCAAGAACACCTCCACTTCATATGGTGCTACTCGACTTGAACTTTTTAAAGAATAAATCCCATTAAGATGATTGTCTTGTTCTTCTGTATAATTAATGTTATCATTTCTACTTTTTTTCTTTTTTAAACATATTCTCTCTAAATGTCCAATTTTTTTACAATATCGACATGTAGTATTTGCGAACCGACACTGTCCTCCATGCTGGTCACCACAGCGATAACAAAAGCGAATATTTGTTTTAGCTTTAACAGCATTTATATCCATTGGTTCGGTAGAGGATTGCCCATCATAATGTAATTCTGTGTTTAAATTTGAAACTGCTGATTCTTGTATCATCCGTACATCCCTGCAGGCACTTTCAGCTGATTTCATTGCATCTACTACATCTTGATAGCATAACTTGTCGCGTTTTAGTAACTCATACTGAAGTTGTTGATCACGCATGCCACACACTAAGCGATCACGTAACATTCGTTCTAAATCAACAAAATTGCACCCAGCACTAAGTTTTCGTAATTGGGCTATATAATCTGAAGCTGTTTCATTTCGATTTTGATCACGTTTGTAGAACTTGTATGACACTGATATTTCATTTGGTTTTGGAGAATAATGTTTAGTTAAGATGTTTTCAATTTCCATATAAGTCACTTCCGAAGCATTTCTTGGTGTAATTAATGCCAGTAAAGTCTCGAACACGCGCGAACCACACACCGTGAAAAAATTCGCACGTTTTGCGGCATCTAATATGACGCCATTAGCTTCAAAACAAAATTTTAAGCGTTCCAGATAAATGTCCCAACTATTTGTTTGGGGATCAAATTCTTGAAATTTGATAGCTTTAGTGTCCATTTTAATCACTTTTAGCACTCGTCGCCACTATTATGTATATAAAATATGTATTTAGAAATAATACGCAACTGTACTTGATTGAGCTATGTAGCAAATCAGATTGTCAGATCTACCCACATAGTTTATTTTATTAATATAAACAAAGTAAAAATGTTAGGTTAATTTACATGACAGGTGTTACATCAGCTACCCCCCAAGGTGGGAGCAGCTGAAACTGGTGGGGCATTTGTCTCCCTTCATATGGCCTACCTATCCCTAACCTGATTGCCCTACCTACGAGGGGAAGGTACATTTTGGTGGGACTGTCTTTTCCTAAAAGATAGTTTGCCCCATGTGTGGTTCTGTTCATCATCACCACACCATGGCACAAACTTTGGTCTCCCAAAACCCCTGTAAAAGACAGACCACAGTCCCCTCACCTAACCTATCCTACCGCAAACATTTTTTATTTTATTACATTTTAGCCTGAAGGGCTCTAGCTGTATAAGAGATAATAAGAGATGGAAAGGCATAACAATTCAAACTTCTTTTCTTTGGTGGACCAAAAGAAAAAAGATTGAAGTATTACTTCCTCTCAACATCGAGCTCGCCCCAATATATAGACCACGATCATAAATATTCCTTACTCTGAACCATATCAATACCATCATTATATTGTCTCCCATGACTATCTGAGTTCATGTATATCCCATACAGATATCCTTTGTGTCGACTATGTCGTACTACAAAGTTGAACTCCCCTTCAAAAGACTTTCAACTCCTTAACCCATACTGACTCTTTCGACCTCATACTAAGGCGGCTCAGTCCCTAATATACATTATACCCCATAAGACTTTATTATTGAACGGAAGAACTTGAGAGGAATACATTGCTATTGGAAATAAGACATTTCTTCATTTAATATTCTTTTGGTCATCTTTTTTCTTTTTGGCTTCGGTCCATCATCACAGCATTGGTTGAGCCCCATCATATTACATGAAACAAATACCAGTATTAGTATTCTCATATATAAGCCCAAACAAAAGTAATGGTCTAACATGTAACAATTATTTATTACAATGAATGACTATAAGTACACTATATATTTTTTACATACGTACATGAAATGCCTTCAACCTATTTATATGTACAATATCTCTATATCTCCTATTGCTTAACTTCGTAATTACATAATTTACATTAGATATTCTTTCCACTATTCTGAACGGCCCTTTATATAACCTACATAATTTCAAACTCCTATTGTCCACCCGTCTTGGCGTATAAACTAATACTAATTGTCCCGGTGAAAAGTCCTTTACTTTAGCCCTTTTGTCAAAATATCTCTTTTGCCTAACTTGTGCCCTTCTAATATTTTGTATTGCCTTCCGGACTAACGTACTTTGTAAATTATGTCTCTCGGCATAATTTACTTCTCGGCTTTGACTATTCCTATTTACCCCCATGTCGCTTTGGAATATCGGTTCCCTAGCGTACATCATCATATATGGTGAAACTTTAGTGGTTGATTGTTTGCTAGTGTTATATGAATGACAAACTAATGGCACAAATCTACACCCTTCATCACATTTTACAACAACATTTTCACTCTTTCGCGTGTCCGCGCACCCCTTTTTCATATCATTTTTACCTCTATATAATTCGTATGAATTATTGCGATCACTCTTATTTTCTCTGGAATTAAACATATTAGTCTTTATATTTTCCTTCGTATTCATTTTTGACGTCGCAGTCAATGAATACGAAGACTTTATGTCAGCTCGTTTTATAATATTACATATATTGCGCATGTCGTTATGGCAACTATCTCTATTATTTGCAAACTGTCTAAAGCTATTTAAATTAAAATTTACAAAAAACCTTTTATCTATACACAAATAACCCTTTTTACAGTAAATAACTACATCATATTTATTAAGGAAATCCTGCCCCAGGATCATTTCATACCCAATATTATTTACAATCACCATGTCGTTGGGGAAGACCCTTGCATTAATGAGGAGATTTACTCTCGCCTCACCAACGACTTTTAGTGTAGTCCCTGTAACAGATTGAATTTTATCTCTGCTATATGGAACACTGGCTCCATACGGCAGATTTAATTTTTTCGCTAAACTCGCGGATATACATGAGACACTTGCCCCCATGTCTATTAAAGCGAGACATTCCTGTCCCCTAACACATAAACGAATACATGGATTTTTTACACCTGATATTTTTTCCTCTTGTTTGGCTTGAAGTGGTGCGGGCGTAACTGCTTCGCACATATTGACGCGATGGCCCACGCCATCCGTGTGTTGTCGTGACTTCGGACCGCTTCTGAAAGAACTTTGTGTACATAAGGCTGTCTTTTTATATTGAGGCGTACGAAAAACTTCCGTCGGTTTTTGGTGATCTTGTTGTGAACACACGGGCGTACCAGGGAGAACGTTTGTTTCCTTCCCATACAAATATTTCTGTGACAACCCAACTGGTGGCTGCAATGGAAGGTCAACCGTGGAATGCGGTTTTCCTCCAAATAATTCGTTATACTGCCTTATCGTGTCACGCAGCTCCTCCCATGACTTATATAATTGCAATCCAAACTTTTCCTTAAACGAGGGCAATATCGTTTTAAGGAATTGTTTTATGAAAATTACTTCTGAAATTTCAGCTTTGGTTGCGGTGTCGCTGAGCCTGTAAAAATAGGTTAATAGTTCCTCATCACGGCCTTGCTTAGATACATAAAATCGTTCCACATAATTTATTGAAACGGGGAATTCGTTTTCAATTTTACTACATAATTCATCGAAATTGGCCGTGTCGGTATATATCATTTTATAAAATGCTAATGCCGGACCGTCGAGATATAGTCCCAGCAGTAACGGTAGGCTCTCCATATCCCATTTGTTTATCGCCGCGACCGTTCTGAAATCTTTAATAAACTCAGCGAACGCCAAGTTTTGCGTTCCGTTGAAGCGCTTGATGGCCTCCATCACAACTCTTACCCTCTGACACCAATACTTAGCCCTCCTGGTTTTTCTAGCGTGGTGATTGCGCGTAGCGCCTGAACGTGGTGACTTCCGTAGCCACTTCACACAGCGACTTCCCGCAGCGACTTCCCGCAGCGACTTCACACAGCAACTGCACACAGCAACTGCACACCGCGACTGCACGGCGCCTCCGCCAACTTGTAACGGCGCCCAGCGTACTACGTGCCGGACGTGTTACTTAGGGGACGATATCCCTTTTTTATTCAGGGAATCCTTCTTTACACTCGCTTGGCAGCTTGAGGTACTAATGAGAAGCAGGATTTTCCAGGATTCTCTAATAAATAGACTTTCGTAATGTATCTTCTTTTATTTTCGTGGGACGTCTGTCCCTTGTCACATTACAAACTCGACTTACATTCTATTGTATAACTTTTTCTAAACAATTCCATTCTACATTCGAAAACAGACAAAGCTGCCAGTTTTTACGTAACACCATAAAGGTGTTACAGTATCCTATCTGTTGCCTATGACTTCGTTCACATGATCCAACTATATTACTCGTGTATGATGCAGCTTTACCTATATTAGTGTTTTTTCCTCAATTACCCAGCCGTTTTTGAGTTTATCCACTAAAACAAACAAATCTTACCTGACCATAATATTAGTATAGGCAAAAGAGTACCTATATCATCTATATTAATTAATTGGTCTATATTAATATTATAAATGTGAAAGTTTGGATGTTTGGATGGATGGATGTATATTTTGTACACAATTTAATTTAATTTTAATTAAAAATAAAATTAAATTTGAGTGGTGCAGATGTAGATAAAGTAGACTTCTTGCTAAGCTTCTAGTTCGCTCTGAATATTGCACGATTCACGTTGCAGTAGTCAATTATAGGTATCAGCAAAAAAAGGTATGGAGTGATGGCAGGGGCCACCCCGCTCCCCCACTACCACACATATCTCACCTGTGCTTGCTTTGCTAGAATGCATTCAGTGTTCCACGGAATTGCACACACATTCTTGTTATCATAGTGAAGTATAAAATAAAATAACACTCAAACATGCATGTCGTGTTGTTTGAGTGTTTTTTTACTTTTGTTATATTTTTATATTATTTTTGTTACCTTTTTTATATACTTGCCTTTTTTTGTCATTTCTTTGATAACAAAAGCTGAAAATTGCTAACTAGAATATAGTGTTACATAAGCAAGCAAACAAAACGTTGTATATAGTATTACAATGCAGAGAGAAGCAGATGAAAACATTTAAAGAAACATTAAACATGTGTAAAAAGAGTTACAGTAGATACAGTATTTTCAACGAATATGGTGTGTAGAATTAAATTTTAGGAGAAAAGGCAGATCATTTGTAAAATGAGTTGGATGTGGTCACAACACATGACAGCTCCACATCACAATCATGGGGTAATAGTTCTAAAGGACTCAAAATAAATGTCAAATGGGCTAGGAGTTGTCATTGTATCTTCCAATTCCAGAGCCGGTTTAGTATCCAATGCTTTGCTGGGATAAATAAAAAATGGATACAAATGCAGTTGATTCAGATTATCATTCCCAGATCTATTGTAGTAGTTGACAATAGGTCCTACCACAAAAGTTCTATAAATCCTTCCATAATAATCATTAGTTTCTATCAATCCTACCATAAAAGAGTGTGTGACAGTCAGAAGCAGACAGTGAGAATGAGACAGCAGAAAGTACCAACTTTTACCATAAATTAGACAACAGCGACGATGATAGTGAAGTTATGCCATGTTCTAGCTTATCTTCGTCCTAAATCTTTTTTGCAGGTGTAAAAAAAAAGGTATTAAAAAAATATAATATTAAATATTTATTTTTCAATAAGAAACTGTATTTTACTGGTTAATTCTCCACATGTTTATTGGGCATAGTTAATGAGTGATGAATGTCATAACATTATATAGGTTTTAACATGTTAAAATATTAGAGATTTACGGCCAGTTTCCAAAACAAAAATTATTTTTAACAAGCAATTAATTAACCTGTTAAACACAAATTAATTGCTTGTTAAAATTAATTTGAGTTTTGGAAACCGGCCGTTAAATATGTGTCTGTATGAAGCAACTTCAAAGCGGACCTAGAAGTTTGATGTAATTTGTAACTCTGTACTCATGGACAAGTCTTGTAGTATTAGAGAAATAATTTTATAGCTGAAAATGCTGACCATCATAGCAATGGAATATTTAATCTGTTTTAGCTTGGAAAGTACTGAAATATGGTGGGTCATCATTGGACGCTATTGAAAAAGGAACATCTCTGTGTGAGGACCAGCAATGTGATGGTACCGTTGGCTATGGAGGAAGTCCAGATGAACACGGGGAAACTACCCTGGATGCAATGGTTATGGATGGGTAAATATTATTGTTATAACAGCATATTATTATTCTTTTGGTAAACCTTCTTAACTTTCAATTTTTTAATATTGTAGGATAGCAAACAAGCAAGTGGCTCTTCTAATGAAAATATGCCACCATCGCCTATAAAAACCAAAGATGTAAATGTGGATTGTGAATTGCTATCTATCTGTAGTAATATTACGAATATCTGAATTGTTATGGATGAACTATCAATACTGGATTTAACAGTACATTGAAAATATTTTTAAGTAACAATTTATCAAGCAGTTAGATTTATAAACAAAAACCAAATGCTAATTATTAATGGTGTTTTTGTTTACTTTGTAAGGGAAATCAAATATTTTTTTAAGGAGTGTGTGTTGTTGTTATTTGTATATGAATCTTTACAAACACTGGATTTGTAGGTGTCGGCGATCAGTGATAGCCTCACACCTGAAAAGGTTTTGCAAAAAAATTACACATAAAATTTTTTTATAGTATAAGATAGCAAACAAGAAAACAAGACCCATCTGGGGTCTTCTGATGGAAAGAGTCAACCATCGCCTATAGACACCAAAGATGTTAATGGTGCATTGCTATATTGTGGTGAGGTCTTATGGCACATGCATAAGTTTACCGGCTACCTTACCCTCCAAACCGGAACACAACAGTGACTAGCACTGACGCTATTGCGGTAGGAATAGGTAAGGCGGTGGTACCAGACCCGGGCGAGACAATGTAGAACTCTTCCACATAGTAGCCACGATGGTAGTGACTCGCATAACCAATCGGTCACCTTTTACAACCTGCCTGGCAGAATGGCAGTCGGCCTATTCTTCAAAGGAGCCCTGGACCAACACGGGCAAAATAATAATAATCTATACATATAATAAAATCGTAGGAAAGTCAAAACTGTATACTGAATATTTTTTTAAAAGAATACTTGGGGCGTGATCTACAATCGATATTGAAGCCAAAAATATAGTTTTTAGAAATATTGTCTGTTTGTCTGTATGTATATCCAGGATAAACTCAAAAAGTTCTGCATGGATTTACTTCAAATTTTGTATGAATATTACTAAAAGGTCGGGTCAACATATAGGCTACATATTATCACACTATTACCTACCGGGGAGGAGCTATGCGGAGTAAACGAAGCCCGCGCGGACGAAGTCGCAGGCAACAGCTAGTAATAATATATGCTTGAGTGGTATTTATCCAAAATTAAACATTTAATGACCAATAAAACTGTACATCAGGCTCTTTCATTTTGTTGTTTCACTTCTGACTGGGAAATTAAAAAGGCCTTGCAAATATGATGTTGCTTACATTCAAAATTTGGTCACTTCTTACAAAGTTGTTAAAAGTGTGCCAGTATATTAGTTTTATTGATAAGACGAAACAATTAATGGTTTCTGTTTGAAATTAAAGTGCTTAGCATGTTTTAAAATACGTATTGTATTAGTAAATGCCTTGAAAGGTGAACACAATATTTTTCACTAGTCGACAAACTGGTGACATGTATAATTTATAAATTATTATACTCTCAAACTTTGTAGCTTGTTGAAACTTCATCTTTATTTTAAAACATTAGATACTTCTACAGTTGCACAATTCACACACTATATACCTATTTACATTTTACTGTATCATGAGGCTGATGAATATATAGTTTTTAATAATCATGAATCCTGGTAAATGTGAGCATCCACTGATATTCAATTCATTCTACCAAACCTGCAAAGAAGTCATCATGACAATAAATTTTTAAGATAATATTATTAACTACTAGCTGTACCCGCCTTCGTTCGCGTTTGGCCATCCTTGCAGAGTAATTATTAATTAATTAGTAATTGACTACAGTATTTCTCTCTCTCTCTCTCTCTCTCTCTCTCTCTCTCTTATAAATGTAAAAAAGAGACTTTTTTTAATCCCAAATAAATCGTTTATTTTGATCCAATTTCCAGTATTTGGCACAGTTTTTTAGAGGGAAACTAATTTGATTTTTATATCAATCGGTATATAAACCTGAAAGTTATTTAAACAATATGTAGTAAGTTTACTTTATACCGACCGATTGATATAAAAATCGAAAGTCTAATTCAATTTTTATATCAATTGGTATATAAACCTGAAAGTTATTTAAACAATATGTAGTAAGTTTACTGTAAACAACGTAATTTTATTGTTTGAAAAGCTGTAACTTTTGAAAATTTGATTCGATTTTGATTTTTGAAACGGCATTCAATGTAGTTTTTAGTAAGTACTAAAATATTGCAGAAGATTAAAAATGATTAGTTAAAAAATTTCGAAATTATGCCAAAATTTTTTTGCAAAATTTTTCGTCAACTATAAACTCCCGAACGGATAAATAAATTTTGATGCAATTTATGCATTGGTCGCAGTTGGATGTAAAGCTGATTAAATTTTGTACTCTATCGGTACATTAATCTGGAAATTGTATTAAAAATACTGTTTCGCCAAAAACTTATGTGAGGTTTTTTAAAAATTTCTCACAATCTCCTTGACTGAAGTCTAAATTGAGTGGAATCCAATCGAATACTATTAACCGCGTTTCGATCGGTCAAGCCGTTCAAAGTTATGAGATGTTTACATACACACATACACATACACATACACATTCACATACACATACACATACACATACACATACACATACGCATAAGCATACGCATACGCATACGCATACGCATACGCATACGCATACGCATACGCATACGCATACGCATACGCCTACGCTTACGCTTACGCCTACGCATACGCATACGCATACGCATACGCCTACGCCTACGCCTACGCCTACGCATACGCCTACGCATACGCATACGCATACGCATACGCATACGCATACGCATACGCATACGCATACGCATACGCATACGCATACGCATACGCATACGCCTACGCATACGCCTACGCATACGCATACGCATACGCCTACGCATACGCATACGCATACGCCTACGCATACGCATTCGCATACGCATACGCATGCGCATACGCATACGCATACACACACATACGCATATGCACACACACACACACACGTCATCATGAAAGTAGTCGAAAATGGTTCTTAGGTCCTCAAAACGTGGAGATATGGTGAACACTCGATTTTTGTAAGTCGGGGTAAAATCAGTAACTTACTTATCTAGACACGTAGCGGGAAGTTAAAAATATATACCTAGTTAGAAAGATGAAAGTTATTTATTCAGTTTTATTTTTTTGAATCATTTTTATTTAAGGCACTTTTTGTAGCGGGATGTTTAAAAATAAATTAATTAACACATGGCTTTGTAGTTTTTTATTAACAAAAACCAAAATAACTTTTGACTAAGAAGCTTATCTTTGTTCATTTAAAACGATTTGCAGTAAAAAAATCTTGTTGCACTTTTCATAAATTTATTATTATTTTTAAATCTCTAAAAGATTTAATGTAAATTTGTATCATTTTCAATAAGCAAGATGAGCAGTCAAGGGTTTTTTTAATTAATAACAAACTACTCTTCTCGTGGTCTTGGGATAGCCTATTCGGCTCCCGATATGTGGTCCCGGTTTCGATCCCCGGATCGGGCAAACGTGTTATTGAGATATTTTCAAGGATTTTCTCGAAAATCTAAAATCTCAGTAGCAACTCGGAGACTGGCGGACCACTCCCGTGCCTCGAATGAGCAGGTAAAACTTTCGGTCCCAGTTATCGCTAAAAATAGTCGATAATCGTTATCGTGTCGGTATATGCGGCGATGAGGATTACCATTTATATCACCAACCGACAAACCGGTGAGTCGCGGTGAAACGGAAAGTCTATAGACGTTCGATCTACTCTGCCTACCCCGCAAGGGAACCGGGAGTGATGATACTTCAATAAAAAAACAACAAAGTCACGTATTTTTTTTTCACATTTTTGATTTTCGATTCTCACAAATAAAGGAAAGTTAAGTAACCTTTTATTGAATTTGTTTTGATGAAGTTATCTTGGCTAAAGTTTTTTCTGTAAGATGTTGATCTTATCCAGGACTGAAGTTATAAGTACATGTTCGTATATTCTACTTAACAATTTTTTAAAAAGTATTTTGGAGTCTGAGTACACTAAGTAGTTTAGGCACTCCAACATCTACACTTCGCAGAAGTTTCATTCATTTTCTAAGAATTTTGAAATATTCACCGTGTTGTTTAGTGGTCCGGTGTCTTTTCAAAGAATTTTGAAATATTCACCGTGTTGTTTAGTGGTCCGGTGTCATCGTTGACCATATGAGGTCCCGGGTTCGCTTCCCGGGTCGGGCAAAACAAAACGTGTTTTTAACTTTTCTGATAAAACAACGTTGCCCGGGATTGAAAAGGGCCCGGTTGGCAATTGGCTTGCCACCTATCACATTGTGTGAGATGGTATATACGGCTAATCGTGGGTACACTTCTTGTACCTCTGCCTATGTATTCCGGGTATTTACGGTTAGATACTTTTTTTTACCCTTTTTTACGTTAGGCAATGTAAAAACAAAATAGTGAATTTTCCCAATAGCCTATCCTTACGTAAAATTTTATAAAGAACAAATGCATATTTTTGAGATATTGGCAAAAAACTGAAAAATGACCTGTTTTATTTTCAAATATATTATAATAATTATTCTTATATAAATAAATAAAATGTTTAGGTTTACATTTTACACATATTTTACTCATTTTTAGGCTAGTAAAATTGCATTTATAACATTTTAATAAAACAGTATATATTTAAACTGATCTCTCGGGTTATATCCATTATACAAACACATTGAAATGAAACACTAACTTATAATGAGCCGTGCGTCCAAAGGTTTTGTATACAATCCGGTTGTCACGTTCAACTGGACTTACCACCCGGAAACCGTTGAAATTTGTGATGTCTCTAACTTCTAAATTATAAAATTGATGACTTTGAAATTTTTAAGGGATAATCTTTATAGTACTTACTTTTGAACAAAAAAATAATAAATGATTTCGGACTGCAGGTTAATGAATTAAAGCTAAATATATGTTTTTATTTTCATCCCCTATTCTACGGGAACGGTATTGAATTTTGGGATAAAAAGTATCCTATAACCTTCTTCGGAGTATGAATTTTAACCATGCTAAATTTCATTTGAATCCGTTCAGTAGATTCGGCGTGATGCGCGGCCTTGATACATACAGACAGACAGACAGACAAAAATTTAAAAAAATACATTTTTCGCTTCAGTGTCGATTAAAGAGAATCTTCCAAGAAAAATTTAAAATATCTTCAATGTACAGAATTCGACCTCTTACAGTTTTATTATATGTATATAGATAGATTAGTTGCACTTTGCACTGCATTATAAAAGTTTTTAGCATACACTATAACTTTTTCTTATCTCGGATCTGGAAAGTATCCTACTAATACATTACAAATAAAATGATCTAATACATTTCCTATGATTGAGTAAAACACATTTAAATTTGGCATCTATTATATTAGTGAGATTATTTTTACAGGAGAACTATGAATGTTGGGGCAGTGGGTGCATTAAGGAGGATAAAACATGCTGCATCTGTAGCTAGACATGTATTAGAACATACAAAACATTCCATCCTCGTTGGAGAATTGGCTACTGAATTCGCAGTGGAAATGGGTTTTGTGGAGGAACCACTAACCACACCTAGTTCTAAAAGATTGTGGCTAAAGTGGTATTACAAAGACCACTGTTCACCTAATTTTTGGATGGTAAGTAAATGTTTAGAATCCCATCTCTTCTAGTATTTGTAAAAGAAAGTGTATATGTTAATGTATGTCTAAGTGACAAATTTATTTGATTTTAGCATAAAAATAATTTATGAGTTATAAAAAATTAAGTAAATTTTAATTCAAATATATTGTAATAATAATAGTGGAAATTGTAAGACTGTAAATTGGCCTCCATCTATTCCTATATGTATTACCATTTATTTTAGAAAATGTTTGTATTTCGTGTTTCAACAGATTGTAGTTAGTATCTAAACTTGCGCACCACGAATTTTACTCAATGGGTATTTTTGCGTTTTTATGTGGTTCTAATAGAGACATAGTGGTGTTCCTCATTATTTATTGTCATGATAAATGATGATGTCTTTGTGCGCCTAAAAATGAAAGCATAAAACAATAACAATCTTATGTTTTGTAGTAGAATCTTAACCATTTTGAATCCTGTAGATTAATAAACGTTGACAAGCTCACAAATACAAAACTACACACACACACACACACACACACACACACACACACACACACACACACACACACACACACACACACACACACACACACACACACACACACACACACACACACACACACACACACACACACACACACACACACACACACACACACACACACACACACACACACACACACACACACACACACACACACACACACACACACACACACACACACACACACACACACACACACACACACACACACACACACACACACACACACACACACACACACACACACACACACACACACACACACACACACACACACACACACACACACACACACACACACACACACACACACACACACACACACACACACACACACACACACACACACACACACACACACACACACACACACACACACACACACACACACACACACACACACACACACACACACACACACACACACACACACACACACACACACACACACACACACACACACACACACACACACACACACACACACACACACACACACACACACACACACACACACACACACACACACACACACACACACACACACACACACACACACACACACACACACACACACACACACACACACACACACACACACACACACACACACACACACACACACACACACACACACACACACACACACACACACACACACACACACACACACACACACACACACACACACACACACACACACACACACACACACACACACACACACACACACACACACACACACACACACACACACACACACACACACACACACACACACACACACACACACACACACACACACACACACACACACACACACACACACACACACACACACACACACACACACACACACACACACACACACACACACACACACACACACACACACACACACACACACACACACACACACACACACACACACACACACACACACACACACACACACACACACACACACACACACACACACACACACACACACACACACACACACACACACACACACACACACACACACACACACACACACACACACACACACACACACACACACACACACACACACACACACACACACACACACACACACACACACACACACACACACACACACACACACACACACACACACACACACACACCACACACACACACACACACACACACACACACACACACACACACACACACACACACACACACACACACACACACACACACACACACACACACACACACACACACACACACACACACACACACACACACACACACACACACACACACACACACACACACACACACACACACACACACACACACACACCACACACACACACACACACACACACACACACACACACACACACACACACACACACACACACACACACACACACACACACACACACACACACACACACACACACACACACACACACACACACACACACACACACACACACACACACACACACACACACACACACACACACACACACACACACACACACACACACACACACACACACACACACACACACACACACACACACACACACACACACACACACACACACACACACACACACACACACACACACACACACACACACACACACACACACACACACACACACACACACACACACACACACACACACACACACACACACACACACACACACACACACACACACACACACACACACACACACACACACACACACACACACACACACACACACACACACACACACACACACACACACACACACACACACACACACACACACACACACACACACACACACACACACACACACACACACACACACACACACACACACACACACACACACACACACACACACACACACACACACACACACACACACACACACACACACACACACACACACACACACACACACACACACACACACACACACACACACACACACACACACACACACACACACACACACACACACACACACACACACACACACACACACACACACACACACACACACACACACACACACACACACACACACACACACACACACACACACACACACACACACACACACACACACACACACACACACACACACACACACACACACACACACACACACACACACACACACACACACACACACACACACACACACACACACACACACACACACACACACACACACACACACACACACACACACACACACACACACACACACACACACACACACACACACACACACACACACACACACACACACACACACACACACACACACACACACACACACACACACACACACACACACACACACACACACACACACACACACACACACACACACACACACACACACACACACACACACACACACACACACACACACACACACACACACACACACACACACACACACACACACACACACACACACACACACACACACACACACACACACACACACACACACACACACACACACACACACACACACACACACACACACACACACACACACACACACACACACACACACACACACACACACACACACACACACACACACACACACACACACACACACACACACACACACACACACACACACACACACACACACACACACACACACACACACACACACTTGAACATCTTCGTAAATCGCCACTCGCCAGCAGATCAGTTTTTTATAGGATGCACTTCGGTGAGTGTGCGAAAGCTCTCTTCGAACTTATTACCATCTTTACACTGTGGATATACCAAAAAAATCTAACAAAACGGTTTGACAACTCTTTTTTGATTCGAGTCATCAAGGTTTAGAACAACCTGCCTGGGTCTATTTTTCCTGACAAGTATAGTCCTGTAACCTTTAAAAGTAGAGAGAATAGGTTTCTTTTGGATGGGGTGTACGACTTTTGTCTTCATCCACACTCCATCAGGTGAGATGGAAGACAAACGCTTATTCCAGTAAAATTAAAATAAAGGTATTTTATCGGATAACAAGGTCTGTTATTTTAAAGTCTAAATAACATGGTGTCTGTGATACTACTCTCTAATCCAAAAACACCTTGCAAAATGTTTGATGGATTACCACTGGTCCGCTGTACAATATTTTGATATTGTTACGAATAATCTAGAAGCGTGTAGAGTTGGAGCGCGCGCGCGCTAATTTTCTAGAAATAAAGGAAAGAGATAGCTACTCCTATTGACAAATAAATAGTTGACCTGGGCTATGCCATAACGGACTCTGTGGGATATGGCATAAGGTTGAAAGTAGCGTGTACTAGGATTTATGACTCATAACATGTTTACGATAAGAAGTGATTCATTGTTTCCCGATACATTTAGATTTTTCTGGATCCAGCTTGGACTTTCTCCTGCCTATAAAAACAGAGGTGTTGACAAACACAAGGCAGTTTTTATCAAGCGATCGAAAGCGATACATCAAGTGACCAAGTGCGAAGTGAGAAGTGTTTTATTGTGTAGTGTTCTAAGTCCAGTGATAGTATAGTGAGTGACTAGCAAGTAGAGTGTATTTTAGTATTACGTTGTGTTGTGTTGTGTAAATACACGGATTTAATATAAGTGGTGATTTCCTACAATCACGAACCCGAGTACGTAACAACTGGTGTCGGAAGTGAAATTGAGAAATGCCACTGATTCCGAAGGAAGGTGTTACCACCAGGTCTCAGGCGGAGACAAAGAGGGTGTCAGAGGACACTGAGATGCGTGCAGGTGAGGAACCCGTAAGTGTTGCCAGCACATCGTTAGCATCGAGCTCAGCCCCTGCTGATCTTTCTGTCATACTGGCAGCTATTCAGCAACAGCGACAGGAACAGCAACAGCAACAACAAAAACTGCAAGAACAACTTCAACAACAACAGCAACTACAGGAACAGCATCAACAAACACTGCGTGAATAACTTCAGCAACAACAGCAGCTACGGGAACAGATCAAGGAACATTTATCTGGGTTTGATGATAAATTGACGGTTATCCTGGCGCAACAAGACCAGCTTAAAAGTGACGTGGGCCTCGTCAAGCGCGATGTGAAGGGTGTTGAGAAGAGGGTTGACCAGTTGGAGGCGAACTGCGATAAAATAAGTGTGAATATGGAACAACTTGAGAAAGAATTTATGAAAATGAAGATCACTGGTGTTAAATCAGGTGTTGCCATTAATAGTTGTTCTCACCAGGTAGGTCCTCGGGTAAAGGTACCCACTTATGACGGTCTTACGTCATGGAGTGCGTACCGCACTCAGTTTGAAATAGCAGCGAAGGCCAGTGGTTGGACAGATGAACATTGCCTAACAGCTCTGAGCACGGCGTCACGGGGACAGGCGCTCTCTGTGTTGGATGCAATGCCTAAAGAATATCAGTTCGCTGATTTGATGGAGGCATTGGAAGCTCGCTACGGTGAGCGTCACTTGGAGCATGTGTTCCGTGCCCAATTAAAGGACCGTGTACAGAGGAGCGGCGAGGGACTTCAACAATGGGCCGTGGAAATTGAGAAGCTTGTAAGGAAGGAGTATCCTTCAGCCGACGCTAACACAGTTAATAACACCATCGTCCAGGCGTTTATTGATGGAATTAGAGACCTGGAAGTGCGTGCTGCTGTTTGCCTTCAGCACCACGTGACAATGAAGGAGGCTTTGGCTCATGTGCTGGAGGTTGAAGCTGTTCGCCACGAACATCCAGCACATAAGGTACGCGAGGTTACAGAAGTTGTGGCTCAATCAAAGGAAGTGGAACCTAGAAGATTGGGCCCCATGTGCTATGCCTGCGGTAAACATGGGCACATCCGGATTAACTGTCCCGGCAAGTCTACAAGAGCAATGAATTGGCGACGGCAAGAGGCAGGTTCCTCAGTAGCTGAAGAGAACAGGCAGGTCAACCAGCCTGTTAATCCAGCCCAGGGAAACGAGTAACAGCCAGGATTAAGGGGCGGGTGCTGGCTGATCGAAAAACAGCCCCAAAAGTTGTCATATTCTAGGTGTGCGACGGCAACAGTTTATCCATTAAGGGACTGATTAATGGCAAGAACTGCAGCTTAACGCTGGACATTGGAGCTACGCGAACTGTGGTGCGACCAGAAATAGCTGACAATGGCAACCTGAGATTGAGGAATTTTGGGAAAAGCAAGCTTCTGTCTGTCACAGGTCAGCCAATACCCGTCTTCGGTGAAGCATCTGTAGTGATGCAAATAGGCGACGAGTATTACACTCACAACGTCGTAGTGGCCGATATTATGGATGACTGTGTACTTGGTTTAGACTTCATGAAGAAGAATGCCTGCAAGATTGATTGCAAGACAGGTGTTTTCGTATGTGGGCTAGTAGAAATTTTCATGGATGGGGGATCAAAAGGAAAGGTAACAGTGGCTAGAAGAACCATCTTACCTTCAAGATCGAAGACATTGGTACGCGTGAAGTTACCAGCCAGTTACAAAGGCCGGGGTAATAGGAGTGTGTTAATTGAGGACAATGGAGCAATTCCACACTGTATTACGGGCCGAAGTTTAGTTTGTGACAAGGGCTTGGCAGCGGTGCAGATAGTCAACCTAAGTGACAGTGATGTAGTGCTTAAAGCAGGCGATGTTGTAGGACAAAGTGATGAAGTTATGACGTTAAGGAAACTGACATTAACAGGAAGTACAGCATCAAGAGACGTACCTCAGGAACTCAAGGATTTGGTGAACAAGTGCAGCTACCTTACCACGTCACAACGGCAGCAGGCTAAGGATCTACTTTCACGTTATGCCAACATTTTTTCTAAGACTGATAGAGATATAGGCAGAACATCTGTAGTCAAACATAAGATTGACACTGGAAATGTGCAGCCTATAAAGCAGAAAGCTAGACGTGTCCCTATAGCCAAAGAGAAGGAGGTACAGGAGATGATAGATGAAATGAGAAGAAGCGGAGTTATGGAGCAATCTTCTAGTCCATGGTGCTCTCCTGTAGTGTTGGTTAAGAAGAAAGATGGGTCTACACGTTTCTGCATCGACTATCGTCGGCTCAATGAAGTCACCAAAAAGGACAGTTACCCGCTACCTCGGATAGATGACACTTTGGACACTGGCAGGCATGTCTTGGTTCTCAACTTTAGATTTAAAATCTGGGTACTGGCAGGTTGAACTTAGCCCTAATGATAAAGAGAAGACAGCATTCTCCACAGGACAAGGATTATGGCAATTTAAAGTAATGCCGTTTGGATTATGCAATGCGCCAGCGACTTTTGAAAGATTAATGGAATGTGTTCTAGCAGGACTTGTAGGCGATGCTTGCTTAGTGTATTTAGATGACGTAATAGTCATAGGAAAAGATTTTCTGCATCATCTGTACCAACTGGAAAGGATTTTTAATAAAATACAAACTGCAGGGCTAAAGTTGAACCCAAAGAAGTGTCACTTATTTCGAAAGGAAGTCAACTATCTGGGTCACGTGATATCACAAAACGGCGTACAGACAGATCCTGAAAAGGTTAGTGCAGTACAGAAGTGGCCAACACCCAGAGACAAGACCGAAGTTCGCGCATTTCTAGGACTATGCTCTTACTACAGACGTTTTGTGAAGGGATTTGCTGAAATAGCAAAACCGCTGCATAGACTCACTGAAGAAAAGAAGAGTTTCGATTGGAATGACATGTGTCAACAAGCTTTCGATGAACTTAAGAAGCGGTTGTGTGAGTCACCAATTTTGGGCTATCCTGATCGGAAAGGGCAGTTCATCGTAGACACGGATGCAAGTAACACTGCCATTGGTGGTATCTTATCACAGAAGCAAGGTGATCAAGAAGTTGTGATAGCCTACTTCAGCAAATCATTGTCGCGGCCGGAACGAAACTATTGTGTTACATGAAGAGAACTATTGGCAGTAGTGAAGACTCTTCGACACTTCAAGAAGTATCTGATTGGGCGACCCTTCAAGCTGCGTACCGACCATGCTGCTTTGAAGTGGTTGTTACAATTCAAAAACCCGGAAGGCCAAGTAGCTCGTTGGATTGAGCAATTGCAAGAGTTTGACTTTAACATAGAACATCGCAGTGGAAGGTCTCACTCGAATGCAGATGCATTATCACGACGACCTTGTGCGGAAGATTGTAAACATTGTGTAAGGATGGAGACGAAGGAAAGGGTTCAAGTACTGCGAGCTAAGCCTACGGATGACAGGTGGGAAACTGATGAGATGCGTGAGGCCCAGTACGAAGATAGAGATTTGCGGCCTCTAATAGATTGGAAGAAGCAAGACACGGGAAAGCCCGAATGGCAGGAGCTGGCTCCCTTCAGCGCCATTACGAAAAGTTATTGGGCGCAGTGGGAAAGCCTTGTGTTGCAAAACGGCTTACTGTACCGCAAATGGGAAAAACCTTCAGGAAGAGAACATCATTTACAGTTGGTCGTGCCAAGAAAACTTATCAAGGACTTACTACGTGAGTTGCATGATGGGGTTTCTGGGGGACATCTTGGAGTACGACGAACATTGGTAAAGGTACGAGAGCGTTTTTACTGGTTGAATTGCCGAGAAGATGTCGAGAATTGGTGCCGAAAATGTACGTCATGCTCAGCAGTGAAAGGTCCGCAGGTTAGAAGCCGAGGCAACCTTAGACTATATATATGCGTGGGGGCCCCTGGGAAAGGATAGCGATTGACGTGGCTGGGCCATTTCCTAAGACAGATAACGGAAACAAGTATTTTATGGTCGTGATGGATTACTTCACGAAATGGCCGGAGGTGTTCGCAATCCCTAATCAGGAAGCCACGACGATTGCTGAGAAATTAGTCAATGAGGTGATATGCAGATTTGGCGTTCCGTTGGAGATTCATTCAGACCAAGGCAGAAACTTTGAATCTAATGTATTCCAGGATATGTGTAAATTATTAGGAGTGTACAAAACAAGAACTACACATTATCACCCGCAATCTGATGGAATGGTCGAACGATTTAACCAAACTTTGGAAAGACACTTAGTCAAGCTGGTAGAAGATCACCAAAAGGACTGGGATAAATACATACCTCTGTTCTTACTGGCTTACCGAACAGCGGAACACGAAAACATAAAAGTGACGCCAGCCTATGCCAACTTCTGACTGGAGGCCCGCCACCGAATGCAGAGACCCAATTAAGTATACCGGAACATGTTGAAGACATTCGTGAGAGGTTACGCGATATACACTCGTTAATAAGTGAAAACGCATTGGAATCAAGTCAGCGGATGAAGACCAGATACGACCGAAACGCCAATCATCGAGGTTTTCAGGAAGGATCTCTTGTTTGGCTACATAATCCGGTTCGACGAAAAGGAAAATCACCTAAGTTACAGCGACGTTGGGATGGGCCATACAAAGTAATATAATATATTACTTTGTATGGCCCATATAGGATGGGCCATATAAAGGGTCAGGTGCATACCAAGAGCAAAGCAGAACATTTTCTGAGAATGCTGAAATATTTACTTTATGACAATTGATACAGAGTGCAAAATTGAGCAGAACATTTACTCAAATATAGTCAAGTGTCGTGTTTTAAAGTACAAATATTTTCATTATCCTTAGTAATTGTAAAGAGACACACGCAACTCCCTTAAACATAATTTGTTGTTGTGTTATAGGAAAAAACATTAACAGACATTATAATCTTGATATCTCCCATGTTGGTCTGAGCTCCAATGGTCTGCACTTCTGTCAGGCAGTACGTAAAAGCAGAACAATCAACCAATTGTGTCACCACCATTGTGACTAATACAACTAGCAAAAGCAGAGTTTTGTAAGGGCTCGCTAAGTTATATTACCTAGTAATATTCTTAGGAAAGTATTTTTATGCGAATTACATCTTTTAATATATCATGGGCTTTAACATATTTTAATGTATCATGAAAATTATTTATTATATTCGCATCAAAGGCGTCGTCAGGTTTTGTATCTAGAGAGGCGCAGAAAAATAAAACCAAAATAATAAATAAAATGTTTCTAATATAATTATTTTTAGTACTTATGTTTAAGAAAAATTCTTTACAATTTTCTTGATTTATTAAAAACACGATTTCTATAATTATCAATGTTATCTACACAGAACAATTATAAAGGTTATCTACATATTTTACACCATATTATCTGGTCTACCTATAATATAGTACCTACAACCGCTTTAAAAAACTGTACACATCACTGTAAAAGAGTTTTCTAGGAAAAATGAGTTTTAAAAATAAAAGTTGATCTTCTAAAGTAAATTTAATTTAATTAACCTTCAACATTTTTAGAATTAATATTGGACTTACCGCAGGCACGAAGAATTGGCGGTAGAAACTTAATAATAATAATAATAATAAGCCCCTCACAATCCTAACTCCACGTCCGGCATGACCATCTAATGCCACGTGAGGGGCGGACATTGGCAACTTTTATTGAAGTTATATACCTACCAATGACCAACGGAGCTCTAGGCCAAACACAAAAATGGCAGCGACACGAAAAAGAAGTAAAGGAATACCCCAGGCGGGTACCAACGCATACTGCGAAGGAGAATCCCGCCCTGAACTAACTAGTTCAGGCAACTCCATGTATTCTGGGGGGAGTAACGTTTCGCCACCGTTCACATCAAAATACAATCTTAGGTCAACGAGCACATCTGGCAGGATATCTAAATTTACACAACAGTCATCACTAACATCATCATCACATAGACTTGTCCCAATGCTAGAGGATGTGGTGCAGGAGTCGTCATCTTACACTAACCCAGTGCCCACCACTAGCAAAACTTGCAAGAGAGCAATTAGCATTACGCCAAATGAGCTACATACATTATCGCCTTCATCTTTGTCACCCTACAATTCATTCGAATCACCTGTTTCATCTTCAAATTCATATACACTTCAGAGATCATTTTCCACATCATTTACGTCAGATGATGTTGTGCAAGAAGCAATTGCTGAAAATATTGCACCCATTACTGACAGAAAAGCCGCGCGTAAAAAATGGACACCTGAAATGAATAAATTCATTTGGCGCACTTATTTACATATAACTTCATTAGAAAAAGACAAACGGGGATACTTACCATTACTACATCAAAAATTTACTGAAAAATTCCCTGACATGAAAGTCACTCGGCAAAGAATTGGTGATCAACGTAGAGCTATTATTCAGAAAAAACTCTTGCCCCAAAATACTATTGATACCATTTACCAAGAAGTACAAAAAGAATTGCAAAACAAAAGTATACATGTAGAGCCTGCATCAGAAAAAACCGTAAACTTACACCAGAAACGAATAAAATGGAAAGAAGAGCATAATATTACAATCATGCGCCTTTATTATAGAATAACTCAATTAGAAACCAATAAAACCGCGTACAGAAAGGAACTGCACCAGACTTTTATACAAGTATTTCCGGAATTGTCACATGTGACAGAACAGCGAATCGCTGATCAGCGACGAGCCATCATTGTAAAAAAATACATCCCTTTAAACAGTTTAAATAAAATAAAAGAAGAGGTTGCTATGGAACTAGCTGGAAATATTAATAGTACGGAAGTAGAGACGCAAGAAACAGAGTCATTATACGAAACACCGGCCGAGAGCAGGTGGACCACACACGATATTCATGAGTCTAACGAACCGGAGACATCTCAACCCCAAGCAGTAAACATACAATATAGAGATAGAAACGGAAAGTTAGACCAGTTTTTCTTAATGGCCATTAATTATTTTAAAGATACAGATCCTGGTTCCAGACCTTTCATTCCAAAGCAAAAACCCTCAAAACAGTTTGACAACATTATTTATTATATTAACAACATTTTAATACCGGAAAATTTAAATAAAAACCATACTTTCCTTGATTTACATTATATCATTTGTTGCGCCGCATGGACAGCTGCAAAAGCCAATGGTGCAAGAATTTCTATCCCACCTACAGAAAATACCTACAGATTTACGAAAAAACTAAATCCAAAATGGCAAATAAGATTAGAAAAGAAAATATTAAATCTAAGAAGGATGATAGGAAGAGTAACTGCGTTTGTCAAAGGAAACCGTAATCAGAAGATTACAACATACGTCCAAAGCATTTCAACACAATATCAGACGCATTCATCTTATGATCAACCTAATTTTCAACCAGAACAGGTCCTAGACACACTTAAACAAAAACTCAGTGTTGCCAGCAGCAGACTTAAAAGATATTGTAATTGCACCCTCCGTAAAGAACAAAATCTTAAATTCTATCAAAATGAAAAGCAATTTTATCGCTCTTTAAGGACATCTCAAAGTAATGAAGCTAGTCACTCACTGACGCCTACAGATCAAGAAATGTATCAATTTTGGGGAAGTATATGGCAAGAATCAGTTATACACAACGATGAAAATGAATTTATTAAAGAAGAACGAGAAAGATACAGACATCTAAAGGAGATGGACTTCGCATACATTACCAGTGATGTTTTTCATAATGTGATGCGTAAACTTCACAACTGGAAAGCACCTGGAACTGACAATATCCACAACTTCTGGTATAAGAAATTCACAAATACTCACGATTTACTACTTAGCCACATAAATGAGTTTATTTTAGAACCACACAAAATACCTAGTTTCGTAATGAGAGGCATCACTTATATGATATCAAAAGATCAAACTGACTCAGGTAACCCTGCTAAATACAGACCTATCACTTGCTTACAAAGTATATACAAAATAATTACATCTTGTCTAACTCAATACATATATCAGCACACTGAACAGAACAATATACTTACCGAACAGCAAAAGGGCTGCAGAAAATCTAGCCAAGGTTGTAAAGAACAACTTGTTATAGATTCAACTATTCTAGGAGAGGTCCAAAAAAGGAATTCCAAACTTTACAGTGTTTACATAGATTATAAAAAAGCATATGATTCTGTTCCACACTCATGGTTAATAAAGAGTTTAGAATTATATAAAGTACACCCCAACATCGTAACATTTTTAAAAACCATAATGTGCCATTGGACAACTAAATTATACCTGTATACTCCCAACACAACAATCGAAACAGAATTAATTCAAATAAAACGAGGAATATTTCAAGGCGATACTCTAAGTCCATTGTGGTTCTGCCTCGCACTTAACCCTCTATCAAGTCATTTAAACTCTATTAATGAAGGATATCTTTTTAAATCAACTATACACAGCAACCTCACTACTATTAATCATCTTTTATATATGGATGACATAAAACTTTATGCTAACTCAGAAAACGATCTTGACTGTCTGATAAATAAAACTTCCCATTTCTCACAAGATATTTGTATGGAGTTCGGGATTGAAAAATGCAAAATTAATTGTATTAAAAGCGGAAAACACCATCAATATTCCTACGAACTTGAATCAGGGGACCAAATAACGTCATTAAATTATGATAATCCATACAAATATCTAGGATATAATCAGTCAAGAAACATACACCACAAAGACATAAAACAAAAACTGAAGCAGCAATTTAAGGATAGAGTAAACACAATACTAAAAACACAGTTAAATTCAAGAAACATGACAAAGGCAATTAACACCTATGCCATCCCAATACTCACATATTCCTTTGGAGTAATAAAATGGTCTCGAACTGAACTTATCCAATTGCAACGAATGATTCGTGTGCTGTTAACTAAACACAGAAAACATCATCCCAAGTCTTGCGTACAGCGACTAACACTACCACGCATAGAAGGAGGAAGGGGTGTAATTGACATTCTAAATTTATACAATAAACAAATAACAAACTTGAGGACTTACTTCAGGACAAAATGCATCTCATCAGTTATTCATCGAGCAGTAATCAATGCAGATCACCACTGTACACCGCTTAATTTATCAAATCCTGAAAAGCAACACAATGAAAATACTCAAAGTAATCAACAACTCATCCAGGTATGGGAAAGTAAAACACTCCACGGAAGACACCGTCATGACTTGTCTCAGGAAAATGTCGACAAGAATGCTTCAAACACGTGGCTCAAACAAGGTTATCTTTTTCCTGAGACTGAGGGTTTTATGATTGCGATTCAAGACCAAGTTATAGAAACAAAAAATTATCAGAAGTATATCATAAAACTCAGTAACATAGCTACAGATCAATGCAGACAATGTAAAGGTCCAAGTGAAACTATCCAACACATCACTGGTGCATGCAGTGCCTTAGCTCAAAATGATTACAAACACCGACATGACCAAGCCGCAAACATTATACATCAGAAACTATCACACAAATATAACTTATTAACAAATGCACTTCAGTCATCTGATGGAATTTTTAAAATATCTAAAAGTAATTATGTACCCTATTACAAATATTCACTACCTGCGGTTGTAGAGAACTCAAAATACAAGTTATACTTTGATAGATCGATTCTCACCGACCGAACTATACACCACAATCGACCAGACATAGTCTTGGTTGATAAAATAAACAAAAAATCATATTTAATAGATATTGCCATTCCAAATACAAACAATTTACAGAAAACTATTAACGAAAAGCTCAGAAAATATGTGGAACTCCGTGAAGAAATAAAAAAAATCTGGAATATGACTGAGGTTGTTATAGTACCTATAGTGTTATCTACAACTGGAGTAATTCCCAAACAGTTATTTTACAGCTTAAACTTACTTGACCTTCCTAAGCACACATATGTAAATTTACAAAAAGCGGTTATTTTAAATACATGCCGAATTGTTCGTAAGTTTTTTCAAGCAGGAACTAGCCAATAGCGAGATGTTTACATAAAATAAATAGGTTATAAGTAACCATAATAATCACATTAACATGTCATCATTAATTTAACACTTGGTGAAAACCCGTGTTTTATTATATTACCAGAGTACATCTGAGAAAAAAAAGAATCAAATAAAAATAATAATAATAATAATAAATAATAAGGAAACATAAATGCCTTTTTTCCTGCGGGTAGCAGGACGGGGTATTTACCAGAACCGACTATATCGAGAAAATCAAAATATAATAATAAATAAAATAATAAAATAAATAAAAAAATTGTTCCTAAGACCACAAAACGTAGACATGGTGGTGGATATGGTGAAAACTCCATTTTTGAAAATCGGAGAAAAATCGGTAACCTCCCTATCTACATACGTAGTGGGAAGTTAAAAGGTACAAGTGTTTTAATAGATTAATATTGTATTAAAATGGAGTGAATAAAAATTAATTAAATGAAATCAAACTACGACGCCAAAGCTTAAACCTAAAAGTGCGATATTTTTTCAGTTAAATGTACCACTAAAGGGCACAGATCGTCGCCTAGTGTAGCTTCGTAGCATTTTAACTCGTTAGTTGTATAACAGATGGCGTTAGCAGTAATTAAATTCTAATACAAAATGTATCTTCTATTTTTTTAATATTTATGAAATAGCGTTTTAATGGTAGATAACATATCTAGACATGAATTTAAACCACCACGTCAAAGCTTAAACCTAAAAGTGAGATACTTTTTTAGTAAAATGTACCACAAAAGTGCATAGAAAGTCGCCTAGGGTAGGGCTCGCTTCGCTCGTCCTAACAAGCACCGACGCCATTGCAACAAGAATAGGGAAGATAAGGCGGTTGTACCAAACCCGGCCGAGTTGTTGCAGAAATCTACTAGCTATAAGGTCTCACAATGGTAATGTCACTTTGGTTAATCATTCACTTTTTACGAACTGCTTGACATTACGGCAGTTGACATATTACCAAAAGGGTACCTGATCAAGACGAACAACATAACGGCCTGGCCACGGGAAATTCGCGATTGCGATTTTTCGCGAACGGCGAAGCGTCTGGCGTCTGAAACAAATGTATGGGGAAGTACTAAACATGCTACCCGGCGCAGCGACCGGCGCGCCTAATCTATTCCTGTTGCAATAGCATTGGTGGTTGCCGTCAAGTTCCGGTTTGGAGGGTAAAGTAGCCGGTAAACTTATGCATGTGGCATTAGACCTCGCCACAAGATAGCAACGCACCATTAACACTTTTGGTATATATAGCCGATGGTTGACTCTTTTCATCAGGAGACCCATCTGCTTGTTTGCTATCTTATAGAAAAAATGACAAAGTATTATTATCACAAAAAATGCCTAACTCGTTGAGGTAAATCAAATTAGGACAGAACAGCATCCCTTTTGACAAAAAGTTCTTAATCAGCTGCTGAACAGGGTTTTATCTTAAAGAACGTGATTGTGTGTATTTTAAATCCCTTGGTATATTTTTTCATTAAAATATTTTACAAGGCATAGAAAGTATGTTAGGTAATGTGTGATAGGTATAATAAGGGCCCACATATTAACTTGACTGTAAAAACAGTAGGCATGCTAAAACAAGCCCAAGTATTCTTTTGAAAGTTGGCGATATGACCTATAAAAAAGGAAGTGTTGAAAAAGTTGGCATCGTAAGAAAGTAGGCATGAAGAAACGAAATCTTAGGAAAGTTTATTAAGTTGGCATGGCAGGAATTTTATGAAGAAATAATAAAAAATAGGCATCAAAAAGAAATTTGGCATCAAAGTCCGTACTCACAAAAAGATTTTGAGTAGCTGTTGTTTTATTCAAAAGGAGATATTTAATATCTGCCATTGCACCCTATTCACTCTAGGAAGAATGTGTAAAGCCAATATTTAAATTACAGGGCTTTCCACAACCTAAGTTGATTTTGACTGAAGTTCGAGAGGCAGGGACCTGTTTTTATTGCTCCAAATTCAAAACTCCTATTCCACTTTTTATTGCCGGAACAAAACTGCGGTGATCGATTGTTGTTAACGTGTATAAAAGTTGTGTATATGATCCAATTTCTTGGTTTGCTTTCTTCTTAGGTAAAGTAGCCCATCATTTTGATCTCCTAATCTTTAACAGAGCCTTAGTGTAAATATTTATATATATTTTCTTGTCGTTATTTACTGCATATGTATAATAAGCAGTATTTTGTGATAAATGACAGCTGACAGCTCTAGATATAAATTGTACAGCAACATTGATCTTCAATTACCACTTGAGAATTATCTTCAGTCGAATGACCTTAAGATAATTTTGTTATTTGTGTAGGTACTATTGAGGTAATAATAAATTTCAGCCGACTATGTTTCGCCCTGATATACTAATGGCTAAACGATCTTGACTGCAAAAATGAAAAGGCGGTTTTATATGTGATAGTTCATTTGTACCTATACATATATTTAAACCACGGATTAAACAGGATACGTTTTTCAAGGCAATTACTAAGGTTGTCAACGTAGCTTGCGTTTACACAGAGAAAAGCAGAGTTTTAATATTTACCGTTAAAATATAATCACTCTAGATGTATTCTTCAAGCTTTTGCTTTTTATTCGACAAGATGAAATAGCACAATATAGCATATTTTTATTATTTCACGATATAATATATCTGCAAGCGTTTGACATTCACATACATTTGCTCATATGAGCAACTACGCATTTTGCGCCCAACATACACTTCGGAATTTTTAGTTTAGTATTTGTGTGGTCTATCATTAAATCACAGCATTTTGTGTGATTAGCGTTCTCTAAACTAATTTTGTGCCTGTCTTGGTTATCACTTATTATATAGAAATCGCTTCCACCAATAAAAATAAAATAATTGTAATCCATAAAAGTAATTTAAAACATCGATTTCAAGTATGTGTCAACTATACCAATATCTCAGAAACAAGTGAACCAATTTGATTAAACTTGGACCGTTCCCAAGTTGGAATATATCTACTTAATTTTAATCCAAAAGAATCATCCCGATATGGCAATTAGTTCCCGAGAAATTCGTGGAGAAACAAACATACAAACACACATACACTTCGGTAATTTAGTGCGCGGGATTGGACGCCTAAATAAATCATCATTGTCTCAAATATCCAATTCCAACAATATTGCCTACATACATGTCAAACTCATAACCTTTTTTCATTCCATAACCTTTTTTCGTTCGTTCATCGTTTTTTCGTCAGTTGAAAATCATTTATTTCAGGCTATGGGGGCCCATAGAAGTTTAAATTCTAGGTAGATGGAGTTTGTAACAAACCTTGGTGTAATAATTCATCATGTATTGGTGGACATATCCATAATACATTAAATTTACCCCCGTGTGTTAGGATATTTTTAATAACTGTGTATAAATGCATATGATTTATTACGTAAATACATTAACTAATATTTTAATAATAACAGATGTTTAAATTTTAACGGTAAGGCCGTTAAAATTTAAGCTAAACCGCGCCAATTGTCACCTGCCTGCGGCGTGATTAGAATCCCGTCTTAACCTAACGGTTGGCGGGGGTAAGACATTCATTTTCTGCTATTCTATATCGAACGGTCCACGAGAACGGTTCTATATTTGATACTTGTCGAAGATGTGAGTCGTTATGTTGAATGTAATGTAATGCAATGGATAAGAATATAAGATTATGTTGAAAATATCGAAAACTACTTAAAACGAGAATTGAGAATCGCATGTAAATGGAGGATATTATATATAAGTCAATGTAATAAATGATGATTCAACACTAATGTGTTTTTCTAGACTAAAAGTCAACACGTGTTGGTCCGGACTATCTGAAGAAAAGACCCTCTGCCGTTCTGCCGGGCAGTTCGTAGGAGGCGAACAATTGGCTATGCGAATTACTTCCATCGTGGCTAGTAGGTAGTAGAGTTCTTCTTTGCGTCTCCCGACTCTACTAACACCGCCTTGCCCTTTCCTGCTGCAGTAGCATTAGTACATGTCATAGTCACAGAATACATAATATAGTACAAGTACAGAAGAGACACTCTCTAGAGAAGTCGTTTAAAGAAATAGGGACTCTTGCTACGATACAATTAAGTTGGATTCAGATCGCGCGGCGCTTGATTACCTACTGTTATATTTACCTAGAAATTGCATCTCTTTCTATCGCGTAACTCTCATCCTTTCTAATGAAATCAGGATTATGTCAAAAATACTCTATCGCACATAGAAACCAAAGATGTTAATGATGCATTGCTATGTGTGCAATGCTATACACATAAGCCTACCGCCTAACTTTAACTACCAACACGGAACAGGATAATGCTAAGCATTGACGCTATTGCGGCAGGAATAGGCAAAGCAGAGGGACCGTATACCCGGGTAAGACGATGCGGAACTCTACCACAGAGTATTCACGGTGATAGCGACACGTATAGCTAATCGGTCGCCTTTGACCAATACTCTGACCAACACGAGGAAAATGAATTTTGTTAATAATTAATTAATCTATACAAATAAATAAAATTGAAGTGTCTGTTTGTAATATTAAAATAACCAGTTTTACCTAAACGCATATGTATGTATACATGGTATATATACCAAAATAACATTTTTTACAATTTTTGTCTGTCTGTCCGTCTGTTTGTCTGTCTGTATGTTTGTTCCGACTAATCTCTGGAACGGCTGGACCGATTTTGACGGGACTTTGCTGATGTATTAAGGAGTAATTTAGGCTACTTTTTTTAGAATTTTTCCCACGCGGACGAAGTCGCGGACACAGCTAGTGTTAATAATTTGGGGTGCATTTTAAGTTGAAATACTGGGGCATGATAAATCTACGCAAACCTAAGCTATAGTACTTGAAATCTACCTATAAATATTACGACTAAACCAAACAAAGCATAAATATTTCTTACCTTTCAAAATCTTCCGGTAAAGCAAAAAACAAAATTTTTGAGTCCTTGTCATTTGGGAATTGTAACCACAACTCACTCAATAAATAGCAAACCGGTGAATCACAGTGAATTAGAGCGTCTATTTATGTATGCTTTACTTCCTTTATATTCTATACTTTACATCGTTGGCACTTGGTGAAACTCCATTTTAATACAATATTTATTAATAAAATCACTTGTACTGTTTCACAATATTCTTATGTGTAACAGTACAAGTGATTTAATTAATAAATATTGTATTTCTTCCTTTAGCCTACATGGCTCATGGTAACATCGCGATGTTACAAATAAATATCTTACGCTGGAGCCGGAGCTGACATATCGTGGATGCTAATTAGGTGGTAGATTTCGACCAGCTGGGGGTGAAACAAGTTACAGTACCCGGCGATAAATATTGCACATCGAACTTTGGAAAGAGACAATCGGATAATTTCGGCTTCGTAAAGCGTTATCTCTGTCCCACACTACCTATGTGACGTTTAGTCAGTCGTTGTTCAAGTACGATAGAGTGCAGTCGCGTCCCGAAAAAAATATATATTTAGAGTTGATAACACCCACAAATTTAAATAATTTAAAGTTGTAATATGGCATCTTTCGGAAAAAGAGGGAAACCTTTACGAGGTCAGTCACGTGAAATTATCTACAATGTTTATAAATACTTTGTAAGCGAAGCTGATAGATTTAAAAAAAAAGTAGATGAAAATGTAAGTTGTTATTTTAAGAAGATTCAAGAGCGAGTTGCAAATGCCACTGGAATTTCAAGAAGAACTTTGAACAATATATTAAACGAAGTCAGTACTGAAACACATTCGACTGAAATTAAGTTCAGCACTCCAAAAAAAGGGAGACCAAAAAAGCAATTTCGTTTGGATATGGACGATTTTGATTACGATGTTGTTCGAAGAATGGTGTATGATTTTCACTTACGATTTAATGAACTGCCAACAATAAAATCATTAAAAGCTAAGTTATCTGAAGCTATTAATTACAATGGGTCTGAAAAAACATTGAGAAAAATACTTCATGACATGGGATTTCAGTTCACTAAAATGGAAGATAATCGAAAAATTCTAATGGAAAAGCACGACGTTAGTCTCAAACGAATGGAATACCTTGATAAAATACGCAAATTTCGCGAAACAGGAAAAAATATCGTCTACATGGATGAGTCATATATACATGCATCCCACACTAAAGGGAAATCTTGGAGTGACGATAAGAAAAAAGGAGTAAAAAAGCCAATTTCAAAAGGTCAACGTTTGATAATAGTTCATGCGGGAAATGAAAAAGGCTTTGTACCCGGTGCTTTTTTAACGTATAAATCCACGGACACTACAGGTGACTATCACAATGAAATGAATAACGATAACTATGAGAAATGGCTGGTTAACCAATTAATCCCAAATATACCCAGTAATTCTGTTCTAGTTATCGACAACGCACCCTATCACAACAAGTATGTTGAGAGACCCCCCAACTCAAACACCATTAAACGGGAAATGATCAACTGGTTAAACAGACATGAAATTCCAGTTGATCCAAAATTAACAAAAACCCAGATTTACGCTATTATATGTCAGCACAAGGAGAGGTATGCAGAGTTTTCTGTGGACAAAATACTTGCCGAACATGGGCACACTGTGTTGCGATTGCCACCATATCATCCGGATTTTAATCCAATTGAAAATATATGGTCTCAACTGAAAGGCTATGTAGCCTCTAGAAATGTGGGTATGAACTTAACTACAGTAAAAACATTATTGACTGAAAAAGTAAACATGATCGGCGCTGAAGAGTGGAAAAAGGTTTGCGATCATGCAATCAAATGTGAGAATGAATATAGAAGCATTCAACACAGTTTAGACAATTACACTGATAGATTAGTAATAAATACGGCTGATAGTGACAGTGATATTGACCTCTTTGAGAGCACAGATAGTGAAATGGAAGTAATTGAGAATTAGAATTATTATTATTTTTATTGCAATGTCTCATTTTAGCAATAGGTATAATGGTGTTTATTATGTACACTAAAGCTGTAATGTTCCAAAATAATTAAATACGTAAACATAATGTAAAAATGTTTTTTTATTTTATTTTACCCCAACCTAAAGCCATCACTTATAGAAAAATTAGTGTATTTTATACAAAGAATAAAAATATCAAAAGAAGCAAATCATACTTGTTTTAACAGCTCCTAATAGGTAGCGGACTGTTTGTATTTTGTGCGACAGAGATAACGCTCTACGAAGCCGAAATTAGCCGATTGTCTCTTTCCAAAGGTCGATGTGCAATATTTATCGCCGGGTACTGTATATGCTTTAGCGGGAAGTTTAAAATATTTGTGACAGTGCAAGTGCGCTTAATCTTAATACAAAACTTTAAATTGTTCAAGGATGTCACTCCAGATCCGTCCAAGTTTTGTGGGCCATACAAAAAGTTAGAAGATTTAAACATCAAAGGTTCTAACTGGATGTCAATGGAGGTGAACAGATTTAATCATGACACCATTGGCATGATAGCGATCGATAAGAAGGGAGATGTCGTGGCTGGCACTTCAACTAATGGAGCGAAATTCAAAATTCCCGGGTAATTATCTATATTACATATAATAAAATCGCAGGAAAGTCAAAACTGTACATTGAATATTTTTTTAAAAGAATACTTGGGGCGTGATCTATAATCGATATCGAAGCCAAAAATATAGTTTTTAGAATTTTTGTCTGTTTGTCTGTATGTATGTCCGGGGTAAACTCAAAAAGTACTGCATGGATTTACTTCAAATTTTGCCAGAATATTACTTACAGGTCGGGTCAACATAGACATCAAAGATGTTAATTATAAGTTGCTATCCGGGATGGCAATACCACATGCATAGTCTACCAACTACCTTACCTTCCGAATCGGAACACGACAAAGACTAACAGTAAGGCGTTTGTACCTGATACCTGGGCGAGACATTGCAAAACTACAAGCTAGCTGTTGTAGTCACGTTGTTTTTTAAGTTTTGAATGTTAATGTAAATTAAATTTGGTTTTCAAACTTTGACATGTAGTAATAATATGTCAATGTTTTCAAATGTTTTTTTATTTTATACAAATAGGGATTGCAATTGCTGGATCCAGCCTCTAGCAATCCAGCTGGATCCAGCGCTTTTTTTGACATGCTGGATCCAGCACGGTTTGCTGGATCCAGCAGCGCGGATCCGCAAATGTATCAAATTCAAATAAAGTTACTTTATGTCTTCATTAGCCTTTTTTTTAAGTAAAAACTTCTATATGCACGCTTGACTTGGGGAGTAAGCTGGTGAATGCATGACGTGGGTGTATGCAGTTCTTTGCAAAGTTGGTTAAACGATATGACTACTGATAAAATATGTTTTTTAAGGTTTCACTTCCATAAAAGTCAAAAATCTAAATAATTTATTGTTTATATTATTATTATTATTATTTATTTTATTTACTTCATAGAACATAATGAAAAAGTGTCTGTATTTGTATTGTTATTTTAAGTCAATTATTTTGATCTCAGATATTAAAGAATTAAGAAACCAAACCTGAATTGATATGGTTACCACCAAATGATTATTTTATTAGTTTGTAGTAAAAAGCTTAAATAATAAATAAACAAATAGAAATATAAAAATCATGTATTTATTTTGATTTCATATTTTGCTGGATCCGCGCTGGATCCAGCTGGATTCAGGCTAATCTTGCAAAAATCCAGCTGGATTGAAAATTCTGCTGGATTGCAATCTCTAGATACAAAGCTTTTTTGTTGTACACGTGTTTACATTGCACCGTTTGGGTTGCATTTTTTTATTAGATATAATACAGGGTTACTTTTGAAGGTCCGGCCAAATTTTCAGAGATAATATTATGCTCGATTTATGTAATACGTAAAATTCGAACTAAAATATGTTAATGCCTTGATTTTGTTTGTAAAAATTTTGGAAAAAGTGACAGATTAGAATTATGATGAATAAAAATATTTTTTTTAATTTCATGCAAATAACTTTTTTACTTTTGTGTGGTTTCTTTTCTCTACCTTTTGATAGGGGCCCCTAAACAAATTTTTATATGGGACCCTGCCAAGACACGCTACGCTACTGCTATATATAAATTTTCTTTAGCTTTTTATGTCACGATGGTAGTGACACGTATAGCCAATCGTTAGCCTTTTACGACTCGTCTGCCAGAAGGTTTATTCTTCCCTTTTGACGGGGGCCAGGTTTTTTTAAAGTTCCTTTCTGCCAGGAAGCTGGTAAAAGCGGACGGTTAGTAAAACGTGTAAATATTTCAAAAATACCACCGTCACTTTTTTACACTACATTTTGCCACAAATTGATCTAGGGCCTAATTCTCGTAACCAAACGACAATCGAGTCGAAGCGTTTAAGATACACATTTTGTTACATATTATGTCGCGTCGTAGCACGTCTCGAGCGACGTTCTATCAGGTGTGAGAGCCCTTAGCGCACTGCTTCAACTACGTGAATTGGGGGGCTAATCCCAAATTCATTAACTTAAATGCATGTGATATGTTTGTTAGTAAATTGTACTAATAAGTACATACATAGAAATACACATTTATATGGAAAAATGTTTAATGAAAAGCCAAACTTTCCCCATGTTGTTCGGGTTGGGCTTTAGACCACCTGCCATTCTGTCAGGCTGTTCGTAAAAGGTGAATGATTGGCTTTACGTATCATTCCACCGTAACTATTAGGTGGTAAATTTCCGCAAAGTTTCACCGGAGTACCACCGCCTTATCCATTCCTGCCGCAATAGCGTTAATGTTAGTCATGTCGTGTTTCGGTTTGGAGGGTAGCCGGTAGACTTATGCATGTGGCATTGTCATCTCACCACATAGATAGGAACGAACTATTAATATTTTTCGTCGCTATAGGCGATGGTTTATTTTTTCATCTAGAGAGTCATCTGCTTGTTTAATGTTTGCTGTATAATGATATGTAAAAAAATTATGCTTACCCTCAAAACTTTTGTCCATGTGGGTAATAGAATCAGGGTCAATAACCATTTGAACAATGAGGCGATTTGTAAATAAATTGTAATTGTTTATTGTAAATAAATAAATTGCATTATTTTATCATAAATTAAATTTAACATAGATACCTATTTTGTTACAAATGATCAGATCATCCATACTAATCTTATAAATGTGAGTTTGTCTGTCTGTCTGGTACGCTTTCACAGCTAAACGCTGGACCGATTTTCATGAAATTTGGCATGGAAAAAGTTGAAAATCTGGGGTCAAACATATGCTAATTTTTTTTCAAAAATCAACCCCTAAAAGGCTGAAATAGGGAATAAAAGTTGTATGAAAATCTATTTAGACGACATGTTAATCTACTCGCGAGCTAGTAGCTGCTGCGCGGGTCAGCATTGTAATAAGTTTAAAATATTTATTTTTATTCTGTCTGCCTACCCCGTAAGGGATCTGACGTGAAGATCTGTATGTATGTATAACATTGTGTTATGTATTTATAAGATTTTATACATACATAACACAATGTTGCAGCTTTTCAAATAATAAAATTACGTTGTTTTTAGCAAATTTACATAATATTTTCGAAAGAATTTTCAGGCTAATCTAAAGCAATATTTTAGATCTCAAAAATTGAGTTGAATGACACTCGAAAGATCAAAATCAATCATTGTTTCCGACAAATACGCCTTTTCAAAAATCAATATCTTGCCATTTTTAACAAAATAGATGTTTGAACTGAAAAAATCTATGTTTATAGTTTTTACTCTTTTGAGTATAAAATACCTTAATTTAGCGGGAAGTATCAGGGATGGCTCGCAGGCTTAAACGTTTACAGTTTTTTTTGTTGTAGTTATTTCTGTATAGTTTTAGTCATTTAGGTTGTATTTGTTATATGAATATTAAGTAATGTAAATTATTTTTGGTTTTCATTAGATTACTATATTTTTTAAGTTATAACGAACGGTGTAAGTTATAACGAAAAGAATAACGGTCAGTTTGAAGTGTTTTGTTACATATAGGTTAGTAATGGAATTGTTTCAGTTTTGTTGTTTAAAATTACTACCAATTTTGTTTTTTTTTTTTAAATTACTACTTGCAACAATGTCGCCAAGGCGTAAGTCTAATATTTCACATAGTTCTAATAAAGCCCGAGCTATGAAAATGGCTAGATAGTGGCCCAAGATCGGCGGCAACAACACACTGAATATATGGTATCTCGACGAAGTCTACCAGACTAGAAGAGGTACAAGATCTGCGTTAACAACACGCTGAGTAGGTATATGGCGTCTCAAAGTGCTTCTGAGACTCCAGAATAGTTCCAAACTCGACGATGAAAACATGCGGAGTATCTGGCATCTCACCAGAATAGTCCTTGTCGTACCAGATCAACGTCAGAAACATGATGAAAGAATCATAACGTTCTAAAGAGCTACAGAAACATTTAAAACGGCTGAATCTCGCTGATACGCTGCAGATTTTTAAAATAACTTTCAGACTAATATACCTAATATTAAGTTTCAAAATTCTCCATCAAACAAATCGGATCTAAGCTCACACGCAGTGGAATCGAAATTTTGTATTCCGGTTTAATAAGTTTTTCGTCTTTCCATAGCTAACTGGGTAAAAATGGAACCCTTATATTTTTGTCATGTCCGTCTGCATGTCCGTTAGTTCTTCTATCTGTCCTTATGTCACAGTCCTTTTGCGTGGAGACTATGGGTACTATACGGTTGAATTTAGAAAAATACGTGTATTTTATAAACCGCTACACAATAATGCAGTACGAATATAAAAAATAAAATTATTAATGGTAGTTCTCCATTCTCAAAAAAAAAATAGTGGAAAATTTCGGGAATAGCCTGCAAAGTCATGATTAAGTACAGATTTTTATATTTTGCTGCTGCTGTACTGCACCCACTTCAAAAATTATATAATATGCATACTAATTCTTACCTTGCTTAATAAAAATTGTAGTGACATCTAATAATTGTCTATTTGTTTATCTTTGTAAATGTATGTTTTACAGTTAATCTGCAAAGCCGTTTGTGATGATATTTCTTACGGATAGTCTAAAGTCTGGGGAAGGACATAGGCTACTTATTACTAACACCACGCGGGCGAAGCCGCGGGCCAAAGCTAGTATTTTAATACTTATTATCCTATTCTGGACGAAGACAAATCCATAAACATAAAAATCATAAAAATTGGTCCAGCTGTTCTTGAGTTATAAATGGTGTAACTAATACAACATTGTTTTACATATCCAGACTATCCATTATATAATTTATAATAAGGAATGTATGTGTGTGTTTGTTTGCCTGTCTTTCACGGCAAAAAGGAGCGACGGATTGACGTGATTTTTTAAGTGGAGATAGTTGAAGGGATAGAGAGTGACATAGGCTACTTTTTGTTTCTTTCTAACCCCTCACTTCACATTTAACGCAAACAAAGCTGCGGGCAAAAGCTTGTAAAGATGTAAATCATTTAAGTGTAGCTATCAAAAGCATAAAAAGTTTAAATTCAGTAATCTTACGGAGCTAACTTCGACTGCGTCTTGGATATCAACAATGTTAAAATCTGTGGTATCTATTAGACAATGGTTATGTCTTTCCATCAAAAGTTAATAATCTTATTAACCTTTGATGGAAAGAGTCATTAATCCTGTTTAATATCATAATATCTGGTTGACCGATCTTTGCTCGGTTTTTCACATACCCATATCTTGGGAGCCGAGCTTTTCTTGGACTTGGAACCTTGATAAATCAATTCCTTGACCCGAAAAACCCCTAATTAGTGACTTTCACGAAAATCGTTGGAGCCGATTCCGAGATACCAATTATATATATACAAGAATTGCTCGTTTAAAGGTATTAGATAAGACAAATATAGGATTTTTAGATAGATATATAGAGATATAGGTATTTTTAATTTTACAGAAGAATTGGTGATTCACCAATACCTGGTGCAGGGGCTTATGCAGATAATGCAGTAGGCGGTGCCGCTGCTACCGGAGATGGGGACATAATGTTAAGGTTTTTACCTAGGTATGCAACTTTTACTAAAATTATTATTGACTACTGGTTACGTTTTTTTAATATCATAAGATAACACACATGCAGATTGGTCTCCTGATGGATGAATGAATGAATTAAATATCGAGCCTGTTGCAATTGGAGTGAAAACTTCTTTAGCGGTTTTCAGCGATTTTTGCAAGGATCAAAACTCATGGGTGACCGTCTTGCTAGTTATGTAAGCTAAATTAGTATAGTTTTGTGACAGTATGAATTTGGCTGTGTGTTGTATTTATTTAGTTTTTGATAACATAGTATATGGTTTAAGTTTTAACTTCTGTCAGTAGTCTACATAATTGCATTTTTCAACCGACGAAAAAACGGAGGATATCAGTTTGACATATAATATTGTTGAAATTGGATAGTATTTGAGTAAGATGATTTATTTAAGCGTACAAGTACATAAACTAAATTTCGTTTATGTATATAATATGTTTACATGTTTGTCTAATTGTCCATGAATTTCTCTTAAACTAAAAGTCATATTGAGATAATTTTTTTTATTTTGTTCTGGTATATTTCAACTTTTATCAAAATCGGTTTTGTAGCTTTTGAGATATAGGTATAGTTGGCACATTTGAAGTCAGTTTAATTTTTTAAATGAATTACTATTATTATAATTAAATTTTTAGTTTCTTGGCCGTTGAAGAGATGCGTCGTGGAGCCAGCCCGACTGACGCAGCTCGGACAGCAATCACTAGAATAGTAACACACTATCCTAACTTCATGGGGGCAGTGATTGCTTTGCGGAATGACGGGGAATATGGAGCGGCTTGCCATGGATTAGGGGATCAACCTTTCCCATTCGTAGTTCAAGATGTAACAATGACTACATATAAAGTTGAAACTGTTAACTGTTCCTGGCCAATGAAATAAATTAGACTTTTAAATAAAAGGTGTCTGGTTATTACTATTTTTTTACATACTAGCGAGTCAAATATGGTTATAATTCTAAACAAATATTACACAAAAAATACATGGTTTTAACACATTAATACATTGCTAAGGTCAGGTAAGGGTACCAGTAATCCTCTCAATTACAAAGAAAGCCTATCAAGAGCCTTCCGCACAGTTAGATCACACCACCAACCAAAGACACTTTAGGTGATTCGAAGTCACAATCGACCGTGTCACGTTGGATGATGTCAATATGTGTCAATTTGATGTTGGTTGGCCAACCAAATGACCTTCCAACCTCCTTGGTCGTGAACGCATCCCTCACTACTAAAGGCAAATATATAATGAGTTTTTTCGTCTTTAATGGCAAACCTTTGCGAAAATTATGCCAAAGAAAACTTTTTATATTTAAAAAATAACCGATAAAGCGAATTCATTTTTTAACCATTCAATATTGTTAGAACGATATTAACAAATACAAAAAAAATTAAATTAATTTATAAAATAATAATATTAATGTGAAAATTAAATTGCTATGTTATTATTTAAAACGAAGATAGCATTATTTAAAACGAAGATGGAGACATAGATAAATTATTGGTCTCACGGCGCTTGACAAGATACCGCACTATCTAAAAACAACTCCGTGAATGCGGCAACTCGATATTGTAGTGTGTGTGTGATGACAATGTGCAAAGGGATGATAGTGAGGGGTGTGCGTGAAAATTGTGTTGCCAGGTGTTTAACTGTTACCTGAGTTAATGGGCAAAATATTCTATGCTATGGTCTATTAATTAGAGTTAAATAAATGTATCTCAGAAAATACTTAAAAATTAACAATTACTTAAAAGAACGAATGTATCAATATATTTGTGTATAGGTTAGGCGTAGGTTTCTTTTTCTTAAAAGTGGAAGGTATATCATACCTATGTCACTGATTAGGCTTTATTTTTTGACAACCTCTAGTGGTTGACTGCTGATCTGATCACGAGTTCGTGTGTTTTCTTTCTTCAAGTTTTTATGTAATGAACATAAAGTATTTGTGGTCATCTGGGGGTTTCTTGTGTATTATAATTTTAAAAATAAGTGTTCTTATAACTCATACACTGAACTTTATTTGGCAAAAAATTGTATTTAATTTCTAGCGATAGGTTTCTGAGTTAAAAATTATTTAATTCAGAAACCTGCCCCGGCGTGCGCACAACAACTCACCTAAATTTCATGTTAATTTAATGAACCCATAAAGGACAATCGCACCCGGAAGCCTTATCCGGTCCTTAAATTACAACTATTCTCAGTTTCTATTACAAAATTCTCTCTGGTTAACGTGTTTTTTATGAATTGTATTTTACAAATATTGTATAAATTGCCTTTTATTATTTGTTGTGTTATGTTTGTTGACGTCTACAAGTGTTCTTAAATATTATTTGATTGATTGATTTCAATAAAATCTGTTAGTAAATTTTGTGATGCGCATACTAACAGACAAAATTTCCACAAAAAATTAATTTCATTCTGTCGCGTACGAGGGATACGAAATTAATACGATAAATATCTTCTCGATATTTTCTGCAAATTTTTCGACACAGAAATCAGTGTTTTTCGGTGTACAGATATAATAGTTTACATAGTACGAGAAAAAAATGTTTGCTTTCCCACAGTAAGTCATTTTCGTCTTCCCAATACAACACATTTTTTATGGGAAGACGAAAATTGTTTTTAATTTTTTGATCCGTTTTCCTTGGGGAAAGTTGTTCAGTTTCATTTTCGTCAGTTCACATTTTTACACCTTATAAATATGCACATAAAATTAATAGACAAATCATTGACATACATGGGGCACACTAAAAGTTTTGCACTTCTAGCTAATCGGAACTATTTGAATTTCGAATATTATATTTTTAAAACGTTGCAACCTTCTTAATAATAAAAAAAAAACATTTGGCGGGAAATGATGTGTCAATTGTTTTTTTACCACACATCAAAGTTCTACGTTCGCAACGAAAATGGAATTAAATTCAAAAGATTTTAGAGCGATGATTTTTTATGATTTTAAAAGTTATCTTTCTCCGCAAGACTGTGCCGCTCGTCTTCACCGTTTGAGCACCGTGAGGCGATGGTTTACTGAATTTGAGAGAGGTCGAATTTCGTGAAGGGTGGCCTTCAACTGCCGTCAACGAAAATAATGTGGCTACTGTTAAGCGGTTAATTGAAGGAAACCCCCGGATTACCTATGAGTCAATTCGAGGACTATTGGAGATTGGTATGAGCCAAATTCAGAAAATTTTATGTATTACGAAATGTGTATTTATTGTTTTGAACCCGAAAAAAAACAGCAATCTTGTGACCCATTCACATTGTCCAAACACATTGTGTTTGAAAATGAGAACAGGCCAACAAAAGTGAGACAGGCGAGAAACGTTGGTAAAAAAATGATCGCTTTTTTTTCTCAGCTACGGGTCCCATCTGTACAATTCCACTTGAAGATCAAAAGAGTGTTAATGCCGATTGATATTCTACCATTTGTTTACCCAGGGTGTTAGAAAAAGTTCGCGAAAGACGACCCAAAAACCTTATTCTCCTACACCATGATAACGCTTCTTCACACACGGCCAACAAAACAGTCATTTTTAGCTTCCGAAAAAGTACATCTCATCACTCATCCTGCGCATAGGCCCGACCTAGGACCCTTTCTGTATTTTCCCCAAAATCAAAGATTTGATGAGAGGTTCTACGTTTACCAACTCCGAAGAGGCAGTGATAGCGTTCAATCAGCACGTAGAAAACATGCCTTCAAATCTGTGGTCCTCCTGTTTTAAAATGGTTCGATCGCATGAAAAAATGTTTAAAATGTAAAGGAGATTATTTAAAAAAGCAATAAACATAATATTTTGGTTATAACATGTTTTTTAAGTTACGCAAAACTTATAGTGTGACCTACGTATTATTGCTATGGACATCGGGTCTCATAGTAAAATCGCGATAAAATTGTCCCAACACACACACAGACATAGAAATATTAACAAAAGATTTTAAACACTAAATTCCAAACTTGTTATAGATCATGTTCTTTATTTGAATTTAAATATGGATAATTCAAATAAAAAATATGATAGAACAAGGAATGCATGAAGTGGCTTTGTTGACAAAATTTGATAAAGTTATTTAACTTTTTGAACTAGTTTACGGAAGAAAAAACAGTAATTTTAACTAAAAGTTTTGTTACGATTTTCTGTAGTCTAGTTTTTCAATAACAAAAATATTGGATGCCGATAATACGTTGTGTAATTAATTAAAATAATTAATTATAAGTTATCAATTTATTCTACGATATAGTGTAAACATATTTAAAAATATATATAATTTTATATTTTATTAAATTTCAATTAATTTTATTAATTTTTCATTTGATAGGTCTGGTATTTTATTATTTATTATATGTTAAAAGTCTCTCTATTAGCGTCATCGTTTAACTATTAAGGAACAAATAATCACAGTTGAAATATTAATTAGAAACACACACGTTATTTTTTTGTGAATCATATAGCCCAAACGGGTTACAGTCATAATTAAACCCGGTTATCTATGTAGCATATTTGTGGCAACTGATTTTAGAGATGGGGTAATTATAATTAAACAAATCTCTGTTATCTTTGTTTATTTACATAACAAAATAAATAATTCCAATAATATATTATTGACATTGATATTTGTTTAGTATGTGACACTCGTAGTAAATAACTTGGATACGTTCCATATAAACAGAGGTAAGGCTTTATCTCCTACTCCAAAATATACTTTTGAGGCACGAAAATGATCTTTCAACTTCCCCCGACGTCACTGGAGAAAAGTTCAAAATTAAAGTCAATGTTTTTTTTATATATCATAAGATACCAAACAAGCAAATAGGTCTCCTGATGGAAAGAGTCAACCATCGCCTATAGACACCAAAGATGTTAATGGTGCGTTGCTATCTTGTGGCGAGTTATAATGCCACATGCATAAGTTTACCAGCTACCTTACCTCCAAACCGGAACACGACAGTGAAGGCGGTGGTACCTAACCCGGGTGAGACAATGCAGAAGTGTACCACCTAGTAGCTACGATGGTAGTGACTCGCATAAATCCCAATCGGTCGTAAAAGGCGACCGATTTGGTCGCCTTTTACGACCTGCCTGGCAGAACGGTGGGGAGCCCGGAACCAACGCGGTGAATGATATATTATTGAAAATATTTATTTTTTATGTAAACAAAAAAAAACATATTTATTTAACTATAATACTCCATCCTTAAAATCAATTGCCACCAATATGCTACATAGATAACAGGGCTTGGGGGCCGTTCATAAAATACGTTCGCATACAAGGGGAGGGGGGGGGGGGTTGACTGAGTGTGACAAGATGTGACAAGGGGGGACGGAGGGTATACGGCAACGTGACGTTCGCCGTTTATTATTTTTTGACATGAGCGCTAGCTCTGTGGCGCGACTCTAGCGGCGTTGCGATCCGTCACAACGGGTTTCTTTGTTTTTCCAATACTTGAGACAGTAACGTTTCCACGTACCCTGCGCGTAATATTATTATAATAACTAAATAAATATTTTTAATTTTCAGAATTTGTGTACTATCATTTAGAATTTATCATACTCAGCAAGGGGGGTCTTAGTTTTTGTGACGAAATATTTCTAGGGGGGGTCACAAAAAGTGTGACACAGCGTGACAATGGGGAGGGAGGGGGTCAAAAAAAGCTGATTTTAGTGTGACGTATTTTATGAATGGCCCCTTGGTCATAATTACAAAAAAAAAAATAATATGTGATCAGGTATTTCTTGTATTATATAGTATTATATAAATCTATAACACTTGATAAAATATATGAAACACCTGTTTTTCTTTTCGTCCATATTATAACTGTGTTTTTTATCAATTATTGTTTCATACCAAAATAAGATGAAGAGTAAGGTAAGGTAAATAAACCAAATGGTATTTACTTACAATGCTGGCACAGCTTTATTTTTTTATAAACGATAAGAGCATGCAACTGTTGGCATAAAATATTTTTGCCCTCGCGATGTAGTAATAATACTCCTCCATGCTGAATAACGTGTTGGGTCTCGAGAAAATCTAGAATAAATAAACTAAAAATCAAATTCAAACTAAACATATTTAAATATATTTAAAAAAACAACAAAGCGACTCTATGAAATTTTTGTTCTATATCTCACAATGGGTCTAGGGATAGATGACATTTTGACATTTGTTTTTGCAATTAATTCAATTTAAAATAAAATTGTGTGTTTTCGTAGCAAAACAATAATTTAAAAGATTAAACAATAGCCTTCTTACTGAAAATATGATATACCTTCATTGTTTTTGTGTTATAGCACTCACCCCGTGCTTGGGAATCTGGAAAACCTTAAAAACAACAAAGAAAAATATCGACACGCGGGATTTGAACCTGCGACCATTTCCCTAAAGCCGGGACGCTCTTCCGCTGAGCTAGTGTCGACAGGCTCGAGGCGGCGAAATTCTTCTTTGCTTTAGGGAAATGGTCGCAGGTTCAAATCCCGCGTGTCGATATTTTTCTTTGTTGTTTTTAAGGTTTTTTCATGATATACCTTCGTCTTTTTTCAGTTTACTTGCGTAGTTTTTACACGATTTGACAATATGATACGGCATCGTTGATGTGTACTCGTGAACGTGGTCGTACAATGATTATGTAATATGTATTGTATACTCTTTGATGAAGTATTGTATACTCTTTGATGACTATGACTATTGACTTCCGTTAGTTATATTGTTCTGTGCTATTGACATTTGACTAACGCCGAGTTGTAGCTCTTTCTTCGTATTGTAAGACATTTGCCTTGGACATTTTTTAGCGCGGACCCGACGTCCATATATTAATAAGTCAATGAGACAAATTTAAATAATATAGAACGAGGTTAAATGTAAAGCAGGCTGTAAATGCTCAAACATATTTGTCAAACTTTACGTTTTGTTTGTACGTTTTTATCAAACATCAGCGCACACGTACCAACAAGTTTGTCAAATGTCAAACAAGACTTCACTTTTAATGCAGTTTTCGCCATGAAGTGACGCTCCGACGCTCAGATGAATGAGTAACAACTAACAGCATTATTTTTATGTTATAGCACTCACTCCGTGCTTGGGAAACTGGAAAAACCTTAAAAACAACAAAGAAAAATATCGACACGCGGGATTAGGGAGATGGTCGCAGGTTCAAATCCCGCGTGTCGATATTTTTCTTTGTTGTTTTTAAGGTTTCTTCAACTAACAGCATGTCTCAGCGGCGGTCGTGCCAAACTGGCGAGTTTGTTTGACAAACATGACTGTTAGACATGTGTAACACTGCGCTGCGCCGCGCAATTGCGCTAACTTAATTCACTGAGCGGGTGTGCCAACTCACTTATTCAAAATGTGTTAGCGCACGGCGCAGCATAGTTATACCACAGACTACTTAGAAACTATACGCTGTAAACTCTCATTCATGTGCACAATTATCATGAGTAATGACTTGTGTCGCGACTCACTCGTTGAGTTACCAATGAACAAACGCAATTCATGCGCTGTGCGCTGTTTGTGTTATGAATCATTTATCTATATTAATTTTCTCTTTGTGTGAATCTGTAGCGTGGCGCACGGCGCACGTTTCGCTCGCTGCTCATTTCCCTTTACTCGCAAGCTGCGTCAGATTTGTTGCGCCATGGCGCAATTTTGAGTTAGCGCAATGAGCCGGCGCAGTACACTGCGCTTGAGTTACCGAGTTAACGCAAAAAATTTTGCTGAGTTACCCATGTCTAATGACCTTCAAACACATATGTCAATCAAATCTCTCAAACATGCAGCCAAACACGTAGTTTGTTTGACAAACATGTCAAACATGATCGTAGACTATCAAATAATTTGCCAAACACGTAAAGTTTGACAAATTGTTTGAGCGTTTACGCCTACGGCCTGCATAAGTGGTAAGTATGTATGTAGATATACACGTCAATGATGTAGACGCACCAAAGGAAGTTATATTCTACCCGGAATACTTACACGCGCTTCAAAATCGTTCCGAAGAGTACCACGACATAAGTGGAGTGTGTCTCTTTCAAGGAACTTATATACGATAACTGGAATTATTACGAAGCAATATTTGAAACATAAAAATGTACTTTATTTCGTTACCAATAAAGTTGACATTTGTTTCTTACTTAACAGAGGGAAAAAACGTTCTGAGCAAAATAACGACAAGAGTGGATGTTGTCCCTTTCTTGCAATTGCCAGTGTAAATTAAACTATCTGATGGTAGATTTTTGTATATTCGATAATCGTTAAATCCCTTTTATTCATACACGTCGATAAATACATTAGCATGAAATGTATTGTAATTAACATAGTGAGTACTAAAATGTGTTTATTTTAATTATTACGTAATTAATTATGCAATGCAAAAACTGTTTCTCAAATTAGTAGAATTATTTAGTAGTAATTTGCAAACTACGCATGGCCACACTTATATATATGGCGATTGGCGCTTTATTTAGTAGAAAGAGACACACTCCACTCATGTCGTGGTACTCTTCGGAACATTTTTGAAGCGCGTGTAAGCATTCCGGGTAGAATATAACTTCCTTGGTCTCTTTCTACTAAATAAAGCGCCAATCGCCATATATAAGTGCGGCCATGCGTAGTTTGTAAATTACTACTAAGTAATTCTACTAATTTGAGAAACAGTTTTTGCCTTGCATAAGTAATTACGTAATAATTAAAATAAACACATTTTAGAACTGACTGTGTTAATTACAATACATTTTATGCTAATTTATTTATCAACGTGTATGAATAAAAAGGATTTAATGATTACTGAATATGTAAAATCTACCATCTAGATAGTTTTATTTATACTGGCAATTGCAAGAAAGGGACAACATCCACTCATGTCGTTGTCTTGCTCAGACCGTTTTCCCCCTCTGTTAAATAAGAAACAAATATCAACTTGATGAGTAACGAAATAAAGTACATTTTTATTTTTTAAATATTGCTTTGTAACAATTCCAGTTATAGTATATAAGTTCCTTGGACGCACCCTATTGCGCCACGACTTAGTGATGGGTCTACTCGAGTTACTAACTTGAGTTAACTCGAGTTGTGCTTGAATCGAGTTGACTCGGGTTAGATTTTCCTTAACTCGAGTTAGAGTTGCAAATTTTGAACCTTCACTGTGCACGAACAAACGAGGAAAGCAAACAATTGTACGTTGGCACGATTTGTTGATCGTGTAAGACCGTATTCATTTATTTATTGTTCACATACGTAAAAACAATATGTAGCAAAATTAAGATAGAATTTCAATAAAAGTATAATTATTTTATAAAAGTTATTAATTACGATATTTAAAAACACTGGGACTTTAAAAGAAATCACGTTTAGAACGAGTTTCAATAGGCACAGAGTGGGCGTGTAAATTGTAAAATCTGTTAAGATTCTTACAAATATATGGGAAATACGACCACTTGATTTAATCACATTAAAAAAGAGCATCTAAAGTTGTTGGCAAAAATTTTCTTTAACTTGGCCGTCATTAGTGAATGAAAATAATATCTACGTTGAATCATCTACATCGGAGAAGCCTCTTCAAAAAATGAGGCAAACTCTGTCACGCTTATCCGCTAAATATAGATATTCTAAAATGCTATAAAATGGAAACATAAATACAAAAGTTTATACTTTATAACGATTACTAAAAACAACTTTACCGCCCCGTTGGTCGCACCCTGACTACGCAATCGAGGGGGCTCAGGTTCGATCTCCGACGGGGACAAGCATTTGTGTGATGAGCATAAATGTTTGTATTTCCGGGTTTGGGTGTTTATTAAATATATTCTATTATTTATATATGTATTTCTATGTATTAGTATCTAGCTAACACCCATAACATAAGCAAATCATTTGTTTAATTTGGGGTTATATCAGTATTGTATAATTTGTCCTGTGATTTTTTTTTATCATTTTTTATTTAGTTACGATAACTGTCACGACATAATTAGATGTATTAACAATATAAAAAAAATTCACGGTCACAAACTATTATCTTATTCAAAGCGTCGTCCTGCTAACTCGAGTTCGTTAACCCGAGTTCAACCCGCGTTAAGTGAGCGCGTAAGATCAAAAGTATCGATACCAATAAAAGTATCGGATAAAAATTATCGATACTAAGTATCGAGTACTTTTTCTTTGTGTCGAGTAACGTATTAAAATCTCAAAAAAGTACATTCTTAATTTAAATCATGATGAAAACTTGTTTTTTTTTCACTTGTTTTAAGTTAGACATACGCAAAATGTGTCAATGAAATGAAATTAATGAAGTACTTCTTTTCGCCCAATGAAGTACTTCATTGGTTTAGTTCAGTACTTCATTTCCTTCAGTGAATTTTATGATTAATCTAGTCCATCTAATGTATGAATGAAAGTCAGTGTAAAGTATTATGAGACATGCGCAGAATGTCTCATAATACTTAACTCCTTCACTTCGTCAATGTTAATTGACTTCACTTACTTCAGTAGTCTATTTAGTTCAGTTCATCATACCGTGGCCTTTGATTTCGTTTGGCATTTGGAACTCGTTCCCATTCAAGTACAGAATTGTTTAATCAACTATAAAATAATCACTACAGTATCTTTTGACTATACTTTTCAAAATCAATTACGTTTTTCACCATGTTGGTTCCAGCCTCCTTTGAAGAATAGGTCAACTGCCGTTCTGCCAGGCAGGTCGTAAAATGCGACCGATTGGCTATCGAGTCACTACCATCGTGGCTACTAGGTGGTAGTGTTCTGCATTGTCTCGCCCGGGTCTGGTACCACCCCATTACCTATTCCTGCCGCAATAGCGTCAGTGCTTGTCGCTGTCGTGTTCCGGTTTGGAGGGTAAGGTAGCCGGTAAACTTATGCATGTGGCATTAGACCTCGCCACAAGATAGCAACGCACCATTAACATCTTTGGTGTCTATAGACGATGGTTGATTCCATCAGGAGACCCATCTGCTTGTTTGCTATCTTATGACATAACAAAAAATGTACAAAATAGTAGTAATGGGATTATAAATAAATATTACTTTCATTTATAAACAAATGCAGTAATGAAATTAAAACGCACTTTAACGTAATGTAATAAAGGTCATAAATAACTTTTCGCCTAAAATCCTATGCCTGAGAAGTATCAGTACAAAATATATTATGTGATAGCGATGTGGATAGCAAATCGCGCGCGTGTGTGTAGGTGCTCGGTTAGATTCGTTTAATACGATCAGCCATCGCCAGTGCTCGGGTCAGTCAACGTACTTCAATTCGTATTTCGTTCACTTGTCTGACGTTCGGCGTTCCACGATGCACAGATTACTTATGTATCACGATGGACTAGAACTAGATGAAGTAGTGAACTAATCACGATAGCATAATTCACGATTTCTAGGGATTGGCACGAGCAACAAAATCGTCGTTTTGGCAACTAATTAGCAACTATTTAGCTACAAATTGATGTATTTTTTTTTGCAATTTTGCTGATTTCACCATGCTAGCCTGATAGGGCTTATTTTAAGTACTTTAAAACAAATTTTACCGGCTGCAGCAGTTATGTACACCTTTCCGAAACTTAGCCAGATATCACTTTCATATCGGAAATCAGCATTTTGGTTGGCAGCAAGGCAGCACCTAGACTAAGAGTAATCAAATTGTAATCAATTTAATTTCGTTTCCGAGTTAACCTGCTTCCTACAGTCAGAGCCGTATTTAAATTAATGTTACCGGAATATTAATTTAATTTGTAACCAAAATTGCCTAAAGCGTATACAAATTTATACGTACTAATATGCACGTAAAATTTATTACCATAATAAGAGGTATGTTCAAACTGTAAATAATATGCCACGTTTTCTAAAATAATTGATATCATTCATAACATAACCACTTTCGGGGATTCTCCTAATATAAAGGATTCTAAAGCAATAATTCTGAAGAGTAAAAAATATCGAGTACATCCGAAAGTATCGATACCTAGTAAAGTATCGGAACAAAAGTATCGAGTACGAAAACACTGGTATCACAAGTCGCAACCCAAGTAGGTATCGTTTTGGCTTTTGCGGATCCCTCATCCTACTGATGTGCCAACTCGGAATAAACACGACTCGAGTTAACTTGAGTTAAAATTCACTTAACTATAGTTCAACTCGAGTTGCCGAACTCGAGTTAGCAAGACGAAGTTTTGAATAATTTTTTAGTACCGAAACGTTATAAAATTTTCGAATTACGTATATGTCTTATAACTTTTCAGAATAAGTGCCCATGTTTAGCGGTCAAGTGCGACAGAGTTTGCCTCATTTTTAGGGTTCCAAAGTAAACTAGGAACCCTAATAATTTCGCTATGTCCGTCCGTCCGTCCGCACGATTGCTCAGAGATCCTTATTACTAGAAACACGTATATATATATTAGTCACGTCAACATACAATTTTGAAAAACATGTTTTTTCAGGGTACCTTCCCTACATGTAAAGTGGGGATGTTAATTTCTTTTCTCACGTACCTTATTGTGTTAGGTATCGTTGGACAGGTTTTAAAAAAAATATTGTAGGTTTCCGGAAACAAGTTTTCGTTCAAGGCACTCGTTTGTAAAATATTAAGCTTGTGCTAAGTGCTAATTTTTATTAGAGTCAAGTGTCTCCTCCCCCCCTCTCCTCTGTAGGCTAAACGGTTCGTTTTGGGGTAGAAAAAAATCATGGTAGTAGTAAATATGATGAAGTTAAAAAGAAAACTATCACAGCTTATATGGCTTTACAAGTTTATGAGTAATAGTCTTACTAACTAACAAAATGTAGTTAGAATGTAAAGTTTTATAGGTGGTGAAGATTCACCATGACAAATATATATTCGCACCATAGATATGGTGCGAATATATATTTGTCATTGATGTTGAATAGCTTAAATGTTCATAGTTTGAAACAACAAAAGCTCTTTTCTTAGTCCACATTATTGTGATGGGCAACTTCGGAACCCTACATTGCGTGTGGCCCGACACGCACTTTATCAATAATAATAATTATAATAGTAATAATAAGAACTTTACCAATTTATTTTTTGAAAAGGCTCCTCCGATGTAGATAGTTCAATGGAGACATCATTTCCATTTGCTAATGACGGCCAAGTTAAAGAATTATTTTTGTTAACAATAACATTGGATGCTTCTTTTTAATGTGATTAAATAAAGTGATCGCGTAAGCGTATTTCCCATATATTTAAACGAATTTTAACAGTTTTTACAATTTACACGTTCACTTTCTGGCTATTGAAACTCGTTGATTTCTTTCAAGGTTCCAGGGTTTTCAAGTAACCAATTAATAACTGTTATAAATAAATTATACTTTTACTAGCTGACTCGCGCAGCTTCGCCCGCGAGTATATTAATAAGTCTTCCAAATAGCTTTTTATAAAAATTTCATCCCCTATTTCAGCCCTCCAGGGACTGATTTTTTTTTTAAAAATAGCCTTATTTTGATCCCGGATCTTCAACTATATCCATGCCAAATTTCATGAAAATCGGTCCGGCGGTTTAGCCGTGAAAGCGTAACAGACAGACAGACTTTCGCATTTATAATATTAGTATGGATTTAAATTCTATCTCAATTTTGCTACGTAGTGTCATTGAATGTCACGCTTGTGAATAGTAAATAAATGAATAAGGTCTTACATAATCAACAAATCGCACCAACCTACAATCGCTTGCCTTCTTCGTCCATTCGCGCACAGCGAAAGTTGTGAGTTTGCATCACTTAACTCGAGTTCAGGAGAATCTAACCCGAGTCAATTCGAATTAACTCGAGTTAGTAACTAGAGTTGACCATCACTACCTCATCCTTTGGCGTCAGCCATGAGCCATTTTAAAATTGACCGTCTCGTTGTGCTGACGATTCACGTAAGTTGATTTTTATAATGTTCTTTTTTCCTATAATTACCGTGCACCTTAAATTTTTCGTTATATATTTAAAATTAAATTATTGTAAGCTGTTCATATTGTATTTGTTTTATATAAATTCCGTAGTTGTTAATGTAACATAACCTAACTTCACACGTGGATTTTAAATGATGATAACTTAAACAAATTCATTTGCGGTATCTACCATAGTTTTAACAATGATGGCTTTAATGCGTCTGATGATTAAACTAACGTTAATTGTTTTAATCCTTTTATGATTCCGGTTTTAAGAAATGATATTGCGTTTTGTAGAATGGCGGACGCAGCTCCAGCCGGTGGACGTGGCGGTTTTCGCGGTGGCTTTGGTTCTCGAGGTGGCGATAGAGGACGTGGAGGTTTGCGTGGACGCGGTCGCGGACGTGGCCGTGGGCGTGGACGCGGCAAAGAAGACCAGAAAGAATGGGTGCCTGTAACGAAACTTGGACGTCTTGTACGCGAAGGGAAGATTGACAAATTAGAAAGCATTTATCTGTTCTCTCTTCCAATCAAAGAGTTTGAAATCATTGATTTCTTCCTTGGAGCATCACTCAATGATGAGGTCTTGAAAATCATGCCTGTACAGAAACAGACACGTGCTGGACAGCGTACACGTTTCAAGGCTTTCGTAGCCATTGGTGACAACAATGGACACATTGGCTTGGGTGTTAAATGCAGCAAAGAAGTAGCAACTGCTATTCGAGGTGCTATCATCCTCGCCAAGCTATCTGTGCTTCCGGTTCGCCGGGGATACTGGGGTAACAAGATCGGAAAGCCTCATACTGTACCCTGCAAGGTAAGATCATCTATTTACACCACAATTATAAACCACCTATAGAATTTTAAGCTGAAAAACAAAGACCACACCTTCGCATGGTGTTTGTGTGAAAGCCCCCAAAGCGAAAAAATGAAACAAGCTGCAACAGTGTTGTCATTTTTAAAATATTTGCTTAACTCTAGGGTAATAAATAGTCATTTTAATTATTTTTTTCAGTAAACCAACCTATATGCCTCTTTATAATCAGACAGTGTTTTCTTTACACACTGTACCTATATTTGTATGAAAAGAAGTATAAATGCAGGCAAGGCTAGTACATGGTATGGCATTTACCTACTCTAAGGGGGATTTGGCTTGAAGATATGCATACATTATGGCTTTGAATTTTGAACAATATCTGTTGAAGACAAAACTTGTTTCATAAATACAAAATTCGGTAAAACTAATGTGTATTTCTTTTATTTAATTATAAAACAATTGTTGCAGTATAATTTGTGTATATTTATGGCTACATAAATACCTATTAATTTTGGTATTCAAATGATGATAAAACTGGGTACAACGAATTAACAGCTGTTGTTTTTTGTTGAGTACTAAACACCTACATTAAAAACTCAAACTCATACTAATCAAAGTGTAACCAGGGCCTAATTGCCTATGTACTTATTGATTAGTGTGTAAAGTTGAGTTCTATAATTCACCTAAATGATGAAAATCTATCATCTAAATCATTTGCGGTATCTTCTCGAGGCTTTGCCTATGAAGTTTTGATATGTCTGATAAAACTTTCACTAATATATTTTGGAATATTGTACTACATCCACATACTAACTATTGAATTAACGTTTCCAGGTTACTGGGAAGTGTGGTTCTGTCACAGTACGTCTTATCCCAGCACCTCGTGGCACTGGAATTGTATCTGCTCCTGTACCAAAGAAGTTGCTGCAGATGGCTGGTGTACAAGATTGTTACACGTCTGCCCGAGGCTCAACTGGCACTCTTGGTAACTTTGCCAAGGCTACTTATGCAGCTATTGCCAAGACCTATGCTTATTTGACTCCAGATTTGTGGAGGGACATCCCATTGACCAAGTCACCATATTCAGAATTCAAAGTTTAAAATGAAATAAAAATTTCATGTCAGTATCTATTGTTTTATTACATTCACTTTTAAGATACTTCCTCTGTAGATCCTGGTTTCTCATAAATACTACTTGCTTTTTTGATAGGTGAAGTGAAGGAAAAGCCCTTGTTCGTCACTATTGTGATTTGGTAGAGATTTTTGTAATGTTTACCTGGGCTTGTAGTAGGTACTAGTTTAATGAATTATGATGTCTAGCTAGCTTGAACAGTTTTTCAGCTCTTCCTGATATGGGTAGTATATAACAGACAGTACTAAACCAACCATACAAATATTGCCCATAGACACAAAGATGTTATGGTGCATTGCTATCCTTCTGGGTATTGCGTAAGTTTACCTGCTACCATGAGTTACCCAAGTGCTGATGCTATTAAGACGAATAGGTAAGGTGATGATATCAAAACTGGGTGAGACAATAGAACTTTACCATCAGTAAATAGTAACTTAATCACCACTTTAAAATTACATAAAAAAGAAGTTATCTATACATATAATAAAAGTGTAGGAAAGTCAAAACTGTACATTGAATATTTTTTTAAAAGAATACTTGGGACATGATCTACAATCTATATCGAAGCTAAAAATATAGTTTTAGAATTTCCGTCTGTATGTCCAGGATAAACTCAAAAAGTACTGCATGGATTTACTTCAAATTTTGCATGAATATTACTAACAGGTCAGGTCAACATATAGGCTACATATTATCACACTATTACCTATGGGGTAGGAGCTGGTGAGCATCATAATGGACGGTCACTACTGATATTTTACATCGAAATTATTATAGGAAGTTGCTTCCTAGTTGCTACTAATCATTAAATATTTGCTACCTAAGAATAAAAAGAAATAAACTACTAGTTAAGGTGACCGGCCATTCTGATATCAGAATGGCCGGTCACCTATTCAGTGATCACAAACTGAGCAAAATAAATCGAGTTATTTTTAAGCAATAGTTGCTACGAACTGCTACCTTTATATGTATCGTTTTGAACCTTATAGCTTTTAAGGGTAAAAAGTTATAACCATCTGATTAAATTAAAATCTATACTCCTGAAAAATCCGATATCAAACATAACATGTAATTTATATGCAGGCACTACTTGATGGACTGCCTCGTTGGTAAAGTGGTGAATGCTCCACGTTTGATTCAAGAGGTCCCGGGCTCAAATCCCAGGTACACTACAAAAAATGTGAAAAATTAAAAAAACTGTCAGGGCAATCACAATCAGCCAAGGGGCTGCGAATTTGATCCATATTTGTAAAATAATGTTTCTGTCTCCCTTATAATTATAAACGTTAATCACTTAATGTATATGTATCTAACAAATAACAGTTGAAACAAAACTATCAATTAGCGCCTGCATATAAATCACATGTTTGATATCGAATTTGCTCGTCGGATTTTTCAGGAGTATAGATTTTAATTTAATCAAATGATTATAACTTTTTATCCTTAAAAGCTATAAGGTTCAAAACGATACATATGAAGGTAGCAGTTCGTAGCAACTATTGCTTAAAAATAACTCGATTTATTTTGCGCAGTTTGTGATCACTGGATAGGTGACCGGCCATTCTGATATCAGAATGGCCGGTCACGTTAAATAGTAGTTTATTTCTTTTTGTTTATAGGTAGCAACTATTTAATGATTAGTAGCAACTAGGAAGCAACTTCCTATAATAATTTCGATGTAAAATATCAGTAGTGACCCTCCATTCTGATGCTCACTAGGAGCTGTGCGGTGTAAACGAAGTCGCTGCCAACAGCTAGTTATTTATAAAATGTTTCCAAAAAAAATTAGGTTGAACTCTGTATCATGAAATTACTAATCATGTTACTCCCATATCCCCGAAGAAGCAGGCAGAGGGGTAACTCTGCTAAATATATATATTTTAAATTTATGAACAATTGAAATAAAACTCCAACAACCCTATTTTAAACCTTTATTATGATTTACTGTATTCCCTTACTTCCCTTTCAAACAAATCTATTGTGTGATCACAAACTTTTTGCAAGTCTTTCAGGCCTCTTTTAAGAACTTCTAAAGCTGGGGTTTCATGTGATTGTATCCTAAAATGCATTTTTGCTTCAGCTGGGTGTGGAACAGTGTAACCACAAAATTGGACATCCTCACTAAAAATAAAAATATGTATTTTTAACGAAATATCTTCAAGTAGGCATGGAAATTAGTATTTTTTACTAGAACTTCTTTTGGGATAATTAAGCAGTAATTGAATGCCTTGGACAATGACAGTGCAACATATATGCATTATGGCAATATGACCCATGTATCTTAGCACCCAGTTTCATTAGCTAGTATCCAGTAAATATTTATGCATTTAAATAATTATGATTTTTGTAAATATATTACTAGTGTTAACAAGTTGGCTGCCATGAGCATCAGCGGTGGGATTAAAAGCTCATTTTTTCGCAGTATTGTTTTAGGGAATTTTGGAGGCCAGATACAAATTGAATGCTATTTTGTAGTATATTCTATAGTTATTTACAAAAATTTAAATAAGTCGATTTTCTCGATACTTAACATACTATAAGGAGCATCTAAAATTGGTATACATTATAACATTAAACCACCATGTAAGTGGGTCTGCTAAGTTTCTTGAGTCACATGCGAGGAGTTTGCAAGCAACTCTGATGTAATCTAATCATAACATTTATAATATTCACCACCAAAGGATGAGACAGTTTCTCTAAACGAGGTAGGTAATAATATTAGGTATGTTGTTCTCACTTTACAATGTTATATTTTGTTAGAATGATATTTACATTTGTTTAAAAATTGAATTTATTATTATTTTATTTAATATATATTTATTTAAAAATTGAATTATTATCTAAAACATGCAAATGTACCAAATATGGTTTGGTTTTAGGAGAAGGAGGTTCATCTTCAGATGATGGTTTTTAATTATCTACTTCATCATATGTTTTTCTCATATCTTTTAATTTCAATATAATAATTTTATAACTGCATAACAGGTATTTTGTTCAATAATACGAGTACTGTGAATGCATCAACTGAGAGTAGTTTTGTCTAATGTTAATTCTGAGTATAGCCTATATAGTGTATTACGTTAATTTCAATATAGTAAATGTAATGTCATCAGTGATACTTATGGCACCTCAATAATAGAGCAATGCTTTGAGCATCACCGGTAGGATCAGTAAATTTGTATGGGGCATGACAGCATTACTATAGGTGAAGTATGGTGAGCAGCCAATGTGTTAATCAAAATATACCTACCTACTCGTTTTTTAAATTGTCTCATTTATTTAACTAAATTATCATCTGTCAGAGTGCCAAAGAAGTTTTACTTCAATTGTGTGACTCTTATTATATGCACTCAATTTTTGCAAACAATCTTTTATACAACAATTTTTTGATTAGAAAACTAATACAATAGTGATCTTTTGTTACATGCAAAAGCCAGATTTAGTGTAGTTGTTTTCCCAAGGAAACAAGTACACTAAATTTGGTGTTAAAGATTTATCTTTGGTCAAAAAACTCAATAATTTAACTACAGGTTATGACTTATTACATTAGCATGAACTTACCATATTAGAATATTTCTGGAATTACTCTAATATGGAATAACATTTTATCCTTTTTATTATAATATATTTATAATTCAGAACTTTATTATCTGGTCAAAAAACTGAATTATTTAACAATGGGTTATGATTTATTAGATTAACATGAATTTTCGATATTAGAATATTTCTGGAACTATTTTAATATGGAATATCATTTTATCCTTTTCACAAATCCCACAAACATTGTATGTGGGTGACTGAAGTTTGTTATATCTATACATTAAAATGGTTATGTGGATTTCGATGTGATTTAGTGAAAAGGTAATCAATGTGCAGACTTAGCACATTGGCTAATTTTTACCATGGGAGGCACATTGGTCTCAAGAACATTTTAATGACTGACAGCAGACTGTGTCACAGGTAACTTGTTCATATGCTTGTAACTTCTTATTTAGCAAAGCTGGACAGATTTGGATAATATTCATTCTACAGTAAACTTTAATTATATGCTATGAGGATAGTGCTGTTAACTTTCAAACCAGCTTTTGAACGGTTTTGAAACACAAAATAGATTTTAACTGTAACATTAATAGCAGGATATGAGAACTTAACTACATGTTTTTTCATCGAACATCTATAAAATATTTTTATGATAAATGTATTACAAAGCAGTGATTTAGAATTTTCTGTTGTCCAATCTTAAAAATATATAAAAATTGAGTTTCAGCCAATTTAAATGAATTAGTGGGTCACTGTCTTCTATGTTATATTTTATTTTCATTTTGAATCTTTATGTCTATAATATTAGTTTATCAGTAACAACTGAATTTGTCATAGGTATGCGTATATTGCTGGTATGAATGATTGAAATAAAATAATCTCACAGTTCTTTAGACTATTAAAGAATATGGAGCTAAGCATCTTGGACATTTTAAAACTGAAATGTTAATTCATTACAAAATTATGCTGGGCACAGCTAGTAAGCTCTAAATTTTGAGCCACTTCTAAATTTTTAAGCCATTTAATCATACTGGTGATCATTAATAAATAAAATAGATCAAACCAATTGTTATCTTAATATAATTAAGTTTAATTCTCATCAGAATTCTAAGTGTTTGTGATAAACAAGGGTGCCTAATGCCTGATTTTTCTATTAATATCATTACTATAGATAGCAAACAAGCAGATGGCTTTCGTTATGAAAAAAAAAACATTACCTACAGACACCACAAATGTAAATGAAGCGTTGCTATCTGTATGGTGGGGTGGTAATGCCATATGCATAAATTTACCGGCTATCTTACCCTCGAAACCAGAACATGGTAATGACAAGCACACAGATACATGAATATGTAAGATGGTGGAACTGTACCACCTAGTATGATAGTAACACATTTAGACTTGTAACGAACTGCCTGGCAGAAAGACAGATGTTCTAGTCTTCAAAGGGGGCTTCATACGAGGCAGATTATAGAAATATTCATTATTATCTAGTTTGTAGTATAATTGAACTTACGAAGTCTACATTTCAATCATTTAACGTTATTCGTAGTGATATTATATGTACTTACTACCGGCTAATTATACACTTTAATGCATTGCCTAATGTGTGACTTTCATTTTGAAAAACGTAAGTGCGACATGTCAGACCTGAATCCTCGTCACCGGCAAGCTGCAAGAGAAAGCAAATTTAAATATTATCAAAATAACAAACGTTTTTGATAGGTTATTGATATACTTAAAAACTAACCTCTGATATTTTCATCTTCTAAAATTAAAAATTTGATTATACTCAAAAACATATAGTGTTTTAGTGGCACTATTAGTATTTAGTTTTTACTATGCTGTGCTTACTAAATATAAACAAAAATCTAGTTTTTCATTTTGCTATTTGCAATGTATGTAGATTGTAGAAACTAGAAACAGAAAGTAGAAAATAGAAATCAAATTAAAAACAGAACTGACAGTGACATTTACTACTACGTACAATGTTATCTATGGTGACATTTGACGATTGTAATTTTTTTTTTTTTTTTTCTTTTTGGCATGGGCGTTAAGCAACTGCCATGATCAAGTAAAACGAGGAAACATATTTTAGACAATAAACTAGGATTTGGAATTTGGATTGACAGGAAAATAGAGGATCAGAAAGTAATCAAAATAACATAGATACTAAAATTATAAATTATTTACAACAATAATATTTAAATAAATATATACAGAGATAATACTTAGTAATTTGTATAATATTTAGGATTCATAGAAATATAATAGGTACTAGAATTGGATAAAATCGATATATCGAAAAAGATACTATTATTAAGAAACATCGATATTTATATTACTAATACCAGGGGGGTTACCATCAACTTTAAAAAAACGCTCAATTCCCAGTCAGTTCAAAAGCAGGCCTGCTTTTGGCCTGCTAGAAATCATACTACGACGGCTTAAAAGGTGAACGTTTTTTGCGTCAAGGTGAACGGTTATGCTTATCTATGGCCTGCTATGATATCATTGCGTTTTATAACATCAGTTTAGAAATTCTAATCGTATATTTTTCTAGTTTATCGGTTTTCTGTTTATTAAGGTGAAAACATGACTTTGTTGGATATTTAAATTTTTTTAACTATAATTTATTTGCTATATTCACGTAACTGAAATACTAAGTAATAAAAATGTAAATTCACCTTAATAAATAACTAGCCTCAAAGTTATAAAAATTTACTTGATTCTGAACGTGACGCTGATAGATATTTAACATTTTAGGCGCGTAAATTAAATGTCCTGTCTTTTTTTATCTAAATTTCACCACTCAAAACTTTGGTCAAAACCGAAAACAATACATAGATACTCAAGTATTTCTTTTTATAAGCTTTTAGTAGGGACTTAATAGTGACAACATCCACTCTTGTCGTTGTCTTGCTCAGAACGTTTTTCCCCTCTGTTATGTAAGAAACAAATGTCAACTTTATTTATTACGAAATAAAGTACATTTTTATTTTTCAAATATTGCTTCGTAACAATTCCAGTTATGGTATATAAGTTCCTTGGTAGAAAGAGACACACTCCACCTATGTCGTGGTACTCTTCGGAACGATTTTGAAGCGCGTGTGAACATTCCGGGTAGAATGTAACTTCCTTGCATAGACGTCAAGTAGCAGGCCTGCTATTGGCCTGTTAATAAGGTGTCACGTTACGAAAAAGCAAGGCAGTTCAAATTCTGTCCTGCTTTAAGAGCTCGTAGTTACCCACCAGGCCTCTGACACTCCGTGATACCTACCGCGATAAGCACATGAAGCTGTATTTATCTGGAAGCAACACTTCTAATACCTTCTTGAAACCCAATTTCAAATACTGCTGTTATCTTCTGATGTCTAACTCTCTCTCTCTAACACAGCTGTATAAATAGAGATGGGGAGACCTTATAGACAGAGATTTAACGTAAATATTTGTTTCAATTTATTAATACGAGTGCTAGCTCCACCTAATAATTCATGGATAAGCACCTACAGCACGCGACATCCCGGCTTTGCAAAACAGTCGGGGCCGCCCCGTGCTTATACACACACATAGTATACGCGTACCTTTTCATGTACGACGGCCTGCCGATCATCGTCACAATGTAAGGTTTATTACTTTAGGTACTCTTATAAAATGGGGGATTCGTAATATAAATAATTGCTGTGTGGATGGTTGTCGCAATAAACAGAAGGATGCAAAGTTTTCGTTTTTTACTTTACCGAAACATTCTGAAACTTAATAAATATTTATGTTTCGTTAGTTTACTCGTAATGTTATAAGTAGGTTTTAAGTACTATAGGTAAGGATTACGTAGATTTATCACGCCCCAGTATTGCAACTTGAAATGCGCCATAAATTATATTTTAACATTAATTAATTATTAACAAAATTCATTTTCTCCGTGTTGATCAGAGTCTCTTTGAAGTATAGAGTAAATGCCGCTATGCCAGGCAAGTTCTAAAAGGGGACCAATTGGCTATGCGTGTCACTACCATCGTGACTACTAGGTACTAGAGTTCCGGGAGGGCAGGGGGCGAACGAACGAACGAACGAATGAACGAACGAACAAACGAACGAACAAACAAACAAACAAATAAATAAATGAATAAATATTCACGGGACAAATTACACATACTGATCTAACTCCAAATTGAGCAAATAATTTGCTTGTGTTATGGGTGTTAGTCAACGATACCAATTAATACATAGAAATACATATATAAATACTTGAATATATTTAACAATTCAATTCAATACACCCAAACCCCGAAATACAAACATTTATGCTATCACATAAATGCTTGTCCCTGTCGGGGATCGAACCCGAGCCCCATCGATTGCGTAGTCAGGGCCGCTAACCACTCAACCAACGGGGCAGTCAATGAATCTTTGAGACAACCCTGATTTCATTAGAAAGGATAAGAGTTACGCGTTAGAAAGAGACGCAACTACTAGGTAAATATAAATGTAGGTAATCAAGCGCCGGGCGATCGGAATTCGATTTAATTGTATCGTAGCAAGAGTCCCTATTTCTTTAAACGCCTTTCCGAAGTGTCTCTTCTGTACTTGTACTATTATATATTCTGTGTTAATACCACATAATACTATTTTTTTGGACGATATATCGATAGTTCGATATTGAAATTCGATACGTCACTCGATATTTTTTAAATAAGTTTTTATTTTTAATTTTTCTTGCCATTTATTTAAACTATCTAAACTATATTAAAACATCATTGTAAACTTAATCTACTGTATTTTATTTATATTGTATTATGTTTTTCCTCTCTTTGTTCATTTATTTGCATATTATCCTAAAACGAAACATAATTTTGTATAAAAAACACTATAATCGGATATCTACTTTATCGACTTAGTGCACTTAGCCCCACTAAATTTTTTGTCGATTTATATATATATTTTGTTTCAATTGTTTGTTCGTGATTGTTCAAATAAAAATAAAAGTTGATTGTCCGTTATTTATTAATTTTTAAATAACTAAACAAATGCTCATCCTCATCATGTTGGCCTCTTTTTCAAAGATCTTTACTTTTACCTCTTAAATACTATTTATTATCATTAGTTCTTTCACTATTTATAACTGTTCGATCATAAAACAGTACAATAGTTATTCTATATTTTAAATTAAATAATTTCATATCATTATATAACTCAATAAAAATATCGATATTGATATATAGACATTTTTTTCGTATATAAACTCCGATATTAATGTATTTAAAACTATCGTTATATCGGAAATTCAATATTTAAAAAAAATAGGTAGGTATCAACAGTTCTAACAAATTGTCACTAGGGATGTCGATATTTCTTCCGAAGAATACCTACTCCGACGCCAGCATGATCGCTCTGGGGCACACCAGACCACAAAGCCATTAAGCCTCCGGGGAGATCAGTGGTTTCACTTCCTTTACGCTTAGTCTCTGTTACACATAAAACATCCAGGCGTGCATGCATCTTATCTTCTAACCTACCTCTCACATCTCACGCACCTATTTGACACTCTCCTCCCCTCGACTCGCTTATTCGGGCCTGGCGTGATAGGTGGCGGCCCCCATCGCTGCTTCTTCCGCTTCCATCGCCACATCTACCGCTTAAATTGAAGTGTTTAGTTTTAAAGTAAATATATAACTACATAAGAATTTAAAAAAAATACAGTTTTTGCTTAGGTATCGATTAAATAGTGCCTTCCAAAAACAATTTTCAAAATATCTTCAATGTACAGAATTCAGCCTCTTACAGTTTTATTATATGTATAGATACTCTCTGAAAAATTCTAGCCGAGATAAAAATTACAAAAAAAATCATGTTTGTTGTATAGAGCTCCCTTAGATATTTCATTCTGGTTTTAGTAAGTATTTGTTGCAGTGTTGGCATACGTACAATAATTATTGTATATGCACTATAATTTTATGATCTTTTCGATCTTTTCAATCTTCAATCCTAGGCGTAAAATCCTTCGAAAAATATAATTACAGGTTAAAACATTGTTTACAAATTTTAACGGTTTTTTTTTCTTAATTTTGAATAATATGATCTTATTCAAACCACAGTTTAAATAAATAATGTTTTACAATAGAAATAAAAAATAATTTTATAACATGTACAATAATTTGTTAAAAGTACAATAATGCTACGGCTCTGGATCAATAATAATTTTTCACGAGTTTGTCAACACTAATTTGTTGTTAAAGCGGCAACAGAAATACATCATCTGTGAAAATTTCAACTATCACGGCACGGTTCGTAACTCGTGAGATAGGTAGGTACAGCCATATGAGTAGATAAGGGGGTACAGACAGTCAGATAGACGGACAGATAGACGGACGGACAACAAAGTCTTATTAATAGGGTCCCGCTTTACCCTTTGGGTACGGAATATTAAAAAACATACAGCCGAATTTGGCTGTAAACTCAATGTTTGATACATGATAACTTCCTCCTTTTGGGAAGTTGGTTGAAAATAGATTTAGTAGCAACGCTAAGTAAATAACTTGTACTCTGTGTTGTTAAGTTATATAGGATATGTTTAGTGTATATAAACCGAGAAGGTAGCCATATTAAGGCCATAAACAAGTCTCGCGGTATCTTAATAAAACCCGTCATCACAACAAACGGGGAACGTGATGTTGCATCGTAAACAAAACTAATAGTCTCTAGATATTTTGTACGACGCGAGGGAAAGAAGCTTATTACGGTGCAGCCAAGAGATATTTTGATACAAAAAATAATGCAACAGCTTATACTATGCGTTCCAAATAAGAATAGGACTGTCGGGATGACATATTGCTCCGCATTTTGCAAAAAAATCGGAAGTGATGAGTAAGGTGTGCAAAAAATTCTAACAAAGAAATACTTAAAAAAAATTAATTTCATTCTAATTGGTATATTATTTATTTAGATTTAGAGAATTAAATAAGGTGTAAAATAACTAACAGGACTTTTATATATACGTATATTTAGATGAACGGCTAGACTGATATATTTTACTGTTTTTTATTGATGAATATTATATTTTAATACTTTTTAGCCTATGCTGGACAAAGACTGCCCAAACCCACAAAAATCGCAACAAAATTGGCCCCGTCGTTTTTGACTTATAAGTGGTGTAAATGACACGACATCTGTATATAATATATAGATGAACAACTAGACTTATGCTTTTTACTAATTTTTTATTAATGAAAATAGTGTTATTAAAACGTAATTTGTTTTTCAATAAATCAGCAATATTTTTTAAACAAATATTTTTATGCTGACATTACTAATTTCACATTTGTGTATGAAGTTGATAACAAGCGCGATCCTATTCTTAGTTGGAACGCATGGTACTTTTGATTTTTTTGGTTCCTGCATTACCACGGAATACCTAATATGATATTACTACATTCATTTATTTAACATGACCTGCTTTGGAATACCAACAAGATTCTAGGTAATTAAAATCACGACAGTGACAAGTACTCACGCTATTGTGGCATAATAAGGTATGGTGGTGGTAGTGTAACGCCGCCCAGCGTACTACGTGCCGGACGTGTTACTTTGCCGACGATATCCCTTTTTTATTCAGGGAACCTTCTTGGTACTCGCTTTGCTGCTCGAGGTACTAATTAGTAGCAGGACCTTTTGGGATTCTTTAAGAAATTAGACTTTTCGTATATATCTTCGTTTATTTTCAGAGACGTCTATCTTACGTCAAATCTTAAAAGATACTCCTATTCTAAAAACAATTTATTCTTTCTCTACATACTAAACAGTTCTACATTTGAAAGTCGACAAAATGGCCAGTTCGTATGTAACACCATAAAGGTGTTACATCAGCTACCCCCCAAGGTGGGAGCAGCTGAAACTGGATGGGCATTTGTCTACCTTCGTATGGCCTACCTATCCTTATCCTGATTGCCCTACCTACGAGGGGAAGGTACATTTTGGTGGGACTGTCTTTTCCTAAAAGATAGTTTGCTCCATGTGTGGTTCTGTTCATTACCACCACACCATGGCACAAACTTTGGTCTCCCAAAACCCCTCTAAAAGACAGACCACAGCCCCCTCACCTAACCTATCCTACCGCAAACATTTTTTATTTTATTACACTTTAGCCTGAAGGGCTCTAGCTGTATAAGAGATAATAAGAGATGGAAAGGCATAACAATTCAAACTTCTTTTCCTTGGTGGACCAAAAGAAAAAAGATTGAAGTATTACTTCCTCTCAACATCGAGCTCGCCCCAATATATAGATCACGATCATAAATATTCCTTACTCTGAACCATATCAATACCATCATTATGATGTCTCCCAAAACTATCCGAGTTCATGTATATCCTATACAGATATCCTTTGTGTCGACTATGTCGTACTACAAAGTTGAACTCCCCTTCAAAAGACTTTCAACCCTTAACCTATACTGACTCTTTCGACTTCATACTAAGGCGGCTCAGTCCCTAGTATACATTATACCCCATAAGACTTTATTATTGAACGGAAGAACTTGAGAGGAATACATTGCTATTGGAAATATGACATTTCTTCATTTAATATTCTTTTGGTCATCTTTTTTCTTTTTAGCTTCGGTCCATCATCACAGCATTGGTTGAGCCCGTCATATTACATGAAACAAATACAAGTATTAGTATTTTCATACATAAGCCCAAACAAAAGTAATGGTCTAACATGTAACAATTTTTATTACAATGAATGACTATAAGTACACTATATTTTTTTTTACATACGTACATGAAATGCTTTCAACCTATTTATATGTACAATATCTCTATATCTCCTATTGCTTAATTTCGTAATTACATAATTTACATTAGATATTCTTTCCACTATTCTGAACGGCCCTTTATATAACCTACATAATTTCAAACTCCTATTGTCCACCCGTCTTGGTGTATAAACTAATACTAATTGTCCCGGTGAAAAGTCCTTTACTTTAGCCCTTTTGTCAAAATATCTCTTTTGCCTAACTTGTGCCCTCCTAATGTTTTGTACTGCCTTCCGAACTAACGCACCTTGTAAATTATGTCTCTCGGCATAATTTACTTCTCGGCTTTGACTATCCCTATTTACCCCCATGTCGCTTTGGAATATCGGTTCCCTAGCGTACATCATCATATATGGTGAAACTTTAGTGGTTGATTGTTTGCTAGTGTTACATGAATGACAAACTAATGGCACAAATGTAGATTTGTGCCATTAGTTTGTCATTCATTTAGACCCTTCATTACATTTTGTAACAACATTTTCATTCTTTCGCGTGTCCGCGCACCCCTTTTTCATCTCCTTTTTACCTTTACATAATTCATATGAATTATTGCGATCACTCTTATTTTCTCTGAAATTAAATATATTAGTTTCTATATTTTTCTTCGTATTCATTTTTGACATCGCAGTCAATGAATACGAAGATTTTATGTCAGCTCGTTTTACAATATTACATATATTGTGCATGTTGCTATGGCAACTATCTCTGTTATTTGCAAACTGTCTAAAGCGATTTAAATTAAAATTTACAAAAAACTTTTTATCTATACACAAATAACCCTTTTTACAGTGAATAACTACATTATATTTATTAAGGAAATCCTGCCCCAGGATCATTTCGTAACCAATATTATTTACAATCACCATGTCGTTGGGGAAGACCCTTGCATCAATGAGGAGATTTACTCTCGCCTCACCAACGACTTTTAGTGTGGACCCTGTAACAGATTGAATTTTATCTCTGCTATATGGAACATTGGCTCCATACGGCAGATTTAATTTTTTTGCTAAACTCGCGGACATACATGAGACACTTGCCCCCGTGTCTATTAAAGCGAGACATTCTTGTCCCCTAACACATAAACGAATACATGGATTTTTTACACCTGATATTTTTTCCTCTTGTTTGGCTTGAAGTGGTGCGGGCGTAACTGCTTCGCACATATTGACGCGATGGCCCACGCCATCCGTGTGTTGTTGTGACTTCGGACTGCTTCTGAAAGAACTTTGTGTACATAAGGCTGTTTTATTATATCGAGGCGTACGAAAAACTTCCGTCGGTTTTTGATGTTCTTATTGTGAACACACAGGCGCAGCAGGAAGGACGTCTGTTTCCTCCCTATACAAATATTTCAGTGGCAACCCAACTGGTGGCTGCAATGGAAGGTCAACCGTGGAATGCGGTTTTCCTCCAAATAATTCGTTATACTGCCTTATCGTGTCACGCAGCTCCTCTCGTGACTTATATAATTGCAATCCAAACTTTTCCTTAAACGAGGGTAATATCGTTTTCAGGAATTGTTTTATGAAAATTACGTCTGAAATTTCAGCTTTGGCTGCGGTGTCGCTGAGTCTGTAAAAATAGGTTAATAGTTCCTCATCACGGCCTTGCTTAACATAAAATCGTTCCACATAATTTATTGAAACGGGGAATTCGTTTTCAATTTTTCTACATAATTCATCGAAATTGGCCGTGTCGGTATATATCATTTTATAAAATGCTAATGCCGGACCGTCGAGATATAGTCCCAGAAGTAACGGTAGGCTCTCCATGTCCCATTTATTTATCGCCGCGACCGTTTTGAAATCTTTAATAAACTCAGCGAACGCCAAGTTTTGCGTTCCGTTGAAGCGCTTGATGGCCTCCATCTCAACTCTCACCCTCTGACACCAATACTTAGCTCTCCTGGTTTTTCTAGCGTGGTGATTGCGCGTAGCGCCTGAACGTGGGGACTTCCGTAGCCACTTCACACAGCGACTTCCCGCAGCGACTTCCCGCAGCGACTTCACACAGCAACTTCCCACAGCAACTGCACACCGCGACTACCCGGCGCCTCCACCAATTTGTAACGCCGCCCAGCGTACTACGTGCCGGACGTGTTACTTTGCCGACGATATCCCTTTTTTATTCAGGGAACCTTCTTGGTACTCGCTTTGCTGCTCGAGGTACTAATTAGTAGCAGGACCTTTTGGGATTCTTTAAGAAATTAGACTTTTCGTATATATCTTCGTTTATTTTCAGAGACGTCTATCTTACGTCAAATCTTAAAAGATACTCCTATTCTAAAAACAATTTATTCTTTCTCTACATACTAAACAGTTCTACATTTGAAAGTCGACAAAATGGCCAGTTCGTATGTAACACCATAAAGGTGTTAAACACGAAAGACACGTTACAAAACCACTACCATCGTTTTTTTGATGAGCCTTATGAGTTTTACACTTTAACAAACTATTTTATTACCGGTCTAGCTGACCCGGCAAACGTTGTTCTGCCGTTTTAACTACTTTTATTTTTAACTTCCCACTACGTACGTAGATAAGGAAGTTACTGATTTTACCCTGATTTTAGAAAATCGAGTTTTCACCAGATGTCCACATTTTGAGGTACTATGACTTTCCCGACTATTTTCACGATGACGTCAGTATGCATGGGCGTAACATTTTAAGGCTATATTTTTATCTCATTATCTACAACAGTATATAGTTAGTAGAGGTACACAAATTCCAGGGAGGGGGCAGCTGCCCCTCCCCCCTGTTTTTGAAAAAACATAAAAAAAAATCGAAACAGTATTTTTTAATATAACTTCCAGATTTATGTACCGATTGAGTACAAAAACTAATCAGCTTTATTCTTCAAAAAACTACGTCTAGTAGATAAACTGCATCAAAATCGGTTTATCCGTTTGGGAGTAATTGTTGACGAAAAATTAAAAAAAAGGTTTTTTTTCGACATAGCTTCGAAATTTTTCAACGAATAATTTTTTGGTATTCTACGATGTTTTAGTTCTAAAAAACTACGTCAAATGCCGTTTCAGAAATCAAAATCGAATCTAATGCTCAAAACATATAGCTTTTCAAATATTAAAATTATGTTGTTTTTAGCAAATTTACTTAATTTTATTTAAATATCTTTTAAGTTAATTCATCGATTGACTTAAAAATTTTATCAACTTTTCTCCTTTAAAAACTGCGTCGAATACCGTTATTTTAACCAAAATCAACTTGTCTGGGATTTATCAATGAAGAAAATTAAAAATAAAATGTTTTTTGACATTGCATCGAAATTTTTCAACCTATCTATTATTTAGCTAATCTAAAATATTTTTTAGACCTCAAAAATTGAGTTGAATGCCATCATTGTTTTCAAAATATACAGCTTTTCAAAAATTAATAAACTGCAATTTTTAACAAAATAGATATTTGAATTGAAAAATCTATGCCTATATTTTTTACTCTTTTTTTGGTGGGAAGTTTCAGGGATGGCCTGTAGGGTCAACCGTTTACACATTTTTTCTATATTTTCTCACCTTTTAAACCTTCCCTAGACTTCACCAATTAATTCAAAACCAAAATTAGCCAAATCGGCTCAGCCGTTTTCGAGTTTTAGCGAGACTAACGAACAGCAATTGATTTATAAATATATATATATATATATATATATATATATATATATATATATATATATATATATATATATATATATATATATATATATATATATATATATATATATATATATATATATATATATATATATATATATATATATATATATATATATATATATAATACTAGCTGTGCCCGCGACTTCGTTCGCGTGGAAAAAATTCTAAAACAAAAACCCGCATAGTTCCCGTTCCCGTGGGATTTCCGGGATAAGAACTATCCTATGTCCTTTCTTGGGTCTCAAACTATATTTGTACCAAATTTTATCCAAATCGGTTCAGTGGTTTGGCCGTGAAAGCGTAACAGACAGACAGACAGACAGAGTTACTTTATATATATAATTTTGTCTGTTTGTTTGTATGTATGTCCGGGGTAAACTCAAAAAGAGTACTACATGGATTTACTTCAAATTTCGCATGAATATTACTAACAGGTCGGGTCAACATATAGGCTACATATTACCACGCTATCACCTACAGGGGAGGTGCTGTGCGGAGTAAACGAAGTCCACGCGGACAAAGTCGCGGGCAACAGCTAGTATGTCATAAACGTCACATTTTAATGAACAAACACTGCGAAATGTCATAAATACCCGATCCGCAAGTGTTACGCCACATATTTTCGGCAGCGATCGAAGAATATACAATACTACGTGCAACGATTTCATCTCGTCCGCTTTGGTTCTGCTTTCATGCCCTTTTTGACATACCCAAGTGTCACTTCCATATTAATGACATTGGGATAAACACATAAATATGCAGGGCAAGATGGACACTGACTTAATTTTTTTATTTATTTATTTATTTATTTCATCAAAAAATTTAACATAAACTTACAAATATTTCAACATCCTTAAACCTCGTTGTAGGTTTGTGTGGATGTTGCACACTTCACGGTTTAAGTATTGATTGATGTTTTAGCGAAGCTACATTACACTACATAAAATTTTAACATTACATCGCTCTTATCAGTTGAAATAAACTAGTACCTATCTTTAATCAACTTGCTACCGGGTGTTCCACTCTGTGTCGTTTGCGTACAGGCCATATTCCATTGCTAACTGTAGTTAAAACCAGTTTTGGTCTGATTCATAAATACTTTTACTGTGCATTAAAGATAATGCGATCGTCGTTACGTACACAATATACAATGCGTACAGGCTGCTCCTTTTATTATGATAAAATATGTGTGTGTGTGCAGGTGTACTTGTGTGTGAACAATGCATGTCAGTATATATTTGTGTGTGGGTGTATGTTTGTGTGTGTACTTGTGTATGTGTGTATGTGTGCGCGTGCGTTTTTATCTGCATATAAATTTAATTTAACCGTGTTAAAATTTATATGTACACATGATTAATTATTCTTGTGAGAGTTCGCTCAAGTAAGCACTTAATTTATGGTACTATAATAGCTTTTAATATATGTTTCAAATTATTTTCATTGATTTTATTTCGCATTTCAATATTTATATTATTATTAATTAATCTAGGTACTAAGTAGTCAGTTGTTCTTTCTCCATAAAAATTCCTAGCACTTACAGTATATAGTTTCTTTGTTGTTATTTGTCTAGTTACTATATAACTTTTTCTTTCATTTTCTATATATTTAAAATAATTCTCTTTAATAAGTGAGAGTTTTATTTTCTCGCTTACAGGCAACACTTTACAATATTTGAATAAGTATTCGGGATCTTTTTTATACTTTATTTTAATTGCACTTGGAACGATAGTTTTTAGGAGTCGTAACTGTAGCGTCATTATTTGCTCAATGTATGTTCTGAAGGTGCGACCGTAGCTACTTAGTCCGTACGATATAATGCTTTCTACTAAGGCATTGTACATTTTCATTTTGATATAATAAGGTATACGTTGATTAATAATACGAAATTTTGCTAGAATTCCTCGTAATTTGTTACAAATAACATTAATATGGTGCTTCCAGTTAAGTCTGTTATCGATAATTAGTCCAAGGTAAGTATACTGACTAACTTGTTCCAGTGCTGGACAGCTGCATTCTTGTGATTTATTACGATCATGTAAACACTGATGGGTATGAGATTTAATTTCCACGTCTTTCGTGGCTTTTATATGACTGGAGTGTATGTGCATTACTTTGGATTTGTTGGTATTAAGCACAAGACCATTGTCGTGGGACCACCTACATATGGACATAAAATCTTTATTTATTTTTGAGAGCGCAAGATCAAAGCTTCTATCATGAGATATTATACAAGTATCGTCCGCGTACTGAAATATTTTGCAATGTTGAACGACGTTTTTTATATCATCAACATAAGCGAGATAGTGAAGTGGACCCAACACAGAACCTTGTGCCGTTCCCTGTGTTACTAATGTTTTATTACTGTAATCGGCTCCTACTTTTACGTAATAAGAGCGATCCTCGAGATAGTTCGAACACCACTTTAGCAGGGGACCACGTATACCACTATTCTCAAGTTTTTGTTTGAGTACCTTATGTTGTAAAGTGTCAAACGCCTTACTATAATCTATGAATATTACCATAACATGTTCTCTTTGGTTTAGACAATTATTAACATAATCGGTAAAATTGGAAAGTAATTGTGTTGTGCTTTTTTTAGATTGAAAACCATACTGATCAGCTGACAGCGCATTATATTTTTTGTAAAAATTATGTATTTCATTACATATATATTTTTCGCAAATTTTATCAAGTACAGGTAATATTGTAATTGGCCGGTAGCTGTCATAATCTTTTTTATTTCCTTTTTTATATATTGGTCTAACTATTCCTGTTTTTAGCTGAGACGGGTATATTCCAGTGCAAATGCTGGTATTAATGAGATGCGTTATAACATTTACCATATTAGACGCAATGTTTTTTATGTCAATTGGTCTTATACAGTCAATTCCCTTCGATTTCTTTGTGTTTAATTTTTTAATAATATTAAGAATATCTCTTGTGTTTGCCTTTTTTATATACATGGAGACATTGCAGCAGTTACTATACTCAGTTTTATCCAATAATGGAATTGAGCAATCATGTATTATATTATTAACTGATTTAGTAAAAACCCTAGCAAAGTTGTTAGCAATTTCGTGCTCTTTTTCCTTATTATTTATAAAGGCTTCACGAATTGCGTCATCTACAGACGTCATTATTCTTCCCGTCATTCTATTTAATATTTTCCACAAGTTTCTTGGATTGTTCATATTAGAATTTATCATATTTTTGTAATATTTATTCCTATTTTTATGTATTAGTTTATTTATTTTATTTCGAAATTTATTATATTCAACTTTAAGTGCAATATTTGATGTATCTTTTTTCATTTCCATGTATTTTCTATCCCTTTCTTGACACAGCTTTATTATACGATTATTTATCCAAACCTCTTGATTCCGCTTTTTTTTATACCTGTTGAAATCTACATATTTCGCAGATTCGTAACATTTATGGAATTCGGATTTTATATAGTTATATATTTTGCATACATCATTCTGACATAGAGCTGGTTCCCAGTCAATTGCGATTAATTTATTGTACAACACATTATTATCGTATTTAATTTTGTTAAATGAAGCAGCCTGTATCTGCGAATCGCAACCAAACGAAGCAATCGTAACACAGTGGTCTGCCAGTACAGTTCCGATAACCGCGCAATGCACATCTCGTGTGCGGGACCGGACAAATATATGATCGATACAGCTTTTTGTGACAATATTTTTCCTAAGTTCTATTCTGGTATAGTCCGAGATTCCACACACCAGACCGCAATTGCTCAGTGTATCGAGATATTGACTTGTACATTTGTTAGTCTCTTTTAGATTTATATTAATGTCACCTAAAGTTATCAAATCGATATCTCGGCACTTTTCCAAAGTATGTTTTAATTCCTTTATAAACAGTGATTTATTTTTAGCTGGTGATCTATATATTGCACACAGAGCTGACGTGTAGTTATAAGATGTGGTTATTAGGCCAATAATACATTCAAAAAGTGACGTTTTAAGTTTTATTCTTTCGAATTTATGTCCGCTTAATACGTAAATTATTACTCCACCGCCTTTTTTATTTTTACGCAGTTGTGTGTGCATTGTATAGCCTGGGATTGTAAACATTTGACTCAGATCGTCAGAAATACCGACTTCAGTTAATACAATTATGTCTAGTGGGTATAATGATGATTTTATTAGAAATTGTATATGGCAAAAATTTTTGATAATCGACCGAATGTTTACATGTATACATGATAGTTTATTTTTGGATTTTGGTACATATTGCCAATATTCTTTGATGTCAGTACAACCAGTTAATTCAATTACATTTTCTGACAATGAATCCATAATAGATTATTAAAGTTTACATATTGAAAAATTGCATGCATAGTTTTATCTATATTTTTAAGAGTTTTTTACCTTATCTATGTCATTTTCACATTTTATTGTAAACACTTTCGCGTTTTCACATTTTCTTGCCAAAATTTTGCCGTCCTTAAACCACACGAATTTAAATACATTTTTAAGTTCTTCTTTGGTTTTCCACAGTAAGTTTTTATAGTAATATGTTAGTGCTTCTCTGATATATATGCGCTCTATTCCTTTTTCTATATCTGTGTATATATCTGAGACAATAACCGGTTGCTGGCGGGCTAAAGTTATCCAGTCGGCTTTGGCTTGGCTACTTTGCAATTCTACTCGTATGACACCATCTTTACCATTACGCCCACGGAGACGTGTAGCTTGCTGCAGTTGCTGTGGGCTCGCTTTTATTTTTTTTGCTATGGATGCTACTACCTTTCCTAAATCTTCATTATCCTTATGTGGAACTCCGACAATTTCTAATGTAGCATTAATATTTTGCTGTTCTCGCTCATTTAGCCGTTGTTCCAGAGCACATATTCTATTTTCTAAATTTTTATGTCTATTTGCCATATCCATATTTTTCCTTTCTAATGTCTTCATCTTTTCTTCTAATATCCTTATTGTATCAAGACACTCATCAACTTTATCTGATAAAAATTCTATTGAGCTGTTTAAATCCCCTAGTTCTTCTTTTAATATTTTTTTCATTTCCTTTGTTACATTTTTCATAAACTTTTCCGTGTTAAGTGCAACAATCTCACCTGTAGTGGTATTTTCATGGTCATCATCATCCTCCTCAGTATTCACAAACGATGATTTGCGTTTTGGGTCTCGCGCACAGCTATTGCAGGTCCACTCCAAATTCTCCGCCGCCTTCAAAGCAGCGAATTGTTTTGCTGATAGTCCTGCACATTCTGCTTTAGCGTGCACTAACACACCACATTTGAGACATTCCAATCCTGGTGATTTCTTTGTTACCACTTTATTACATTGAGAACACTTCGACATTGTGGGTAGTTATATTATATTAAAAATATTCGTTATGCGTGTAGCCGTTATGACAAGCGAGCGTGAAGTTGACAATAATACGAGTACCTACTGTGATTTTCGGTTATTTCCCTAAGTTCCATTCCATCTGTTCCCTTTTCTGTCGACATAGGTAAGCGGTGTGCCTTCCATCCTTGCTAAAGCACATCCAAGATATACAAACTCATCCATTTATACCAACACTGTATCATCAACCACAAGTCTTACATCCATGTTTGTCTCTTTTTATCAGGAGAGGCATCTGCTTGTTTCTGATTTGTCTTATGATGTAAAAATTAATGACGCTATTGCGGCAGGATAAGGCAAAATGGCAGTACCAAAGGCGCGACGTTGCATAACTCTACCAACTCGTAATACTAACGGTACTAACACGTATGTGTTTCATTCAGCTTCCAAATTGCTAGATAGGAAGATAAATAGCCCCTTAAAAAAGTCCTACCAACTTGGGAAAAATAAAAAAATATATTTCCCACGTTCCCCAATTTTTTATCTTTTACTAGCTGACCTGACAAACGTTGTTTTGCCTTTTTAACTACTCTTATTTTTTTTCTATATTTTTCACTTTTTAACCTTCCCTGGACTTCAACAATTAATTGAAAACCAAAATTAGCCAAATCGGTTCAGCGGTTCTCGAGTTTTAGCGAGACTAACGAACAGCAATTGATTTTTATATATTAGTAGCGACCTGCCCGCGGTTTCACCCGCGGGCAGGTCGCTAGTAATACTGAATAATAAAACTGAAATAACTTCCTAAGAGGTATTTCATACTTGTGACCCTTGTCACATAGACAGTTCGGTCCAATTTTATTTTGTATAAGAGCACTTTGAGATTAAAAATAAATATTCATAGAATTCGGGACAATCTGTTTTGTCCACGGTAATCCTATTAGGAGATCGGATACTTTGTCCGATTATATAAAGTATTCTAATAGGTAACAATTTTCTATGTTCGGGCGCCTTCTAATAAGAATAAATACCTGCTTTAATTTTCGATAGGTTGCAAGACGTAAGAAATGTTAAAAGTTGTAATGTAATAGCTTTTCCTCTATAGAAATAGAGGGGGAGGATCCTTGTCATAAGGAGAAACTGTCACCAGATTCTTTGAGACTCACTGGAGATACCTGGTGGAGATACAAAAAAATCATCATGGTGGATCAAAATAAAATACTAAAATTTTGCATTGCACAATAAAGACTCTTAAAGGGGATCCAGAGCAGTAGGTCCAGAACAAATACACCAAGTCAAATCATATATTGAAAAGTTCGGCTGCGGTGTTGCGCCAGGAGTACAATGATCCAACGTTTTACCAGCGCCGGTTAAGGAAAGGTCCGATCGGTGGCAACCAGCCAGAGCTAAGCAGTCCGAAGCGAACTGGCTGGACTAAGACGCGGAAGAGGCGGAGAGTGCCTGCCAACAGAATCGGTTAACTATAGATAATGTTGTACATTCATTTTTCACTCCTATGATTTTATTAGTTCAGAGATTGTGGCCAACTTCAGAGATTCGATTCGCACAGGCGTTTATAGATCCCTAATCGATTATTAACGATATCTACTACACTATGGGATACGCGGGAAAAAACTTTACACTTAAGTTAACTTTACACTTTACATGTAGGAGTACCGGTATCTTAAAAAAATAATTTTTAATATTTTATTTTGCCACATTGTTGCTATGACTAATATCAAATATGTATATTCAAGCTAAATTACGGCTTTGTAACATGTACATGGCGTAACTATATGGGTTCCTAGTTTACTTCGGAACCTTATAAACACGAACATTATGTTATAAGGATACCCGCGCAGTTTCTTCCGCGAGTAAATTAACATGTTGTCGATATAGTTTTTCATACAAAATACATGCCCTATTTCAGCCCCTTAGGGGTTGATTTAAAAAAAGTCCTTCGACAAATAACTGCAGAAAGTTTAATAATATTTTTTAATAAATAATTACTGTTAAAAAAGCGAAAGTTTGTTTATTTGTTACTGTTTTACGGCTACTCAGGTTCTAAGGGGTATTCTAAAAAAAAGCATTGTTCAAGGGATAGGAAAATAGATGTAAACGCGTGTGAAGTATTGGGAAAAACGTAGTCTTCTATACAAATAAATAAAATTGGAGTGACTGTTTGTAATATTAAAACAACCGCTTTCTACTAAAAGCATATTGATGTATACACGGTACATATACCAAAATAATATTTTTTACAATTTTTATGTGTCTGTCTGTTTGTTCCGGCTAATTTCTGGAATGGTTGGACCGATTTTGACGGGACTTTCAGAGAGACTTCAGATAGCTGATGTTACAAGGAGTAACTTAGGCTACTTTTTTTCGAAATATTTTCACGCGGAAAAAGTCGCGGGCTCAGCTAGTTTCTAAATAAAATACTATTTTCAAAGAATTCCGTTTGGTGATAAAATTGTTTATCAAAAAAGAATTTAAAAGTACGGTTCCATGACTTGGTGGTTCTGCCGTTTTACCTGAATATTTATACTGTAATAGTGCTTGTATATATCATAATCCTGTTTATTTTTGATAGTAAATCAGCCGTTTTATGCATTTCGCATGACATCCTCACCCCTAACGAATGCCACTAAATATAAGAAAGAAAGAAAGAAAGTAAATATTTATTTGCTAGAATATGGGTGTTTTAAGTTGTTAAAAATTAAGTTATCAACATATTCTACCATTATATGGTGTGCAACTATTTAAAAATTAAACCTGAATAGAAAATGAACCATCGATTTGTTTATCTTCTTGTAATAACTCTAAATTAAAAATCAAAAAAACCGCCGACACATTTTCTTATCTTCAGACCATTCTTTTTCATATGCATCATTTTAAAATCAAAACGTGAAGGTTCGCAGGATCCCTGCAGCATCAAGTTAAGGTTACCATGGTTTCTTACTCAATGAGCTTGAATTGTTTTATTGCAAGCTCCCAGGGATTCCTTTTAGCTCTACCATGTAACCCTGGAAATAATTCTGGTTCAGAGTATTTGCCAAAATTTTTAATTTTAATTTAAGAGACCACACTCGATGGGCTTATTTTATTTAGTTTAGGAGTTTTATAGCCACCTTTTAGTTTTATTATCAAACCCTGCGAATCTTCTAGCAATTAAGGCCAACGATATCAACCCAAGCTGTGATAGCCACCTTTCAGTTCCATCATTAGATCCCAGAAAATATCCAGCACCTGTGTTTGCTAAAATAAACATTATTAGCCCACACTCGGTAGGTTTATCTAGTTCAGTTTAGAAGCTCTCATAGACTACATTCAGCCCTCTCTAGTCAAACACTGGAAACCATCCAGCTTTAAAATCTTTAAAAGAACGAATCAAACGAACCCAAAAAATACGGTATTACTCAATTTTAATCCAAAGTTACCATTATCCTTTTCCTGCTTCATCATAAAGCCCTGGCAATTTTTCATTACATTAGTGATATTTTTAAAATAGAACCAATAAATCCCATCTCCCATGGGTTTATCTTGCTAAGTCAGATCCTAGAAATCTCCAGCACCAAAGTGTATGTCAAAACAAATCGAATTATCTCACACTCGATGGGTTTCTCTGGTTGAGCTTAGGAGTTTTTATGGACTTCTTCCAACTCTTTCACCAGATACTGGAAACCATTATGCTCCAAAATTCTTAAAAGAACGAATCAAATGAGCTTAAAATCGATGGTGTTGCTTAATTGTTCCCATACGAACTCAAAGTTCCTATGACCTCCTTCCTGCTTTATCTTAAGACCCTCGAAGTCATCTAGCATCAAGGTATTTGTCAAAACTAGACAGAGCCCAAATCGAGTACCAAAGTGTATATCAAAACCAACCGAATCCGCCCATATTCGATGAGTTTATGTAGATTAGTTTAAGAGATTTTATATAGTTTCATAGACTTCTTCCAGCTCGCACATCAGGCTCTGAAAGCCATCCTCCTCCAAGTCCTTAAAAGAAGGAATTAAACGACCCTAAAGTAGATGGTATTGCTCCATTTCATTCTAAAGTTCCCGCGATCTACTTCCAGCTCCATCACGAGACCCTAGAAATTATCTAGCACTAGCGTGTTTCTAATAGAACTAATGAGTTCAAACTAAATAGGTTTATCTTGTTTAGTTTAGGGGTTCTCTTGGTGATCTTCCAGTTCCATCATCAGATGCTAGAAATCATCCAACATCAAAGTGTTTGCCAATACAAGACAATTAAGAGCTAACTCAACAAATCTATCTTCTTGAGTTTAGGAGGGCACTGTTCATTTTTATCGTGTTTTTCGAATCCAGGTGGGATTCGGAAATTTCCATTTTCTGGCCTTCGATATCACAAGAAATAACTTATTACAAGTAATGAACGCTTCCAAACTCCACTGTCTTAGCACTTTCTATACGTGAGTTTCCGAGTTAAGTTTTAGTACAAACGGCTACCAGGAAGTCGTTGAAAAATGGTTTGCAATATTTATAAAATCTGTTATTTGTATACGAACATTGCCAAGTAAATAAAAGCTGATGATTATCAAAAAAGGATCTAGGAGCATCAGGTTAAGGTCACCATATCATTGCAGTATCATTGAAGTAACAGAATACAACATTTATTATCGATAAAGCCTTTACAAGTCATTTAATTTCTTTCATCAATTTGAGAAATTGATTTCTTTTGACATTGAAACGACTGGACAGATTCTATTGAACCATAGCTAAGAAACATCTCGCAAAATAGGGCTTTAATTAAAAAATAACTGCAACCAAATCGGATATTCCGTCTGGTTGCTACGATGCCACGGACAGACAAACAGACACAACACAGATACACACCTGAAACTTATAACACCCCTCGTTTTGCGCGGGGGTTAACAAAATCAGTGAAAATTTTGAATGAGTTTCACGGCTGCTCAGGTTTTCCGGGGTATCCTGAACTTTTTCAGCACTGTTTTCAAGCGATAGAAAAATAGATGTGAACGTGAGCGAAGCAATGGATAAAACGTAGTTTTTATATAAACTTACAATTTTAAGGCATTTCGTTTTGTAAACAGAACTGTTTATCAAACAAAATCAGTGAAAAAGTTGAAATAAATTGTTTTACGTAAGACCGTACTTGTAAACAGTGGAAAATGTGAGGGAATTCCTTTGTGAAATTTCTACGTGACCTTTGAATTAAATGTATAGAGATTTCATTTAAAGTGTTTCGGGTATAAGATAAAGGAAAGGGCCGGGGCTTGAGAACGCGTTTGCTTTCATAGGCAGGTAAATACAAAAGCATTAATGAAATTTTCTTAGATACATGATAAAAGTTTGAAAATAGTTTGAATATCTTGTGCTTAATAATACTATCTTAATATATATAAATTACTAGACTACTGATCCAATTTCAATGAAATTATGTAGATCTTTGGTCAAACTTAAAATATAGGACAATTTTTATCTTAATTAACCTCCCCCCTCTCAAGTAGGTACTCAATCAAAATATTCAACATAAGTAATTTGTATGGCTAAACAACGTTCGCCGGGCCAGCTATAACTATATATTTTACTAGATGGTTCCTAGACTTTCCCAACGTTTTGCCCTGATTTGGTACCACCTGTTTACCTAATACTGCAATAGTAACGTCAGTGCTTGTCGCTGTCGTGTTCAGGTTTGAAAGAGAAGGAAGCCGATAAATTTATGCACATAGCATTGCTACCTTATCACATGGATAGTAACGCGCCATTAACAGTTTTGGAGTCTATATCGTTATGTGATGGTTATCTTCGTCCTTCAATAGAGCTATGTTTTTGTTTATCTTATGGAGTTGTGGAATCTATATCACTACATAGTATAAAACAAAGTCGCTTTCTCTGTCTGTCCCTATGTCCCTATGTATGCTTAAATCTTTAAAACTACGCAACGGATTTTGATGCGGTTTTTTTTAATAGATAGATTGATTTTTGAGGAAGGTTTAAGTATATAAACCTTTCCGATATTCGTACGGAAACAAAAGTTACGCGGGTGAAACCGCGGGCAGGTCGCTAGTAATATATAAAAATCAATTGCTGTTCGTTAGTTTCACTAAAACTCGAGAACGGCTGAACCGATTTGGCTAATTTTGGTTTTGAATTAATTGTTGAAGTCCAGGGAAGGTTAAAAAGTGAAAAATATAGAAAAAAAATAAGAGTAGTTAAAAAGGCAAAAACAACGTTTGTCAGGTCAGCTAGTAAAAGATAAAAAATTGGGGAACGTGGGAAAAATATTTTTTTATTTTTTCCAAGTTGGTAGGACTTTTTTAGGGGCTATTTATCTTCCTATCTAGCAATTTGGAAGCTGAATGAAACACATACGTGTTAGTACCGTTAGTATTACGAGTTGGTAGAGTTATGCAACGTCGCGCCTTTGGTACTGCCATTTTGCCTTATCCTGCCGCAATAGCGTCATTAATTTTTACATCATAAGACAAATCAGAAACAAGCAGATGCCTCTCCTGATAAAAAGACACAAACATGGATGTAAGACTTGTGGTTGATGATACAGTGTTGGTATAAATGGATGAGTTTGTATATCTTGGATGTGCTTTACCAAGGATGGAAGGCACACCGCTTACCTATGTCGACAGAAAAGGGAACAGATGGAATGGAACTTAGGGAAATAACCGAAAATCACAGTAGGTACTCGTATTAAGTCAGTGTCCATCTTGCCCTGCATATTTATGTGTTTATTCCAATCTCATTAATATGGAAGTGACACTTGGGTATGTCAAAAAGGGCATGAAAGCAGAACTAAAGCGGACGAGATGAGATCGTTGCACGTAGTATTGTATATTCTTCGATCGCTGCCGAAAATATGTGGCGTAACACTTGCGGATCGGGTATTTATGACATTTCGCAGTGTTTGTTCATTAAAATGTGACGTTTATGACATACTAGCTGTTGCCCGCGACTTTGTCCGCATGGACTTCGTTTACTCCGCACAGCACCTCCCCTGTAGGTGATAGCGTGGTAATATGTAGCCTATATGTTGACCCGACCTGTTAGTAATATTCATGCGAAATTTGAAGTAAATCCATGCAGTACTCTTTTTGAGTTTACCCCGGACATACATACAAACAAACAGACAAAAATTCTAAAAACTATATTTTTGGCTTCGATATCGATTGTAGATCACGCGCCAAGTATTCTTTTAAAAAAATATTCAATGTACAGTTTTGACTTTCCTACTATTTTATTATATGTATAGATCATGGAACTATTACTACAATTATTCATCCGAGGTATAGATTAATATTATGATTATGACATATAAATGCACAGATCTTTCAAAAACAGCCAACCACATACGTAATATAGAAGCAGCCAAATGGCTCTTCTGTAAAAAGTAACAGAGGATGATCATGTATATACCAAACACTACAGTAATATAATAACAGGTTTTATTTAAAGAAAACTCAAGGCGCACTTTGGTAGATAAAACAAGTGGCCATATTGAGGCCATAAACAAGCATTGTGATTTGCGGTATCTTAATGAAGCACGTCATCACAACCAACGAGAGACGTGATGTTGCGTCGTAAACTGAACCAATGGTCTCTAGAGTCCAGATATTTCTAGTTTTTCGAGGGATTCGGTTTAATACCGATACAGGCAGTTGCTACGTTGTAAGCTCTTTTTCGTTTTATGTCGTACTAGATGGCACGCTCAACTTCGCTCGCGAGTATTTTAACATGTCTTCAATATAATCTTTCTTATGAACGTTCATTCCATATTTTAAAGTTATGAAAAAAAAATCCTTTTTGTGATCCCGTTTCTTTAACTATTCCTTAGATTTTCATCGGATTTGGATTGTTTAGCGGTTTAGTCGTGACAGCGTAACACAGACAATCAGATTTCCGTATTTATAATATTAGTATATGTATATTATAATATTTAGTTTTGTCACTTCGTATGACAGATCTCCTACTTTTATATTATTCGTAATTGCACGGAGCCTATAATGACAGGTAATATACAGCGTGTTTAAAAGTTAAGACACATGCTCAGTACACGATCATCATAGTCCTGACTGTAAGATTTTTACTCCTCTGTGTTTTAAGCTATACAACATACAAAGGCATTTTTACGTATTTAATTTTTTACCTAGTCTAGTTTCACACTATAGGTAGTCGTTATTTTTCTTAATATTGTAATTTTTGCTATTATATTGTACAATAATCACGTCTTATATATCGAGATATATTTCTGTGAAAGCTTTGTTCGAAAGGTGTTTCATCAATGTGACCCTTGTCACATAGACAATTAGTCCTATTTTCGTTTGTTGGAGCGTTTTGAGATTAAAAATAAATATTCATAGAATTTGGAAGTCTGTTCTGTACGCAATAATCCTCTTAGGAGTTTAGAAACTTTGTATAAATACATTTTATTGTCAGATGAAAGTGTGTCATTATCTGTTTCGGGCTAATTTTTTTTTGAGTTTTTTTTAAAGTTAGCTGGTATTTCAGGACCGATATATGCAACCCCAAATGTCTTGCAAGTATGTTGATTGAAATTATGGCTGCAAATATAACGTATGTTTGCCGTTGTAATGTTAATGCTTGTCACTGCTTTGATGCGTGGTAAGCTTGCACTTGAATCGTTTCAGCCGACTTTGAACCTATAACACGCAGCATCATACCTAAATAGGGAAATGAACGATAATAACAGTGTATTTGTGTCTTAGATATTATTGGTGCATTGTCATTCTAACAGCAGAGTTGTACTGTAATGTCGTAAGTTTACTTTTACCTACCCTTCAAATCAAAACATGGTAGTGACAAGCATCGACGTTATTACAACTGGGATAGGTAAAGAGGTGGTGATACCAGACTGTGAGAGATGTTCCAGATTTCTGGCATTTATAGTCCAACTTTTGGTACGATGTAGTACATTAACGTGTACTAATTACAAATTCTAATTTAAACTAATAATTATTGTTTTTTTCAAGAAGAGGGGGCAAATGGGCAAAAGCTTATTTCATGGTAAGTGATTGCCGCCGCCCATAGACAACCTAGTAGTGAGGGGAGTATTTACGTTGCCGGCCTTTTAAGACCTTAAAGAAATGAACTTGTGACACAGACACAAGTTCATTTCTTTAAGGTCCCTTAGTTGTATTTGTTCAGAAAAAAGTCCTGCTAATAATATGATTACTTGAACAATAAATAAACGCGTTTTAATGGTAAACTATCTATTATTAATATTAACTAGCTGAGCCCGTGACTTCGTCTGCGCGGAAATATTTCGAAAAAAATAGCATAAGTTACTCCCTGACACATCAGCTATCTGCCAGTGAAAGTCCCGTCAAAATCGGTCCAGTCGTTCCAGAGATTAGCCGGAACAAACAGACAGACAGACAGACAGACGGACAAACAAAAATGGTAAAAAATGCTGTTTTGGTATATGTATCGTGTATACATCCATATGCATTTAGTAAAAAGCGGTTATTTTAATATTACAAACAGACATTCCAATTTTATTTATTTGTATAGAAGATGTATAGATAATAATAATAATAAGCTATTCTTAATTCCTTAACACTAGTGGATTACTTTTATTTTTTTATAGGAAGATACATTATTTTTATTTATTTTAGTGTATTTTAAAGAATTTATTTTCCACTAGTTTTTAAATTTCTTCTAGCTATTAGGGACCTCTCGACGAGTATAGGCCTGCTCCATCTCTGTTCACTTTTCTTTGCCTTGAGCAGTTTTTAGCCAGTTTCATTTGTGAATCTTACGAATAAGATTCACGAACTATCTATTATGATAATAATATATAACAAACTCATCATACAACAGAAACATCGTATCACTTATCAAAATATTAAAGTACAGCTGGTAGGCAGGTGTTCTATATTTTTTTTTGTTCTATTTTGTATATCATTCGACACCATTGTTGCCCCCAAAGGGCCCCCAGTGCGAAGAAAATATATTTTTAACGCAGTAAAGCTACAGCAACCGATTTCTCAATATCTGTATCTCCTAAATCCTGAATCAGATCTTCACCAAATTAAAATGGGGCCACGCGGAACCATACCCTCCCAAACAAACAATTTTCAAAGTTGGTTCATATATGACCGAGTTCTTAGATCACAAACATAACAAAACATACAGAGTAATTGATAACATCTTCCTTTAAGGAAGTCTGTTGAAAATGCGTTACCTCGGCGTTACCAAACTGTAATCTTGGTTTCTCTGGTATAACAATACAACAATATGTAATTAGTATTTTTTCAAACGACTCATGATAATATAAACTTAAATTATTAAATATAAACTTTCATCTCCTATTTCAGCCCATTAGGGATTGATTTTTGAAAAAAGTACCCTATATTTGAACCCGGATATTCAACTACCTTCATGCCCAATTCCATGGAAATTGATCCAGTGCTTTAGTCGTAAAATGTAACAGCTAGACAGACCGATAGACAGATTTTCACGTTTATAATATTAAGAAAGTATGGATATACAATAAATGACCGCATGATAGAATCATCAAAAAATACTTTTTTTACACACCACTAGCCCCCTGCAGCCCGCTGCATCATAAAGGTTTTTGGCAAATCCCATGAGAACAATTTACTTTTACGCTACCTATGTGCTATTCCGGGACATCTTCTATGGCTAGCCGTTTATAATATGTGAAGGAGTAACAAATATCCATCTATCTTTTCAAACATCCAAACTTTCGCATTTCGACGCCCCCCGCGAATATTCCGGTAATAAATTGTTCAGGAAAAATAAAATAGTATTTTTTGTAATATTTACTTTTCGAATAGTTTTGTATCTCAAAAGAAAGCTGATGTTTTTAAGCTGTCTTCATATCGAGGCAAAATAAACTTGCTTACAAAAGTTTGATATGTTTTTTCGTCGATGGAAAGTATAAATTAGATTAAACCCGAATTATTCGTTTGCATAAAGTTAAATAGTATTGTCATATCTTTGTAAATATTAATAGAAAAAAAAATATTCACAAGGTGAATCATAACCTTTAAATGCTGAAAAACACATGTGCACCTTGTAGCCCGCTGCATTATAATAGTTTTTTACACATCACTAGCTGCAACAACCGCGGGAACAACTCATTATTCCGGGATAAAAAGTAGCCTATGTGCTACTCCAGGTCATCATCTACTTGCGTGCCAAATTTCATCCAAATCATTTCAGTAGGTTTTTCGTGATTGAGTAACAAAGTTTCATTCATCCATCCATCTATCCATACATCCAAACATCCAAATTTTCGCATTTATGATATTAATACGTGTAGATTAGTAGGAGTTGGATAGAATATTTAATTATAGACGGCCCCGTTTATAAAAAGAGTTTACCTTCACGAATAGGTGAAAACGGTTAATATTTTGCTACTTTTACAGCGTCCAAACTGAAAGAAAACTGTGCAAAGATGCAAGAACTATCGTCATGGTAAATAAGCAAGATCTCAAAGAACAAGTCATTTCTACAAAACTCGACTTGCTCAAGAATTTTCCATTCACGATACTCTCTTTGAGAAAATATTATTCTCTTTGAGACGAGTACAAATAGTCATTTTTATTCTTTGTACTACATATAACATATAATTGACCGCCCCGTTGGTCGAGTGGTTAGCAATCTTGACTACGCAATCGACGAGGCTCGGGTTCGATCCCCGACGGGGACAAGCATTTGTGTGATGAGCATAAATGTTTGTATTTCCGGGTTTGGGTGTTTATAAAATATATTCTAGTATTTATATATGTATTTCTATATATTAGTATCGTTGACTAACACCCATAACACAAGCTAATAATTTGCTTACTTTGGGATTAAATCAGTAATGGCGGCTCCACATTAGTGCCGCAGGCATAAGTCGTGCCCTCCACATCATGGGATGCTCGCAATCATTCATGAGACCCGCCGCGAAATGGACGTAGAATAGAAGCTACTGCCGCAACAACTACGTTTGCTGTGGCATCATATCACTGTTTACACGCATAAAACAAGAGAGTTATTAAAAAGCGTTGAAAAAAACATGGTGGATTTTTTATATCATAACATGGCAAACAAGCAGATGGCTCTCCTGATGGAAAGAGTCAACCATCGCCTATAGACACCAAAGATGTTAATTGTGCGTTGCTATCTTGTGGCGAGGTCTAATGCCACATGTATGAGTTTACCGGCTACCTTTCTCTCCAAACTGGAACACGGCAGTGACTAGCACTGACGCTATTGCGGCAGGAATAGGTAAGGCGGTAGTCGATGAATAAAATACATCATAACCGATCAAGGTATGTTTACTATTGTAGTGAATTTTTGAATTGACTTAGTATGAATAGAACTGTCATTATTAAGTATGTATATAAAATTAATTTTCAGACTTTCTATGAAGAATCAGTTGTCAGAATTACATTCTGAACTCAGCGGCGAATTTAAGAAATTTACTCGTATGTCAACAGTGAACTTTGAGTATTTGCTTCAGAAAGTTTCTCTAATTATTTCCAAAACAGATACCCAGTTTAGACCTGCAATACCATCAAGAATTCGGTTAGCCATAACACTACTCCATTTTATTAGCACGCGCGCAGTGACATCCGTACGCCTTTATAGTCCGGACGAAAGTGACAGGGGGCAGCGAATGTGGAGGTGTACGCGTGAACGCCGCACAAAGGAGGCGCGAATCCTTTCTCGCGGGACAAAATACCAAGGATTTAAAACGTTATAATATCGATATTTTTGCTGTTTCGTTATTGGTTATATAATACACCATAACCAATCACGACGACGCAATCATATCAACATTATAACGTTATATATAAATCCTTGCAAAATACTGATTCTGGTCGGGGAACAGGTGCGAACGCGTGTGAACAACGCCAAAACCGTCCACATTCACGTTCACGCCTGTTCACGGAGCTTCACGGCACTAATGTGGAGCCGCCATAAGTGTAATTTGTCCCGTAAATATTTATATTTATAATATTAGCTTTTACTCACGGGTTCGCTCGTATTTAAGCCATTAAATAAGTATTTGTTTTTTAATAAAATGTATCCTATGTTACTTCTAATACCTCTAAGAATATGTATACAAAGTTTCATGATGACCGGTTACGTAGTTTTCGCGTGAAAGCGTAACAAACTTATAAAAATAAGGAGTCAAAATATTCGCGAAAACTATTTCACGTAAATCCTCAAAATAATTTAATACTAACTAACTATGCTTACGAAAAAACATGTAATTATTGTAAACACATTGGTCACACGATCATAGAATGTCGTAAGCGTCAATTTAATATGAAACGCCGTGAAAACACATTCGAATTTATAATATTAAAAAAATATACGACCATTAACTATCATGTCCTCCAATATGTACAGTCTTCTAGCAAACAACTTGTATAAACTAGCCATCATCGCCTCTGGTCGAAATTCGATCATAGTCTAAATATTAAAATCTCTTCTATAACAGACTTTATCCGTAAATGTGATAGTGCACATATGTGTATATTATCATTTATGCCGCGTGAGTGTGTGTGTGATGTTTATTTTTATTAATTTATTGAAGGTATTTTAATGCATATTATTTAAAAACGTAGGTTTCTTACATAACTTATAAAATACAATAATAAGAGAATATTGCTTAACGTCATAGTAAACCTCAACAAAAGTACTGTAGTAATATTTAAAAATATTGTCACCGTACGGGCGATAGGCGCGCCTTGACTTACAGAAAATTGCTGTGTGTAAACAATAAACTTCGATATCTATGCCCGTATTTAATGTAGGTATTTTTATTGGATAATAATTATTAGGTCAAAATTTAAGTACCTACCTATTTTTTTACATATTCGATATCGAAATAGAGTACTAAATACCCTCCATTATGTACAATCTTTTACCAGCAACTTGTACATACTTCCTGTAACGTTTTACTGCTGAAGAGCAAAATATGTATTACGTTAGTACCTACGTGTTCTTGTAAACGTTTGCAAAACGTGAGTGAATTCCTTTGTTCAGCCGCGAGACCTTTCAATGAAATGTAATATAGAGACTTAATTTAAAGTGTTAGGTAAATGTGAATGCTATAATAAAGAGAGAGCTCGGGGCTTAAGAACGTTTCCCTTTCATAGATAGATAAATATAAATGCATTTATATATAATATTCATTTTAGTCTAGTCTGTTTGGCTCAAACCTTGGGGTTCCGAATTAAACTAGAAAATGTGTTGCTAAGTTGTTTTCTGGGTTATCCTTGGATTTATAGTCAAGACAGAGAGTCTTTTGGAATTTCATGATTTATTGACCCCACCCCATCATGTAACAGCTGGTCATGTCACGTATTTTACAATTTTGCATTGGAAAAATAATCTCATTCGATTATTTTTATCTATAGTGGTGGCTTTTTAAATTTAAAAAATGTGATGTCACAAAATTTGGGAGCCCTCCCTACTCCTTGTCACACAATGTCACTCTTCATCGACCCCCTCCCTAAACGTGTGACGTAATTTATGGATGGCTCCACAAGCCCGTTACATGTAGTTGTGAGGATTCAATCGGCAAACCGGTGAATCGTGGTGAATTGGAACGTCTAATGATGAAACCAATAATCTCTGTTTACCACACAAGGAATCCAGGATGATGATGAAAAAGCAGATGGTTCCCCTGATGGAAAGAAAAAACCCATCGCCTATAGACACCAAAGATGTTAATGGTGCGTTGTCATTTGTGTGACGGGATGGCAACGCCACATGCATAAGTCTTACCCTCCAAACCGGAACACGACAATGATAAGCATTGACGCTATTGCAGCAGAAATAGGTAATAAGACGATTTTACCAAACACCCGGGCGCGTCATTGCGGATTTCATTCACCTAGTAGTCCCGATCGTAATGTCACCTTAGCCAATCAGTCGTCTTTTACGACCTGCCTGGCAGAACGGTAGAGAACGGTAGATGGTCTATTCTTCATAGAAGTCCAGACCAACATGCGGGAAAATATACCAATGTACAATAAAGTGTTTAATAAATAAATCATATAGGTGCAGGTGAAGCTATTGAAAATGAAGTAAAAAATTTTCAGTTGACAGGTAAAACTTACTAAGTACAGTTTTGGGTGATGTTGAGTTATTGATACAGTGTCATTTTAACTTGGACTCTACACCTGAACTCCATCTTCATCTGGAAAAGTCATCAAGTCTCTAAACGAATTTTTTAATAAGGTATGAAGAAGAAAATTTCATTTACTGCATTATTTCTAAAATACGGGCAGGAAAAATTCATTGAAATATCTCTGCTCAAAATTTTATCTTATTGAAATTTCCTATTAAAACTTCTTAAGTTCACTCGACACTGATAGAATTCACTGATAATTGCCATTCGTACAATAAAGAAGAAGAAGAAGAAGAAATAGCTTTTCCGTCATACGACGATTAATAATATTAAGTACATATACTTACATTGTCTTGTATTGTGACAATGTAAGTATATACATTGTCTTTAAAACTGTTTACGTTTTAAAAGAAATAAATGGCTTTACTGAATCCGAATTTATTTATTTTAGATTCTGTTAGTGTACTTCAATAGTTTATTGCTAACCTCAATGGGAAATAAAGTTGCCTTATTTCGAATACGGTGTTTAGAGAAACTTTAATTAATCCAGCTGGACCCTAATAACTTCCAGTACGCTTCCTTTTCACCCATTTGACGGAGATTACTTGCCGAGAATTGCTTTGCTATGAAACGCTTAATTTGCTCTACTCTGAAATCTACTTAAATAATTATTTGTAATTTGAATTTTGAACTAAACTTTACCTGAATTAGAAAACTTTTACGTTCCATTTCAAAGCAATTTGAAACTAAAGCTACGTTTACAAAATTTTGTTATGAATCATCAAATATTATATATGTATAATTTATGTATAACATGCCGACGTATGAAACACGTTCATGCTGTTAATCACACTTATAATACTTTTATCTGTATTAATATTTTGATTAAGGTCTGATTCAAATAAACATCGAAAAAAAAATCAGTTAAATCATCGGCAGTGCTTTCTTACCATCAGGCGAGCTTCATAAACGTCTGCCTATTTATTAGAATCTACAGGTGAGACGGCATTTATTTATTTATTAAAAAAACCGTAAGTAGTACATGCTTTAAAATTTAAAAGTATCTTTATGCCCGATTAACCGAAGATCCTTAGTTCCACAATGTGATAGGTGGTAAGCCTTATCAAGTTGCTTGCTTGCAACGTCGCTTTTGTCAGAACATTTAGAACTGCCCGACCCAGGAATGGAACCCGGGACCTCATGTGGTCTACACTGACACCGGACCACTAAACCGCACACTAAAATTTAGTTTAATTTAACTAATTAAAAAAGTATCTTCACGCCCGTATCCCCGAAGAGGTAGGCAGAGGTACAACAAGTGCATCCACGATTAGCCGAAGATACTTGGTCCCACAAATGTGATAGGTGGCAAGCCTATCGCCGACCGGGCACTTTTCCAATCCCGGGCAACTTTGTGTTTATCAGAAAACTGAAAAAAACTTTTTTTTTAAGTGTCCGACCCGGGAATCGAACCCGGGACCTCATATGGTCGACGCCAACGCTGTACCACTAGACCACAGAGGCGATTTAACTAATTAATTAAACTAATTTATTTATTTAATTAATTAAACTAATTTTTAGAGCATGTAATAAAAAAATTCTACCTGTTATGTTGTGATTAACGAAGAAAGTCAACAAAAAAGGTCAAGCGACACGGTGATGCTTACTTATGCCTGGTTCTTATATCAGTTAGACGACTCGTTTTAGTTACGAATAGTAACAATTTCTACGGGACATAAGCTAAAACTGTTCATATAAATGTCTAAGAGCTAAATGTCCAAACAACTTGTGGAATGCCTTGTTATTATTAGATTGGTTGCTGATGATTACTGCTACGAATGTCGGATCGTGGATTACTGGAACCCGGCATTAGTTGCATTATTTGATATAGCTGATACGATAGTCTGATATCCGATAGGAGATGATAGCTCAATTATCACGTTGTTTGATTCTTTTTTTTAGCATAAGATAGCAAATAAGCAGACGGCTCTTTTGATGTTTAGAGAAAGCATCGCCTATAGACACCAAAGATGTTAATGGTGCGTTGTTATCCGTTTGGCGGCAATGTCACATGCATAAGTCTACCTTAACACGACAGTGACAAGCACTGACGTTTTGCGGTAGGAATAAGTAAGGCGGTGGTACCTAATATTCAGGCGAGTTATTGCAAAATTTTACACAGTAGTCACGATGGTAATGACACGTATAGCCAATCGGTCGTCTTTTACGACCTGCCTGGCAGAACGGTAGTTGATTTTTCAAAGCAGCCCAGACCAACACGATGAATTCTTCAATATTGTCACGTCAAATTAAAAAGTTTTTATATTACTTTTCAGTAGGTACTCTTTAGTTCAACGTACAACGTACGGAGAAAAGAAAATTCCATCACAGGGTTTGTACTGGATAAAAACAATAAACGTTTTAAGGAATGTTAAATGCTTGTCGAAACGTTAGATATTTTGTGATAAGAGAAAATAACTTTGTAAATGGTATGAGCACAAGAATGACAAGATCGGTGAGTGCCGTTATTAAAACAGCTTGGCTTTGTCGCGTGAACCCAACAATTGTAATATGTGCAGAGACGCGGATTATTATCCCTGTTGGCACCTTAATGAGATCAGCCGTTCTGTAGAATGGGATTTTCATTTAATACCTTTGTACACATGGTAACATAGCTTTGACTTTTATTTAATTTATTGTTTTCATGTTTCCGACGCTAATATTATAAAAGACGAAATATTTCATTGTTCGTAAGTCTGTAATGTTAAATTAAAACTACTGGACTGATTAAAAAAAACTTTTATCCATGGACAGCTACATTATCCCGGAGTAATGCAGGCTTCTTTTTTATCTGACTAAGCAAAAGGAAGTAATGTTTTAGGATTATATTACGTTGACTAAATGACAGTCACACATCGGTTAATTAATATGTTTATTAAACTGTAATTTAACTGGGTTTACATTAAGCTTAAATACTAGAGATTCACGTGTACGCTGCGTGATAAAATCTGATAACAATGTTCCGATAAGATACCGATGGTATCTGTGCGCGATAAGTGTGAGCGTGTTCTATCGCGTCCTCGTTACAAATTACGTGACTGAAGTCGCGGTTGAAAGCTACTTCAATCTGATACGGTCAGGGATAGGTTCGTTTAACTATTTAACAAGTTATATGGTTGGGAGGGTAGTTGGTAAATTTTGCGTTACAACACCACCAGACGGATGACATATTTGTAGTTCATTGGTGATTGTTATCTCTTCCCATCCCCATTAGGAGAGCCACCTTGTTTGCTCATATAAAAACTTATCCATTGCGAAAGTTTGGATGTTTGGATAGATAGATTAGATGTTTGTTACTCAATCGCGCAAAAACTACCGAACGGATTTGAATGATATTTGCCATACAGCTATTTAGATGATGACCTGGAATAGCACATAGGCTACTTTTTATCCCGGAAAAATTAGTTTAAACCGTAGGATTCGTCAAAAACTTTTATAATAGTTTAATTTAATTAAGATAAAATATTTGCTCGGTGTTTTTTTTAATATCTTTGGGTAGCAAATAATAAAATAGCTCTGTTTACTCATTTTTAAAATGCCGACAACGCAGCTACAAGACCCCCAGGTAGTGTAGTTGTCTATAGGCGGCGGTAATCACTTACTATCAGCCCTCTTGTCCGTTTGCCCCCTCTTCTATATAGAAAAAGCTCTTCCGATGGAAAGCGACAATCAACATTTATAAATACCAAAACGTTAATGGTACGTTGCCATTCTTGTGGCGGATGTAATGCTACAAGTCTGAATTTACCGGATGCCTTCCCTTTCTAACCGGAACACAACAATGATATGACAAGTATTGACGCTATTACGACAGGAATAAGCATAGCAATAGTTCCAAACTTTATGAAAAAATAGACCCTCTGCCATTCTGATAGGCATTTCGTAGAAGGCGAATGATTTGCTATACGTGTCAATAGCATCGTGATTACTGCGTAGTGGTCACGACGGTAGAGACACGCATAGCCAATCGGACGCCAATGACACGGTAATATTATCTATACAGTAGTAGTGGGATTAAATGTTATTTTTTGTTAATGGGTTAAACGTTAATGTTAAAAAAGAATAACATATTATGTTAAACGTTAATTGTTATAACACTTTCATCTAAACACAGGATAGATAATTTTAACAACAATAAGGAAGTATGGCCCGTTAAAATGAATACTAAATTAATAACTACAGATTTGATTAGTAATTTGTATGTTTTATAAAGTATGCAACCCTATCAACCAAATATTTCATGCGTACTTACAGGTAAAGTCAAATTGCTGTATGCTGCGATATGTTTAAACATAAGATGAGTTTTTTAATTGATTGTAGACAAGTATAGTACGACTATACGATTTTTTTTTGACAAAACTTGCGCATTGCACTTTTGTTACTATTATCATTTTTTTCAATGTAATCTCAAATAGCAACCATACTCCGTCTACATCCAGCACACCTAGCCATTTTGACTGATGACTCAAGTATTGAACTGTTTAAAGTTTTAAACTGTACTAGCTGTTGCCCGCGACTTCGTACGCACGTTGTAGTGACTTTCGAATTAGAATTTTAATAACTTGCTGAACTAACACTAATTGTATTTTCCTGTGGGAACGAAAGATTTTCCCGCAGTAAAAAGTATCCTAAATGTTAACCCAGGTAATTAGCTATTACCTACTATACAAAATTTAGTAAAAATCCGTTCAGTACTTTTTGCGTAAAAAGCGAACAGACAGACAAACAGAAAAAAAATTCAATTTCTATTGTTTTGGGGTTTACCTATGTTCTGTTAAAAATACGCAGCAATATTTTTTTTAAAGAAATAGGTATTTCATGTACAGATTTGGTTTCGTTACTGTTTTATTATATGTCAAGAGTCTTCGTAACCGGCGTGTGTGTATGAAGAGAGTGATGAATGTGGAGGAAGTGAGACAAGCCTGCAAGGGTCGTGATGTATGGCACTCGGTTCTCTCTGCCTACCCAGTAAAGGATCTGGCGTGAAGATGTGTGTGTGTGTGTGTGTTTATTATATGTATAGATTATTTATACTAAAACACTTATTACCTAACATACATGGATGTATCAGGGGAAGGGGGGGGGGGAGGGTAGGGGCATCTGCCCCCCTTGGAATTTGTTTACCTCTCTACTAACTATCTACCTACTATTATAGATAAAATATAGCTTTACAATTTTACGGTTGCACCCTTTCACCCCCGGCCCAGAACCTGGGTACGCCCACGCTAACATATACAATTGTTTTTCCTACTAACACTGGTTTTACAATTGGAATAAAGAAATCAGTTACCCTTACCACCTACCTACTAACTAAACTCTAAAATAAAATCTCAAAATAAAAAGAAATAAAACAAAAAAACAAGCAAACGTATTAATTATCTCAATTTCAATTTCGTAACATCGAGCCGAGCGCGCGATGACATGAGTCACGAACGAGTAAATACTAAATAATATTAACAGTTAACACAACAGCCGAACATTAAACACAAACAACGTAACTAATAATATAACATCATAAACAACACTGATATTTTATATTTATTTTTTCTAATAATTAAATGTTATTTTTCCACACACTCAAAAATAGACTTTATCATTTGGCTGTCAAGGGTCAAATTGAAATTTGATGCACTAGCTTAAATGTTATTTTTTTATCTCAGACAAAAATAGAGTTTATCGTTTGAATTTCAAGCGTCAAATTTAAATATGAAGCATTAGCTCCAATATAACAAACTACGATCGGTCGATGTGTCACGTGACATGCCCAAGTACAGCCATCTATCGGATTGTTTTTAAACTTGAATGATGAAAGTTGATAAGTTTACGGAATTTGCGTTAGTGACGTAGGTAGCAAATTGTAGATTTAACAAAATGTTATAACTCTTTTAATCTTTAACGCCTAACAGTGTTTAATGTTAAATGAGTTTTAACATGTTAATTAAACAGTTATAACATTTAACGCCCACTACTACTATACAGTATTCCAACTTCATATCTATACAGTATTACAAACGGACGAAGCGAGCTATGACCAAGGAAGTTATATTCTACCCGGAATGCTAACACGCGCTTCAAAATCGTTCCGAAGAGTACCATGACATGAGTGGAGTGTCTCTTTCTACTAAATAAAGCGCCAATCGCCATATATAAGTGCGGCCATGCGTAGTTTGCAAATTACTACTAAGTAATTCTACTAATTTGAGAAACAGGTTTTGCATTGCATAAATAATTACGTAATAATTAAAATAAGCACATTTTAGAACTCATTGTGTTAATTACAATACATTTTATGCTAATTTATTTATCAACGTGTATGAATAAAAAGGATTTAATGATTACTGAATATGTAAAAATCTACCATCTAGATAGTTTTATTTATACTGGCAATTGCAAGAAAGGGACAACATCCACTCATGTCGTTGTCTTGCTCAGAACGTTTTCCCCCTCTGTTAAGTAAGAAACCAATGTCAACTTTATGAGTAACGAAATAAAGTACATTTTTATTTTTCAAATATTGCTTTGTAACAATTCCAGTTATAGTATATAAGTTCCTTGGCTATGACTAAGTGCCTCAATCTCGGCATGTAGACAGTCGCGTCTGTGCCGCAGTGAGAAATGAACGGTGTTTTGTTTTTTAACAATAACTGTGTGATTTTTTTTACTAAAAATAAGTTTAAGTACATATTTAATATAATAATAAAATTGTTCACTATTGTTTTTACACCTGTATTTCAAAATTGTTCTACCACCCTCATTTGATGCGTTTTTACGGATACTTTTTATTTACTCAGTCGGTCCTCCTCAACTCTACCCTCCTTACTCTGAAATAGTTGGGTGTGGTGTGGGCGTAGCGCCACAACATCAATTCCCGTACTTTATGTTCTAGTTAATGGGATATCAATTTTATAGTGGACATAACAAATAACTTTTATAGTTACTAAAGAAATCGCTTCATAAACGCAATTTTTGCAGGTAGCTATCGTATCTATTAAACGCTATTTATGATTTTATATGGCATAGGAAAGTAATCAAGCAGATGGCTGTCTTGATTGAAACAAATAAAGTAAAAGCTATTAATGGATGGAAATTAAGATGGTTGTGTTAAAGTATCTCATTTTATTAGTGAACTAAAATCTGTTATTGGCTTCAGGCCTTAGTCTTTTAATAAACATTTATTTTATTGCAACGAACGAAAGGCATGTTTACTGCTAATTCATGTTTTAGTAGATTCATGACTTAATAGAAGACATAAAATGTGAAGGTTAAAGACACTTTTACTTAAAACAAAGCTACAGTAATTAAACGCATCCTGGAAGGAACTCGTACAAATTTTATTACTTGATTGTTAATTTAAACAAAGTATTCAATAAAATCAGGTAGAGTGTTTCTTACTGTTTTTTATATATAACTTTACCTTATATATCACGTATTTTTTCTCATGCTATTTTTTCATTTCTTTTAAATTTATTTAAATTAATTCACTTATATTTTTTTATATCAAAAAACTGCAAACATACAGATGGATCTCCTGATCCTCCTGATAAACCCCAAAAATGTTATTACCTAGTGCATTGCTGTCCGTGTTATGAGATGGTAATAAATAAAAAGTATCTTCACGCCCGTATCCCTGACGGGGTAGGCAGAGGTACATCAAGTGCACCCGCATAGCTATTGCAGTCTATACGTGAGTCCTTGCCTTTATACAAGGACACGATGACCGCGCGCCGCCAGTCTTCGGGTACTCTACCGGTCTTCCAACATGTATTGCAGAGGACCTAAAAAGAGTCCCAGACGGCAGGACCACCGTATTTGATCATCTCAGCAGTCACCTTATCTATTCCCGCAGCCTTTCCATTTTTCATACTTCTTATCGCCCATACGATCTCTTGCATAGTAATGTCCTGGCACGCTTCCACCGTCTCTGAGTCACTTACTGAGTTAGAGACGGAGGCATCGTCCTGAACAGCATCATACATATCACCAAAATATTCACTCCATCGTTTTAACACGCTTTCTGTGCTTGTAAGAATGTCACCATCTTTAGATTTAATCCTATTCATTCTGGAGGCTGCCGAACAACTCCTAGACTTCATCACCTCCCTCCAAAAAAGTTTGGTGTTTGCCTCGAAGTTGCTCGCCAGTCTCTCTTCCGCTTTCGAGTATTCTCTTTCATGCTTTTCTTTCACTAAGGTTTTAGTGACATTCTTACAACAACGATACAATTCTTTCTTCTTGTCTTTCATACCATCATTCGCTTGCAAACATGATACATAGTCTAGCCATGCATTCTTCTTTCTCTCAATCGCAGCTTTCACTTCATCATCCCACCATGCATCTCCTTCCATTGACTTGCACAGTTTTGCACTACCACATACTTCTTTCGCGGCTACTATCATACTATCTTTCAAAACTTTTCAACATTCGTCTACATCCAAGTCTGGTAGGTTCACTTTCGCCAATCTATCTCGAACCTGAATCTCATACATACTCCTTATACTCGGATCTTGCAACTTTTCGCTCTTTATCCTTTCAAGCTCTCCGAATGGAACACGCTGTCGCCAATGTCTCCACTTCTTAAACAGACCCCTATATCGGCTTACTACCAAATAGTGGTCTGTTTCCAGATTGGGACCTCTGTAGGCGCGCGTATCCATTAAACAACTGCGGAGTCTACTATCAATCAAAATCAGATCTATCACACTCTTTTGGTCATTCCTTCTCCATGTATACAAATGTATGTCCTTATGAGGGAATATTGTGTTAACCACAAGAAGATTCTTTTCCATGCATAAATCCACAATGTGCTTACCGGAGTCGTTCACTCTACTGTCACCATACGGACCAAGTACAGCATCGAAACCAGGCCGCTTAGTCCCGACCCATCCATTCAAATCACCACACAAAATGACTCTTTCATTGTCATCAACCATATCCAGAACATCCCTTACAGAATCCCAAAACTTTTCCAGGTCACTGGGCGACGAAGAGCTTACCGGTGCATATAATGCGACCAAAAAGACTCTCGTGATTCCCAGTTTGATCCGGACCCAGAGCAGCTATCCCATAATCTTTCAGACCAGAGACTAAGCGTGACGATAGAAGAATACCTAATCCGGCGCCAGCAGGATCGCTCTGGGGCACACCAGATCACAGAGCCATCATGCCACCGGGGAGATCAGTGGTTTCACTACCTTTACGTTTAGTCTCTGTTACACACAAAACATCCAGGCATCTCTCATTCATTACATCTATCAATTCATGCATCTTATCTTCCAACCCACCTCTTACATTCCACGAGCCTATTTGGCACTCTGCTCCCCTCGACTCGCCTATTCGGACCTGGCGTGATGTGTGGCGGCCCCCATCGCTGCATCCGCCGCTTTTCGTACCGACGCGCGACGGGGGCAGATCGGTACGCGTCGCCTCCAGGGGACGCCCTAATCCGCACTGCTGTACTTATTCGGGCCAGAATCGCAGTCCAGTGGACTGGCAGGGGTCGCGACGAGCACGCTTCTGGCCTATGACTAATATATATATATATATATATATATATATATATATATATATATATATATATATATATATATATATATACCACAGTACCGCAGTGCGGATTAGGGCGTCCCCTGGAGGCGACGCGTACTGATCCGCCCCCGTCGGTACGAAAAGCGGCGGATGCGGCGATGGGGCCCCCACCCCATATTTATTTGATGCGCGCGCTGCATGGTACAGGGCCGTAATAATTCTGGTTACTGGTTAACAAAAAAATGAAGAGGAACTTTTTGGTGTAGAATTTTTTTATCTACAACTTTTACTTGAATTTTTTTTTCTATTTCCTATCGTTATTAAGTTATTTAAAAAAAGGCATTTTCAACCATTTTTTTTTTCATCCCTTTCCCCTAAATTTAAATCAAAATTTCTTTCATAATATCATTATTTAAGTATTAATGAACACATTTTTACTCATTGCGCCAAAACTGGTCAAAGTGCTAAGTGTGAGTTTTTCTTTTCGCATTCGATCGTGAGCGCGTTTGGAGTTTACTAGGAATTTGTATGTGATTTGTACAGCGCCACCTAGTGGTAAACGTGAGAAACCAGTTTACTACTAGGTGGCGCTGTACAAATCACATACAAATTCCTAGTAAACTCGAAACGCGCTCACGATCGAATGCGAAAAGAAAAACTCACACTTAGCACTCAGATCATAGTTTCATTAAACTTTTTACTGGACTATATGAAATTTGGCACGATTAAAGTTTACATTGTTAAAACCTAATATTTTCAAGGAAAGTTTTAGAAATACACGATATTTTGCACATTACAATCATTTGACTTACATGTTAGGTATATAAAACTAAGAAAAGATTTTATGTTACGCTAATGCTCTTTCGAAAACAGCGCGATCACTATTATAGTTAAAATACACAAACATACAAACAGTTGTAATTATAAAGTCTTATAATAACATAATATTATGGTATCATAAAACTTTTTCATCTGACTGTACCAAATAGCTTCCATAATTTGATAGTGGACGAATCGTCAGTGAAAAATATAATAAAATGAAAAGGTGTCGTTTCGTCCAATGTGGACGAAAATTTTGTGGACGAAACATCAGCAAGCCATTTTCTCATGCTTCTGTTTTCTATCCAATCTTATTTATCAACAAGCTTACGTTTCGATAAGGACAAAATCAGTTTATCAAAGTTTGTAGCACTAGGGTCCCTTGGTAACCGAAGAGGATATCAGGACACAATTTAAGTTTGTTCTTGGGTCGCAATATTGCCAAATGCCACGAAATTCTAAGCCCTGTATACACAATAATAACAAAGTTAAGTTTGCGAATTGTTACAAAATTGTGCGACTATTTTTTATTATTTTATGCAGCGCGTAAGGGACGGTGTATAAAAAATTAAGAAAAGATGCCATTTTTACTTTCTAATCATGATTCCTTTTATTGTGGGAAATGCGAAATTTGCAATTTATGTTTTTTTTACTTTCACGCATTGATATATATTTTTATATATCAATGCTTTCACGCCATGCAATGTAAAGTGTACATTGCTTCGACTCGTCGTGCCCGCGGAAATTTCGAACACGCTTTTTAATTTAGCGCGGCATTTGGCGCAGAATATATTGCTTATTTTGTGTATTACCTTGAATTTTACTAGTTTTTAGAAAAATACTATAAAGCATTAGAATAAATCAAATTATACAAAGTTAAGGCAAAAAACTGCTCGTATTAAGAGACAACAGGTCAACGGGGAATGACAAAAAATTATCTTCATGCTCATATCCCAGAATAGGTAGGTAGAGTACAACCAGTGAAACCACGATTAGCTGAAGATACTTAGTTCCACAATGTGGCAAGTATATCCCCAACCGGGCACTTATCCAATCCCAGGTAACGTTGTTTTTAGGTATCAGAAAACTGAAAATAAACACATTTTTGATTAAAAGGACATAAGGAATGACATAAGATTGAATAATGTATTTTATCGAAATATGTAGTTTAATTATAACTAGCGATCGCCCTGGGGCCTAATTCACGTAATCAAGCGGCAAGCGAGTCGAAGCATTTAAGACACTCACACATTTTCTTACATATTATGCCGCGTCGTAGCACGTCTCACGTTATATCGTGTTTATGTGTGTGAGCGCCCTAAGCGCTTGGATTCAATTACGTGAATTAGGGGGCTGTAGTCGAAATTCGGCTATACATTAAACAATAAAATCTTTTTTAAGTTTGACAAAAGATTTTAGCTGTAAAGAAAATAGTATAGGTACATAGATATTATGTGTGTGTATTTCATATGAATGTAGTGTGTTTAAGGTTTGTTTTTATTAAGTTAATGTATTTCTGATGTATGTTACTTGAAATATTAAGTTTCTGCAGTCCAGCAATGTAAACTGTCAAATTTGATACTCCACCGTTTGCGTAATTGTGTTTAAAAGGTTTATCACCTGTAGATAAAAATAATTATCATCACGTCACTTGCGAGGTAGGCAGAGAGAACCGAACGTCTATAGACTTTTCAGTTTACCATGATACACCGGCTTTTCGATTGCGAGATGAGTGGTAATCCCCATCTCTGGACTTAGGATTTTCGAAAAAAATCGCGAAAAACCTTAATAACTGTTGTCCGACTGGTTGACCGTACCACCATCACGTATCACGATCAAAGCCGCTTAGATTCATCTGATTGGATTATACTATTAGACCAAAGCTTAGGCAGGTATAAATAGTTACACATAAAGAAGGCTAATAAGGAAGAGGCATATCTGATGGTAAGCGATCACAAATGCACCACCCAAAGTTTTTTTCGAAATAATAATAATTATTTCTTAGTAAATTAAAAATTAGGTTCCATAAATTTGTTAGTATTACAATCGTAAAAAATAATGTAAGTTTAAAAATAGAAAAATATAAAAACTGAAGAACTGAATAGGCAGGAACGGAGATGCGCTCATCTCCTGTTGCAAAGATAGTGCAGCCTTATACATCCCCGAGGAATTGTTGAATCCCACCGTTCTATGTTTCCAAGAGAATGAAACGAAATAAAGACGAATCCAACCGGTTTTAAATCGAAAATTAATGTGTAAAACATTACATCTGTGTTAAAAATCCCTGATGATACTAAATTACACAACAATAATCCCTGATAATACATCTTTTATACAATCTATATACAAATAAATAAAGTTGTAGCGTCTGTTTGTAATATTAAAATAACCGGTTTTAACTAAATGCATATGGATGTATACACGTCAGTCATGTCACAAATACCAAAATAACACTTTTTACGATTTTTGTCTCTGTGTCTGTCTGTTTGTTCCGGCTAATCTCTGGAACGGCTGGACAGATTTTGACGGGACTTTCACTGGTAAATAGCTGAGTCGAGGAGTAACTTAGGCTACTTTTTTAAAAAAAAATATCCACGCGGACGAGGTGGCGGGCACAGCTGGTCAAATAATATAAAACGTGACTTAGAATTACAAGTGAGTTTATTTGTAATATTCTAAAACGCAGTTTCACCAAGTGCCGACGATGGAAAGTATACATTTCATTAAGCCTATTGATCACATAAATGACAAAAATGCTAATGTTCTAAATCAGAATACGACAGTGACAAGCACTGACAGGAATTAGTAAGGATACTAGACCCAGTAGTACTAGACTCAGTAGTACTAGATCCAGGCGAAACTTTGTAAGTCAACTAAGGAATTACGACGTTAATGAGACATATGGCTAATCATGCGCCTTTTACGAACTGCCTGGCAAAGGCAGATCTATTCTTTAAAAGGATTTTAGACCAACACGGGGTAGATTTATAACACCTCTGTAGGTACATTCTATTTTTATTTTGAATTGAAACTTATTTAAAATCGCTGTTATTTGAAACACGATGTAAAGGATTAAGCCGCAGAGAGAATGAGTTGGAATACATTGCACCATGGAACATAGAACAAGCGGAATTGGCAAGTACAAACATTTGTATCAGGACCGCGATCGCCATACTCACACATAAAATAAGCATTATTGCATATAAACTACTAATGCAAACATTGTTTCATTGGTCGTTTTCATTTTAAACAACAATAATCCGAAACACACAAACAGAACATTTAAAAATATACCAAACTGCGTTACAATAAATTTTATTTTGCTACAAAAAAAAACAGTATTTACGTCCTTTTGTAGTCTTTTGAAAATAGACTCATCTATTTGTACAATAGTGAAACTATAATCATAATAGTTTCGCTATTCTACAATAGATGGCAGTATTGATTTTTCCGTAGTTTTCAGTTGGTCATATTTGAGTAGGGAACTTTCTAGAACGATATACGTAATGACTGTCATTACGTATACTTTCTAGAAAAAGTAGGTCTACCTAAAATGAACTTTATATGTAAGGTGTACGGCTGATTTTAGCTTGACTTTCTATTATATCATTAGAGATTATATTAAATCAGGAATTTAATTTAGAAAAATAAAATGAAAATTGTACTTTCGGATAATATGAAATATCTCCATTTTTAATCATCTGTATTCTACTATCATTTCTGCATTCAAGGATGGCACAATACGGCATAATTCAGTGTATAATAGATTTTCGCACGACGACTATCTCCTAAAGATATGGTAAGTATCACTACGGCAATTTAGAGTAACAGCGCATAATAGTGATGCACGCGGCACGCCCACTCTTCACTTCCACTTGTTTTCTTTGTTTCATGCATTGCACAGTATTTAATAATTTAAAAGAAAGATGTTTCCAAAACCAGCCAGGTACAAACCGAACAAAAAAAAATTAATGCAAATTTTGATTTTTGAATTACGAAAGATCTTTTTAAAACTCTTTCGAGTTATTTCTTTCTCTTTTTTATTCTTTCCTACTTCAAATCAAAAGTTTCACTCCTACCATGTGTGAGCTCAAACTCGCTTTTTTTGTTGTTATTGGGGATTTATTACAACACTTGACCAAAAGCCCTACCTTTATACACAGCGTGTCACAGAAAGAGTGCACTCTATGAAACACGACAATTAGCACTTTTAAATAAAACCATAAGACATACATGAAAGTATTGCTGGTTGATATCTTCTATATATATAAAAATTAATTGCTGTTCGTTAGTCTCGCTAAAACTCGAGAACGGCTGAATCGATTTGGCTAATTTTGATTTTGAATTACTTACATAATTGTTGAAGTCCAGGGTAGGTTTAAAAGGTGAGAAAATATATAAAAATAGTCAAAAAGGCAGCACAACGTTTGCCGGGTCAGCTAGTCAAAAATAAACAAGCAACTATTAAAAAAAAAAAAAATAATTCTCCTGCGAACCGAACTGGAAACACATAACACTTTCTATAATATTAATAAATAAATAATTCGGGTAAAATTACGAGTATATAGCCCCTCAAAATTAAAATAATTCTTTATAATACTTAAGATCTACAAGATGGGATGTTTAAAGATTTCCATTTATGGACGTACCAAAATAGCTCATCACGTTGAAAGGAATTCCCTAAGGAGTGTGAAGGGCAGCGAAGAATATGCCACGTAAAGGGCAAAGGCTATCCTGACAGGATTTGAGAAGCTCTCAAAGGATTTAGCTACACAGAGAACGTAGTGACTTAAATTTGACACGAAAATGTTTTCTTTGAATTCAAGAAATTATTATTGCTGATTGATATTACAAAATACGATACGCAATTATTATAAAAACAAATAACCTGGCCGTATTATTTAGCAATAAAATGATCAAAGCTTTCGTGAGACATTATAAACTAAATAATAATTAAAATAGGCTACACTCACGTTTAGTCGATGTAGGTCCCGACTAGTTTCGGACCTATATATGAGGTCTTGCTCAAAGTGCGTCGGACGTTCGCTCGGTAACGACACGTCTCGAACTGCAGTGTCGGACCTACACCGATTAAACGTGAGTGTAGCCGTTTTTAAATATTTAACAAATAACCTGATTGCGACTTGAACCGAAAACATATGTATAACCCTCCTATAGCGCAGTGGGGTAAAAAATAATAAACCTATGTCAAAATAAATTGGATTGTTTCCATCGTCGGCACTTGGTGAAACTGCATTTTAAATTATGTATTACAACAAAACTCACTTGTACTTCCAGTTCACGTATAATTTTAATTTTTTACTATTCACATCCAACCGGTTTCGCTTATTAAAGCATCATCAGGGATGTTTTACACATATTTTATAATATCTTAACATATTTTTTACATTTCGAGCTATATTATTATTACTCTTTATAGGTGGGTATTAGACAAATATTTCAATTTGACAAATTGTGTCATCATAATTTAAACCTATGTCACTCTCACAACTAAGATGTATAATGAGTAATGACAACGTACAAGTTTATATCCATCAAGTCATTTAGGATACAAAATTTTTTAAAGAAATAAGTAGCGGTATGAATAGGTTCGTCAGTTTTCAAATTGATTTATTTAACAAGCTGCGAGTACATATGATCTTTTGAAAATTTGTCACATAATAGACTGTTGCATAGAAAATTATGCTTAACTGTTTGATAACATGGTTCAGACTTGCTTGCATCAACACTATTTCCTTATTTTATCTTGTGTAAATGTTTTGTTTTTTTAATTAAAACTTTTTATTGATTTGACCTGCCATTAATATATATTTATGATAAAACTATTGTCATGGTTAATGCCACCGTTGTTATTTCTAGATTTCTAGTGTTATTCAATACTTTATTGCAAAATATATTTGCCATAAATAATATCCCTTATTTTCGTAATGTCATAATAATGCCGAGACCTATAGAATTGAAGAACGAGCAGCAATAATTGATGCAATAATTATTGTTAGATAAACTTTATTTGATAGAAAACGTCACATTTATTTAATGTTAGCAGAACTGTTTTTTGTACTGGTATGTTGGCATGATTGATTCGTACACTAATGCAAGCGAAACTAGATCTTAAGGTGACAAACCTATTTTTACCGTGACTATACATACAAACATACATAAATACACTAAAAAATACATATATGCAGTGGTTGCGTTAGGCTAAATATAGACGACGGTGACATCAGTATTGCAAGGATTCTTTTATTTCTCAGTCAAGATTAAAACTATAAAATGAATAAGTCTAATATTTTATTGCTAATCAAATGTTTAACTCTGAATAAATACTACGCAAACTCACGGAAATACTATTTCGTATATATTTCCGTATACGTATATAGAATGCAGTATACTCAATTCTGATACTGAGGCATACTCAATTCTGATACCGAATATGTAAAAAAGTACTTATATTTAGACCTCATAATCCAATAAAATGTTTATGTATAGCCATCCGCGCATAGATACTGAATTTGTTTACAAACAGCGTTTTTCCGTTACGGCACGTTTTAGCTAAAGTGCCACCCGTTCGCTGACCATATTTTCTGAATAGTATTACAGAACTTATGTAGTAAAGCAATATTATATTTTTATTATGTTTTCACTGGTTACGCGTGACCATTAACTGGGCCACTATCAAATTTTGTGCAGGTAAATGGGGTAACAGAGTTGTTTTCTATGTATAATGTATATTGGGTATGCATGCTACATAATAAGCAATGAATTTAGTTGTTTTTATATTATGAGTGCAATTATGTTGATGTATCAAATTAGGTCCTTATATTCAATTAAACATATCCGTTACCAAAAGTGGTAATTTTCGCGCTTTTTTTCAATATGACTGACGAATTATTAAAAAAATATCCATAATTCTATGAACAAATATATAACAATTATTTATGAATTCATGGTTGAAAGATATTAAGTTGTTATTTTTTTATTTGAGACTAGCTGCCGCGTGCAGCCCGCTGAATTATAAAAGTTTTTGGCAAATCCCGCGGGATCATCTAATTTTTCCGAGATAAAAAGTAGCCTATATGTTATTCCAGGTCATCATCTACCTTTGCGCCAAATTTCATTCAAATCCGTTCAGTAGTTTTTTCGTGATTGATTAACAAACATCCATCAATCCATTCATCCAAACATCCAAACTTTCGCATTTACAATACTAATATAGAAATGTTAATATAGATAATGTAAATGAGACAAAACCTGCGTAACATTTGAACTATCTATGTACAATCTTTTACAAGGCAACCTGTATACGTGTGCAATTTTTGAGGCGAGTATTTTTGCACCTATGTGTGAGATCGGACAAAGTTCCGAATTCATTAATTTCTTCTTTGGTTACGAATTTCCGCAAAGTGAAAACACCAGGGGGCTTAGACAAAATAGCATCGCTTCGTAGTGCAACGATATCTAAGTTCGTCATCGTCTCTAATAATAACGATGCTGATGACGATTGACAACGTGATTTAGCGCAGCTTATGTCAGTCCTATACATTTTGTTACTTTTATGTTGTTACTTTGTCTAAACCCCATGAATCTTAACATATTTTAAAGCAAATTAAATGATAAAAAAGAGGTAAATACGTGCGAAAGATTTTTACCTCAACGGCTAGAAAAATCAAGATATTTTAAGATGTAGGTATTTAGGTATTAAATTTATTATATCGTATATATAAAAGGATAAGACCTCACTGATTGCTTGACATATCAACGCACAGCCTAAACCCTTTTTGTTTGGATTTGTTCATATGATGTAGACAAGAAAAAGAAAGGTTTTTTGAAAATTATCTCCTAACTAAGATGGTGAACAAGGAGGTGAAAGTTTGTATGAAACTATATCATTTTTAAGCTGTAATAAATGAAATGTGGTAGTTAGCCTTTAAACGAAAAATAATGAAACACGTATTTAATATTTTTTTGAATAACTCATAAAAATTTAAAAAGAGGCTTTAAAGTTTGTATCAAAAGTTAATTGTTTATTGTATTTCTACATATTCTAAATTATTTAAATTTAGTACAAAATGGATTATGTATTGTATGTATGTATTGTATTTATGTTTTTAATACAATTAAAGAAATACATATTTTAGGATTTTTTCAATATCATCCCCTAAAGGGGTAAAAAGAAGTGTTAAAACAGTTTATAATAAACATCGCTTGAGAAGTATTTATACTCTTCAATCTAATTAAAGAAATGCACGTGAGGATGTTTTGAGTTTCATCCCTCTCGCTGTGGTGTGGTATATTAGTAGCAGTCGTTATTGCTTGAATATTTAAGGTGCTGTGATCCCCCCAAGAGGTACATCCAGTGGCCAGCAAGAAATTGGCAATGTTTTTGATTATTTTTTTCGTTACGCTTATAATCGTTACGCTTATTTTCGATGCATCGAGTCATCGCTGATCGCTGGCGAGTTGCAAATGTAAGGTGATACGCCTGCCGGACCGGCCGTTGTATAGCTCTACCGCCAAGTAGTCACTATAATAGTGACAAGTTTGGCCAATCGTTTGCCTTTTACGAACTGCCTGGCAAAATGGTAGATGGTATATTCTTCAAATCTTCAAAAGGGACCCGCGGGGTTATCACGTATCTCGCAATGCGCAGTTATCGTAATTGTTCAGTTATTGCAAGACATATAAGATGAAAGAAACTACTACTAGATATGAAATAACCAAGGGAAAACCGCGTCATTTCGTCTCTTACAATGGTGGACTAAAAGAACAACTGTTTACTATCTACAAAAGAATTGATAAATTATATTGCAATTTAGCATATTAATTTAACAATTAGTTTTTTAAAGATTTAAGGTACACACTAAAATTATAGAAAAATACAAATAAACGCTAAAATCAATTTAATATTTTGTAATCAAAAGGCTATTTGACATTAAATTTTAATTTACCTACATTGACAGCGTATTTTAGTAATGGCGTTATGGCCGCAAGCGGTTTAAGGTGACGTTAATTTCCTTAAATGGTTTGAAATTAGAACACTGACAAAATTGTTATAGCTCTGTCTGTTATTCTAACTTGTTAGACAAAGATAAAGCTATTTTTATTTGTTCAGCGTTGGAATGCAAGCAATTTTATAATTTTGATTGTTTATGGAAATTAATGCCAAGTCCTTATCTTTCTCTTGTCAAAGCATATAACAGCCTTGTATGTTAGTGGCAGTCATAGTCACTTGACTATTTTTTGGTTCTTTGACATCGCAAAATGGGCTCCAGCGATCAGCAAGCAATTGGCGACGTTTTTCATGATTTTTTGTTACGTATAGCAATCATCTCATGTCGCTGGCAGATTGCAAACGTTAAGTGATACGTCTGCCGGACTAACAAGGGGGAGTTATCGATGCTTTACTGTTAATGCTGACAGCTATTGTGTGACATCTCTTCCTACATACATATAAAAATACCTCAGTGTTCACTTACATATTTTTTGGCTTTAAAAATAATAACTTTATTGATTGGCACTTTCTTCATTTCAGAGCTCTACCACTTACCTAGTAACCTTAGCTTCTTTCTATTTAGAAAGTGAAGTTCATTTTCTGAAAGAAGTTTATAGGAATATTGGGGTAGAAAAACCTGCCTTTCATTGATTTAAATCATGTTTACTAATGGCTTTCCTAAGTTAGACTTCCATTTTCTTTTATAAAGAATTGTAATATTTCAGAGCAAAGTTAGCAAATACAGATGAAGGAAATGCGGAGAATTCTCGCCAAGACGTCTTGAAATCACAATGTCGCATTTTCCAAATTAAATATTTTATAGATTTCCGATTTTTCCAGTTTTAGCTAAATTAAACTTAAAGTAAATACCTAGTATATGAACAATTTTGTATCATTTCGCGTATGTATTGTAACGTACGTAATATTTTTATTAAATAGTAGGTAAGGTAAGATAATTAAATGTTATTCAAGCTAAATGTTATTTAAAATCTTTTTTTCATATAGGTATCTTTCTCTTATCTTTATCTTTTTATATAATTATATCGAGTCACTACCATCGTGGCTACTAGGTGGTAGAGTTCTGCATTGTCTCGCCCGAGTCTGGTACCACCGCCTTACCTATTCCTGCCGCAATAGCGTCAGTGCTTGTCGCTGTCGTGTTCCGGTTTGGAGGGTAAGGTAGCCGGTAAACTTATGCATGTGGCATTAGACCTCGCTACAAGATAGCAACGCACCATTAACATCTTTGGTGTCTATAGGCGATGGTTGACTCTTTCCATCAGGAGACCCATCTGCTTGTTTGCTATCTTATGTTATAAAAAAAATTAGATAGCAAACAGTTGCCTTTCCTTTTGAAAATTAATAACAATCACTTAGACCAAAAGATGTTAATGGTGTGTTACTTTTCGTGCTACATGCATAATCTAATCGGCTACCTTACCCTCCAAACTAGAAGTGAGTAAGGTGTAGCGTCTTTTTTATAACATAAGATAGCAAACGAGCAGACGGGTATCACGATGGAAAGAGACAACCTTCACGTATAGACACCAAATTCGATTAATGGTGCGTTGCTACCCTTGTCCCCGGTTCTTAATGCCATATTAATAAGTTTACCGGCTACCTTTACCTCTAAACTGAATTACGACAGTAACATGCACTGATGCTATAGCGGCAGGAATAGGTAAGGCGGTGGCACTAGATCCGGGCGAGACAACGCAGTACTCTTCCACCTATTAGCCATGATTTTAGTGACTCGCATAGCCAATCGTTCGCCTCTTACGAACTGCCTGGCAGCAAAACTTGCAAAGTGCCTGGCAGAACAACAGATGCTCTATTCTACAAAATAAGTCATAGGTATTAGGTATGTAACCAAAAAAAATGCTAATATTTTTTTACTTACTTTGGTTTCTAGTTTTTACAGAAGAGGCACCAAAGGCGAATCCAGGGGGGGGATCATGACCCCCCCCCCCTTAGGCAGGGGTCTTGGTTTGAATTTATTGCAAACAAATAAGGACTAGAGTCTATCTTGACTGAACCTCAAATATGTGACCCCCTTGCCCGAAGGGTTGATCTGTCCTTCAGAGGCAAACAGGTCCAAGATGCTTCGTCATAATAAGTTTTTGTCAACCGGAACACGACAGCGACTAGCACTGACGCTATTGCGGCAGGAATAGGTAAGGTGGTGGTACCAGACCTGGGCGATACCATGCAGAACTCTACCACGTAATGTAAACACCTTATGAAGAATGGAACGTTTGCCTTCTTCCTATTTGGATCGTAAGAGGTGAGCAATAGCAATACATCACTATCATCACGATCGTGATTACTAAGTGGTACAGTAAAGCAATAACTCGCCCTCATCTATTCCTGCCACCTTAACGTTTTAAGTTACGTTTATGTTTTAATATATATTTGTTTGTACCTAAATAAAAAAATCGTAGGTTGCATTAAATAATAAGCAACATAAAACTTGCGGAAATCATTTAATAATATTAAAATCAAACTTATTGTTGGTTTACCCCGTGTTGTTCCCTGCTTTCTTTGAAAAATAGGCCATGCCGTTCTGCCAGGCAGGTCCTAAAAGGCGACCGATTGGCTTTGCGAGTCACTACCATTGTGGCTACTAGTTGGTAGAGTTCTGTATTTATCGCCCAGGTCTGGTACCACCACCTTACCTACTCCTGCCGCAATAGCGTCAGTGCTAGTCGCTGTCGTGTTCCGGTTTGGAGGGTAAGGTAGCCGGTAAACATAGGTATATATGTGGCATTAGACCTCACCACTAGATAGAAACGCACCATTAACATCTTTGACGTCTAGACGATGGTTTACTCTTTCCATCAGGAGACTCATCTGCTTGTTTGCTATTTTATTATATAAAAAACTTTACGACTTGCCTGGCATAACGGCCGTTGGCCAGTTCTTCAAAGAATAATCCCCCGGACTAATAGGGGGGGGGGGGGGCAATATGTGTTTTTTATTAATTTAATATAGATATTTCTATTTCTGCATTCCTCCGCAATGTTAATTTTAACTGTGCCAAATTTCATTCTCCACCGTTCGCGTAATTTTCGTAAAAAAGTGTACAATTTTCTCCGTCAACATATAAATAATTCAAACTTCTTCCTTCAACCTGGGAATAAAATCCAGTAACTCATGAATTTACCCGGACATTATAATCAATAAAATATATCATAAATTTATAAAAATGTAGCAGACTCGTGGGCAATGTTTAGTATTAGGTTTTGGTCCGGGCACCTTTGAAGAATAGGCCAACTGCCGTTCTGCCAGACATTGCCAGACATTTTCGATAATTCGAAAGCTAAATCCGGGCCGCAGTGAGATTTCTATTCGCATTCTGTTACAAGATAAAATTAAAAATTTCAAAAACCCCCGACACATCCTCAGACCGCCATTCCGCTACATACGCATTATTTCAAGAGTAAAACGTGAAAAGACCTGATGATCTACGAAAGGGGATCTTGCAGCATCAGGTTAAGGCCTCCAGCTCCACTATGTAGTCCTGGAAATTATTTTGATCCAGAGTGTATGTAAAATATAACAAATGAGACCACACTCAATGGACTTATTTTATTTATATCAGGAGTTCCACGGCCACTTTCTATTTATATTATCAAACCCTGCGAATCTCCTAGTAATAAAAGCCGACGATATCAGCCCAATCTCCGATGGCCACCTTTCAGTTCCATCATTATTTTATCTTAAAAAATATCCGGCACCTAAATATTTGCCAAAATAACCCGAATTAGCCAATATTCGATGGGTTTATCTAGATTAGCGTAAAAGTTATAATGAACCGCTTCCAGCTTTATTATCAGACACTGGAAAACAAAAGAAAGAACGATTCAAACGGGATCAAAATCGATGGTGCTTCTTAATTTTCATTCGTTCGTTCGTTTCGTTTTCATGACCTTTTATCACTTTATCGTAAGAGCTTGGAAATCATCTAATACCAGATTATTTGTCAAAACAGAACAAATAACGCGTTGAGTTTGTCTTGTTTAGTTTAAAAGGTTCTATAGCCGCCTTCAAGTGACATCAATAGATTCTTAAAATCAGCACCAAACAGTATACCTAAACAAACCCAATTAACCCATACTCGATGGGCCTGTCTAGTTTAGCGAGAATTCATGGACTTTTTTCAGTTTTATCTTGAAAAACATTCTATTGCAAATTCCTTTAGAGCTCGGACCAACACGGGGCTCAATGGTTTTATCTTGTTTAGTTCAAAAATTATCATGGTCACCTGCTGAAACTAGATTTCACCATCAGATCCTAAAAATTATCCAGCACCAAAGTATATGTCAAAACAAACCCAAGTAGCCCACACTCAATGAGTGTATTTGGATTTGCTTATAAGTTCTTATAGACTTTTTCCAATTTTATTACCAGGCATTGATAAACAACGTGATTCAAAATCCTTGTAAAAATTTACAATATTTTATTTCAAAGTTCCCATGACTTCCATTATCGGCTCTATTATAAGACCATAGAAATCGTCTAGTACCAGGATGTTTGTTAAAACACAACAAAAGATCCGAAATTCGATAGATTTGTTTGGTTTAGAAGTTACGACTACGTTCCAATTCCATCATCAGATACCAAAAATCGTCTAGCACCAAATTGTTTGCAAAAACAAACTGAATTTTTTCCCCACTTGATGGGTTAACGTGGTTTCTTTTTTTTCATCAGGAGTTCTTGGTTACATCCTTCAGCTCTATCATCAGGCACTGGAAGCCATTTCACTCCAAAGTCCTTGAAATAACGATACAAACTACCTCAAATTCGATGGTATTGCTAATTTTATTCCAAGGTTCCCCTAAAGTATTTCCAACTCTATCACGAGACTCTGGAAATCGTCTGGCACTAGAGTATATGTCCAAACAGAACAAATGAGTCCAATTTCGATTAGTTTATCTTATTTAGTTTAGGAGTTCTCATGGTTACGTTTCAGTTCCATCATCAGATCCTGAAAATCATCCAGCATTAAGATATTTGCCAATACAAAACAATTAAGTGATAATTCAAAAACTTTACCTCGTTTAGTTTAGGAGTTCATTGTAGTTGAACTTTGAATCTGGATTTTTGAAGTTCCAATGTCACTTTTTCGGCTCAATCTTCAGAGCCATATGATCATGAGAAAGATCTTACTGTAACAAATGAAATGACTCCAAACTCCACTATATTAGCAATTTCTATCTGTGAGTTACAAATATACTCTTACGGCTCCATGTTCAGTTCTTCGACATTATATGTAATGGAAAGTAAACATCATCAAAAATCCATCGAGTCCGAACTTGACTAACTTATCTCTTTCTACATTCTACGCGTGAGTTTCGGTAGCACTTTATCAGCTCCATCTTCAAATCCTCGTCATCATGAGCACTAATCAAACTTAGTATTTATAGCAACCAGACTTAGTCTAAGCAAGATTGTCTTGTTAAAACTCTGCATCAGACAGTTCCAGTCCCTACATCCAGGCTACATCACGAGCTCAGTTGGATGGTACCATAGTATTTGCATTTCCTTCACAAGTCTGTCAAGTTTTTGTACTGACGGATATCAGAAAGTCATTAAAAAGTGGCTTGCAATGTTTAGAAAATCTGTTATTTAAATACGAAAATTGCCAGTTAAATAGACGCTGATGATCTTCGAATGAAAATCTCAAAGTATTAGCTCAACGTTACCATGTAATTGCAATATCAACAAAGTAACAGAATACAAAATTTAGTATTGATAAAGCATTTACAAGGTATTTAATTCCTTTCATCAATTTGAAAAGAGCTGGTTATCTTGAAACGGCTGAACAGATTCTATTGAATATTAGCTAAGAACCATCACGCAAAACAGGGCTTTCAATTAAAAAAAAACCGCAACCAAATCGGACCATCCGCCAGGGTTCCACGATGCCACGGACAGACACACAGATACACAGATACACAGATACACAGATACACAGATACACAGATACACAGGTACACAGATACACAGATACACACATACACAGATACACAGATACACAGATACACAGATACACAGGTACACAGATACACAGATACACAGATACACAGATACACAGATACACAGGTACACAGATACACAGATACACAGATACACAGATACACAGATACACAGATACACAGATACACAGATACACAGATACACAGATACACAGATACACAGATCCACAGATCCACAGATACACACCTGAAACTTATAACACCTCTCGTTTTGCGTTTAAAATGAAAAGTGGCGGCAGCGCCGCACTGTCGAGCGTGGTAGCGAGATGTACTAGTGCGTGTGACAATTTGACATTAAATGTTTGTATTTGGTATTCTGTAAGTGAGATTCAAGTTTCGATCGTCGAATCGAGTGTCAAGTTAGGCTATTCAGCATTTTTGATAATTCGATAGCTGAATCCGCGGTAAGCGCGAAGATGAATAAAAAGTGGCGGCAGCGCCGCACTGTCTAGCGTGGCAGCAAGGTGTACTAGTACGTGTGACAATTTGACACTAAATGCTTATATTTGGTATTCTGTAAGTGGAATTCAAGCTTCGATCTTCGAATTGGGTGTCGAGAATGGATTTGAAAACTTGAATTCATCTGTCAGATTAAAAGTTACTACAGATTAGTGGAGATTGGGGTGAAATAAACATTTAGTCAGATGCAATGGCAAAATTATTTGTTTTAAATCAAATAATCCAAGAAGCACATGCAGCTGAGTTGTAGGTACACTAGTAGAAATCAAGCAATTGGCATTTGAAAAATGAACATTGGATAATTAATTAATAATTATAATTATCTCTGCACAATTTTACACGAATTGATCTAACCTAAAAGTAAGCAAATTATTTGCTTGTGATATGGGTGTTAGTCAACGATATTAATACAAAGAAATACAAATTATATAAATACTCAAATATATGTAATAAACACCCAAACCCAGAAATATAAACATCTACGCTCATCACATAAATGCCTGCCCCTTTAGGGAATCGAACCCGAGCCCTATTGATTGCGTAGTCAGGGTCGCTAACCACTCGACCAACGGGGCGGGAAGGATAAAGATTGTGTTCTAAACTGCAGACTATCAGATGACCTGTTAACTAAAGTGTTAGAAGACATAAAACACAAACATTTTCCCCCGTGTTGATCCGAGCTTCTTTAAAAATAGACCAACGTTTTGCCAGGTAGGTCATAAGAGGCGACCGATTGGCTATAGGTGTCACTACCATCGTGACTACTGGGTAGCAGAGTTCTGCATTTTCTCGCCCGGGCTTTGTACCACCGCCTTACATATTCCTGCCGCAATACCATCAGTGCTTGTCACTGTCGTGTTCCGGTTTGGAGAGTAAGGTAGCCGATAAACTTATGAATGTGGTGTTAGACCTCGCCACAAGATAGCAGCGCACCATTAACATGTTTGGTGTCTAAAGGCGATGGTTCACTCTTTCATCAGGAGTCCCATCTGCTTATTTGTTATCTTATGATATAAAAAGGAAAAACAATGAAATCGCTCGATAACGTGAATCTTTAAATTAGGTAATTTGTTTAAATACTCGAGACTAAACCCTCAATCAGAAACAATAAACTTTTGTCATAGCTGTCACTCCGATGAAAAATAACACCTGGATGAGGGATCCAAGATGGCGTCGCGTCGCTTCTGAACTTTTATTTTAATTTAGTGTATTTGCATAATTTTAACTCTGTTCGGGAAAGTTTCTACAAATTTGGACCTATAATTGACACTTGTTCTTCTGAGACAAATAATATGCTGATTTTCTTTAATTTGTACTTGCTGTTGTATGCGATTAACTAGGTATTTATTTTAAAAATAAAAACCTTAACTATCTGCTTATTAAACATACAAATATGATTTTTTCGACCATTGCAATAAAGTTAGTACCTATAACGGGCATTTTTTATGGAGGGGGCAAACGGAAAGTAGGCTCGTGATGGTAGGTGGCCACAGCCGCCCATGGACATTTACACTATAAGGTCTTGCAATTGTTTTTCTATGCTGTAAAGAATTAATAAGCTTTTTTTTTGGAAGAGTTAAGATGAAGTAAGGACCGTAACTGTTCAGGCGCATAAATAAATAAAGTATGAAATTTCTGGCGAATAATTTACCGCATTATTCTACCATTACAAAATATAAACATTTGATATGCGCGATTGCAATTACATCTGTCAAGGAAATCAAGCTATATTTAAAGAATATCTCATTTATTCTAACGTCTATGTCATGAGAATAATATTTCTCTTTGATAAACAAAGTTGGTGGCGAGTAAACATTACGATTATTTCGAAATTTTAATTGCATTATGTCGAATTAAGTATGCGGTCAAGTCAGCTGGAGCAAACAAGAACAATTAATAATTTCAAGGTATTTCAATTTCAGTTTAGTAAACGAATCTACTTAATTTTCTTACATAGCAAAATAAATGGACTCACCACCAAGTTAAAAATGTAAATAAATAAATAAATTTAATATTATGCTCTATTCACACTTTAGCTTCTTTGTTTCCAAGATCCACGTAACGTTATTATTCTCACTGTCTTTTATGCCAGTTACACTAAGTAACACACCCGGTAACAACGCTTTAAAGTTTACAATGAAGCTTAAAGTTAAGATTGTTGTAATAGAACTTGGAACGGTTCTAATAAAGTTATATAAGAGGTAAGAAGCAGCTAATAAATTACCCTTTACCAGTCATTTACATAGTAAACGTTCATTTAAGGATACTATTTTAATGTTTAGTATTTACATTTGTTATTCCTGAAATATGATAAAGAGGATTTATGTATGTTTTTGATTACTGAAATATTAAATATGATTAAGAAGATTTGTATGTGTTTTTTATTTTGATGAAGCGAATTTGTGTATAAGTGTTATTACTGAAATATAATGAAGTGGATTTGTGTAGGTATGTTTATTACTGAAATATGATGAAATAGATTTATATATGTTCGTTATACCTAAATAGCGATGAAGTTGATGTTTATATTGTGTTCTTTCTCAAATTATGATGTCTTGTAAACAAGACGCTTCATTATTACATTTGCGGATTTGTGTATGTGTTATTACTGAAATATGATGAAGTAGATGTGTAGCCACTCGGTCACTTTTTACGACCTACCTGGCAGAACGGCAGTTGGCCTATTCTTCAAAGGAGCCCGGGACCAACACGGGGAGTGCTAAATACATTAAACCTATGTACTTAAAACGTGGCATGTGCTGATGTAACACCATATTTTAAGGTTTTTACTGCCCCGCGAGAACGTGTTTACCAAAAGTTTAATTACACGCAAGTTTTAAATTTAATTTTTGGTCGTTTTTATTATCGATAGAGAAAGAAAACATAGAGTAGGCGAGTCATAACCGCATATGTAAGCGGAAATGTACCGTTGCTAGAAAGAGAAAGGGTTTTAGTCGAGTAGATCTACCTACTAACCCACTTGACTAATTAACTTGATTAAATTTAAAAATTTAATCAAGTGGATTAGTCATATTTTTTCAAGCCAGTCCATTACATCTATTTTTTCAGGAGAGCACCCGCAATCAAGCGCCCCGCTTACTGGCTCGCTGACTAAACAAGAGTGAACCTCTTTTTTAGTCAGCGAGCGATTGTTTTAGCTACAAAAGTACTCTCTACTCTAATACAATACTAACATAGTGTAAATTAAACTGTAGCGCCGATCGGCGTTAGATGCTACGAAAAATATATGGCTTAATAACAGAGAAAGGTTAGGGTTGAACGAAAGTGTCGGTGTAAAGATGAGAAGGGCATGTTCCGTTGATCGGACATGTAGAAAGAATACATAGATATATACTCAGAGAAAGAATAGTATATGAAAAGTTAACAAAACAGATATACAATGCGAATATGAAAGGATGTAGGTACCGGGGAAGACCAAGACTGACATACCATGATCCGATTGATTGAGTACTGTTCGAAGGTGGTGTCAAGAATCTTCGTAACCGACGTGTTTGTATGAAGAGAGTAAGGAATGTGGAAGAAGCGAGACAAGTCTGCAAGGATCATAATGCATGGCACTCGGTTCTCTGTGCCTAGTGCCTACTTCATAAGAGATCTGGAGTGAAGATATGTTGTTGATGTAAATTAAAACTGTGGCTGAGCACTCTGCTCACCCATAAGTCAGGTGTCGCTGTTTCAGCACTTCATTAAAAAATAAGGCTTTTAATAAATTATTTCAATAATAAACACCTCGCTGCGCATCGCACACGTTGTTTCACTCGACGCGTGTGAATTAAAATTTTCGTTTGACAGAATTTGAGTCAGATTAATATGATGAATTTCAGTGGAATACTTTTCGAATACCACAGGAAATCCGAATTTAATTCTTTAAATTTTATCGTACTTATGGTTCAAGATAAGGCTTATATTCAGCTAACATTATTCAAATAAAATCTCGGTATCGCCCCTGTGAAGAATACAACAGTTGACTTTCGGACAGGCAGTACGTCAAAGACGAACGATTGGCTTAATATGTCACTGCCCTCGTGAGCTGTATTATATCTGGAGGCAAAACTTCTAATACCTACTTGAAACCAAATTTTAAATACTGCTGTCATCTTTTGAGGTCTTACCCTCTCTATCTAACACAGCTGTATAAAAAGAGATGGCGAGACCTCATGAACTGAGATATAACGTAAATATTTGTTTCAATTGATTAATACGAGTACTAGCTCCACCTGTACCTAATACTTCATGGTGACTATTAGGTGGTAGACCTGCGCTACGCTTAGCACGAGTTCGTACCTACCGCCACGACATAATCCTGACGAAACTCGCAATAGCAGCGGTTGGTACTGTTGTGTTCCGGTTTCGTGGGTAAGGTAGCCAGTAAACTTATGAATGTAGTATTACCATTCCGCTAAACGGATTTTTAATGACTACAGCGATGGTTGACACTTTCCACCAGGAGAGCCAATGCTTGTTTGTTATTCTATAATTTAAATAATACCTTTTCGTTTGTATGGTCTAGTAGTCCGGTGTCGTAGTTTATTACATGAGTTCCCAGATTCGGCTGAAAAACACGAAGCTGCTTCTAACTTATGTTTCGTAGCAATGGGAAAACAAGGATGTTTCAGAAAAATTATGTCAGATTTTTAGCTATTAAGTCTCAAAAAACAGGAGACTATCATGAGAAGATGAAGGTGGTTGTGTAGAAGAGTCGGTTAGCGAAATGCTTTTATTACTCGAAGTATACTCAAAGATTGATACATTAATACATATTGTATTGAAAATGTGAGATGTATTACTCCCATCAGATTAATAAAATGCTAACGTAAACCAACAGAAAAACTAAAATGGGTTCATGGCAATTGTGAAGGTACACACACACACACACACATAAATACACATAGACATACTGACGCATACTGACCATTGCAATAAAGTTAGTACCTATAACGGGCATTTTTTATGGAGGGGGCAAACGGAAAGTAGGCTCGTGATGGTAGGTGGCCACAGCCGCCCATGGACATTTACACTATAAGGTCTTGCAATTGTTTTTCTATGCTGTAAAGAATTAATAAGCTTTTTTTTTGGAAGAGTTAAGATGAAGTAAGGACCGTAACTGTTCAGGCGCATAAATAAATAAAGTATGAAATTTCTGGCGAATAATTTACCGCATTATTCTACCATTACAAAATATAAACATTTGATATGCGCGATTGCAATTACATCTGTCAAGGAAATCAAGCTATATTTAAAGAATATCTCATTTATTCTAACGTCTATGTCATGAGAATAATATTTCTCTTTGATAAACAAAGTTGGTGGCGAGTAAACATTACGATTATTTCGAAATTTTAATTGCATTATGTCGAATTAAGTATGCGGTCAAGTCAGCTGGAGCAAACAAGAACAATTAATAATTTCAAGGTATTTCAATTTCAGTTTAGTAAACGAATCTACTTAATTTTCTTACATAGCAAAATAAATGGACTCACCACCAAGTTAAAAATGTAAATAAATAAATAAATTTAATATTATGCTCTATTCACACTTTAGCTTCTTTGTTTCCAAGATCCACGTAACGTTATTATTCTCACTGTCTTTTATGCCAGTTACACTAAGTAACACACCCGGTAACAACGCTTTAAAGTTTACAATGAAGCTTAAAGTTAAGATTGTTGTAATAGAACTTGGAACGGTTCTAATAAAGTTATATAAGAGGTAAGAAGCAGCTAATAAATTACCCTTTACCAGTCATTTACATAGTAAACGTTCATTTAAGGATACTATTTTAATGTTTAGTATTTACATTTGTTATTCCTGAAATATGATAAAGAGGATTTATGTATGTTTTTGATTACTGAAATATTAAATATGATTAAGAAGATTTGTATGTGTTTTTTATTTTGATGAAGCGAATTTGTGTATAAGTGTTATTACTGAAATATAATGAAGTGGATTTGTGTAGGTATGTTTATTACTGAAATATGATGAAATAGATTTATATATGTTCGTTATACCTAAATAGCGATGAAGTTGATGTTTATATTGTGTTCTTTCTCAAATTATGATGTCTTGTAAACAAGACGCTTCATTATTACATTTGCGGATTTGTGTATGTGTTATTACTGAAATATGATGAAGTAGATGTGTAGCCACTCGGTCACTTTTTACGACCTACCTGGCAGAACGGCAGTTGGCCTATTCTTCAAAGGAGCCCGGGACCAACACGGGGAGTGCTAAATACATTAAACCTATGTACTTAAAACGTGGCATGTGCTGATGTAACACCATATTTTAAGGTTTTTACTGCCCCGCGAGAACGTGTTTACCAAAAGTTTAATTACACGCAAGTTTTAAATTTAATTTTTGGTCGTTTTTATTATCGATAGAGAAAGAAAACATAGAGTAGGCGAGTCATAAGTAGTAGGGATTCGTTGGTTCCCGACCACCCGGGTCGTTGGGTCTGGATCCCTGTTTCTGTCCCACCTGTGTTTCTGACCCACTTGGTGGTCGGTCAAAACTAAAAAAAAAAAAAAAAAAAAAAAAAATTTGGTGTCAAAATGGGGGTTTCCGGGTACGCCCGATCGATTGCAAGCATCCGTTTTTTGATATCTCGCACGGTTGCAAAGTTAGCATTCCTGGCTCTCCTTCGTTATCTAATCACCTCATTATCATTAAGCTCGAACGCCCGTCACACAATCGCACTATTAAAAGCTCATTAGGACGTCTCGCATTGCGTATCACTTGCAACTAATGAATATGGAATAAAATAAATATCATCAAGCTGATTCCCGTGTCGAGAAGGCAGAGCGAGCGTCTTAACGTTCCACTGCGATTCACCTGTTCAGCGGACAAAAGCACGATTATGGCGATCATTCTATTATCATTTTAGCAGCCTGTAAGACTTTTACTTTTTTTTTTCATAGTAATTTATATCATTAACATCGTGAGTACTGACTAGTTGGTGAGTTCTGCAACGTCTCGACCAGGTTGAGTACCACCACCTTGACCCATCTTATTACATACATCATCAGTGCTAGTCGCTGTGGTGGTGCTATTATTACTGGGTCTGTGTGCTTATTAAATATATTCCAGTACTTGTATGCATGTAAAAAAGTATCTTCACGGCCATATCCCCGAAGAGGTAGACAGAGGTACAACTAATGCTCCCACGATTAGCCGAAGATACTAAGTTCCACAACGTGATAGGTGACAATCCCAACCCAGGAATCGAACCTAGGACCTCATGTGGCAAGCATCGTCACCGCACCATTATGCCGCAGAGGTGATTTGTTTGAATGTATTTATTTAGTGTTGTTGACAAACACCCATATTGCATGATGTCTGGGCTAGCAGGATCGGTCACTTCCGGTATCAAAAGCTTCACATGCTCTTAAGGTATGTGGGTGTTTCGCAATACACAAGTATGAACTTCACTAACGATTCATTGGAATGTTGTATCATAATTGCTAATGCGAATGTGATGAGCAACAAGATTTGTAACAGAACGTGTTCGCTAATGTTAATTGCTTAAAACTTCCTATATAAACCTTGGATGAAAGCACATCTACAATATATCAAATAATTATTTTAACAGAGATAGTGCTACATTATTGTAACGTGTGTGTGTGTGTGTTATTGTGTTCACGTGCTACTTCGATAATATGGATGTAAGTATCTCATTTATTGCTCTTATAATATCTTATATATTAAATATGTGTAATGAATGTAGATATAATATTTTTGTCGTTTCATATTTTTACAATATTATTCATGTATTTCACCGGAGAGGAAAGTATACTTGTATGATGAACGTACACATATTTTTTCAGATTTGGTTAGAAAATAATATTTATACCTACATGCACACACAGAAATGATGTATGTGTTAAATCTATACATATGTGTACTACATGTATACTGAACAGAAATTTTACCTAAATATATTCAGTCGTTAAGGCGTGTAAGAACTTGTAACAAATATACACGCACAAACTTTAGATTTATAACATAGTATTAGGATTTTACGTTAGCTATGTCGTAGTGTCTAATATTTGGTATTATGTCCTTTACAGAATTCCTCGAGCATCCTTGAAGAGAACACTTTAAAACATTATTATTATCCACTGTCTGACGACGACGAGTCAGATTTACAATTGACACAGCCATTGAAAATAAAAAGAACACGTAGCAGCAGCAGTTTGGACGACCTATTTGAAAAGCCAGCCAAAAAGAAGAAAAAAATGTCGTCCTGCGTTGGAAGGGCGTCTCGAGATGGTGGAATGGCATACATATCAACCAATACCGACGATGGGGCGCAAGCCACACACTTTGTAAAAATAGAAGTTTACGATCTAAAAAAACTGGCGAGGATACCCCCAACTGATCATTGGAAACATGCAACCACTCGGATTAAATATTATGCGGCAAGTCATAGGCTCAACAAAATCAATGAAGTGATCTATGATATATCTAAGGAAATAGCCGATGCACCTGACGTAAAAAAATATCACTTCGACAAAAATACTTGATATTGTTCTTTCAATGACTGATTTTTTAAGTATGCTATTGTATAAAGTTTCAATGTAATTAGAGATAATAATGTGATTAATACTTGAATACTTAAATAAAGATTTTATTTTTGTTATCCCATTTGTTTTTTTTTTGTATTCCTATGACATACAGGGTAAAATAATACAACGAAATTTCTTTATCAATTATATTTTATTACAGAAAAAGTATTTAAACAAATTATTTACAATTTTATCATTAATAACAGTATTAGTAGTAAACATATTAGTGAAGTTAAACATACATACTCCATAATATCTGAAATATATAAAAACTAGACAGTAAATTCCACACATAGAACTAAAACAATTTTGAATTACTTTATTATTATAATTCCACTTCTTACAATTTGTTACCAAAAATGACTCATGATAACCAGTTGGCTTTCTCCCGAAAGAATCAAAATATTCCCCAACACCATGTTTATCAATGCATATTGCTACCCAATGAGAACCAGGCTTTGTATCAGGATCTAAATTTGATATAGAATAAAAGGGTAAGCTAACATGTACTGGTATACGATTAGCTGCAAAAACATTAAGCTTTAAGCTACCATTAACCATATCCAGAAACTTTTGGATTTCTATAGAATCCATCATAGGATTTAATTTTTAAAAGCGTCTATTTTTAAAGATATGCTGAATGAAATTGACAGTAAATACACTAGCAATATAATATATAAGTACTATTTCATAAATTAATTAAAATTAAGATTAGCTATTATAATCTATAATAACCTCTCTATTTTTGTTTATTTCTATAACATTATCAAATTCTGCATATACTATACAATTTACTGTTGATGACAAAGTGCCTTCAAACCGTACTTCTATTCTAACACTTCCACGTTTTACTAAATTCCAATGAGTTGTAGAGTTTGCACTTAAGTCTGGAGTCATATCAAAAGCCATTAGACAGTACCCGTTTGCAAAAGCTTCTTTAGATATCGAATTACCTTCATTTAAAAAGTGTATACCGGTCCCAGAGAATAATGTATGATAAACGCTGGTAAAAGCATTGTCGGAAAAATTGGGAGTTAATGTTTTCGGTGGTATTTGCTGTCCATCTACATATACACTAAGCAGATTGAGGTTGTTGTGTTTAAAATCGAAGGGATTCGTTTCGAAACTGCCATTAAATGCTTTATTGCTAACGAATCCTATAATACACCTTTTAGGCATTTGCCCAAGAAATACATTATCAAGAACTTTCCCTTGAACACCAGATGGAATAGTTAATACTTTTACTTCAGCTCTAGCAACTGGGTACTTAGCTGTGGTTGTTGCTAGTACTTTTTCGTGTGCAAGTAATATTGATGGATTGATTCTTGCTTTACGGATTATGAGCGAAGCATTTATTATATTAACTTTGAATTTATTTTCTACTGTGGACGATATGAGATTAAAAGAATCTTTCGAACGAACTAATTTTAACCGCATTTCAATACCATTAACTAAAAATTTCCCTTGATTAAATATATCACCATGTAAATGACCTATCATTTCAATAGTTGAACTCTGCTTTGATAGTTGCTGTCGCTTAGCAAATCCTTCGTTAGTTGCGTCACACGAAGTAAACTTTCCTGGAGTATCTTCATACCATAAACCACAGGTAAGATGGGAAGCTTTCGCTGCTGGACCATAATTTAATAAAGTTTCTATATACGCACGATATGCATATGTGTTATTTGGTGGAGAAACAAGTTTCTGATTTAAATAAATATCCAACTGACTAAAAAGCGAGTGTAGCCAATTATTTACAGGTGCAACATTGGCATCGACAGCTAATCTTGATGAATCAATATTTTCTATTCGTGCACTGATACTAATCATTGTGTGTGATAAGTCAATATATTCATCACCAGCACCAGGTATTAAAAACTCGATAGGGCCATCATCAGTTAGCGATGATATCGGACGATATTGCATCCATTGACCACTCTCTATACTTGTTTGTGTTGTCGGTAAAGCAAAGATATCCAATTCTGATTTCACACATTCACAAGAATTATTGTGTAGGAACGCCATTTTTAATTTCCAAAAATATCTTTTTTATTTTTGAGAGCTCCTTTAAGAGTTCTTCTTTGTTTTGATGTCTTCTTGTGAGTGATAGACTTAAGTCTTTGCCTTTTATTTTTATAACCGGATCCTGCCATTATGGAGTCGAGTTTTTCATCAGCTTTTCTTTTTAAATTAGAAGTAGCGGTTCGGAATCGAGTTTTTATCGATTCATCAAGAGGTTGAGCTCCAACCAAATCACTTAGAAGACCAACTCCAGCGTTTAATGCTTCTTTTCCAAGAACCTTTGCGCCACTTTTTAAAATTGGAAATACTGACCTAAATAAACCCCCTAGAAAACTCCCTATGCCATGTCCACGTTGATATGGTGTTCCTTTATAAATTATACCTACACCAGATCCTGCTTGTGCAGAGTAATAGTGATGATAGGGACATACCATTTTTATATATTTAATGTAATATTAAGAACTTATTTTTTTGAAATGAAGCTTAATACATGAGGTTCCAAATTGAAATGGTACTCTTTCACCAATGCTCGTTCTTATATCAATTTCTATCACATCAAATTCCCTACGTAAAACAGGAAGATAGTGTGCAGGAGAAAATACATTAATTTTGTAGGCTCCATAAATATATTTCGTAGGATCTAATGGAATTATTCTCAGTAAAGATGACATTACATCTCCTATTATCTGTGGATGTACTATATCGGAGTAAATAAATAGTTGTGACGGTAGACCTAAATGTAAGTTTATTGGATACTTACCAATATTCTGCCTAACAAAATTTGTATTGGGTTCGAACCCAAGTTGAAGTGACAATTTGGGGTTAGCTGTTATTCGAGTAATGTTACTTGTCATATTTGTTACGGCGACAAGTCTTGATATTTCATCGTGTTGAAACTTTACTTTCCCATTTAATAAAGGATTTGCATTGAATGCGTTTAAGAAGTTACTAATATTTTCGTAGTTTGTTGCTGGTATATGGGATTTATATTCAACGTTAGCATAATCTGTTTTTGAATCGGGTAAATATACTTTTTTAGAAATGTATACTACATTTTCATGATCCTGTACATTTAACATACTACACGGATAGTGACATTCAACTAGACCGACCACCCATTCTCCTTCTAGCTTAATAGTTTTAGGTAGTTTAGTGAAGAAGTTTGCTGTTGTGTTTTCTGGAAAGTAGCCCATGGAGCTGTTACTAAGTAACGTTAAATAAAAACTATTATCCATTATATTTTCTTTAAATTTGATATAGGAACCCAAGTATTAAATTTATTCGGATAACCTACCCACTTCACAAGCACTTCTTTTCTGATTCCAGAATAACGTGAACCTATTATTTTATCAATTTTAAAATACGATGTGGGGTCATAAGAAACTTTTTGTAATTCATTCTCATAAAATGTACCTACAATTCCCTCGTTTAGAATATCTTTTATGGTATAAATCAATACAGGCTTACGTTTTACCGAGGCCACTATAAAAATTTCATCACTCCAATTAGTCTCATAGCCTTTTTTAAATATATGCTTATATTTAGTAATTCTAACGTAGTCGCCTATACTTAATTTTGGATCCTGATTATTGTGTACCATTTTTTTCCCCTGTAATCGTCCTTCGTTGATATTACGCCATACAGTCATTATATTATTAAAATTAACATCAACTGGGCGCATTTTTATAGTCGAATGAAAACTATAATTATAGGAATAGACTAATTCTTGCAATATATCTATGTATCTATATGTATTTTTGTGGGTGAAGTATCGCCACATTTTCGTTTTGAGAGTTCTCTGAAACCTTTCCACTATACTAGCCTTAATATCAGGGTTATTCGTTGTGTAATAATTAATATTCTTATTCATTAAATATTGTCTTACATCTTTTGATACGAATTCGGTTCCCTTATCCGATTGTATGTGACTAGGTGTGGCCTTTGCCTCGCAAAATATGCTCTCAAAACAATTTTTTATTGATTGTGAATTCTTTTTAATTAAGGGTCTAACAAATGCATATTTACTAAATACATCAATAACACACAAAATATAATTATAACCATCATTATATTGACTATACTTTCTCATATCACTTAAATCTACTTGCCAGAGTTCATTTAAGTTTGATAAGATATATCTGTTTCTTGGAAATTTTCTTTTTATAGGTTTATGAAGAGTATAAGTTTCCTGTTTTTGCAGCCATTCTTGAACTTGTTTTCGATTCATTTTACCTTTCATTGCTCTAGTTAATGCATTTACACTACTATATCCCGCCGGATTTGCTATATCATAGTAAGTACTATGTATATCTAATAAGGTGTCCATCTTTCCCAATCTATTTTTCTTCCTGATTTAGATAATTTCGGTGTATTTAGTTTTGTAGGAGTATTAAGACGAAAATCTTCTACATACAATTCATTCATGAATTTATTTATTTCAGGATTACCAACACATATTAGTGGTACTTTAATATCTTTTAATGCTTTTGCAAACTTTTCCCACCCATCAGGTTTATATTTTAAGGGTCGGAGAGTTATATTTATGAGATCTATTATATTGCTTTGAGGTAAATGTTCTTTGTTGATCACAACAGTACCATCATCATTCCAGGAAATTTTATCGTTAAACGAGCATTGGTGAAAGAGTACCATTTCAATTTGGAACCTCATGTATTAAGCTTCATTTCAAAAAAATAAGTTCTTAATATTACATTAAATATATAAAAATGGTATGTCCCTATCATCACTATTACTCTGCACAAGCAGGATCTGGTGTAGGTATAATTTATAAAGGAACACCATATCAACGTGGACATGGCATAGGGAGTTTTCTAGGGGGTTTATTTAGGTCAGTATTTCCAATTTTAAAAAGTGGCGCAAAGGTTCTTGGAAAAGAAGCATTAAACGCTGGAGTTGGTCTTCTAAGTGATTTGGTTGGAGCTCAACCTCTTGATGAATCGATAAAAACTCGATTCCGAACCGCTACTTCTAATTTAAAAAGAAAAGCTGATGAAAAACTCGACTCCATAATGGCAGGATCCGGTTATAAAAATAAAAGGCAAAGACTTAAGTCTATCACTCACAAGAAGACATCAAAACAAAGAAGAACTCTTAAAGGAGCTCTCAAAAATAAAAAAGATATTTTTGGAAATTAAAAATGGCGTTCCTACACAATAATTCTTGTGAATGTGTGAAATCAGAATTGGATATCTTTGCTTTACCGACAACACAAACAAGTATAGAGAGTGGTCAATGGATGCAATATCGTCCGATATCATCGCTAACTGATGATGGCCCTATCGAGTTTTTAATACCTGGTGCTGGTGATGAATATATTGACTTATCACACACAATGATTAGTATCAGTGCACGAATAGAAAATATTGATTCATCAAGATTAGCTGTCGATGCCAATGTTGCACCTGTAAATAATTGGCTACACTCGCTTTTTAGTCAGTTGGATATTTATTTAAATCAGAAACTTGTTTCTCCACCAAATAACACATATGCATATCGTGCGTATATAGAAACTTTATTAAATTATGGTCCAGCAGCGAAAGCTTCCCATCTTACCTGTGGTTTATGGTATGAAGATACTCCAGGAAAGTTTACTTCGTGTGACGCAACTAACGAAGGATTTGCTAAGCGACAGCAACTATCAAAGCAGAGTTCAACTATTGAAATGATAGGTCATTTACATGGTGATATATTTAATCAAGGGAAATTTTTAGTTAATGGTATTGAAATGCGGTTAAAATTAGTTCGTTCGAAAGATTCTTTTAATCTCATATCGTCCACAGTAGAAAATAAATTCAAAGTTAATATAATAAATGCTTCGCTCATAATCCGTAAAGCAAGAATCAATCCATCAATATTACTTGCACACGAAAAAGTACTAGCAACAACCACAGCTAAGTACCCAGTTGCTAGAGCTGAAGTAAAAGTATTAACTATTCCATCTGGTGTTCAAGGGAAAGTTCTTGATAATGTATTTCTTGGGCAAATGCCTAAAAGGTGTATTATAGGATTCGTTAGCAATAAAGCATTTAATGGCAGTTTCGAAACGAATCCCTTCGATTTTAAACACAACAACCTCAATCTGCTTAGTGTATATGTAGATGGACAGCAAATACCACCGAAAACATTAACTCCCAATTTTTCCGACAATGCTTTTACCAGCGTTTATCATACATTATTCTCTGGGACCGGTATACACTTTTTAAATGAAGGTAATTCGATATCTAAAGAAGCTTTTGCAAACGGGTACTGTCTAATGGCTTTTGATATGACTCCAGACTTAAGTGCAAACTCTACAACTCATTGGAATTTAGTAAAACGTGGAAGTGTTAGAATAGAAGTACGGTTTGAAGGCACTTTGTCATCAACAGTAAATTGTATAGTATATGCAGAATTTGATAATGTTATAGAAATAAACAAAAATAGAGAGGTTATTATAGATTATAATAGCTAATCTTAATTTTAATTAATTTATGAAATAGTACTTATATATTATATTGCTAGTGTATTTACTGTCAATTTCATTCAGCATATCTTTAAAAATAGACGCTTTTAAAAATTAAATCCTATGATGGATTCTATAGAAATCCAAAAGTTTCTGGATATGGTTAATGGTAGCTTAAAGCTTAATGTTTTTGCAGCTAATCGTATACCAGTACATGTTAGCTTACCCTTTTATTCTATATCAAATTTAGATCCTGATACAAAGCCTGGTTCTCATTGGGTAGCAATATGCATTGATAAACATGGTGTTGGGGAATATTTTGATTCTTTCGGGAGAAAGCCAACTGGTTATCATGAGTCATTTTTGGTAACAAATTGTAAGAAGTGGAATTATAATAATAAAGTAATTCAAAATTGTTTTAGTTCTATGTGTGGAATTTACTGTCTAGTTTTTATATATTTCAGATATTATGGAGTATGTATGTTTAACTTCACTAATATGTTTACTACTAATACTGTTATTAATGATAAAATTGTAAATAATTTGTTTAAATACTTTTTCTGTAATAAAATATAATTGATAAAGAAATTTCGTTGTATTATTTTACCCTGTATGTCATAGGAATACAAAAAAAAAACAAATGGGATAACAAAAATAAAATCTTTATTTAAGTATTCAAGTATTAATCACATTATTATCTCTAATTACATTGAAACTTTATACAATAGCATACTTAAAAAATCAGTCATTGAAAGAACAATATCAAGTATTTTTGTCGAAGTGATATTTTTTTACGTCAGGTGCATCGGCTATTTCCTTAGATATATCATAGATCACTTCATTGATTTTGTTGAGCCTATGACTTGCCGCATAATATTTAATCCGAGTGGTTGCATGTTTCCAATGATCAGTTGGGGGTATCCTCGCCAGTTTTTTTAGATCGTAAACTTCTATTTTTACAAAGTGTGTGGCTTGCGCCCCATCGTCGGTATTGGTTGATATGTATGCCATTCCACCATCTCGAGACGCCCTTCCAACGCAGGACGACATTTTTTTCTTCTTTTTGGCTGGCTTTTCAAATAGGTCGTCCAAACTGCTGCTGCTACGTGTTCTTTTTATTTTCAATGGCTGTGTCAATTGTAAATCTGACTCGTCGTCGTCAGACAGTGGATAATAATAATGTTTTAAAGTGTTCTCTTCAAGGATGCTCGAGGAATTCTGTAAAGGACATAATACCAAATATTAGACACTACGACATAGCTAACGTAAAATCCTAATACTATGTTATAAATCTAAAGTTTGTGCGTGTATATTTGTTACAAGTTCTTACACGCCTTAACGACTGAATATATTTAGGTAAAATTTCTGTTCAGTATACATGTAGTACACATATGTATAGATTTAACACATACATCATTTCTGTGTGTGCATGTAGGTATAAATATTATTTTCTAACCAAATCTGAAAAAATATGTGTACGTTCATCATACAAGTATACTTTCCTCTCCGGTGAAATACATGAATAATATTGTAAAAATATGAAACGACAAAAATATTATATCTACATTCATTACACATATTTAATATATAAGATATTATAAGAGCAATAAATGAGATACTTACATCCATATTATCGAAGTAGCACGTGAACACAATAACACACACACACACACGTTACAATAATGTAGCACTATCTCTGTTAAAATAATTATTTGATATATTGTAGATGTGCTTTCATCCAAGGTTTATATAGGAAGTTTTAAGCAATTAACATTAGCGAACACGTTCTGTTACAAATCTTGTTGCTCATCACATTCGCATTAGCAATTATGATACAACATTCCAATGAATCGTTAGTGAAGTTCATACTTGTGTATTGCGAAACACCCACATACCTTAAGAGCATGTGAAGCTTTTGATACCGGAAGTGACCGATCCTGCTAGCCCAGACATCATGCAATATGGGTGTTTGTCAACAACACTAAATAAATACATTCAAACAAATCACCTCTGCGGCATAATGGTGCGGTGACGATGCTTGCCACATGAGGTCCTAGGTTCGATTCCTGGGTTGGGATTGTCACCTATCACGTTGTGGAACTTAGTATCTTCGGCTAATCGTGGGAGCATTAGTTGTACCTCTGTCTACCTCTTCGGGGATATGGCCGTGAAGATACTTTTTTACATGCATACAAGTACTGGAATATATTTAATAAGCACACAGACCCAGTAATAATAGCACCACCACAGCGACTAGCACTGATGATGTATGTAATAAGATGGGTCAAGGTGGTGGTACTCAACCTGGTCGAGACGTTGCAGAACTCACCAACTAGTCAGTACTCACGATGTTAATGATATAAATTACTATGAAAAAAAAAAGTAAAAGTCTTACAGGCTGCTAAAATGATAATAGAATGATCGCCATAATCGTGCTTTTGTCCGCTGAACAGGTGAATCGCAGTGGAACGTTAAGACGCTCGCTCTGCCTTCTCGACACGGGAATCAGCTTGATGATATTTATTTTATTCCATATTCATTAGTTGCAAGTGATACGCAATGCGAGACGTCCTAATGAGCTTTTAATAGTGCGATTGTGTGACGGGCGTTCGAGCTTAATGATAATGAGGTGATTAGATAACGAAGGAGAGCCAGGAATGCTAACTTTGCAACCGTGCGAGATATCAAAAAACGGATGCTTGCAATCGATCGGGCGTACCCGGAAACCCCCATTTTGACACCAAATTTTTTTTTTTTTTTTTTTTTTTTAGTTTTGACCGACCACCAAGTGGGTCAGAAACACAGGTGGGACAGAAACAGGGATCCAGACCCAACGACCCGGGTGGTCGGGAACCAACGAATCCCTACTACTACACATACAATTCATTCATGAATTTATTTATTTCAGGATTACCAACACATATTAGTGGTACTTTAATATCTTTTAATGCTTTTGCAAACTTTTCCCACCCATCAGGTTTATATTTTAAGGGCCGGAGAGTTATATTTATGAGATCTATTATATTGCTTTGAGGTAAATGTTCTTTGTTGATCACAACAGTACCATCATCATTCCAGGAAATTTTATCGTTATTTTTATAAAGAGTATCTAAAAGAATGCTACCTTTCTTTTTGTAAGTTTTAGGAATAAGTCGTTTCAAATAATCAGCCGTGTAGTGTTTTAGTAATATATCCGGAGATTCCGGTGTCTGTACGTCCTGAACTGGTGATAACTCTTTTACAAATGGAATCATCTGCTTCTCGCTTGTGTTGTCTTTAACTTCTTCAATTGTGATAGGTAACTTTAAAGGTTTTTTATCTTCTTGTATTAAGTGTAAGTATTTCTGTAATTCTTGGAGGTATAATGACCATTTTTCACGATCATCAATTTTACTTTTTAATATTTTTTGCATTTCCTTGTCTAATCTTGACAAAGAATCATCAGAAATATTTTCTCTTTTCTTTAGTCGCTCCAATGCGTCTGGTTCAATCAATATCATTTTCTTTGTAGTATCCATTTTGTTTTTAATCAACAGTAAATTGTATAGTATATGCAGAATTTGATAATGTTATAGAAATAAACAAAAATAGAGAGGTTATTATAGATTATAATAGCTAATCTTAATTTTAATTAATTTATGAAATAGTACTTATATATTATATTGCTAGTGTATTTACTGTCAATTTCATTCAGCATATCTTTAAAAATAGACGCTTTTAAAAATTAAATCCTATGATGGATTCTATAGAAATCCAAAAGTTTCTGGATATGGTTAATGGTAGCTTAAAGCTTAATGTTTTTGCAGCTAATCGTATACCAGTACATGTTAGCTTACCCTTTTATTCTATATCAAATTTAGATCCTGATACAAAGCCTGGTTCTCATTGGGTAGCAATATGCATTGATAAACATGGTGTTGGGGAATATTTTGATTCTTTCGGGAGAAAGCCAACTGGTTATCATGAGTCATTTTTGGTAACAAATTGTAAGAAGTGGAATTATAATAATAAAGTAATTCAAAATTGTTTTAGTTCTATGTGTGGAATTTACTGTCTAGTTTTTATATATTTCAGATATTATGGAGTATGTATGTTTAACTTCACTAATATGTTTACTACTAATACTGTTATTAATGATAAAATTGTAAATAATTTGTTTAAATACTTTTTCTGTAATAAAATATAATTGATAAAGAAATTTCGTTGTATTATTTTACCCTGTATGTCATAGGAATACAAAAAAAAAACAAATGGGATAACAAAAATAAAATCTTTATTTAAGTATTCAAGTATTAATCACATTATTATCTCTAATTACATTGAAACTTTATACAATAGCATACTTAAAAAATCAGTCATTGAAAGAACAATATCAAGTATTTTTGTCGAAGTGATATTTTTTTACGTCAGGTGCATCGGCTATTTCCTTAGATATATCATAGATCACTTCATTGATTTTGTTGAGCCTATGACTTGCCGCATAATATTTAATCCGAGTGGTTGCATGTTTCCAATGATCAGTTGGGGGTATCCTCGCCAGTTTTTTTAGATCGTAAACTTCTATTTTTACAAAGTGTGTGGCTTGCGCCCCATCGTCGGTATTGGTTGATATGTATGCCATTCCACCATCTCGAGACGCCCTTCCAACGCAGGACGACATTTTTTTCTTCTTTTTGGCTGGCTTTTCAAATAGGTCGTCCAAACTGCTGCTGCTACGTGTTCTTTTTATTTTCAATGGCTGTGTCAATTGTAAATCTGACTCGTCGTCGTCAGACAGTGGATAATAATAATGTTTTAAAGTGTTCTCTTCAAGGATGCTCGAGGAATTCTGTAAAGGACATAATACCAAATATTAGACACTACGACATAGCTAACGTAAAATCCTAATACTATGTTATAAATCTAAAGTTTGTGCGTGTATATTTGTTACAAGTTCTTACACGCCTTAACGACTGAATATATTTAGGTAAAATTTCTGTTCAGTATACATGTAGTACACATATGTATAGATTTAACACATACATCATTTCTGTGTGTGCATGTAGGTATAAATATTATTTTCTAACCAAATCTGAAAAAATATGTGTACGTTCATCATACAAGTATACTTTCCTCTCCGGTGAAATACATGAATAATATTGTAAAAATATGAAACGACAAAAATATTATATCTACATTCATTACACATATTTAATATATAAGATATTATAAGAGCAATAAATGAGATACTTACATCCATATTATCGAAGTAGCACGTGAACACAATAACACACACACACACACGTTACAATAATGTAGCACTATCTCTGTTAAAATAATTATTTGATATATTGTAGATGTGCTTTCATCCAAGGTTTATATAGGAAGTTTTAAGCAATTAACATTAGCGAACACGTTCTGTTACAAATCTTGTTGCTCATCACATTCGCATTAGCAATTATGATACAACATTCCAATGAATCGTTAGTGAAGTTCATACTTGTGTATTGCGAAACACCCACATACCTTAAGAGCATGTGAAGCTTTTGATACCGGAAGTGACCGATCCTGCTAGCCCAGACATCATGCAATATGGGTGTTTGTCAACAACACTAAATAAATACATTCAAACAAATCACCTCTGCGGCATAATGGTGCGGTGACGATGCTTGCCACATGAGGTCCTAGGTTCGATTCCTGGGTTGGGATTGTCACCTATCACGTTGTGGAACTTAGTATCTTCGGCTAATCGTGGGAGCATTAGTTGTACCTCTGTCTACCTCTTCGGGGATATGGCCGTGAAGATACTTTTTTACATGCATACAAGTACTGGAATATATTTAATAAGCACACAGACCCAGTAATAATAGCACCACCACAGCGACTAGCACTGATGATGTATGTAATAAGATGGGTCAAGGTGGTGGTACTCAACCTGGTCGAGACGTTGCAGAACTCACCAACTAGTCAGTACTCACGATGTTAATGATATAAATTACTATGAAAAAAAAAAGTAAAAGTCTTACAGGCTGCTAAAATGATAATAGAATGATCGCCATAATCGTGCTTTTGTCCGCTGAACAGGTGAATCGCAGTGGAACGTTAAGACGCTCGCTCTGCCTTCTCGACACGGGAATCAGCTTGATGATATTTATTTTATTCCATATTCATTAGTTGCAAGTGATACGCAATGCGAGACGTCCTAATGAGCTTTTAATAGTGCGATTGTGTGACGGGCGTTCGAGCTTAATGATAATGAGGTGATTAGATAACGAAGGAGAGCCAGGAATGCTAACTTTGCAACCGTGCGAGATATCAAAAAACGGATGCTTGCAATCGATCGGGCGTACCCGGAAACCCCCATTTTGACACCAAATTTTTTTTTTTTTTTTTTTTTTTTAGTTTTGACCGACCACCAAGTGGGTCAGAAACACAGGTGGGACAGAAACAGGGATCCAGACCCAACGACCCGGGTGGTCGGGAACCAACGAATCCCTACTACTGTCATAACCGCATATGTAAGCGGAAATGTACCGTTGCTAGAAAGAGAAAGGGTTTTAGTCGAGTAGATCTACCTACTAACCCACTTGACTAATTAACTTGATTAAATTTAAAAATTTAATCAAGTGGATTAGTCATATTTTTTCAAGCCAGTCCATTACATCTATTTTTTCAGGAGAGCACCCGCAATCAAGCGCCCCGCTTACTGGCTCGCTGACTAAACAAGAGTGAACCTCTTTTTTAGTCAGCGAGCGATTGTTTTAGCTACAAAAGTACTCTCTACTCTAATACAATACTAACATAGTGTAAATTAAACTGTAGCGCCGATCGGCGTTAGATGCTACGAAAAATATATGGCTTAATAACAGAGAAAGGTTAGGGTTGAACGAAAGTGTCGGTGTAAAGATGAGAAGGGCATGTTCCGTTGATCGGACATGTAGAAAGAATACATAGATATATACTCAGAGAAAGAATAGTATATGAAAAGTTAACAAAACAGATATACAATGCGAATATGAAAGGATGTAGGTACCGGGGAAGACCAAGACTGACATACCATGATCCGATTGATTGAGTACTGTTCGAAGGTGGTGTCAAGAATCTTCGTAACCGACGTGTTTGTATGAAGAGAGTAAGGAATGTGGAAGAAGCGAGACAAGTCTGCAAGGATCATAATGCATGGCACTCGGTTCTCTGTGCCTAGTGCCTACTTCATAAGAGATCTGGAGTGAAGATATGTTGTTGATGTAAATTAAAACTGTGGCTGAGCACTCTGCTCACCCATAAGTCAGGTGTCGCTGTTTCAGCACTTCATTAAAAAATAAGGCTTTTAATAAATTATTTCAATAATAAACACCTCGCTGCGCATCGCACACGTTGTTTCACTCGACGCGTGTGAATTAAAATTTTCGTTTGACAGAATTTGAGTCAGATTAATATGATGAATTTCAGTGGAATACTTTTCGAATACCACAGGAAATCCGAATTTAATTCTTTAAATTTTATCGTACTTATGGTTCAAGATAAGGCTTATATTCAGCTAACATTATTCAAATAAAATCTCGGTATCGCCCCTGTGAAGAATACAACAGTTGACTTTCGGACAGGCAGTACGTCAAAGACGAACGATTGGCTTAATATGTCACTGCCCTCGTGAGCTGTATTATATCTGGAGGCAAAACTTCTAATACCTACTTGAAACCAAATTTTAAATACTGCTGTCATCTTTTGAGGTCTTACCCTCTCTATCTAACACAGCTGTATAAAAAGAGATGGCGAGACCTCATGAACTGAGATATAACGTAAATATTTGTTTCAATTGATTAATACGAGTACTAGCTCCACCTGTACCTAATAGTTCATGGTGACTATTAGGTGGTAGACCTGCGCTACGCTTAGCACGAGTTCGTACCTACCGCCACGACATAATCCTGACGAAACTCGCAATAGCAGCGGTTGGTACTGTTGTGTTCCGGTTTCGTGGGTAAGGTAGCCAGTAAACTTATGAATGTAGTATTACCATTCCGCTAAACGGATTTTTAATGACTACAGCGATGGTTGACACTTTCCACCAGGAGAGCCAATGCTTGTTTGTTATTCTATAATTTAAATAATACCTTTTCGTTTGTATGGTCTAGTAGTCCGGTGTCGTAGTTTATTACATGAGTTCCCAGATTCGGCTGAAAAACACGAAGCTGCTTCTAACTTATGTTTCGTAGCAATGGGAAAACAAGGATGTTTCAGAAAAATTATGTCAGATTTTTAGCTATTAAGTCTCAAAAAACAGGAGACTATCATGAGAAGATGAAGGTGGTTGTGTAGAAGAGTCGGTTAGCGAAATGCTTTTATTACTCGAAGTATACTCAAAGATTGATACATTAATACATATTGTATTGAAAATGTGAGATGTATTACTCCCATCAGATTAATAAAATGCTAACGTAAACCAACAGAAAAACTAAAATGGGTTCATGGCAATTGTGAAGGTACACACACACACACACACATAAATACACATAGACATACTGACGTCATCGTGAAAATAGTCGGAAAAGGTTCCTAGGACCTCAAAACGTGGAGATCTGCTGAAAACTCGATTTTCGAAAATCGGGACAAAATCAGTAACTTCCTTATCTACATACTGTGTTGGTTCCGGGCTTCCCCATGTTGGATCGGGGCTCCTTTGAAGAATAGACCAACTGCCGTTCTGCCAGACAGGTCGTAAAAGGCGACCGATTGGCTATGTGAGTCACTACCATCGTGGCTACTAGGTGGTAGAGTTCTGCATTGTCTCGCCCGGGTCTGGTACCACCGCCTTACCTATTCCTGCCGCAATAGCGTCAGTGCTTGTCACTGTCGTGTTCCGGTTTGGAGGGTAAGGTAGCCGGTAAACTTATGCATGTGGCATTAGACCTCGCCACAAGATAGCAACGCATAATTAACACCTTTGGTGTCTATAGGCGATGGTTGACTCTTTCCATCAGGAGACCCATCTGCTTGTTTGCAATCTTATCATATATACAGCCGAATAGCTTCTGTCAACGCATTTGGCTTATAGTTCCAATGTAAATTTCCATGCACCAAAGAGTATTGATTGAGTAATCAGTGTCGACCAATCAGATGCTCTGTACATCACTGTTTTTCACTGTGGCCTTGAGTTAGCCAATCACGGCGTTGCTATCCTGCTTCGTCTTATCTCAGCTAGTTGCCAAAATGCATTCAATAGACCGCCCCGTTGATCGAGTGGTTAGTGACCCTGAATACGGAATCGACGGGACTAGGGTTCGAACCCTGACGGGCACAAGCATTTGTGTGATGAGCATAATTGTTTGTATTTCCGGGTTTGGGTGTTTATTAAATAAATTCTAGTATTTATATATGTATTTCTATGTATTAGTATCGTTGACTAACACCCATAACACAAGCAAAATAATTTGCTTACTTTGGGGTTAGATCAGTTAGTGTAATTGGTCCCGTTAATATTTATTTATATTAGGTATTATAATACGGAAAATTCAAACATTAGCCGTCTATGGGCTGTGTGGTCGGTGGGTGTGGAGCCTGGATTAAAAGGATACGTTTTTCAATACAATTTCTTAGTTTGTCAGTGTAGCTTGCAATTACACACATATACAAAGTTATATTACTTACCGATGAAATAAAATTAGTTCAAGGGTAATTTTTAAATCTTGTCATCTCATTCGGTACGATAAAACAGTCCAACATGGTTTATTTCTATTTTCTCACGATGTAATATATCTACAAATGTATGACATTTTTGACAGTGATAGAAGCGTTTGCACATATGCGCAGCGACACATTTTCTTCCCAATGGTGTCTCATGTCTCATCTCTTAGTATTCATGTGGTCTGTGGTGTTTAGGATATGGTAGGTTTTGGTATGCTTTGCATCTTTTACTGTATTTATCATGGGGAGTGTTCCGACGAGTTGTTTGGATTAATTCCTGCCGCTAAATTCCATCATCGGACATCGCCTCAAAATTTAAAGTTCCATCCTCACCACCTTGATGTCTGGAAATCCACAACCGTGTGCTTTTGTCGACACTTTTTGCCTCGCACTACTCTATTGTGGAATCAATTACCTGCGGGGGTGTTTACGAACAGATACGACTTGGGGACCTTCAAGAAACGAGCTTATTCATTCTCAAAAGGCCGGCAACGCAGCTGCTAGACCCCCGGTATTGCAGATGTTCATGGGCGGCGGTGATCATTTACCATCAGGTGCACCACCTGCTCGTTTGCCCCCTCTACTATAAAAAAAGGTAGCCAGTAAATTTATAATCGCCTCTGTGGTCTAGCGGTCCAGCGTTGGCGTTGACCACATGAGGTCCCGGGTTCGATTCCCGGGTCGGGCACAAAAAAAGTGTTTTTCAGTTTTCTGTGAAACACAAAGTTGCCCGGGATTGAAAAGTGCCCGGTTGGCGATAAGCTTGCCACCTATCACATTTGTGGGACCAAGTATCTTCGGCTAATCGTGGGTGCACTTGTTGTACCTCTGCCTACCCCTTCGGGGATATGGGCGTGAAGATACAGTAAACTTATGCATGTGGCATATTATACCTGGCACATGGATGGCAACGCATCATTAATTGATATATGTAGGTGATGACTGCCTATTTCTATCAAACTTTTTACTTTATTGTTATATGTATTATTATACTTTTTTATATTTTTTTTTATATCATAAGATAGCAAACAAGCAGATGGGTCTCCTGATGGAAAGAGTCAACCATCGCCTATAGACACCAAAGATGTTAATGGTGCGTTGCTATCTTGTAGCGAGGTCTAATGCCACATGCATAAGTTTACCGGCTACCTTACCCTCCAAACCGGAACACGACAACGACAAGCACTGACGCTATTGCGGCAGGAATATGTAAGGCGGTGGTACCTGACCCGAGCGAGACAATGCAGAACTCTACCACCTAGTAGCCACGATGGTAGTGACTCGATAGCCAATCGGTCGCCTTTTACGACCTGCCTGGCAGAACGGCAGTTGGCCTATTCTTCAAAGGAGGCCGGGACCAACACGGCAAAAATACATCGAAGTTTAAACAGATGAATAGATTATATAGCAGTAAACATTGACTACGTAAGCAGAATAGCATTTCGTCGCCAGCTGCTGCATAATAAACGGCCATTAATTAGAACCATAATTTGACTTATTGTCCAATTAAAGTGCTTGAATAATTAATAACATTAGGTAGCGTGGGGTATTATCAATATTAACTATCACTAATTTACACATTAAAGTTATTTACTTACTGTCAAATCTATATAAATATATAAAGTTGGAGTGTCTATTTGTAATATAAAAACAACCATTTTCCGTTAAATGCATACAGATGCATATACATATACATTGTATACACGGTATTTATTAGGTCGGGGCAAAAGTATTTTCGTATTGTTCATACAAAGAAAATATTTTTTTTGGTATATTTTTTTATTTATTTATATGCGTATGCGCACAATTTCTCACCAATTCTGCGTATATGTTCAGATTTTGCCTTGGCGAAAGCTCTTTTGAAGTACCTCGAGGCGGAATTGTTCTCCTTACGTAATGTGCTGGTTTTTTCATCACAAGCTGCGGACGCTACAGCCCAAGCCCGGTAGCACTCCTGCTTGCGGCGCGAAACCGTTTTACAGGAGCGACCAAACCAAGGCTGAGACTTACCACCAATTGGTACCGCAGAAAATGGAATGAAAAGTTCCATGCCCTGCAGCACCACATCGGCAATAGAGTCAGCGACGACATTCGGACAGCCTGCTAAAGGAGGCCGTGATATGCACAAAACCGGCACTTTACTCCGGATCAGGCAGTGGTCTGACGAACCAAGTGGGACGTCCACCAATGCCTGATAATGGTCCGGATGAGAGGTCAGCAGAAGGTCCAACAGTGAAGGCGTATGGTCATTCACATCGGGAACTCGCGTGGGCGAAGTTACCAGTTGTGTAAGACCATACGCCAAGGCGAAATCGTGAACAGACCATCCCGCATGATCGGTGGTGCGCGAACAAAGCCATTCGGCGTGGTGGGCATTAAAATCGCCCAAGATCACGATCTCTGCGGAGGGGGTCTGCTCTAACACGGAAGCTACAGCCGTTTGTAAATGCTCAACGAGCCGGTCTGCTTCAGTATTCCCGCCATGGGATCTGTATAGGCACGCGTAGCTGCGTAGATGGTCGTCGCAAGCTACGCGTAACCAGAGGATGGATAGGTCCTGACCTTCAAGTCTGCCGAGGCGCCGGTGACAGATATCTTCTCTGATGTATGCGCACACCCCAGCCCGCGGTACAAAGGAATGTTCCAGTTTGTACCCCGGGTAGGAGAGGTAAGAAGTATCAGCCGGAGAAGATATCTGTGTCTCGGTCAAAAAGAGCAAAGCTGGCTTTGCCGTCTCGAGATGATAGTGGACGGTGCCCATGGCTTTCTTGCCCTGTTTGCCCCGGACAGGATTGTTTGTGAGCGCAATTTTGCCCCCCCCCAGAATACGCAGGGCAGCCTGAGCATCCGTGATCTGGCTGAAATCCAGAGCACGGATGCCCAGAGGGGGATTCTCCACTGCTGGTGCAAGTGGTACCCCCCTGGGGTAGATCCTGTTTTAATTGCGCATTCATAGTGTACGTGGGGGGGGGGGGGGGCAGGTTAGGCCTCCGGGACTCTCACAAACCAAACGAAACGCAGCAGCAGGGCTGCTACTTTACGTCGGTGTCAAGTGAGAGAGTGGTATCTCCCCGGGCCTGCCGGCCTATTCAGTTGGAAAAGTAGTATGGCACTACGACTAATTTGGTTGACTGACTGCACCGATATTAAATAATTTTTGTCACAAAAATTATCCCACCAGTGGGCGATGGGGTCGTCACATCCCTAGGCCGGCAAATACGCAAAAGGGTGGAAACTGACGGACGACATGGAGAACTAGGTAGATGAATAAACTCAAAGTGTTCTTTTAAGTAATTAAAGTATTTGATATAGATAAAATTGTGATTGATGAGCGATATCTTAAGTATTATTGAAAAAGTATTTCGTTTTCACGGTGACAAAACTTGTGTCTTAAAGCATTTATCAAACCCAAAAACATAGATTAAAATTTCAAACTTCAGCTGTAAAGTGTAAATTACCGTTGGATAATAAACGTTCAATTTTGTGATAGGTCGTTTATACACAATGCCAAAGCAAAACTTTTTATGACAATCTTAATATGTATAAATTAAAATTACGCGTCACATTGTTTGTCCGCTATGGATTCCTAAACTACTGAACCGATTTCAATGAAATTTTGTAGATATTCTAATGTATATAAATTACGTGTTAAGTTGTTTGTCTGCTATGGATTTCTAAACAACTGAACCGATTTGTTCCAACTTAAAAGACAGGATAGTTTTTATTTCAAAGAAGTAATGAACCTCACTTCTCAAGTACCCCCCCAAAATATTCACCTATGCTTTTTACCATACAAATTGCTAGTAATTTGTATGGTGAAGTGGAGAAAGGTAATCTATATTAACACTTTCACTGTCCATGTATTAGATACATGTAATGCACTGAAGGCATTGCTCGATGCGTCCGTGCATTACATATAATGCACTAGTGTAGTTATCTTGTAAATAATACCTCAACGAAATAAAGAGATGTAGCAAGAAACTAAATTATAACATATAGACAGATTCAAATGATAAAAATCATAAAAAAGATAAAATGTACATGATCTCGTATTAATTTAAAATGTAATATAATTATTGGACATTTTGGTGAAAGGGATGGAAATATGCTTGGGACATTTAAAGTGTTACCTAATCAATATTTCACTACATAGTATAAAACAAAGTCGCTTTCCGCTGTCTGTCCCTAATCCCTATGTGTGCTTAGATCTTTAAAACCATTTTGTTGATAGATATAGTGGTTCAAGTGGCAGGTTTATATGTATAATAACATCCATTATATAGTAGAGAAATACTGTTATAAATATATTTAGCAAAACAACGTTTGCCGGGTCACCTAGTAATATTATAAATGCGAAAGGTTGGATGTTTGGATGGATTTTCGATACTCAATCACGCAAAAATGACTGAACGGATTTGGATGAGATTTGGCACACAGGTAGTGGATGACCTGAAATAGCATAAAGGCTACTTTTTATCCCGGAAAAATTAGGTGGTCCCGCGGGATTCCCCTAATACTTTTATAATGCAGCGGGCTGCACGCTGCAACTTGTATCTATATTAATTAATTAATTAATTAATTAATTAATTAATTAATTAATAATAATATTAATTAATTAATCTATATTAATATTATAAATGCGAAAGTTTGTATGTTTGGATGGATGTTTGTTACTCAATCACGCAAAAACCACTGATCGGATTTGAATAAAATTTGGCACACGGGTAGATAATGACCTGGAATAGCACATAGGCTACTTTTTATCCCGGCAAAATTAGGTGATCCCGAGGGATTCACCAAAAACTCATAATGCAGCGGGCTGCACGCTGCAACTAGTGTATTTATAAATGTGAAAGTTTGGATATTTTGATGGATAGATGTTTGTTACTCATTCGCATAAAAACTACTGAATGGATTTGAATGAAATTTGGCTTACATGTAGATGATGACCTGGAATAGCACATAGCCTACTTTTTGTCCCGGAAAAATAAGGTAATCTTGCGCGATTCGCCAAAAGCTTGTATGATGCAGCGGTCTGCACGTAGCATATAGTATTTTTATATAATAACTAGCCATGCCTGCACCTTTGTCCGCGTGGAAAAAATTCTAAAACAAAAGTAGCCTAAGAGATAATTTATTACCGTGGTTTAAAAGTTCGACAATCCCGGGGTTACAATCCGCATAGTTCCCGTGCCCGTAGGATTTCCGGGATTAAAACTATCCTATGTCTTTTCTCGAGTCTCAAACTATCTTTGTACCAAATTTCATTCAAATCGTATAAGTTGTTTAGGCGTGAAGAAGAGACAGACAGACAGACACAGAATTACTCTTGCATTTATAATATTAGTATGGAATTTTTTTATATCAATGATGGAAATACATGAAACATACATTAATGTAATGAAATAAACTTTACATGCATTTAAACATTCATTCGACACACAAATTATGTACCTACACATGTATATTACTTTGTTTATGCCTAAAATCTGTTGTCTAACTTTAAAGAGATATTAAAGTCTATAATCAAACAGAGTCAAAAAATTATGGTCAAATTTCTACCTAACCTTTGATCAATACTTCGACTTAATATATCAAAAAGCAAGATAATAATATAATTTTTGTCCGGGGCTCTGGAGAATAATAGACCATTTGTCATTCTGCCAGTTTATAAAAAGTATGAAAATAATTAAATTAAAAAAAATTCGTACTAGATGATTGGAGTTGCGCAACATAGTATCCGGTTTGGTACCATCGTTGTATCTATTCCTGCTGCAATATAAAAAAGGTAGTTAAATCTTTGGTCTACAGGCGAAGTTTATCTCTCGATCAGAGGAGCCATCTGCTTAATTGCAATCCTATCTATCTATATCTTATATATAAAAATTAATTGCTGTTCGTTAGTCTCGCCAAATTAGCCAAATCGGTTCAGCCGTTCTCGAGTTTTAGAGAACGGCTGAACCGATTTGGCTAATTTTGGTTTTGAATTAACTTTTGAAGTCCAGGGTAGGTTTAAAAGGTGAGAAAATATAGAAAAAAAAAATAAGAGTAGTTAAAAAGGCAGAACAACGTTTGCCGGGTCAGGTAGTAAATAATAAAATGAAAATACGGATGAAAAGGTTACAAAAATGTAAAAAGAATTGCTCGTGCTGGTAAATGAGAAGAACTCGTCTTATAAAAAATTATGCACTTTCCCGTACCGGGAATCGAACCCGAGCCTCCTGGGTGAAAGCCAGGTATCCTAGCCACTAGACCATACGGGATGTTGACAACTGACGTGAAATAGCACAATATGTTTAACACGTGTTTTACAATCTCTTATACCATGTTTACATCAATATACTCGTAATCTATATATTAACTAGCTGTTGCCTGCGACTTCGTCCGCGCGGACTTCGTTTACTCCACACAGCCCCTCCCCTGTAGGTGATAGCGTGATAATATGTAGCCTATATGTTGACCCGACCTGTTAGTAATATTCATGCAAAATTTGAAGTAAATCCATGCAGTACTTTTTGAGTTTACCCCGGACATACATACAGACATACAGACAAACAGACAAAAATTCTAAAACTATATTTTTGGCTTCGATATCAATTGTAGATCACGCCCCAAGTATTTTTTTTAAAAAAATATTCAATGTACAGTTTTGACTTTCCTACGATTTTATTATGTTATATTAATACTCGTGAGGTAAAAATTTTATACCCCTTTTTTCTGACAATTGCGCGATCTGTGCATTATGAAATTTGGCACAGTTAATGTTCATAATATTTTTAAATAACATGCGTGCGACTAAAGTACATAATATTTTTCATGCTTTAGAAATATATTCAATTAGTAAACTTAAACATTATACACACAACATTCTTGTGACATACATGATAGAAGGGGAGACCGGGTACAAAAGTAACGGCGGGTCACACACATGTATTCCAAACTATTTTCTTTAGGGCTATTCAGTAGTCAGTTGTTAAGCTTAAAAGAGATTATGATCTTTTGTTATCATTTTGATTATGATTATGAAATAAATTCACTCGTCGAATAGTATTTTTTTTGCTGTTTGTTATTTTCATTTTATATTGTAATGTTTGTATAAAAGGATTTTTTTAAATCAAACCTATTACCATTCATCATCATTACCATCCTCACCATTTCGATGTCTGAAAGTCCAAAACCGTGCGATTCTCGAGGCACTTTTTGCCCCGCACTACTTTCGGATTTTCGGCATTGAATGCAGTTTTTTAAGGTATAAAGCTGATGAGATTGTGTATTCAATCGGTACATGAATTTGGGTTGAAGTTTTGTCAAAATTTCTCAAAATGTACTTGGTTATATCGGTTCAGATTTTCAGGAATTGTAAGTTTGGCGTACCCAATCAAATGCTATAAACCACATTTCGATCGGTCAAGCCATTCAAAAGTTATGAGATGCTTACATACACACAAACACACAAACACACACACACACACACACATATGTACATACACACAGACATACTGACATAGTCATCAAAATATTTGGTAATTATTCCTAGAACCTCAAAACGCGGAAATCTATCAAAACTCGATTTTCGAAAGTCGGAGCAAAATCAGTATGTTCCTTATCTACGTACCTATGTAGCAAGAAGTTAAAAAAAATTGAATAATCATTTTTAGTTGTGTCTGATATTGTGACAAGATTTACACGAAAGAACATGATTGAAAGTCGCATGGGGAAAGTTTTTAACATATAATATGAAAACTGACTTATTTGGTTGCACTTTCACTTGCTAAGCCGATTTTGATGAAATTTGGCAAAGAGATAGTTGTTTAACCAGGGCTAAACATAGGCTACTTGTTTAGTTAAAGAGTTGAAATAGGTGTTGAAATATAAATGTACGTACATGAAATGTATACGATACATGAAATGTAGCCGAGCGAAACGCACTTCATGGCCAAGCCATATATTTTGACAAAGCTGTTAATTTAGTGAAGACTAGGACTGGTAGAATTACGGCGTGTAGGGTTACAAACTTGGCTTTTGACAGTGCCCGCCATATAGCCTGGTCATAGTAACGTTTTACAGGAAAATGTTTTTTTTGGGATAAAAATGTAAATATAGGTGCACAAATTACACGAATTGATCTAACCCTAAAGTAAGCAAATTATATGCTTAAGTTAAGGGTGCTAGTCAATTATACTAATACATAGAAATACATATATAAATACTGGAACATATTTAATAAACACCCAAACCCAGAGATACAAACATTTATGCTTATCACACAAATGCTTGTCCCTGTCGGGGATTGAACCCCATACTCGACAGGGACAGGCATATATTTTACTAATACCGGGATAGTATTTGTAAAATATATTAACGAGAATAATTGTTATCTATCTTTATCCTATTCTTTCCCCTTTTCCCTCTTTCCCCCTTCCCATATTTGCCCTTTCTTTCCCACCTTTCCCCTTTAAAGGAAAAGGGAGGATTCCTTTGCACCCTTCACCCATCTTGCTACCTATTCCTTCTTTCCTCCTTCACCCTCTTCCCATTCCTGTCCTATTCACCCTTCCCACCCTTTTACTACTTTCATTCTTCTCACCCTTCCCACTAATCCCACGCTTTACCTCTTCTCCCGCTTTGCCTACCTTCCTCCTTCCCCCTTTTCTCCCCTTTCTACCTCATCAATCTTCCCTTCTTTCCCCCTTTTTCCCCTAATAAGCGACCACTGTGATAAGGAACTTCGTTTTAAAATTTATATCTATATAAATATTTAAAACTGGATGCTAAATACTTGCGCCATGTTGGCGTAACGCAATTTCGTTGCATTGATTTCCGTTGAATTAAGCATTTAGTTATCCCTCAGTCACGCCTTAAGAAGTTTTACTTCAATAATTTATAATTCAAAACTTCAATAATATATAGAGAAGTCACAGGGGGTGCCAAAATATAATAGCATATATTTTAGGCCGCATCTTAACTTACCATCAGGCGAGATCGTGGTCAAGCGTTTCCCTATCGATACTAGACTAGAGATGTAGGTTACAACGTTTATTTTGTTTATTATACCTATATTATATTGTACCTTAAAAGTGTGTAGGCAAACCATAAACGGTTATACATTTGCATAAGCTGTTCCGATATGCAACTGCCTTCTCACTGTACTGACATAACTAAGATAACATTTACTTAACAGAGTAAACAATGTAGCTATGTTTACTCGGTGTGAGTAACTATAATCCGAATGTGATATGGAAACAAATTGATGCTAAGACATACTTCTTTTTCCTGTTTATTAAAATCTATTATTTTTTTATTTAAGTTATTATAAAGCAAATTAGCAAAAATTTTAGGGAAAATTGTATTTTATTGCATAGCAATTACAGGCTAGCAAACAAGTAAATGCTTCTTCTGATAGTAAGAGAAAATTGTTGTTGGCAGAGTAGAGAAACCAAAGATTTAAACGATACATCGCTTTTTTTTATTATAAGATCAACATCAAGAAGATGCTCTCCTGATGGAATGAAAAATGCTACAGACACTAATGGTAATTTTTAAAAATATATAAACGGGTCAAAAACGCGTACATATATAGAACTTACTTGTAAAGCTCGACCTTTCGGCCAAGTTACAATGACGATGGTCACGAGTAGTCGTGGGCGTTTAAACGATATAGGCTTAAAAAATTAGGCTTTTCAAAATAAGCCTATAAGCACGCTTACGGATTTAAGCTGTTTTCGTTTAAACGTTGTTTAAGATACAAAAATTTAAATACTATATATTTTATTGGATTGGTTATCGTATTAGCAGCTAAATTATTTTCTACTTGTTTACGCAATATTTGTGTCGGACTGACAACGCTTCGTTTTTGGTTGGTTAGTACTTTTTACAACGAATTGACAACTTACGTTTTTTCAAGTTCTGAGTTCCAGTACGTTTTTCGTTGTTGAAGCGATTCGACGAGCTCATCAATTGTTTATTTTATTTAGCGCGACAAATTTCCAAAGTAATTTTGTTTATATTAATTATTGAAATTACGTGATGGATAAAAAAGTATATATTGTGTTACTATTCATTTCAGACAGTCCTAAGTCTGAAAAGTACGAAGGGAAGTTGATTGATTGAGAAAGTACCTTATATATAAAATTCTCGTGTTACAATATTATTTGCCATACTCCTCCGAAACGGCTTTACCGATTTTCATGAAATTTTATATGCTTATTCAGTAGGTCTGAAAATCGGCTACTGTTTATTTTTTTATACCCCTAAGTGATAAGGGTTGTCCACCCCTAACATTATTTTTTTATTTTTAAGACAATTTTTTTTATTTTTATTGGAACGAAGTTCCTTATCGCGCATTGTGAAAGGGGGCTAGACGGAAAAAATTCTTACGAAAAGTTGTCACGACACTTTTTGCTATAGTAAGGTATTGTAAGCACAGAAATATCCAGCAACTTCCCTTTAGCTCGTGCATTGAAAGTGAGTCTATCTACTATTTGATTGTTTACTTTTTTTTCTAGTGCCAAATGTTCGACATTTATACAGAATTTCGGCCGAATGTCGAATTTCGACCAAAAGTTGAATTTCGACGGACAGTCGAATTTCGAACGAGTGTCGAATTTCGATTGGTTGCCGAGTTTCAACCGCCGGTCGAATTTCGACCGGGTACCAAAATCCGACCGCGGGTCGTAATTCGACCGGGTGCCGAAATTCGACCATGGGTCGAAATTCGACCGGGTTCCGAAATTCGAACGTGGGTCGAAATTAGACCGGGTGCCGAAATTCGACCGCGGGTCGAAATTCGACCGGGTGTCGAAATTCGACCGGGTTCCAAAATTCGACCGGGTGCCGAAATTCTATTTCGCATTGAACAGGGTGGTGTCGCGACGATGATTTTTGTTGAGTGTATACAGGTTTTTTGTAAATAATAATAAAAGGAACTTCGTTCCATTCTGGGGTCCCTTGACACCTCTCAAGTTTTTTTTTAAATTGTGGCTTTAAAAATACATACAACCCTCATATTCACCCTTCTATCATCAACCCCTATTTTTTAATTCAATAATTTATATGAAGAAACAACGTTTGCCGGGTCAGCTAGTATTGTATAATAATTTGTATTGTATTTGATAACAAAACCACAAAACATTAAACGCTTTTTTCAGCTCTCGGCTTTATCGGTCGCTAATAATTCACTTAAATCTTCGTTTTATAATTGACCTTCTCAACGATCAACAACTTTTATTTAAAAAAGCGTTTAAACGAAAAGCGCTTTTTTAAGCACGCTTAAAAGTATAAGCAAAACGTTTAAACGTGTTAATAATTAAAAGCCGTTTATCACATCTCTAGTCACGAGCGGACTAGAGCAGCGAGTTTCCTTCGTCGTTGACGTCGGGATCGATTTTTTATCTACCCCCTCTGGGCGAGACGTTGCAGAACTCTATCACCTAGTAGTCACGATGGTAATGATACGTACGGCACTTGATCTATTCTTTTTAAGCGATACGGATTAAAACTAGGAAATGGATTACGAATTTTTGTTTGTTTATTTTGTTTGTTTGTTGAATTATTATTTGAAAACTTGAGGCTGTAGGTAAATACTATATAAACATTATGAAATTTCAGGGTTTCAAACTATTATTTATAATTATGATATATGATTATTTTCACAGAAAAAGGAGCGTCATTACTCATTATGTTGAAAGGTTAAGAAATATAAAATGTTTATTTTCGAAATAAAATTATTTGTACTTTAATTAACAATTAATTAAAGCTTGATTTTAAAGAATATCCTTTTTTCTTTTATATATTTATTTTATATAAGTACTTACAAGGAAACTTCGAGGTTTGGTTATTCAGTGAAAAATCACATATAAAAATAAAACGTAAGTTAAACAATTGAAGTACACGTTATTTTTAAAATTAAAACTTATGTTTATAGCAAGATAACAAAGAACAGACAAAACAGAACGAGGAGCTTGCGCAACGTTTGTATTAAACTCAAAAAGCAAGCAAGTTATCTTTTGTGAGAATTTCAAGTACACATCTTGAGAAAACAAAGCTGGTTTTTCTTAAGAGTCTACTGTATTATGTCTGAGTACACCAAGAAAACTGAATACTCAGAATGATATAGCGAAATGTAAGAACAACTGGAATAAAAATAAGTTTCTTTGTATACTAGTGATGATTACTTTGAAAATAGACAAAGAAGGTATAGGTATTTTACCCCAGGGTGGTACTACTTACTTGCGCCATCTGCTGATGATTAGATCGTATTTTTTTATACTTCAAAACATTTGGTAGGTATTTGCGACTATTTACTGCAGAATATTTTTGGTTAAGTCAGATTTTAAGATATATTGGCCAAGAGTCCGGCTTTAAAGTATCTAACCTCAGGTAAGGGCAGTATACAGAGAGTGAGGGGTGTAGAGGTTATTATTCGCCTTTGACTTTTGAACTGAGTCTCAAATGTTGGTAGGCCGAAGCAAAGGGCCACTATGTCGCTGGGGGCATACACTTTTGAATTCTGCCACATACGTCGTGAAGCGTTTGTGTAAACTTTATGCTGTGACAGGATTATCAAGTGTACTTTTCATCAAGAGTATTCAAATACGGTGTCATTAGGACTCTTTTTTGTGTCCTCTATAATGCTTATTAGAAGACTGGTAAGACTTGTAGACTGGAGTAGTGCAGTCTTGTATTCTTAAACGAATAAAAATGTCAGATAAATTTGTTTAAGAGAAATTATAAGGAATATTTCGGTAGGCGAGCAGGAGTTTCAGGTCTAGGAGAGGATGTTTTTCTGATATCGAAAGCAAACAAGCCGATGACCCTTGTAATGGAAAGAGACAACAATTGACTTTAGGTACTAAAAACGTTAATTAGTGCGTTGCTATCCACGTGGCAAAGATGGAATGGCAAATGCATCGCAAGTTTATCGCCTACCTCGTCTTATAAACCCGAACACGACAGCGAAAGCACCGACACTATTGCGGCAGGAATAGATAAGACGATTGTTCTACCATCTTGTTAGTAGTCTTGATGTTGACACAAACACACACACACACACACACACACACACACACATATATAGCAATAGCGTCGGTGCTTTCGCTGTCGTGTGTGTGTGTGTGTGTCATGTCATAGTCTTTAGCAAAATTGTTGTGCATGAGCCCACGAAGATGTTTGAGTTGGTAATGTAATGTCTTTTCTTCAAATTTATAATTTAGTTGGTGACGCTATCAACACTTGCAGGGTACAGCTAGTGCCTTACGAAGTAGGAAGAGATAACTAGGAACCGATTTACGAAACTAAACGTCAACCGAAACGAAGTGCTTAGAGCTTTTACACATTTGTTACACATTATACCACGTCGTAGCCCGATGCGACGTTCTATCGTGTTTATGCGTGTAAAATCTCTAAGCACTTCGACTCGATTGATGTTTTGTTGGGAGTAGAGTGCCATACATTACAGTCTAGTCAGAATTACCTTGCTTCTTTAACATAACTCATGTCAGTTAGTCTCGTGCCTAATCTATAAACTCCATACCATAGCAACATATTTTTTTAAATGTTTCTTGATTTTAAACCATAGAATAATAACTTAATAACCCGTAAAATCAAATTTGAAGTCTTCAAGTTTACAAGAAACTTTTCAAGTCAGGCAACGGTTGTTTGAATTTCATTGCAATTGAAGAAAACTTTAAGCGAGCGACGTAAAGCGAAATGGTCATTCCAAAAGATTTGCTGCACCCGGCACGCCAGAGATTTAAATTGTTGGCATTACAGTTCACAGTCCCGACATTTTATAGAAGACTTATTTTGATACGACTTCTATTTAAGTAAAGATAGTAGTTAGAATTTTACTAGATTTCTCTTCTTCAATCGCTTTAAAAATAATCTTTCTCAAATATAAGCTAAAGATAAAATAAATAAATTTTCGTCATTGCGACTACAACTATTATAAACTTGTGTGGATCTGTTTTATTCTTTCATACCTCAATTGGCTGGACAGATTTGCAAGAGAAAAATAATGCGAATATATTTTGTAATACTGGAGATGTATTTATCTATTTTAATTTAATTAATTGTAACATGTTATCATTAAAAGTGATAGCATATTAGACGTAATTAATAAAAGCATTCTATTCTACTTCCTACTACTAACAAATAAAAAGTTTGAAACGTCTGGATTTCAATCATCCAAGAACGGTTGTACACCGTGTCAGTGCGGGCTCCCTTTGAAGTTCCGACCATTTGCCGATCTGCCAGGCAGTTCTTAAAGGCCAAATCGCAATATAAGTCTCGACCATCTTAGCTGCTAGGTAGCAGAGTTCTGCAGGGTCTCGCCCGGGTCTGGTACCACGCCTTACCTATTGCTGCCACAATTGTACTTGTTATGTTCTGGTTTGGAGGCAAAGATAAATACGATTTAGAAACTTTGTAATTTGTCACTTCTCTGCCGGAGGTTCTTCCAAACTGCAATGCGTAAAGCACTCATTTCCTTGTAAATCCACGAGTCAAGTGTGCCTGATAACATCTACCCTGTAGTGCTTAAGATATGCGTTATAGTGTTGGTATTGGTACTAACACGTCCTTACCAGTTCTTATATTTACATGGCGTCGTACCCAAAACTTAGAACACGATAATAGTGCACCCAGTCTTTTAAAAAAACCGATCACTCGGACCCGGCCAACTACCGACCTTAAGTGATAACCTCAGTGTTCCACAAAATAATAGAACTCAGTAATTACTGCCAGATTTTAAGGTATCTAGAAGGGCACCAGCTAATTATTGACCGTCAAAATGTTTTTATAGAAATTGACCACATATGAGTAACGGGTTACCTGGTGGAAAATAGTCACCATTGCTAATGGACATCAGAACAAAAGGATATAAAATTATATACATAAAAGTAACCCTCGTAGTGAATTATACATCAATATACAGTTTTTATAAGTATTCAATTTCTCCTAAAATTATTTTGTACATCTAGTTTTATCAGAAAGTATAATTTATAGAGAGAATGGATAATCTGGGGCTTTACAAGAAAACTCTATTTGAAAAGTAAATTTATCCAGGTTTATCTTTCCGGTGGAGAAAACTCGATTTAGAAAATCACGATGACGCTTGTAATACATAGGCCATTTTCTAAAGTCAAAATCTATTTTCCGGGAATACGCTGCGGTAATAGCATTTGTTGGAAATCTGATGTACGGTATACTTCGAGGTCGTATAACGCATTAAAATAAATAGGCTTTACTCTGGTTACCCTGATAAATATATTGTGGCTAAAATATTTTAGTATGTTCTTAAACACATACATAATATAAAACACCCGTATTGATTCGGGCGCCTTTTTGAAGAATAAACTGCCTTACTGGGTATCATGTAAAAGGCAAGAGAAGGCTAATATGCGTCACCAACATCAAGACTACTAACAAGATGGTAGAACAATCGTCTTATCTATTCTTGCCGCAATAGTCGGTACTTTCGTTGTCGTAATCGGGTTTATAAGATGAGGTAGGCGATAAACTTATGCATTTGCCATTCCATTTTTACCACGTGGATATAATTGTTGTCTCTTTCCATTACAAGGGTCGTCAGATTGTTTGCTATCGTAAGATATCAGAAATAAATCCTCTCCTAGACCTGAAACTCCTGCTCACCTACCGAAATATTCCTTATAATTTCTCTTGAACAAATTTACCTGACACTTTTCTTCGTTTGGTTTGGTTTGGCCTTGGTTTGGTTGCCACTGTAAAGCGGCTTTACGCCGAAAGCGGGAATGCTACCGAGCTTGAGCTGCTGCGTCGGCATCTCGTGTATAAAAACTAGCACATTACGAGCGGAGTACGAATTCTTCCTCGAGGTTTTTTAAATGAGCTATCGCCAAGGCAAAAGCGAAACACATTTGCAGAATTGGTAAGAATATAGTTCACCTTTCTTCGGGCACTCGTGCGTTCTGATCTCTCGCCAAGGTTGTCTTAGGGAATTTCTACCAGCCTTAATTTCCATCCTTGCATAGAGACGATGTCTCTCTGGCCCATACTACAAAGGAGAAAGCCGATCTTCTGAGGTCGTTCTTTGCGGCCAACTCGACTCTGGATGACCAAGGGAATGGACCGCCTACCATCTTGCAGTGCGATAGTTCCATGCCAGAACCACAATTTCGTTCGAGTGGGCCTGACGACATCCCTCCAATTGTGCTTAAAGTATGTGCTCTAGACAATGGAGTTTTTATATCAATGGCTCTAGAGTTGGCGCCAGTACTGACGCACCTATACCGGCTTTCCTATTCACTCGGCGTGGTACCGAATTCATGGAAAACATTTTTGAGCATCCCATACCTTAAAAAGGAGATCGCTCTAATCCGTCAAACTATCGGCCAATAGCCATAACCACCTCGTTCTCCAAAATCACGGAGACACTTATAAACTGTCAGCTCCTGAAGTATTTAGAAGAGCACCAGCTGATTAGTGACCGTCAGTACGGTTTCCATCGTGGCTGCTCAGCTGGTAATCTTTTAGTATACCTGACGTATCGTTAGGCGGAGGCAGTTGAATCCAAGGGGGAGACGTGGAGACGATTTCGATCGGGTATGTCATAAAGTGCTTCTCTCGAAGCTGGCTTCCTATAGGCTTCCTAAATTCAACCTCACATGGAGTACTATTCTCAACTCTGGGCCCCAGCTCCTCAGTACCAGCTTCTTCCTCTTGATCACGTTCGACGTAGAGCGGTTCGAATCGTCGACGACCAGGCTATTTCTAATTGGCTTGATTCTGGTGTTATGCAAAGATGTAAGTTCGCTCTGCATCTTTTACCACATTTATCATGGGTTGTTCGGATTAATTCCTACCGTTAAATTCCATCATCGGACATCGCGTCAAAATTCAAAGTTCCAACCTCACCACCTCGATGTCTGGAAATCCACAACCGTGCGCTTTTGTCGGCACTTTTTGCCTCGCACTACTCTTTTGTGGAATCAGTTACCCACAGGGGTGTTTCCGAACGGATAAGACTGGGGGACCTTAAAGAAACGAGGTTATTTATTCTTACAAGGCCGACAATGGAGCTGCAAGACCCCTGGTATTGCAGATGTTCATGGGCGGCGGTGATTACTTACCATCAGGTGCACCCCCTGCTGGTTTGCCCCCCTCTACTATAAAAAAATGTACCGGTGTTGACCATAAGAGGTTGTAGCGGCTCAAACAATCACAAACGCTACAAGAAAAAATAATAAAAAATGGACAAAAATCAAAAAAAATATGGAAAAAATGAAATTCAAAATAAAATCCTGAATCGCGATATCACAATTATTTATCTTGTAACACTATATAAAAGTTTTAACGCTTTTCAAATGGACTTCGGTCCCCAGGCAGTACGCCTTACCTGGCTGGGAAGATCTTCCTTTTCCCCTTACTTGTCCTTGTGTGACGTCGTCGACCTCTACAGTAATGACGTCATACTGACAAGAAATTGGCCCGCTGGTTGCATCATTATGACCCTTCAGCGGTACGGACCAGTGGCGCCACAATGTCTCGGTTTCGATTTCCAGGTCAGGCAATTCAAAAATATGTTTTTTCAGATTTCTGATAAAAACCATGTTGCCCGAGATTGGATAAGTGCCCGGGTGGCGATAGGCTTGTTACTGTCACACTGTGTGAATAAGTATGTTCGGCTAATCGTGGATGCACTGGTTGTACTACTGCCTGCCTACGTCTTCGGAGATATGAGCGTGAAGATACTTTTTTTTATAGTATCTATCACCAAAGACATTAGTGACGTACAGACATAGATTATATAATAGTTTCTGGTACAGGCTTTTATAAATTAATTTTCTATGTAAACAGTTGATGTTTTAAAAGGCTAGTCAATTTGATGACGCTGAAAATTAGCACTGCCGTGGGTGGGACAGTGTATTACTTTTAAACCGACGAAAAAACGGATGAGGTTTTGAATTAACTGTGTTTTTTATGTTACCCGTAACTTTTACAGAGTAGTCCGATTTTGATAATTATTTATTATATATTGAATAGCGCATATCCCGAGAGTAGTCTCCTACAATTTTTGAAAACCAAATCTAACCAGAAGGGTATGAAAACAGGGGATGATTGATTGTTTACGTACTGATTTTAATATATGATCACGTAGAATTTTTTACAGAGTATTAAAATATGATATGTCTCGAGATTGGTTCTATAAAATTTGAAAAAAAATCTCCAACACCAAGGGCAAGAAAATAGGGGGTAAACACATTTTTTCATTGATAACTTGTCGTCAACTCAAATTTATTTAGATAAGTATGTGACATTATATTAATTTAAAAGAACTTTGCTTGAAGAATAATTAAGCTTGAAGTGATTAATAGATTTTAGCTACTAAAATAAAAAAATGACAAAAAACTTAAAGCGACAAGGAAACTGGAAAGCAAAAAAGGGCACCTAAGCGTCACTTATCATTTTTGGTTTCGACACTCAACATTATGAGTGACACTGCAGTGAAGGATACCACTTTCAGGTATTTCAAACGGTCGTGTTAGTTTACCGTAAGTAACGTATACACGTTTCAGGGTTGTTACGGATGCAAGAATTTTGACATCCACGGATGCAGATGCGGATGCGGATTAATAAAAGTTCACATCCGCGGATGCGGGTGCGGATTTTAAAGGGATAATTATTAAAATATTAAGTGTATAAATAACTGGAAATCAGTTTAAACGTAATGTTTATTTATTTAATCCTATTTCAAAACAAAACTTGTTTTTAGGTTTACTTATGACACAACAGAATTTTAAGCTTCGAGTTACATAATAGAAATTTTTGTTTAGTAATTAAACTTGAAAATCGGTGAATTATCTATACATATAATAAAATTGTAGGAAAGTCAAAACTGTACATAGAATATTTTTTTAAAAGAACATTTGGGGCGTGATCTACAATCGATATCGAAGTCAAAAATATAGTTTTTAGAATTTTTGTCAGTTTATCTCAAACTCAAAAAGTACTGCATGGATTTACTTCAAATTTTGCATGAATATTACTAACAGGTCGGGTCAACATATAGGCTACATATTATTACGCCATCACCTACAAGGGCGGGGCTGTGCTGAGTAAACGAAGTCCGCGTTGACGAAGTTGTAAGCAACAGCTAGTATTTAGTAAATAGCAATAAAGCAGCCTATTCGAATTTGAATCTGCATCCGTAAAAACTCCGCATTGATTAATGCGGATGTAAATGCGCATGCAGATGTCTGAATTGATGCGAATATTCCGCATTTGCGGATGCAGATGCGAATATTCGTAACATCCCTGACATGTTTTACGAATATAATTCGATATAATGTCGCAAGCGGTGTTCTATACACTTCCTAAATTTATACAAACTCATTTTAATATATTAGACATTTACCCCATAGTAATCTTCATGTGTATAAACATGCTATTACTAGTGTTTGTATTAAATATTGTTCCTTAAAGTGCTAATCCTGGTAACAATATTGTGCCAGCGTTACTCAGTTTGATCGCAGAGCGGATATTGAACCGTCCCAGGCTCAACTTAATCTTCTGACCAAATACAATCAATAACAGAGTAAACTCTGTGTGTGCGGAACATGAGCAAGCAATATTCATATAAAATAGACGTATATTGAGGACTAACTTCCAATTTTCCCATCTTAGGTTGATTAATTACTCATAGTCCATTTTTATGTATACAGGGCATACTTACAAATATATGGACATCGGGTCCGCGTCCGCGCTTTAAAAGTGTACCAATTAAAAGAGAAACAATTTCGCGTTTGTCGTAATTTACCAATGAGACTGACAAGACACTAGAATGCCGTATTGTACAGTGAAAAATTGTAATAATTACGCGGCCAACGGGATAAAAAAGATGGAATATTGTATTTCTTTGTAGGTAAGTATAATAATTGTTTGACCTATTATAGTATGTATTTGGCCTCTGAACACGATATTTCATTTAATTTGGAATTATTTATTAGGTACTGATTGAAAAACCAATATATATATATATATATATATATATATATATATATATATATATATATATATATATTGTTCGCAATTGTTCGCAAAAGAAATGGAGTTGCTTCCATATTATTTATTATATTTTACTTATTATAATACTGTGATAATTTTATTTTTTAATAATAATTATTAGTTAATCACATAATATATTATGGCATATATTTATTGCATTTTTTCCACGAGACCCAATACGTTGTGCAACATGGACGAGTATTATAATAGGCCGTTCACATTATGAGGAATGAGGAATACTTTTTTCCGAAACTATCAAGTCTTGTTTGTTCAAATCATTTTACAGGAAGTGAGATGTACGTATATAACATATAAAGGATTAAGAAGATTAAAAAACAGATACACCCAGTTTGCAAGTAGGTAGATGTTATTTAATTTACATATTGTATCTAATACCTTTAAACGAGCAATTCTTGTATGTATGTATGTATGTATGTATATATATATATATATATATATATATATATATACAGGGTATAACAAAAATAAGCACTAACTTTCAAGGGTATACGTGTACATGAACTAAACAAACACCTGGTAAAATATTATACCAAAAGGCACACATTTTTTGTTTCATATAAATTTAGTAAAATAAGAAATTAAAGTTTATTTTCACACCCCTACCTTGAAGATGGAAGTGATGTGACGTCAGCAACACGTTGAATGAATAGCGTGACGCACACATAGACATGAAGAATACCGCGTACTTGTACTTACACACATTTAATAAGCAATTTTTTACATATCACTTTCGTCACTGATTAATTATTATACATTAATCCAAATTCACTATTTACAGGCAATAATAAAACAACACTGTCTTCAAATTAATTTATAAGTAAGGTTCAAAATGACCACCACCCTTCTCAATGCAAAGAGCAGTTCTGCGTAACATTGATAACCTTACATTATGCAACATATGTGGGGTTATGGACCTAAATGCTGCATTAATTTTACCTTCCATCTCTTCACGTGTATGACATTCCACAGAGTAAACTTTATTTTTCACATAACCCCATAAAAAGTAGTCTAGACACGTGAGATCTGGAGAACGAGGTGGCCAAGGCACCGGGCCACTTCGACCTATCCACTCTGCAAATCGATCGTTTAAATAATCACGCACAGGGCGTGCAAAGTGAGCGGGTGCTCCATCGTGCTGAAAAATTATATTACGGTATACATTCAGTGGAAGATTTTCCAGATGTTCTTCTAAATCCTCTCTCAGGTGTTGTAGGTACCTTTGAGCGTTAAGACCCTGAGGTAAAATAGTCGGCCCCAAAACATAGTCCCCAACGATGCCTGCCCAGACATTAATTCTCCACTGGTGCTGAAAGCTACTTTCACTCGAGGCATGCGGGTTATTATGTGCCCACACATGCTCGTTGTGCAAATTGAGCACACCATTTCTTGTGAAAGAAGGCTCATCTGTCCATAAAATATTAAAAGCAAATTCGGGATTTGCTTCAGCACGGTTCTGGTACCACCTACAAAAGTCCATTCTGGGCATATGGTCTGCAAGTCCTATCTCCTGAGTCCTTGAAAAATGGTAGGGATGTCGTCCATCATCCTGCAGAGTACGCCACACCACCATATGGTTTACATTTAACATAGCACTGCATCGGCGTGTGCTGGTCCGAGGATTCTCGTCAAAATGATTTAGAATTCGAGTCTCAATAGCAGTACCTACTCTTGAATTAGGACGTCCAACGTTTCGTTCGCGGTGGAAGGAACCAGTACGCTGAAGTCGTAAACACATGTTACGGAATACTGAGTACGGAGGTAAATGACGTTGTTCTGCTGGTGGCCTTCCATCAATAAACCGTTGTCGGTAAATCTCCCTCGCTTCATTAATGCTACCATTCCTAGCAGCACCAACACATAGCATCATTTCGTAAAATTCACTATTAGTGTAAAGGTGACTGTCATTATTATTTCTACGTGGCATTTTTAAAATCGCGATTTCCAATCAATGGGTATTAAGTAAGATTCATAAAAAATCGGCAATAATAGCAATAGTTACGCTCTCCAAAGACAAACGGCAACTGAATAAAAAAATAAAAATTCCTTTACAATTATCTAGGTACTTTTCCGAACTAATTAGGGTTCAGTGAAACAAATTTAAAAATAATCTTCTTCATCTTAGAGTTTATTCCGGTTATTCTCCACGCTTGCGCTAGGAACGAGTTTGAGTTTGCCGTAGCGACTGTCGTCTAACCTCCGAACCTCTCTGGAGGAAGCCGGTGCCAGGACCTCTTTCATTGTACAGCAGTCAGGTTGTCTTGGGTCCCGAAGGTGGTGCTGGGACCCCTTGCACCATAAATAAAAAAAAATCATTTCCCGTGTTAGTTTGAGTGCCTTAAGAAGAATTACCCTCCATTCTACCAGGCGAACTGAGAATCGAACCCAGTACCTTACGAAGAAACGCCTAAACCGGCATCACTCTTATCATAAAAGTGACAAAAATGTTGACTAAAACTATACGGAACTACATATTAGTATGATTTTACATAAAAACAAAATGGCAGAAAAAAGGGAGTGTCTTGTCTCTTTCCGAAAGTGGTCTTTTCGCCAATCAAAGCGTTTCGTTGCACTTTGTATAAGCCGCAAAACACGTGTAAGTTCTAAAGGCCTGTACAAACGACCGGCGGCGGCTTTAAAGTTAACTTAATACTTTTTCATTTCCAGTATGATAAACAATATTTTGATGAAAAAGATTAATTTTTCTGAATGAATGAACAGGTTGATATGTAATCCCGGCAATCGCTAAAATTAGCAATAGTTTTCGTTGGTTTCGCTTGCGTGGTTTATTTTTGACATTCACAAAAAACTCTAACCACGCGTGCGAAGCCGCGAGCAACGGCTAGTATTTTATAAAATCTTTGATCTAAAATGTAATCAAAAAAACGTAGTCAAAAATTATCTTTTTCCTGAAATAACTACTACTTAGAAAGGTCTTGCCAATTTCTCCCGTGAAATAGCTTTGCTGTGTTTCGGAGAGAAGGGCAAGACAGGCACTGTAATTACTGGCACCGAGACTTAACATCTTATGTCTCAGGATCTTAACATCTTATGTCTCTAACACATGAATGGAATACCTGGGCTAGTTCCAGCCCAGGTATCCCATTTTTGTTCATTAGCGACGTCGACCACTTACCATCAGGTGGCACGTCTGCTAGTTTGCCTATCTCAATAACATAAAAAAAGGTAAGAAGAGGCGCACCTAAAACAAACTTTAGGTTGGTACTAAGTTCCATCAGCCATGTAGTGATAGTGACAAACGAGCCTATCAACTCACCGGGAACATTCCGATTCTTGACATTTTTTTAGCAGTGCTAGCCATGTCAAATTTCATATGTAACGAAAATTAATTTGCGCAATTAAAATTCCCGCGGAAAATATTCAGTAGTGTGTGTGAGCAAGGCCTTAAGTCGGGCGCTTGGTGTTGAGACGCCTAGCGCGATGTCGGTAATACTTCAAATCAAAGGACTTCTAGGCTAATCAATGCGTAGGTTTATTTGTCAAAAATGCTTATAAAAGGTTGTGTTGTGTCTTAATTCTTAATGATAATGCATATTTATTTTGCGAAGTGTCGTGTTATCAACGAGAAAGTTTTACTAAGTTTTTAGAATTGTGTGTAAAAAAAGTGATAATAGCTATGATTTACCTGCTCAAAAACTAATTACCTATTTAGACACCTTGTTATGTGAAGTTAGAAGCAAACAGGGTAGGTACTAGAGGTAAGTATTATGCCATTAAAACAGTTTGTAAGTTGAAACCATGCCAGATAATACATTGTAAAATGCCTATGAATCACGGAATAGATTTAGGTACCTACACTGAAAACACATGTGAATAGTTGACTTTGAAGGTGGATATTGTGTGATGAAGTAATTTATGTAATGTGTTTTCATAACAAAAAGATACCTTAATTAGTTATATTGGATTATTTGCCACGATTGTTTTAGAATGTATGTACCAAACTAATAGTTTCACTCAGAGTTAGAAATAATAATCCAGGTCACAATAAATTTTAGGTACACAGCTGATATAATTTTGTTGCCAGGCGGGAGATTTTCCTGCATGAAATGTCTAATAGCCGCAGGTTTGCCTTACGTAAACTAGGTATGAGACTACTAGGTAGGTATTTACGATTAATAAAATTTTATGAGATTTTTTTTATTGAATATGAGTATAGTAATTAATAATTATTTTAATATGATCGTAATATGCTATCGAGTGACACCAATAGTCGGACAGTGTTTTTTTTAACATAATGTAATAATTATGGCTATCAAAACCCAGTTAAGTTACCTATGAATCAAATTGTCCAGCCTGGTAATCAAACTAAGGACCCTCATGGGTTTATTCCAACATCAGTCCTGGTAGAAAAAAATATAAAAAAACTCTTTAAATAATATCTACATTATTTACTCTGTCAAGTAATTAGTACTTTGTTGTGCGTCTAGCAGTTCATTGACATCTATCATATGATTGTGACCTTTCATAGCTGCGTAAACCGTGCGCGTACGTTACTGCGTGCTATACTTCAGGGCTGCCACAGATCATTTTGAAAAAAAACTTTGACATTCATTTTCTCAGAAATTTCATAGTTTTTATTTATTAAAAATGTATAATTAAAGAGCTAACCACACATCCTGAACGCTCCTTCAGTATTAGTGCTTATTTTTGTTATACCCTGTATATATATATACATACATACATATATATATATGTATATATATATATATATATATATATATATATATATATATATATATATATATATATATATATATACACATACAATTTATTAGCAGATATTGCCCTTTGGCACATGCAGTGGTAGTCTTTGTTTTCTACTTCGACTATATGCCTTCGGGTTACGGGGCGTCACATATTTAAAATTCAGGCAAGATTATTTATCCTTATTTGTTTGCAATAAAACCAAATCTAGATTCCCGCCTAGGGGGAGAGGGTCATGACCTCCTTGTTATTAGTTGAAATCAAATGAAACAAAGGGCGATTTAATTCAAAAATCTGAATTCCTATACCAGCTGTATATATATTTACAAGCGACGGTTATCTCTGTCCATCAGCAGAGTCATCTGCTTGTGTAGTACGCTATAGACGCGCATAAACTATTTTAGTCAAAACTTAACGGATTTATTATAAGGGTTAGATAAAATCTCGAATGTGATCACACAAATAACCCTATAACGTGCCTACAAATTATCCGTTTGTTGACTTAAACCTTGTTGTTGGTGTCAAGGGCAGCCGGCTATCATATCCACGTAAGTACTTGACGCACGCGATACCATCACAAATATTGAACACGTCGCTGAGGAAAACACGTTAACCAACCTTTCAATGATATTAGAAGTCTATATTTACTTCGTTCTTGAACTTCGTAACGATCAGAAATCAGTGATAAATTTAATGTGATTTCGTATGACGTGGTGCGACATACAATAAATATTAACAGATTCTTAAAATATACTTATTTTTATATAACTAGCGATCGCCTGTGGCCGAAATCCGATCATTGACTAAACAATAAAATATCTTTTTATTTTGACAACTAACTTAAGCCGAAAAGAAAATAATATGCATGTGTGTACATCATCATGTATGTCACATGAATGTAGCGTTTGTAATGTTTATTTTTTTAAATTTAATGTATATCTAATGAAATTTATTTAAAAACTAGCTGTTGTCAGCGACTTTATCCGCGCGGACTTCGTTTACTCCGCACAGCACCTCCCCTGTAGGTGATAGCGTGGTAATATATAGCCTATATGTTGATCCGACCTGTTAGTAATATTAATGCAAAATTTGAAGTAAATTCATGCCGTACTTTTTAGTTTACCCCGGACATACCTACATACAGACAAACAGGCAAAAATTCTAAAAACTATATTTTTGGCTTCGATATCGATTGTAGATCACGCCCCAAGTAGTCTTTTAAAAAATATTCAATGTAATACATATAAGAAAATCGTATGAGAATCAAAACTATTTGATTCTCCTACGATTTTCTTATATGTATTAAAAATATTAGGTTACTGCAGTCCTCCGCAATGTAAACTTTCATACTCCACCGTACGCGCAATTGTCGCAAAAAGGGGTCCAAAGTTAGGTCTTCACGTATTAATATACATATATATATATATATATATATATATATATATATATATATATATATATATATATATATATATATATATATATATATATATATATATATATATATATATATATATAAAGTAGGAATTTCATTGTATTAATTTAAGTAATTAAAACATTATTATTTGCTTAAGGCTTGGCACCGACTTCAACCCTATTAGTAAATAGCACATATAAATAATAGGTAGTATTTAATTAATATTAAATATTACTTATTTTTTAATTTTTAGTTTTTGAAGTCGGTTTTTTTTAACGTAGTTATTTTTATTTAATACTTTTTAGTGTATTGTTGTATTGTCAACTTATTTTGGGTAGACCTACAACAGGTGCTGCGCGCCTCAACAAATATAGACCTCAAGAAACGGGAACGCATAAAATAGTAGGGGAGCCCAAGAGGGGATTTTGTTATTTACTCGAGTGCGGCAGATTACCATAGGAGGGGGTACCTCGCATACTGTTAAGTCTCTCCACCAAATATAAGCCCTTTCTATTGAGGGGGTAACTATGGCAGAAAAAAACAAAAGATCTTCGGATCTACGACAAGAACTTAGGCTTGTGGAAATTGTTCGATTATATTTTTTTCGTAATTTTTATATAATTTCCTCCATAATAAAAGAATATTCAGACGCGCTCGATAATGTCAAGACAACGTTTTCTTTGCAAACTTGTAAACCTCCCACTACCTTACGCTATTTTTTTTACAAAAAATCGTCTAACGCGCTTATAGAAGGATTCACTTTAAACATGGAATTTAATACAATTTAATTAGGTATCTAGTGTTAATTTCAGTGATATTGCAATGCCAAAATATGGCCTTGTACTATTGGATATATTCTCGTATAATATGACAATGAATATGTGATTCCTATCTAAATATATTATAGTGCGAACCAACAAAAATACCCTGCAAATGCTGGATTTGCATAATAATTTAGATTGATAATCACTTGGCTAAAGACAGAGTTGTTCATTTTTAATTTTAGATATTTAAAAATAGATGGCAACTGAGCGTCCGGAAAATGTCAGACTAATGGAAATTTCTAGATACAAACAACTTGAAATAGTATTTCTTGTTCATATACTCCTCTCAAATAAAATTAACTTGTAACAGTATATTCAGGCGGGACCACAAATTGCGTTGTAATCAATATTCATTGCTCGTGTTCGTTTCTTGGTTAAAGAACTGAGAAAAATTCCAACATTTCTTGGTTATAAAGCGCAATCAATGCTCGGCGGAAAGAAAGACTGATCCTTTTGAATAAATTACTCGGTTGCTTCAGAAAATACCAAGCATTGTTCGTGCATTCGTTTTGGACGTATTTGTAATTTAATTACTTGTCGGTGTAATATTTTTGTTGTATTTGTCTGTAAATACATACAGTAGCTTACGTCAATTATTGTATTATAGTATATTTCAATATATTACGAAAATATAAGAATATGTAGCATACCTACTTCGTAAGCGACAGGTCACAGGTAGTGCTGTTTTTAACCGACTTTCTAAAAGTAGGAGGTAATTTAGACAAGAATTTCGATTAAAAAGAAAGTTTGTGCGTGTAATCTTTACGCACAATTATTGAAGTCAAACTTTATCTTTTTAATAAAATAGTTTTCCCTCATTATTTTATCTTTATCAATGTCGGGGATAAAGATTTTTTAAATCAAAAGTTGCATTAAATCTCTTTGGTTGTACCATTGACGTGTATAATATTACCACTGGACAGGTTATCCCATACAAATGACAGCTATTTTTATATGTCATTTTGAAACGCTACACATGAGGATTTCGGGAACTAATTTTGACGTATGCTGTATATGGTTGCCATGGTAGTCTAAATATTATGAAGCAGTTACGCATTTTAATTAATTTGTTAATATTTTAGTGAATTTCTAAGTTTATATTTGGCGTGCTCTGAAGTTTTGAGACATTAGGAAATGCGTATATTGCAAATTTTCGTAACTAAGGGAGTGTAAAACTTCGTTTAACAAGGTACGTACATGTAGTCACTGTTTTTAATCAAAAAATGAGTAACATGGTATTTAAAGCATATAATTTTTACCAGAAACTCTTAATGCAATACTGTATTAACAACATGGATATTGATTTTCGGCAGAGCTAATAATATTTATTTAATTTTGTTTTGCTTAGAAATAACTAGTGATATCAAAAGTCATATCGATTATTTCAATATCGATATTCTACTTTAGTAGTCAAACTCAGTATTCGTTTTCATAGTTGCATATTTTAGTCACTTTATAGTCGTCTTATTTGTTTTGCATTTTAATTAAATATGCCTCACTTATAGGAAAAGTTTTGTTCATGTAGCGAACTATGATTTTAATTACATTTTATTTTTGCAGATTTCCAGTCGATTTAACAGAAAAAAATGAATGACTACAACAATGAAAACTGTTAATTGGACTCCAAAGAAAACAGATTCTTCTTGTTCACAATATTTTCGATAGTTAATGTTTTATCATATATTGCAATCGAAACTATCATGATTTAACATTAATTAAATACTACCTATTATTTATATGTGCTATTTACTAATAGGTTTGAAGTCGGTGCCAAGCCAATTTAATAATTACACCGGCAGACACGCGCGGCGTCTGCCCCCGTGACGAAAGTCTTGAATAAGCACATAAAATTTTTGAAAGAAAGTAAGAAAATAGTTATTTGCAAGAATATGGCTATTACAAGTTGTTAAAAATTAATTAAGCTACCAAAATATTCTACTATTATATGGTGTCAATTTGAAATTAAAAATTTTGATGCCTTTTAGCTTAAGTCGTTTTTTTAACGTAGTTATTTTTATGATTAAACAAATTATGACAAAACGTACAGATATAAGAATAATCGCAGCAACAAAAACAATTTCCCTTTCTGTAACTGGTGAAAGTATACGGCATTTCTTGACATGACAAATAATTTGGGCTCGTCTGTATTATTTTTATTAAACAGGAATTTGTAAACAACTTAATTTTTTAAAGAAACATGAAAGGAGTATTTTCGCTATCGTAGTACAATACAAGAAATAGAACAAATTAATGCAACCTCCGGTCAACCTTAGGGTAAGATTGTCTAACAAAAATAATATAAATATAATATAAATATAATAAAAAAGATAAACGAGTAATTTATTGGACTTTCGGTATACTATCACAATCAAATTTTCGAAGAAATTATACATTATAAAATTAAATATTCGGTGCAAAGAGTATACAATACTATGATTCCGTGTTTTTATTATTTTTACAATTTACTTAATATAGGCTATCTCAATGTCAAATTTCATCTAATTATTTTTGTGTTATAGCACTCACCCCGTGCTTGGGAAACTGAAAAAACCTTAAAAACAACAAAGAAAAATATCGACACGTGGGATTTGAACCTGCGACCATCTCCCTAAAGCCGGGAGGCTCTTCCACTGAGCTGGTGTCGACAGGCTCGAGGCGGCGAAATTCTTCTTTGCTATATGATCGATTATGTCGATTGCACTGATCGCTAGCTATACATACGTATAACTAGCCTCCCCCTCCCTGCCCCCCCCCCCTTGGTACGCCCATGCTAGTGACCCTTTCCTGCACAATTTTCTCTAGGAATTATTAGAATATATTATAACAATTTTTCTTTAACATATATCATAAGCAAACAAGCATATGTCTCACCTGATAGAGAAACCATAGCCTATAGACGAAAAAGATGTTAATGGCAAGTTGCTATTTGTACTTATCCTTCAAACTGGAACACGATAATGACGGAATCTACGTTATTGCGGTAGTAATAGGTAAGGCGATCTTACCAAATACCTGAAGTGAGACGTTGCGGAATTCTATCACCTCGTAGTGACGATGATAGTTACATGTAATAGCCAACCGGTCACTTTTCACGACCTGCCTGGCAAGAACGGCAGTGGGTCTATTCTTCAATGGAGTCCCGATCAACACGGGGAAATCTTCATATATGAATCACTATATCTCTTATTATTCCTGTTTATTTAATATATATACTACTCGTTACTCGTTACTACTAAAGTTGACATTTGTTTCTTACTTAACAGAGGGGAAACACGTTCAGGCAAGACAACGGCAAGAGTGGATGTTGCCCTTTTTTTGCAGTTGCCAGTGTAAATAAAACTATCTGATGGTAGATTTTTATATATTCGGTAATCGTTAAATCCCTTTTATTTATACACGTCGATAAATACATTAGCATAAAATGTGCTTATTTTGATTATTACGTAATTACTTATGCAATGCAAAAACTATTTTTAAAATTACCGGTGGGAGGGATGCGCTGTGCCGCGCTCCCGGCTGCATGGGTACCACCATCTTGCTTATTTCTCCCGTGAAACAGATTTGCTGTGTTTCGGAGAGAAGGGCAAGATAGGCAGTGTAATTACTGGCACCGAGACTTATCATCTTATGTCTCAGGATAGCCAACACATGAATGAAATACCTGGGCTAGTTCCAGCCCAGGTATCCCATTTTTGTTCATTGGCGACGTAGACCACTTACCATCAGGTGGCACGTCTGCCAGTTTGCCATCTCAATAACATAAAAAGAATTAGTACAATTACTTAGTAGTAATTTGCAAACTACGCATGGGCGCACTTAAGATGGCGATTGGCGCTTTATTTCTCCTTTATTTAGTAGAAAGAGACACACTCCACCCATGTTGTGGTACTCTTCAGAACGATTTTGAAGCGCGTGTGAACATTTCGGGTAGAATGTAACTTCCTTGTACCTAATGTATTTAAAGTGAATCGTGAACGGCATTCACCATTCGGTGACCGATCTTGGCCTATGTTCAAAGAAAATCACTACATAATATAAAACAAAGTCGCTTTCTCTGTCTGTCCCTATGTATGCTTAAATCTTTAATACTACGCAACGGATTTTGATGCGGTTTTTCTAATAGATAGATTGATTCTTGAGGAAGGTTTGAGTATATGATCCTTTCCGATATTCCCACGGGAACATAAGCTACGCGGGTGAAACCGCGGGCAGGTCGCTAGTCTAATAATAAAGTGAAAAAATATTTATGCAAGTGTGATCATAAATATTAAGTGAAATTGTTAAATATGTTAACCGTGAAGTGACTCATTGTTTTAAAATATGGTGAAGTAAACATCCACTATTTTATAGTTTATGTAGATATAAAATACTCCATAAGCGAGATGTAATAAAATATTCTGATTTAGACAAAGATTTTAATAAAAAAAAAATAATAGACAAAAGTTAAAAAAGCTATATACAGACAATAGATGCAATCTTTTTAATCTCAATGCTAATACTGAGGTGCACAAAGCCTGTTTGTCAGTGCAACGACGACCGTGCCTGCAATATTATTTACAATTCAGAGTACCCCTGTTAGAAAACGAGAAAAACTTTATTTACGGAAGACAGACCGCTCGCGGATCGATCTCTCTTGTCAGCACACTTTATACCTTTGTAGAATAGTTTTTATTCAGATATCGTGTTTACTCAACAATTCTACAAAACTAGGGCAAATCTATAAAAGAGCATGAGCGATTGTAAATCAGTTCAATATGATTTTTTGATATTATTTGTATCATTTCCAATTCCCTTCACTACTTTACTCACGCATAGCGAAAAAGCCTAATACACACACAAATTTTTTAAAAATCATGATAAGAATTATTACATTTCGGCTTTATTTATAAAAAACTTTATTTCACAGGAAAGCAAACAAGCAGATGGTTTTCTTGATAGAAAGAAAACCATCTGCTATAAACACCTCAAAACCCAATCCAAGTAATAAATGATTATGCAAACATGCACATGTATATTTAGATAGCAGTAAAATTGATTCAAATGATTGATTAAATGGAAAACTAAAAAAATAATTTTTATTATTACTGAACAAACAATAAATCAATTACTTTTATCACCCAAACCCTGATTATCGTTGGCAATTGGTAAAATCTCAGTATATTATTGTGTCTTTAAATATATATAAATGCACATTATTTATACACACTATACTGGCCTATCAGTATAGTTTGTTTAATTTGTTGTTTGTTGTAGATTTGTTAATTAAAAAGTGCAATTTTTGGAAATAAAAAAATACAATTTGACATTCATTTCACTTATCATTTATCAATATAGTTTGTCATAAAATAGTGGAGCTCTGTAAGCTTTGGTCATAAGGCATAAAAATTATAAAACCAGTCAATGAATCTTTATCGAAACTTTTGAAATATGTTTTTTTAACTATATAAATTAAAATTTTTAAAAATATATTGACCGATCTCAATTTTTTAACTTTCCGGCAAAGGATGTTTCTAATTTCATCCCAATTTTAGAAAATTAAGTTTTCTCCAGATTTCCACGTTTTAACTAAATAGAAAAAAAAATTATAAAAAAATGAAAATGTCTCAAGAATCTCTAAAAAACCTCCCGCCTAGTGATAAAAAATGTCAAAAATCAGAAACTCTAGCCAGGACTAAAGGGGTGATTTCATTTTTCCACCTCAATAAAGAACATCCCGTCGTAATTGTGTCTTCTTAGTTAGTCAATTTTTTTATTACTCCACCGGTGCAGTCAGCGGTGCTTTGCAGAGTAATTTACACACATATTTTCACGCCAGTTCTCTTACGGTGTAGGCAAACAGAAGGTTGATAAAGTTTTCGGTTCACCACGAATCATCATTCACCAGCTTCTCTGTTAGCAAGAAGAATAGTGATTCCCGTCGCTGAATTTTTATAAACTTGATAACGAACCAACACCTCATCCGAGGCACGGTGGTGCTATCACACCACCAGACTCTGAGCTACCAAAAAATCTCATTAGCACTAATTTCGTCTGACCCGAGATTTGAACCCAAGATCTAAGCCAAATAGGTTCATTCCAAAACCTCGGTGTAGTCACTGAAAAGAGAAATCATGTAAATGCTTTTCACAATCTCCTAGTAGGAGGTTGGGAAACTTTCCGATTGAGAAAAGAACTTCCGGAGTAAACGATTCCCAAATTCAATTAAAATCTTACATAACGGTATAAGCAGGGGATATCACTGGTTAGTAATTGTACTTAGATCAAAAGACAAAATCATCATTCAGTCTATTCTGATATTGCCTGCCACTCCAAAGATAATATGAACAGATTTTGTTATGTTGATTTTCCATTTCATATACTTATTACAATAGCATTTTATGCAACAGGCATGTATTAACTTCCGGTTGGCCAGAGTGCATTTCATGATATATTTCAAACCACAGTTTAAGGAATTCCATTCTACTTTAGTGCGCATGCACTGCCCGCTAGGAAGCCCGCATCTGTGATTTGACAATCGTATATTTAATAGTTGAACACACCTATACATATATGTTTATGTAAGTTCGTGTGAAAACGTTTACGTTTTTTGTATCGCCATTCGGGGATCTTCACGTCCATTTTCGTTTATTTTTCTTTTTCAAGATCATGATAGATTATTTTATATTCGTTTTCTAGCCTAATCTTTCTTCGGTGCGGTTTCATTCTCTATGTTATCTTAGCGTATTATTTGGCCTATTTTGTAGAAATACATTACATGATTGCAAGTCCAAACTAGGTCCTGAAGATGCTTTAGAAAGCGAAACCGGTCGATTAATCTAAAATTATATGTTTATATTTATAGTGAAATTAAAGTACAAGTGATTATAACCTAGTTTGGACTTGTAACAATGGAATTGCACCAAGTGCCGACGATTGAAAGTGTAAAAAAAACATTACATGATATAACATAAAAAAAATCACTGAAAAATACGCCGTAGGTATATATTATTACGCCGTAATATATTTCTTTATATTAAATACTATGAATATAATTTTGCTAGATTTACTAAATAAAGTGAAAGCTTTGATTTCGAGATACCAAAACTTATCTATAGCCATCGTTTTAATAAAAGAATTATAATTTCCATATATCCATAATGCAATAGCCTCTCTAGACCACAGACAATGCTTTATTGAAGTCCATAAATTAGGCTTTTATTACCGGGAACACCAAAGCTCATATTAAATTTTCATTTTGCAATATTAACGGCGGCGCCAACGATAATCCGAGCATTTTCTGGCTTCTGCATAGTTTCACTATGTATTCACCGTTAATTATATGTATTTTAATGAGTTTATTTTTGCGGTTTCGGTATCAAAATAAAAAATAATATATGACCGTCCCATTGGTCGAGTGGATAGCGACCCTAGATAAGTAATTGATTTGTCGGGTCGATTCTCAACTTGGACAAGCATTTGAGTGATGGAGCAAGATATTAACTTCATCTATATATATAAAAATCAATTGCTGTTCATTAGTCTCGCTACAGCTCGAGAACGTTTGAACTGATTTGGCTAATTTTGGTTTTGAATTAATTGTTGAAGTCCAGGGAAGGTTTAAAAGGTGAGAAAATATAGAAAAAAATAAGAGTAGTTAAAAAGGCAGAATAATGTTTGTCAGGTTAGCTAGTTATATATAAATATATGGATATGATCCCACATGAAAAAGCTTACTGGCTACTTACCCTCCAAACAAGAACACAACAGTGACGATATTGCGGCAAGAACAGATAAACCCGGGCGTGACGTTGTAGAACTCTGCCACCTAGTAGTCACGATACTAGTGAGTGATATAGCCAATCGTTCATCTTTTACGAACTGCCTGTCAAAATGGTACGCGGTCTATTCTTCAAAGGAGGCCTGTACACTGGGTAAAATATTTTGTTATAAGTAATTGTTTATTGGACACTGTTATTAGAATCAATCTAACAAAAATCAGCAATTTGTAAAGTGTAATATTTCGGTAACGGATTCCTAAATCAAAAAAATATTTTCAAACGACCGCCGTTCAGTCAGGCAGGTCGTAAGAAGTGACCGATTGGCTATACACGTCACTATCATCGGGACTACTAGGTGGTAGAGTTTTTTTTTTATATCATAAGATAGCAAACAAGCAGATGGGTCTCCTGATGGAAAGAGTCAACCATCGCCTGTAGACACCAAAGATGTTAATGGTGCGTTGCTATCTTGCGGCGAGGTCTAATGTCACATGCATAAGTTTACCGGCTACGTTACCCTCCAAACCGGAACACGACAGCGACAAGCACTGACGCTATTGCGGCAGGAATAGGTGAGGCGGTGGTATCAGACCCGGGCGAGACAATGCAGAACTCTACCACCGCAACGTCTCGGTCGGGTGTTTCGTATCACTGCCTTACCCATTTCTACCGCAATAGCGTCAATGCTTATCATTGTCGTGTTCCGGTAGCTGGTAGACTCATGCAAGTGACATTGCCATCTCGCCACACTGATAGCAGCGCAAAGAAAACACGGAACTATTACAGGATCACTGCGTTGTCCGTTACAGAATTACTTGAATCTAGAAATTATGAAATTTGGCAAGAAGTAATGTTTTACTGTAAATATATAAATTTATTATTTACGCTTGATTTGGTTGTACAACAGTATCTAGGTATCGAAAAGCAAAGTAAAGCTTGTCCTTTGACCTAGTTTGTCTATTTCAACTTTCCGCAACATATGAAGGAAGTTACTGATTTTATCCCAATATTCGATACTCGAGCTTTCACCAGATTTCGACGTTTAGTCCACCTCCTAGGGACCTTTTCTGCCTATTTTCATGATGACACCAGTTTGTCGGTATGTATCTATGTACCTGTGTATATGTGTATGTAAACATCTATTTTACCATTTTCGTCCCATATCTATTTTACCCTTTTTATCTAAAGTTTTGGAACAAATTGCTCACAAACAACTGTCTAAATTTCTTTTGAATTTTAACCTGTTAAGTCCTTTTCAATCTGGTTTCCGGCCAGGACACAGCACGGTTACTGCGTTGGTGAAAGTAACTGATGACATATGTCTTGTCATCGGCAATAAACTTGTTACCTTACTGGTTCTTTTAGATTTTAGCAATGATTTCAACTCTGTAGACTTTGATGTCCTACTCGGTGTCCTTGCTTCATTGAATTTAACATCAGATATTATTTTGTGGTTTGAAAGTTATCTCAAAGACCGATCGCAGTGTGTTCGCCTTTACAATGTTTCATCTCATGGCGTTCCTCAGGGTGGAATTCTGTCTCCTCTCCTATTTTCCGCTTTTATCAATGTCGTCACTAGAGTAATTTCCTCACATTATCATTTATATGCTGACGATTTACAACTCTTTTCTCATTTTTCAGCTTCTAACGTCACTGATGCCATAGCCGCTATGAATCATGATCTCACCCGTATTCAAGAGTGGGCAAAGTGCTTTGGCTTATTAGTTAATCCTGGTAAATCACAATCGTTACTTATAGGTAGTCGTGTATCACTGTCAATCTTAAGAAATATGAACATCCCTCCATTACTTTATAATAACAGTATCATTCCTTTTAGCAAGACAGTTAAAAATCTGGGACTCATCATCAGTGATGACTTTTCCTGGTCAGTTCATATATCCGAGGTTTGCAAAAAGTTTACCACAGCTTTCATTCACTTAAATGTTTACAAAGATTTCTCCCTCTAAAAACCAAAATATCATTAGTCCAATCTCTTATTTTCCCCATATTTGATTACGCGGATGTATGCTACCCGGATATAACTGAAGAGGGCCTCAATAAACTTGAACGTTTACAAAATGTTTGCATACGCTTCTTATTCGGTCTTAAGAAGTATGACCATGTCTCTATTTTCAGAAGTCAACTTAAGTGACTTCCGATTCGAGCGCGCAGGAACTTACATTCACTTAGTCTCCTCTATAATATTTTGTTTAATAATATTTCACCTGAATATCTACGAGAGCGCTTTAGTTTTCTATATCTCTTTGACTCTGATCGTAGATCTCAAGTCAGGGGTATATTAAAATTCCCTTCGGAAACTTCGAATTGCTACAGTCATTCCTTCTCTTTCAACACTGTCAAACTGTGGAATACCCTTCCTTTAAATATACGCAGTAGCAATTCACTTCATACATTTAAGGAAGCAGTAAGAGAGCTTTACTTTTCATGATAATTTGAAAGGCATTATGTATAAGTTATAGATTAATATCATTTATTTTTATTTTTTGTTTCTTGTATTATATAATTTTAATTGTAAGTTATGCACTTGTACACTGTGCTCTACCTTTATTTATGCATTCTCGCTTCTCGGGTCTGCTGGTAGACATCTCTTTCAGAGATAAGCACGCCCTTTGTACATGTTTTATATTCATTTTTCAAAAGATGTATTTTGTGTACAATAAAGTGTGAAATAAATAAATAAATAAACTTTTGAACGGCTTGACGGATCGAGGTATCCCGACCGGTTGATGGATTCAATTGGATTCTTCTAAACTTAGAATTCCTAAAAATCTTAATCGATCTGACTCGTTAGATTTTGAGAAATTTTGAAAATACCTCTAAAAATTTCGGAAAACAATGTTTTTTATAATAGTTTTAAAATTAACAATACATTGATTTCAAAATCTAATCAGTTCAATTTCTTAAAAAAATGCGTTTAATGCCGCAAATGTTATCAAAATCGATTTATCCGTTTGGAAGTTATCGTTGACGAAACATTTTTTTTTGGCATAACTTCAAGATTATTCAACCAATATTGTTTTTAGTTTCTTCAATATTTTAGACCTTGAACAAGAGAAAATTAAAAATTTCGAAAACCCCCGAGATATCCTCAGACCGCCATTTCACTACATATGCATAATTTTAAGAGCAAAACGTGGGAGGACCTGATGATTTACGAAAGGGGATCTTGCAGCATCAGGTTAAGGTTACCACGGTTTCTTACTGAATGAGCTTGAGTTGTTTTATTGCAAAGCTCCCATAGCCACCAGCTCTACTATGTAATCCTGGAAATCATTTTGATTCAGAGTAGGTATATGTAAAATATAACAAATGAGACCACACTCAATGGACTTATTTTGTTTATATCAGAAGTTCCATGGTCACTTTCTATTTACACTATCAAACCCTGCGTATCTCCTAGTAATAAAAGATAACGATATCAACCCAATCTCCTATGGCCACTTTTCAGTTCCATCATTATTATTTATTCATCCATCACCTAAATATTCTTCTCACTATCAGTTGACATCGAAAGCCATTCTGCTCCCAAAGACTTTCTCCTTTCTGCTTCATCATAAGACCCTGGAAATCATCTAGCATTAAAGTATATGTCATAAAAGAACAAATGAATTAAGCTCAGTAGTTTTATCTTGTTTAGTTTAAAAATTATCATGGTCACCTTCTAGTTTCATCATCAGATCCTAAAAATTATCCAGCACCAAATTGTGTCAAAACAAATCTAACTAACCCACATTCAATGAGTTTATCTGGATTTGTTTATAAGTTCTTAAAGACTTTTTCCAGTTTTATCATCAGGCACAGATAACCACCATGCTTCAATCCTTGTAAAAATTTAGTCTATTTTATTTCAAAGATCCCATAACCTCCATCATCGGCTCTATTATAAGACCTCGGAAATCGTCTAGCACCAGGATGTTTGTTAAAACACAACAAAGGATCTCAAACTCGATAGATTATCTTGTTTAGTCTAGAAGTTCCTATGACTGCGTTCCAATTCCATCATCAGATACTAGAAATTGTCCAGCATTAAGTTGTTTGCAAATGCTAACTGAATGTTTTCCCCACTTGATGGGTTAACCTGGTTTAGTTTAGGAGTTCTCGGTTACATCTTCCAGTCCTATCATCAGGCACTGCAAGCCATTCTGCTCCAAAGTCCTTAAAATAATGATATAAACGACACTAAATTCGATGGTGTTGTTCTATTTTATTCCTAGGTTCCCATAAAGTACTTCCATCTCTATTATGGGACTCTGGCAATCATCTAGCATTAAAGTGTTTGTCCAAACAGAACAAATGAGTCCAATTTCAATTAGTTTATCTTATTTAGTTTAAGAGTCTTCATGGTCACCTTTCAGTTCCATCATCAGATCTTGAAAACTATCCAGCACAAGGTGTTTGCTAATACAAGACAATTAAGTGCTAATTCAAAAACTTTACCTCGTTCAGTTTAGGAGTTCATTGTAGTTGCATTTTAAATCTGAATTCTTGGAAATCCAATGTCACTTTTTCGGCTCAAACTTCTTCAAGATAATGAGAAAGATCTTACTGTAACAAATGAAATGACTCGAAACTCTACTATATTAGCAATTCCTATTTGTGAGTTACTATTGCACTCTTACGGCTCCGGCTTCAGTTCTTCGACATTACTTTCCATTACATATAATGGTAATGGAAAGTAAACATCATCAAAAATCCATGGAGTCCGAACTTGACTATCTTATCTCTTTCTACATAGTACGAGTGAGTTTCGGTAGCACTTTATCAGCTCCATCTTCAGATCCTCGTCATCATGAGCACTAATCAAACTTACTATTTATAGCAACAAGATTTATGCCAAACAAGATTGTCTTGGTAAAACTCTACATCAGAGAGGTTCAGTCCCTACATCCAGGCTACATCATGAGCTCAGTTGGATAGTACTATAGTATTGCATTTTCATTGAGCCTCTAGAAATCTGCCATGTTTTTGTACTAACCGATATTAGAAAGTCGTTAAAAAGTAGCTTGCAATATTTGGAAAATCTGTTATTTAAATATAAAAATTGCCAGTGAAATGGACGCTGATGATTTTCGAATAAGGATCTTAAAATATCAGCTCAAGGTTACCATGTAATTGCATTATCAATAAAGTAACTGAAAACAAAATTTAGTATTGATTAAAGCCTTTACAAGTTAATTAATTCCTTTAATCAATTTGAAAAGAGCTGATTATCTTGAAACGGCTGAACCGATTCTATTGAATCATAGCTAAGAACCATCTCGCAAAACAAGTCTTTCAATAAAAAAAACCGCAATCAAATCGGACCATCCGCTAAGGCGCTACGATGCCACAGACAGATACACAGATACACACCTGAAACTTATAACACCCTTCGTATTGCGACGGGGGTTGAAAATTGCGTTTACTACCGTTTCAAAAATCTAAATCGATATCGAAACAAGGTTCCAAAAAAGTTACAGCTATTCAAATTCTTAAATTATTTTGTTTAAAACAAACTTACTTTATACTTTTAAAATCAATATATCGATTGATATAAAAATCTTACCTGCTTTTCTCCTGAAGAAATTGGTCAATTTATTTAGGATTTATTAATGACGAATAATTCTGAAAAAATTTTTGGCCATTACATTGAAATTTTTCTACCTATCGATTATGTAGCTATTACTAGTATAAACAATATTTTAGATCTCAAAAATTGCGTTGAATGTTATTCGAAAGATTTCCAGCTTATATTCCAACTTCCAGTTAGATAGACAAAATTTACAGCTTTTCAAAAATCTATATACTGTCATTTTTAACAAATTAGATGTTTGAACTGAAAACATCTGTGTTTATAGTTTTTACTCCTTCGAGCTTAAAATATCTCAATTAGTAGGAATTTTCAAGGACGGTCTGCAGGATCAACAGGTTTACAATGTTTTTAGAGATAAGTCTAACTTGTGCACTACTGCTTAAATCTCGTTTTTTTCATATTGCTATGTTTCTCTATGTTGTAAAACATTGAATATATTAAAAAAAATATCAGGGTTGTAAGCTAAACTGCTGAGTTTTACTACTAAGATAAAAATATGAATAAAGCCGCACAAGTACAGACGGATATAGCCAAACTAGATTCCTTGGCAACTACGGTATCCTAAAATATGTGTAATACAAATAGTTATGACCAATACTTGGAATACTTCAGACTCAATGAAGTATTTCATTCAAAAACGTAATTCTTTGATTTTCATTGATTGCGGTTTATAACGACGACGTGTTGGATTTTTTCACAATTACTTTACCAAGAGCCGAAGGCGAGCAATGAATATTGATTACAACGAAATTTGTGGTCTCGCCTGAAGATATCGTTACAATTTAATTTTATTTGAGAGGAATATATGATGGGGAAGCAAAATTTAAGGTTGATTACGTTTAGAACGTTCATCCATCCGCATTTTCCAATAATTAAGGCCGTTCATTTTTGACTTTCAATCAAATTTTTTCTTAAAAACGTAAATTTTATATAATTTTATAACTTTTATCGTAACAATCTAACTTTTCTCCAATATTTTTACATCTTTTGTGATTTTTTATCCTTACCGCCTCCTTCTCAGTCGACTCTTACAAAAAATTTTATCTGCTCTATTTTCCAAAAAAATGGACAAAAATGGAACTACCATCATGATTACTTCTGTTCTAAACTATTAGAGATCTACAACGTCTAACCTGGCTTCGGTAACACCCCTTTATCTATTTCTGGGACAATAGCGTCAGTGATTGTTATTTTTCAACATCATCATACCATAGAGCACGCACTGCACATTTAGTGACAAAATGGCGCATTATTTCTTAATTTATGAGTTAATAAAAGATATGGTTATATGCTATATCTTAAGTGGTGGCATGCTTCCAGGATGCAGACACTCCAAGTGTAGTGTTTCATTATAAATATAGCTTGGCAAAAAAGAGTGCGTTGCGGTGACGGATTGAACTAAATATATTAGTTATGGCAACACTAAAGTTATCGAGATTCGAGTAATAAACGTCAATTGTTTCTTGTTTACTTTCCAATAATTTTACATTTTTATTATAATTGTAGTCTAGTAATTTTGAAGCCTATTCAATTAAACAAACAAACAATCAAATCTTGTGTGTTGTAGCTAAACTTCGGAGTATCAAAAACAATTATGTGGAACCATATAAACGATAGTGGCGGCCTCAATTATTTTTTATTCTTTTTTGCCAGGCTGTACATCATACCGCGGCAGACAGATAAGTGGTGAAGGTAAGTATAAAAAATGTTTCTGAGCATAATAATAAATTTTATTCGACGTAAAAAAACATTTTGGACAATGATGTATTTTAATGTTATTGTAATAAGAATTAGAATATATTTATAACAGATTTCAAACTAAAATAATTAGTGCTTTCGACCAAATTTAGTGATCAGAAAAAAATGCGCTTATAGGCACAGATTATAGTTATTATTGTAATTATAGCTAAGATAATACTATTGTAATTATACCTGGATTAATTACCTAATAATACTTTTTGTATTATTAGGTAATTAATCCAGGTCCTAATAAAATAAATAAATATATATATATATATATATATATATATATATATATATATATATATATATATATATATATATATATATATATATATATATATATATATATATATATATATATATATATTTATATATATATATATATATAAATCAATTGCTGTTCGTTAGTCTCGCTAAAACTCGAAAACGGCTGAACCGATTTAGCTAATTTTGGTTTTGAATTAATTAAAAATATAGGAAAAAAATATGAGTAGTTAAAAAGGCAGAACAACCTTTGCCGGGTCAGCTAGTAATAAATAAATATATGTATAAGTATAATCATCAAAAATATGAAAGTGTAAATTTTAATGCTTATTCAAAAATTTCTTTTTAATCTTAATTTTATTTCATATCCAATCTCAATTATGTTAATATTTTATTTATAATTTAATTTTAATAACCAATTTTTATTTATTAACATGGAATTTTTATTTTAATAACCTATTTTTGTAAAAAAGGAGTCTGAAATAAATGAATTATTATTATTATCATCCCTTTGTTTACATTTATCTTCTTATTTTATATATATTTATAATTATAACATTTAAAACAATACAATATTATAAAAATAAATATATAAAAAAGAAACCTCCTCACAATACATGCCTTTCCTAACACTGCCGCTTTCTGTATCTGACCCTTGATCCAGAATTATTATTATTATTATTATAAACGTTAAATGGCATACAGCTGCTATTTAAATTCGTCTTTATAGACTTCATTTATTGAGTCAAAGATTACAGTGTATACTGCAGGATCGAGTGGCTTGGTAACCTTATGCATTCCTCGGAATTTTTTTAAACTAATATTTTATATGATCTTGTTATAATTTTACAATAATAATTAAAATACACTTTTAACTTTTTCCGCCGTGGTGGTCCCGGCCTCCTTTGTAGAATAGGCCAACTGCCGTTCTGCCAGGCAGGTCGTAAAAGGCGACCGATTGGCTGTCGAGTCACTACCATCGTGGCTACTAGGTGGTAGAGTTCCGCATTGTCTCGCCCGGGTCTGGTACCACCGCCTTACCTATTCCTGCCGCAATAGCGTCAATGCTTATCGCTGTCGTGTTCCGGTTTGGAGGGTAAGGTAGCCGGTAAACTTATGCATGTGGCATTAGACCTCGCCACGGGATAGCAACGCACCATTAACATCTTTGGTGTCTATAGGCGATGGTTGACTCTTTCCATCAGGAGACCCATCTGCTTGTTTGCTATCTTATGACATAAAAAAAAAACTCAATATTTAGTTCCCAGTTTTTTAAATTTGGCTGGACCTTTAAAAGTAACTTTGAATTGTTAAAATCATTGCTTGTGATTACTTCTTCGTAGTGCACAACATCACGTCGTATCACTTGAAATACGACGAAATATCGCAAACGTACCTCACCTGATGGGTATAGCCAATAGTTATGTAAATAAACACCATACTTTGGGTAAAGTTAAATCATATATTTTTAAAAAATCTCAAAGGAAATGTAATTGTATATAAAACATTCCGTTTTTATCCTCGAACTATCGAACAAATTCTTACTTAGTCAGAGCTGGTCATAAATATAACAAGATCATAAAGGCTTATACCACAATGACAGTGACGCCACCATTAGAAATTACTCTGTGGACGCCACTGAGCGGGTGAAATCAATATATGAACCAATAACTGGCTGATATTGTTTTGGATATTTAGTCGCTCGAACTCTCAATTAGGCAGTACATAATTAACGTTTCTAATATTCCCTTCTTGAGTTCGCATACCAAGCGGTCTATAGATAACGTGACCGTATTGTAGGTTATTTACTTTTGTTATGATGTTAGTCTCATTTGGCATTAAAATCACGTCACGTATTACGTCACGTATTCGATACGCTTATAATGACAATATGAATTGGGGAAGATATTGCCCGTGCGTGATTGGTTTACCAATCAAATATCAATGATTTGAACTCATAAAAATATATATAGGTATGTCTCAGCGGTGGCACGAATTCCTTATTATTTTCATTAAAGGTTTCGTTCGCCTTTTGAATTCCAGATCAAAGAGATTAATGTACATACTAGTACATATTTAGTACGTAGGACATTAATATATCTTTTCTAAATGTTTAGTGAGTGTATTTAATTGGCACAAAAAATTCAAAATTCAGAATGTCTATTTCGTAGGTATAATTTTTACATTTGAAATATGTCAGTAAGTTTATAACAGAGGAACCTATTATAAAATACTTTAAAATATAGTTGGATAAATTATTCTGGTACCATAAAAATGTACATTGGAACTTGTTAATTAAATTTTATTTTATTCTACCTACTTTTTAAAACGGAGAAACTTGTCAATTCGGTTGTATATATATTTTTATGTCGATTAATTTAGAGTTCGGTTATTTTTAACCTATACAAAATTATTATATTTTACGGATGGATAGATGATCATGGATATATTAGTTTAGTCGAAAAGATGAAAATTAGAGAATAGTTCCAAGTCTCGTAAAAATATGAACCAATACCAACTCATTTGATGCAGAGAATTGTTCTGTGAAATAAGTTTGTTTTGGTTTAAGCCGCAAAAAATGGGATTTAGTTTTATGGTTATAACCATAATACCGTAACAATAATTACAATTTGAAAAAGACTAAAAAAAGCAAATTTCCGATGCAATAGTTCCAACTATCGGAGTTCTATCTCCATTACTAATAATTTTAATTAAACGCTGAAAATTGAACGCTGAAAACATGTTACAGCAATTGTCGTTAAGCTATGAAAAAATAATAGATTTTAACAAGTTTTTTGTGAAACTGACAAAAGAACAAGTCAAGCGTAATAGGGATGTTAGGAATGTGTTCAATCATGCACCCGTTGCAAGCCTAAAACATAGTCTTTTTAGTCTAACATATGTAATATTTTCAACTGGCTTTCTAAAAAGAGGAGATTACTCGTATCGATTCGGCTAGGCTGTATGATTTTTTAAACGTTTGTTACCTCAGAACTCAGTCATTTATGAATCTATTTTGAAAGTTTTTTTATTTGGGAGAGTATACTTCCTTTGTGGTTTCATTTTAATATGAATGCAGCATCCCGAAGATACAGAAATAGGAAGCCTGTTGATCCATATTTACTGCGTTAAAAAAATATTTCAAATGTAATACCTACCAAATCGTGAGTTCACGAATTTTATTTCAAATTTGAACTATTACTTCGTTTAAACTAAAAAACCTTACATGTATTAAAAACTACAAAATAATTGTCAAACTATATATTTGACTAGAAAGCGATGTGATATTTACGATCAAGTGTCGTCCGTATAGGTACATTCGTTGTCACATATATTGAGAAGGGTTTATTAATATTTTTGCTATAGGAAAAAAATATAACAGTTTTAAGAATTTCTTTAACAGAAAATAACGTTTCGCGAAAAAAAATGTACTTTGTCTGTAGTTAAATCCATTTCTACTGCTAAATTAAAGCAGATAATGAGTTGCTATTGTGTTAGTACTTTACTCTTACTTATTTCATAATAATTAAGCCATTATACGTATTGCCGACAAAAAACTGATATTAAGAAAATTTGCTATAAAAGCGTTTTGTTAATGTATTCAATTTGTTGTAAAATATAAATAATATTTAAGATAGAATCATCAATTTCACCTCAATCCGGTAATTCGTCATTTAAATTGGTCTGCCACAAACTTAGATGAACGTATTATTTGTTATCGAATTCATCATGCAAGAAGACTATCAGCTTTTCTGCCTGGGAGTTCGTAAGCAAAAGTTGAATTTATCACTGTCATCCATTAATCAGGATGATTAAATTAATGATTAACGATGGTGCCGTTTTGTGGCGACTCGCCCGGATACAATCTATTCCTGTTACCGTAACAGCTGACGCCATTACAGGATTCCATTTGGGACAAGGGTGCAGCCAACTTTGCTCCTGTAATTAGCACGATAGACTTATAGTAGGGAATCCCAAGAGAGGATTTTGCATAGACCACACAAATTTATACTTATTATACTTATTTTGCTTCGTACTCGAGATTAGGCATATACTTGTAGTACTGCTTACTAGCTCGCCCTCCACTATATTTGAAATATTATAAGGGTTTATAAATTTGATCTTTGCAATCTAAAGAATAAAAACAATGAAATGTTTCCCGTTTGGCGCCACTGCGTAGGTACCCTCATTCGCGTTTTTAGTGTCGCGCCGTCCACTAACTATTCTTTTCTTTTAGTATTAAAGAGAAATGTTTAAATTATACCTAAAAGTAATAATTTGGAGAATGTAAAAAGTGCCTGCCAGACGAGTTCCAGTTCTTCGAAATAAAAAGGAAGGTAAGTCGACTAATTTATTTCGTCATAACAAATTAAGGTTATAATTATCACAAGAGAAACAATGGGAAATATAGGTTTATTCTTAATCTGAAATCTCTATTCCCTAAATCAATTCACAGATACCACTAAACAAATAATAACTAATTCCGTGATAGATAATTAATTTCTAACAACTGATCTGTAGATCTAAAAGATGTCTGGGTTTTCTTTTAATTAATGACAAATTTAAGAAGTTTTACGTTTTCAACAAAAACCTATCAATTCAACGTTTACCGTTTGGTATAAGGTTTTGTATTCAATACAAAACCTTATACCAAGTCGAAAAATACAATCAATATCTAAATTTTATATGATGGTAAAAACTTCCTTGTGCATTTGTCTAATGAGAACAATACATATATAAGGCAAGAATTTTTTTTTGACTTAATAACTTTATGGCTGTTAACACAACGGCTATATCAAAAATATCGGCTTCCGCGACTTTGGTCGCGTAACCCACAAACATTTCTCCCTTTTACTCGGTCAGTCAAAAAGTCTATGTTACTTAGTGATAACATAATTTTATAATGGTGAAAGAATTTTTAAAAATCTGTCTAGTTCTTTTTGAGTTTATTTATTACAAACAAACAAAATTAGAGTTTATAATTAACGTGCATAGCTCGAAAAGTAATTACTTGGTGGCTATTACCGTGACAAACTATAGTTTGTATGTATTTAAAATGGATGCGACTTTTCAAATTAAAGTTACAGTGTCTACGTGACTATTACCAAGTATTCTAATTGATTTACTACTTGCTTCTCTTAAATAGTCCTACTGATGGATATAAAACAGATTTTATTTTTCCTATAATTTATTATACAAAATCCAAAAGGTCCCTGCGATGCTCGAGTAACTACCCATTTAACATCTTGGGCTCTACTATTATCAAGCCAATAGCAGCGTATCATTATCGAGTTTACTTTTCCATTTATCACTAGTAATCGTCTGGTTATCCTATAATAATATATACAGCGCAATAGTGTCAGTGCTTGCCAATATCGGGTTCTGATTTGAAGAGTAAGGTAGCCGGAAAAAAATATGCAATTAACATTAACACCTCGCCACACGGATAGCAACGCACCATTAATATATTTTGTGTCTATAGGCGATGGTTTTCTTTCTATCAGGGGAGCCGTCTGCTTGACGCTTGTTTGCTATCTCATAATATAACAAAATCGCAGGTTGGAAATGTATAAATATAAATAAAATTAACTTTTATTTGTTGTACAAATTAGAATTTTTATTACAATAATTTCCACTTACTTTCTAACCATTCATTTGAAATTTCTTACAAAATTACACATCCTGAAAGGTGAAATTGAAAGGTCCCACGATGTAATTGAGTGTAGAAGGCTTGATTTTCGGCGGCGGTCCAAACCAACCCACATGGAAGTTCTGTATCAGTTTAGCCAAAAACGTCTCAATTTCTAGTTCAGCTATGCGGCGACCTGTAATGAGAATGTGTGGAATCTATGGATTAGGGAGTCAATTACTCTTGGTAACCGAAAGTAAAGTTTTAGTTATATGACAATAAAGTTTGTTATACAGATTGTCTGATAAAAGACCACATATTGAAGGATACGAAAACTAATGGTCATATTATGTAACCAAAAAAAATGTAATAAAAGAGAATATTGCTTAATTACATAGTAAACTCCAACTAAGTAAGTGTTGTAATATTCAAAAAATTTGGGGGCCTGACCTTAACATTTTTTTTGTATAATAAGTTCAAAAGTGACTTGACTCTAACTAAAATTAGCACTTTAAACATTTCACAAACGACTTCCTTATTCAAAAAAAATGTTGGTATAAACCTTTTTTTAAAAACCTATCCAACGATACATGAGTAATATATGGTTACACGAGGAAAAGAATTAACATCCCCACTTTACATGTAGAGAAGCTACTCTAAAAGGATATTTTTCAAGATTTTATGTTACCACTTTGTTCCCGCGACTAATATGTATATTCGTGCTAAATTACAGCTTTCTTTAATCTCAATATTCTGTGCTTGTACTAATGATCTCCGTAGCTGTACCTACTAGATTGCGGACGAATGGACGGACGCAGCGAAGCTATAAGGGTTCCTAGTTTACTTCGGAATTCTAAAAAAGATCTGACTCACTGACTGACAAGTCAACGCCCAATCTAAACCCTCGGACCAAGATAGGTGAAATTTTTCACAAGGGTTGTTCTTACTATTTAAAATATTAAAAAAACACGACGTAAAAGAGGAATAACAAAGAATTTTCCGAAATGGAGATCCTCTGAGATGGTAAATTAGGAGGTTTAATATGGTATGCAAATTCTGACTAACCTCATGTTAATTTATCCTTAAATTAACATGAGGTCAAAGCCTAGTAGTAATTTGAAAAATTCAGTTACCAATACAGCTTCGGGTACCAAAGCCAAACGGACTGAATGCAAACGGGTGGGCTTTGCCGTGGTAAAGTGGGTCGCTCTTGTCAGTGGTCCATCTCTCAGGAATGTATTCAGATGGCCGTGGAAAGTGTTCTTCACACGCTGATAAAAAATGATGACCAAAGGTTATAAGCATCTGAAAAAAAATACACAGGTAACATATTTTTTTAAAATTATTATAAAAAAATCAATGTAGCGATTTGTTTAATTTTCTCCTTAACAAAGTATTTTCACATGTTTAAGGGCGTCGCCAGACTTTGGGCTAGGGGGAAAGGGTAGGAAACCAAAAGTCAAAAAAGTTGTAAACAGGTTGATCTTGCAGGCCAGTTTTGAAACTTCCCGCTAAGTTGAAATTTTTTAAGCTCAATGGAGTCAAAAATGTATATGCATAAAGTTATATTAAAAAAGCCGTTCTTATGGCAACGTTTTTCGAGGATTTTTTAAGTTTTAATAAAAGTACTATCGCTTCAATTTTTAGGAAGTTGAAGTTTAGTGGAGCCTTATCTAATGCCTCCAACAAATTTTGATCTGTCCAGCGAACGGACCGACAACTATGTTTTCAAAAATTTACAAAACTTCAAAAAAGTTGCCGAAACAATTTTTATAAATAATTTTCAGACTAATGCACTAATTGATTCCAAAGTCTAATGTGCTCTTTTTATTGCAAAACTGCATCGATAGTCACAAATTGAATGGAAATTGGGTGATTTGGCTTAGAATAATCATTGAGGAAATTTTTTGCAAAAAATTGTATTTCAACACAACTTCGAAATTATTTTAACCAGGCAACTAAATTAGTTCTTAAGACAACATATTTTAGAGCTGAAAAAACTACTTTGAATACGGCGTGAAATATATTTTGAATAAAATATATTTAAGTTTTGAAATGTGATTTATAATCATCACAAGTCAAGAAAAAAATTAATTTTTGCTGTACATTTTTTACCATATAAATTCGGAACTCAAGACGAAAGTCCGATTTTGGTTTTCATATCCACTTATTTTTTAATTTTAGTTTTTTTTACATTTTCACAGTTTAAAAACATGCAAATATATTGCTTAAAATTGTTTTATGATAGGATAAAAATATGAAAAAACAATTAGTGTCAAGGAAATACCCGAATTGCTACGCCATAACATCTTTGGTGTCTATAGACGATGGTTGTCTCTTACCATCAGGAGAGCCATCTGCTTGTTTGCTAGTTATGATATAAAAAAAGACGAGAAAGAGAGGCTGGGAGTGTAACGGATTCTTAAGTTGTTCTTGTGTGGTTTTTTTAAATAGTTTATTTCGCAGTAAACATAAAAACTTTTCCTAAATAAGATAAATACGAATAAAGTACCTTCAAATGCTTTTTTCACGTCTGAGACCCAGTTTTAAAAAGTCAAAAAAAAAAAAAATTTGCCATATCCGCGAAGAAGTAGGCAGAGCTACAAACAAGTACACCCACGAATAGCCGAAGATATTTAGTCCCACAATAGGAGCCAGCCTGTCGTCAACCGGGCACTTTTATTATAAACTGCACTCGTAATAAAACAACGACCGAATTCATAATTTGTTTAAGCTGAAATTTAACATATACTTTTTAAATGTAAAATATAAGGAATAATAAATATACAGGTTGACTGGTAAAATAGATACTGTACATACTGAAGAGCACGATAGTTAATGGCCATATGTGGCTAATATAATTAAAAGAGAATATTAAATAAATAAAATAAACAAATATTCCTTGACGGATCTATTCATGTAATTTACATGAATTGATCCAACCTCAATGTAAGCAAATTATTTGCTCGTGATATGGGCGTTAGTCAATGATATTATTACATAGAAATACATATATAGATACCGAAATATATATAATAAATACCCAAATCCAGAAATACAAACATCTATGCTAATCACACAAATGTTTGTCCCTGTCGGGAATCGTGCCTCGTCGATTGAGTTGACAGGGTCACTTACCACTCGACCAACGGGACGGTCAATTACTTAGCTACATAGTAAATCTCAACGAAATTATTGTACTAATATTCAAAAAAATTGGTCAATGCGCGAGCAATAAGTGCGCTTTAGCCAAGACGTGTCATGGCGGTAAGCAACTATTTTATAAAAGTTCGGTTGACAATAACAAGATTGAGCGTTGCTTACAGAAACACAAAAAATATCGAACCGTGATAAAAGTTTCCTAATAACTAGCAAAAAGCAGAGCTTTGTAAGGGCTCGCTAAGTTATATTATCTAGTAATATTCTTAGGAAAGTATTTTTATGCGAATTACATCTTTTAATGTATCATGGACTTTAACATCTTTTAATGTATCATGGACTTTATTTATAATATTCGCATTAAAGGCGTCGTCAGGCTTTGTATCTGGGTAGGTGCAGAAAAATAAAACCAAAATAAAAAATAACTTTCTTGTAAAAGAGTTTTCTAGGAAAATGAGTTTTAAAAATAAAAGTTGATCTTAAAAGAAAATTTAATTTAATTAACCTTCAAAATTTTTAGAATTAATATTGGACTTACCGTAGGCACGAAGAATTGACAGTAGAAACTTAGCGAATAAATTTTTCCAATGTTGCCCTCAGAAAAATTCTCGGGGTTCGATTCCCGAGTCAGGCAAATTAAAAATGTGTTTTTTCAGTTTGCTGATAAAAACAACGTTGCCCGGGATTGGAAAAGTACCCAGTTGGTGATAGACTGGTCACCTATCACTTTCTGTAATCTGTGAATGGTTGACCTTGCAAGCCATCCCTGAAACTTCCCGCTAAATTAACGTTTTTTAAGCTCAAAATAGTAAAAACTATAAGCATAGGTTTTTTCAGTATAAAAATCTATTTTGATAAAAATGGCAGTATATTGAAGTTTAAAAAGTTGTATATGTTGGAAACGATGATCGATTTTGATCGTTCAAATGGCATTCAACTCAATTTAAATATTGCTTTAGCTAAAAAATCGATAGGTTCAAAAATTTCGAAGCAATGTCAAAAAACATTTTTTTCAAAAATTTTTGTCATTGATAGATCCCAAACAAATTTACCGATTTTTATTTAATTAACGGTACGTGGTGCAGTTTTTAAAGGAGAAAAGACGATAAAATTTTGAAGTCAATCGGTATATTATCCTGAAAGTTATTTCAAATATATTAAGTAACTTTGCTAAAGAAAACGTAATTTTAATATTTGAGAATCTGCAACTTTTGAAAATAAGATTCGGTTTTGATTTTTAAAACGGCATTCGACGTAATTTTTTTAGTATTAAAGTATCGTAGAATACCAAAAAATGATTGATTGAAATATTTCGAAGTTATGTCGAAAAAACACTTTTTTCAAAATTTTCGTCAACGATTACTTCCAAACGAATAAACTGATTTTGAAGCAATTTTTTCCTTTAGACGCAATTTTTTGAGGAATAGAGCTGATTAGTTTTTGTACTCAATCAGTACATTAATCTGGAAGTTATTTAAAAAAACTCTGTTTCGCCACAATTTTTTTTTTGTTTTTTTCAAAATTTCTCAAAATCTCTTGGGCCCATTTGGTTCAAATTTTCAGGAAGTAAAGGTTGAGCCGAATCCAATGCCATCAACCGCGTTTCGATCGGTCCAGGCGTTCAAAACTTATGAGTTGTTGACACACACACACACACACACACACACACACACACACACACACACATATACAGACATACTGACGTCATCGCGATAATAGTCGAAAATGGTTCCTAAGACCACAAAACGTGGGCATACGGTGAAAACTCCATTGTTGAAAATCGGAGCAAAATCAGTAACCTCCCTATCTACATACGTAGTGGGAAGTTAAAAAGTACAAGTGTTTTAATAGATTGATATTGTATTAAAATGGAGTGAATGAAAATGAATTAAATGAAATAAAACTACCACGCCAAAGCTTAAACCTAAAAGTGCGATATTTTTTCAGTAAAATGTACCACTAAAGGGCACAGATCGTCGCCTAGTGTAGTTTTGTAGTATTTTAACTCGTTAGTTTTATTATAGGTGGCGTCAGCAGTCATAAAATTCTAATACAAAATGTTTTAATGGTAGATAACATAACTAGACATGAATTTAAACCACCACGTCAAAGCTTAAACCTAAAAGTGCGATACTTTTTTAGTAAAATGTACCACAAAAGTGCATAGAAAGTCCCCTAGTATAATAATCAATCTTAATTCCATACGTTATAGTTTAATTTTGACTATTGCTCCACTTTATCAATGATAGCTTGAAACATTTTATTAGGCCCTTAGAACATTCAACTTTATGTACATAGCTTTTAGTTTTGAAATTGAATGTTACAGAAGGCATTTTCCTGACGTGACGGGGACGTAGGTAAGTTAGCTGATTGGACGAAATAAGACCACACATTTATTTGTGATCTTATTTCATTAGCCACTTTTGAGGCCTCTTGTCTTGAATCTTTTTTTTTAATTGAAGTAAAAAAAATCAATTTTTCTATGCGCGGGTCTTCGTACTTAACGTTTTAATTGGATAAAAACTATTAAATTTAGGTCTAAATTGAAGTAGTTATTTTTTTACTATTATTATATTATGTATTCTGTATCAAGTTCGGTATTATATATTCAGAAACAAGTGCTGAACACTCTCCTTAAGTATATACAATCTTTAACCAATCAATCTATATATCTATATAACTAGACAATAAAATCATTACTTCTCTTGTTCTTCAAATTCTCGCATTGCTTTTCTAAACAATGGCGTTGAGATGTATCTCCATAAGCTTGGTTTAAAATCCAACTTATTCAAATTGTCAAAAGTACTATTAACCAGTTGTATCAATCTCTTTTCTGGAGAGTCTGGATTTAGATTAGTATCAAAACAATTAAGTCGACCGCCTAGTGCAACAACGGCTATTGACTCCAGTGCCCACAAATTCATTTCTGTGTCGAACTTGCCTTCTAATGTGTTTTTTTCATTTCGAAATGTTCTCATCCTAAAAAAATTAAAAAATCATCCAATGGGTTAAAATTTTATTAGCTTTTCATTTATACTAGCGGGCACCTGTGGCCGAAATTCGACCATAAACTAAACAGTAAAAAATATTTTTTAAGTTTGACAACTGACCTGAGCCGTAAAGAAAATAATACATCTTATATATAAAATTCTCGTGTCACAATGTTAGTTACCATACTCCTCCGGTCATACGGTTAAGCCGTTCGACCGTTTTTTATGAATTTTTATATGCATATTCAGTTGGTCTGAGAATCGGCTACTATCTTTCATACCCCTAAGTGATATGAGTTGTACCCCGTAACGTTTTTTTTTTAAATTATTGGACATTTTTTTAATTTGCTGAACATTTTTTTAAAATTTTTTTTATAATGTGGCCTTAAAAATACATACAAATCTAAATTTTTACCCTTCTATCATCGAGCCCTATTATTTAATAGAGAAATTAGTAATTCAATAATTTATATGGCAAAACAACGTTAGCCGGGTCAGCTAGTGTGTGTGTAATATTATGTAGGTATATCACATAATTGTAGTGTGCGTAATGTTTATTTTTGTTAATTTAAAGTTTTTTTAGTGCATTTTATTTAAACATGATAGATTTCTATATTCCTCCGCAATGTGAATTTTAACTGTGCCAAATTTCATACTCCACCGTTCACGCAATTGTTTTAAAAAGTGGTCCAAAGTTTTTCCTTCACGTATTAATATATAGATTGTCATAAGACAAATAAATAAAAACCCTGTCCTATCGTCAAATATATTATTTGTTAATTCAAAACAATCATATACATAAATATGCCATTATTTAGTGAATATTGATTAATAAATTTTTCCGATCAAAATAATCTCTTACCCTACTGTTGGTCTATACCCATCTACAAGTCAATACCACTGGGGTTACTAGGTGGAAGTGTTCTGCGTTGTCTCGTCCGGCGGGGGTATCACGCAACTCGCAAAGCGAAATTATCGTAATTGTTTAGTTATTGCAAGGCACATAACAGCCTTGTATATTAGTGGCGGTCGCTGCCGCTTGGCTAGTTTTGGTACTGTGATATTGCAAAAAGTTCATCCAGTGACCAGTAAGAAATTAACGACGTTTTCGATGAGTTTTTCACTACGTTTAAAAGTCATCGCTGATCGCTGGCGCATTGCAAACGTTAGGTAATACGCCTGCCGATCTGTAACCACTTTACCTATTCTTCCGTAATAGCGTCAGTGCTTGTCATTATCGCGGTCCAGTTTGGAGGGTAAGTGAATGCATGTGGCATTACCATCCCACCATACGGGTAGCACAAGCAATGCACTATTAACTTATTTGGTGTCTATGGGCGACCGTTTCTCTTTCCATCATGGGGCCATCTACTTGTTTGCTACCCTTATGATATAAACAAAATATACGCGAAGGAAATTAATTGCAAAACATAGTTCGTTTATTTCTTTCACTAAAATATCAGTCCAATGACGTTTCATTTGTAGTGGTAATGAGTTGGTAAATGTCCAGTCCACACTTTGTACAAAGAATTCCAATGGTAGATTAAGCTTTTCTTAATCTTTTATTATATAATACGAGTAGATTGTTCGTTTGGAACTGTACCTTGTAATCATATCATTAGCAACCTCTTCTAAAGTTTCAGCATAGAGTTTTATTGTTTTTGGTTGTAACATTATTGGATTAACTGTAGATCGAAACTTTTTCCATACTTCGCCGTGGCTAAAAAATTCAAAAAATTAAAAATTCATATGTCCGCGCATTAACTTCTAAGTGGTTGTGTTCTTATTTATTTGGCCTATACTTTTTGTTGTAATTCGAATTCCTTAAACAACTCTGTCAAGAGATGAATTTACTTTCATATTTTTCATTATTATGCTTACTTTGGGGTTAAATTTATTTGTGTATTTTTTTTTGGTTAAAATCTGAAGGAAGTTTGTTGAAAATAGCACTATTTTAATAATTGAAAAGCATCAATGTGAAAAGCTGTAACTTTTGAACTCTTGATTTGAGTTTGATCTTTCAAACAGCATTGGATACTGTTTTTTGAGTACTAAAATATTATGATAGAATTCATTTTTTTAAAATGACGGAGTTATGTTGAAGAAAACTATTTTTAATTTGTAGTCAATGATAATTTTCGAATTAATCATTCAATTTTGATGCGATTTGTGGAATTCGACCAAGGAAAAGAACCAATTAAATTTTGGAATCAATTAGTAACTTAGTCTCTTACTTTAAAATAATTTAACTTGGTTTGGGCGACTGTTTTTTGAAGTTTTTTAAAATTTCTCGAAATTTCAGGAAATCTAAATTTGAGAGGACCTAATCGGATGCCGTTAACCGAGTTTCGGCACGTCAAGCCGTTCAAAGGTTTACATACACAAATACATACACCCAGTTATCACCCAACCCACCCAACAAATTTTAGATTTTGAACTCTTTGAGTTAAAAAAATCTTTGCTTAGGTATATTTTAGATTTCTTTGAACTTAAATACCTTAACTTAGCGGGAAGTTTTAGAGATGGCCTGTAGGTTCAACCGATTATTACAGACTGCAGATATTTTATAGTATACAAACAAGCAGCTAGTTCGCCTGGAGAAATCGTCTATAGACACGAAATATATTAATGGTGTATAGCCATCTAAATGGCAAGGAGGCAAGGATGTAATATCAAATGCGCAAGTTTAGACAAAATAGTCTGAGTACTTAGACGATATAGTACTTAGATTTAGATAATAGACCTCAGTAGTCACTGATAGTGACATTTTAGCCAATTGTTAGGCTATAATAGTTAGTCTTATAAACTGTATGACAGGAAAGATAAAATACCGCACAAAGTAGAGTATCAGTGAGCAGAACTTAGCGGGCATTCGTAGCCCAAATTTAACACATACTTAATTCTGGTTTACCAACTCTACAGCATCAAGTGTTGCGTTTCAAATAAACACCTTTTGTAAATAAACAATGGGATCATGTAAAAAAGGTCTGTACTCAGTTATAAGTCCAGTTGGTTCGTCATCTGCAGTTTTTTTTGAACTTCTGTAATATTCCAAAGAATTAAATCCAGGACGAATTGGCATCCAATTTTCACTTCGTAATATCTGAAAGGAATGATATGTTGATGTGTTTAATCCATGTGCTGTCAAATGGTATGCTAAAATAAGCAACTACACACTCTACTTCACAACCTCAACCTAGCCCTGTTAAGATACTATGCACTCGTTGTCTCATCATTGCAAACTTGTCTCTATATGCCCTGTTTTACTATCATGGTTGTACATCATTTATTTACTTAGCTTTAATGTACACTTTAAAATATTTTTGTACAAAATGCGAAAATAATATTGATTAAAATTCTCCACCTGTTAACCTTTAGGACAATAGAAAATAGGTTGTTTCATTTCATCCAATGAAAACATTTCCTTACTCAAACTTGCAACGGGTTACAAAAAATGTTTCTCCCATGTTTGTAGAATAGACTCTACTTACCTGCTAGTGGAGGAAGACCCCAGCCATAATATGCCATTAGCACTTCACTTTATATGGCTTGAATAAATAATACTTCAACTCTTATAGAGTGAAGTGTTATTCGATTCTCCTGAAGATGCTTCGGTTACGAAGTGAAACGTGCATTGATTACATAAACTGTATTTCTGTCTATCATACTGATATGATTGAAGGTATGGTGGACGTGGGTGGACAATTGTTCCGCTGCCAGCTAGCCGGCCAGCGCGCTGGCCTAATGGCCAGATATTCGGTAAGTTTATATTATTTCTTACACATTTTATTGCTTCAGTGGCGTAACAGAAGTCATATAATTAAGATTTCGTGGACAGTTTAAAATTAATTGCCCGCTTTATCTCTACGGTTTCTTCACTGATTAGAAAAGACGGACCTTCTGTAGACATTCAGATTAACGACGATTTTTTCCCATATTATCGTTATGTAAAATAATATATCCTAATATAAATGTTATGACAAACAATTTTTTCGTCGAAGAGAGATAGACACTTAAATTATATTCTGGTTTATGTAAATTTTTTATATACATTAGACAGCAAACAAGCATAAGTCTACTGGCTACCTTACCCTCCAAAACGGAATATGACAATGATATGAGCATTGGCGATTTTCAGCGGCGTGCACAGGATTATGATACTGAGTATGCGGCGGAGTACTCGGCCACAAAAACTTTTTCTTTTATAGATTTCAGCGGCGTGCACATGATTATGACACATTTTATTCATTTACTTATTATTAATTAAAATCATCTAAAACGTACGAACGTTTAATTAAAATATCTGTGAATGGCAAGTAAAGCACTGCTTTTCTGCCTATAAGGAGCGCACGCGCCTGGCGATTTTGCGTCAGGAATAGGTAAGGTGGTGGTTCCATATATCCGGACGAGACGATGCGATACTGTTCTACCAAGTGGTCACGATAGTAATGACAAGTATAGGCAATCGTTCGCTTTTTTAATTGCCTGGTAGAACGGCAGGTAGTCTATTCTTCAAATGGGGTCCGGACCACATAGGGAATTTTCGAGTATAATCTATAAAAAAAATAATTAGTACCTATTTATAATATTAACAAATTATAGTAAATTTAGTCAGTTACAAATTGCTTAAATTTATATTAATATTATGACCGCCCCGTTGGTCGAGCGGTTTGCGATCCTAACGTTCGATTCACGACGGGGACAACCATTTGTGTGATGAGCATTTTTTTTTTATAGTAGAGGGGGCAAACGAGCAGATGCTGCACCTGATGGTAAGTGATCACCGCCGCCCATGGACATCAGCAATACCGGGGGCATTGCAGCTGCGTTGCCGGCCTTTTAAGAATGAATAAGCTCGTTTCTTGAAGGTCCCTAAGTCGTATCCATTCGGAAACACCCCCGAGCAAAATTGATTCCACAAAGGAGTAGTGCGAGGCAAAAAGTGTCGACAAAAGCGCACGGTTGTGGATTTCCAGACATTGAGGTGGTGAGGATGGAACTTTAAATTTTGACGCGATGTCCGATGGTGGAATTTAGCTGCGGGAATTATTCCGAACAACTCGTCGGTACACTCCCCATGATAACTACGGTAAAAGATGCAGAGCGAACCTACATCTCTGCATAACGCCAAAGAGTTGATAGATGTATTTTTGGGTCTGAATGTTTTTTTGTATATATATTAGCATTTATATGTATATTTCTATGTAGTATCGTTAATTAATACCCATAACACAAGCAAATAATTTGCTTACTTTGGGGATAGATCGATTTCTGTAATTTGTCCATCGATATTATTATTAGATTATTTATTATTATTATATAAGGTCCTTCCAAAATAGGTGGTCATATTTTAACACGGCGTTCGGTACGTCTAACCAAAGATAAAGCTAAAAACAAACTCCATTCAAGTGTTTAAAACTTTTTGATTTTTACGTATAAAATAATTTTGTCTTATTACGCTTTACCCCTTTCTGCATAAAACAATCTACTTTGAGCATAAAGTGTAAGGTTATTTACCTTCTTATTCCGTGCGTGTACGTCAGAGCGTGTGCGTCATGTCATTTTACCTACCGACGCGACGTGGCCTTATCAGCTGATCGGATGACAGCTGTAATAGTTATTATTAATGGCTATTAAAATGATTCTAATTTCCCACCACACTTTACCAGGCTTTGGACTGTCTAATTTAGTGTTAAAATGGTGTCACTGTATCTTAAAATATTGAGTCAGCTACGATGCACACGCATGGAATAAGAAATAACCTTTCTGTCTAACTCTTACGTTCTAAGTGGATTATTTTATGCAGAAGGGGGTAAAGCGTAATATATAATACAAAATTATTTTATTCGTAAAAATCAAAAAGTTTTAAACACTTGAATGAAGTTTGTTTTTAGCTAGATATCATTGGAATTGGTTAGACATACCGAATGCTGTGTTCATATATTTTGAAAGGATCTTATATATGCGAAAGTTTGGATGTTTGTGTAGATAGATAGACCGATGAATGAATGGATGGATGGATGTTTGTTACGCAATCACGCAAAAAATACTGAACGGACAAAATTTGGCACACAGGTAGATGATGATCTGGAATAACATATAGGATTTAAGTGCCGGAAAAATTAGGTGATCCAGTGGGATACACCAAAAACTTTTATGATGCAGCGGGCTGCACACTACAGAAAGTGTTATATATGTGTTTTAGCACTTATCCCGTACTTGGGAAAACTTTTAGGGATCAGTACAATCGACTAATCGATCACAAAGCAAAGAAAAATGTCGCCACGTTAAACCAGTCGGCAGTACTCAACTCAGTTGACTAGAGCACGCCGGCCAGAGGTAAGGCTACAGGTTTAAACCCTATCGTGCTGAAAGTTTTTATATTATTTCTTTGTTGTTTTCATAATTTTAATATGTTATAGTAGCGTTTGGTATTACATGCGCTGATGTTTCAGCTTCCAATAAAAAAATTAATGGCGCCGATCCAAACATTCCATCGAGTCGCACTATTGGTCCAAATTCCTTATATATTTTGTGTGCCATTTCTGGACCTATGTCACTAAGCATACCTATAACAAAAAAACAATTATGTAATACAATACATCAAACTTATCCAAAGACTTTTATGTTCGTAGTTCATTAAATCCTCTGTATACATCGTGCTTCTGAAGCAACGTCTCGGACACTCGGACTCGGACGTTTTAAAATCTATATACATATAATAAAATCGTAGGAAATTCAAAACTGTACATTGAATATTTTTTTAAAATAATACTTGGGGCGTGATCTACAATCGATATCGAAGCCAAAAATATAGTTTTTAGAATTTTTGTCTGTTTGTCTGTTTGTCTGTTTGTCTGTTTGTCTGTTTGTCTGTTTGTCTGTTTGTCTGTTTGTCTGTTTGTCGGTTTGTCGGTTTGTCTGTTTGTCTGTTTGTCTGTTTGTCTGTTTGTCTGTTTGTCTGTTGTCTGTTTGTCTGTTTGTCTGTTTGTCTGTTTGTCTGTCTGTTTGTCTATTTGTCTGTATGTATGTATGTATGTCCGGGGTAAACTCGAAAAGTACTGCATGGATTTATTTCAAATTTTGCATGAATATTATTAACAGGTCGGGTCAACATATAGGCTATATATTATCACGCTCTCACCTACGGGGGAGTAGCTGTGCGGAGTAAGCGAAGTCCGCGCGGACGAAGTCGCTGGCAACAGCTAGTAAAAAATATTTTTCTTGTGGCTCGGCCGCACTTGCGTCTATCGTTACAGAGCTTCGCGCAATGGCCAATGACACGGTAAATACAGACGTGACCGGCTATTATCGGCTATTTTCGCATACTTTCCGGACTGCGTGTGCCAGCATTAACATACGATAGTAGACAAGGAAAGGTCTTCTAATAGAAAGAGTTATCTCTTTCTATTATATAGCCTATTAACACCAATATTTTTATGTGTACTGTACATCCGCGTTGCGAGCTGAAATCTAAATCGGAGTATGACAGTGACAAGCACGGACGTTATTGCATCGGGAACAGGTAAGGCGGTGGTACCAGACCCGGCCGAGACAATGCAGAACTCTACCACCCAGTAAACGTACGAGAGGTAAAATGATTTTTGAAATTAAACAATTTATTGGTATATCGATTTAACGCTTCACCCAGGTCTGTCTTAGTCGGCGTCGGGATGTGACGACCCCACCGCCCGTTGGTGGAATAACCGTTTCCACCAGCGCAGTCAGTCAATCAGTGGTAGTGCTACGCTGTATTTGCAGCCGAATGGGCCGGCACGCCCGGGGAAATACCACTCTCTCACATAATACCGGCGTGAAGTAGCAGCTCTGTTGCTGCGTTTTGTCTGGTTTGTGAGAGTCCCGGTGGCCCGATCCCCCCTCCCCCATTACACTATGGATAGCGCATTTTTTGAAGGTAGTATACCCCAGGGGGGTACCACTTGCATCAGCAGTGGAGAATCCCCCTCTGGGCATCCATGCTCAGGATCTAATAAACAACCTAATCATGGATGCTCAGGCTGCCCTGCGTATTCTGGGGGGGGGGGGGGGGGCGAAAATGCGCTCGATCCCAAATCTGCTCGAGGCAAACGGAGCATTAACACTAAGGCAACCCCTTTCACGCTTACCGTGGAGTTCTGCAACATCAGGGGAATTCACTCTAACCTAAACGCCGTCCACTACCATCTTGAGACGGCAAAGCCGGCATTGCTCTTCCTTACTGAGACACAGATATCTTCTCCGACTGATACCTCTTATCTCTCTTACCCGGGGTACAAATTGGAGCATTCCTTTATACCACGGGCTGGAGTTTGCGCCTACGTTAGAGAGGATATCTGTTCTCGTCGCCTCAGCAGTCTTGAGGGCAAGGACCTTTCCACCTTATGGTTACGCATAGACAGCAACGACCATCCCCGCGTCTATGCGTGCCTTTACAGGTCCCATAGTGGTAACACCGAAACTGACCGACTAATTGAGCACGTTCAAGCGGCTACAGATTCAGTACTGCAGCAGATCCCATCCGCAGAGATCGTGATTCTTGGTGATTTTAACGCCCACCATGCCGACTGGCTTGGGTCACGCACAACCGATCACGCGGGAAGATCTGTTCACGACTTTGCCTTGGCTTATGGACTGTCACAGCTGGTAACTTCGCCTACACGAATCCCAGATATGGAAGACCAAAGACCTTCACTGTTGGACCTACTCCTGACCACTCATCCAGACGACTACCAGGTCTTCGTCGAAGACCCACTTGGTTCGTCAGACCACTCTTTGGTCCGTACCATAGTGCCAAATGTGCGTCATATAAGGCCTCGCTTTGCTGGCTGTAGACGCGTGTGGCACTACAGATCAGCGGATTGGGACGGGATGCGGTCCTTCTTTGCATCCTACCCATGGGCGCAGATATGCTTCTCGCTGGATGATCCAAGCGCTGTTGCTGACTCTGTCGCTGATGTGGTGCTACAGGGTATGGAACTTTTTATTCCATCCTCTGTGGTGCCCATCGGTGGCAAGTCCCAGCCCTGGATTGGTCGCCAATGCAAATTGGCTTTACGTCATAAGCAAGAGTGCTACCAAGCCTGGGCCAGTGCATCAGCGGCTTGTGATGAAAAAACCGGTTTACTCAGAAAGTACAATTTTGCGTCTAGGTCCTTCAAAAGAGTCATTGCAAAGGCAAAGTCGGAGCATATTAGCAGAATTGGTAAGAAATTAGTTCGCCTTCCCTCGGGAACACGTGCGTTCTGGTCCCTTGCCAAAGCTGTTTTAGGGAATTTCTGTAAGCCTTCCCTTCCAGCTCTCCACAATAATAATGGCTTTTTGGCCAAACGGCAAAAAAAAGCCGATCTTTTGGGCTCACTTTTTGCAAGGAACTCGACTTTGGATGACCATAAAAATACACCACCAACTATCTCAGTATGTGATAGTACAATGCCAGAGGTTAAATTTCTTCAAACCTCTGTTCGAAAAGCTTTAGTTTCCCTGGATATCCATAAGTCGAGTAGGCCTGACGCTATTCCACCAATCGTGTTAAGAACGTGTGCTCCCGAGTTGGTTCCGGTGTTGACGCGACTTTTCCGTATCTCTCATATAATTCATATAATTATATGAGAGATACGGCGAGAGAACGCCTGAATTAGATCTCATATAATTCAGGCGTTGTACCAAATTCCTGGAAGACAGCTTTAGTGCACCCAATACCCAAGAAAGGTGATCGTTCAGATCCGTCCAATTACCGGCCCATAGCTATCACCTCCTTGTTCTCAAAGATAATGGAATCCATTGTCAACTGCCAGCTCTTAAGGTACCTAGAAGAGCATCTGCTGATAAGTGACCGTCAGTATAGTTTCCGTCGCGGTCGTTCGGCAGGTGACCTTTTGGTCTACCTTATTCATAGATGGGCGAAGGCAGTTGAGACCAAGGGGGAAGCGCTAGCTGTTAGTTTGGACATAACGAAAGCCTTTGATAGGGTGTGGCACAAAGCACTTTTTGCGAAACTTCCATCTTATGGTCTTCCCGATAAATTATGCAACTGGATCACCAGTTTTTTGACAGATCGTAGCATTAAGGTTGTTGTCGACGGTGTATGCTCAGACCTAAAATCTGTCAATGCTGGTGTTCCCCAAGGCTGCGTGCTATCTCCTACTTTGTTTCTTCTGCATATCAATGATATGCTGCAAATTAGCGGCATTCATTGTTATGCAGACGACAGTACAGGAGATGCTGTATATTCCGGCCGCGCTAACATTTCTCGGGAACATGTTGACGAATGCCAGAAAAAACTTGTGTCTGAAGTCGAGGATTTATTGAACAAAGTCTCGGAATAGGGTCGACTAAATTTAGTCCAATACAACCCAAGGAAGACACAAGTTTGTGCGTTTACCGCCAAGAAAACTCCTTTTGCCGTATCCCCTCGTTTTGAGAATACTCCTTTGATTGCCTCAGCCAATATTGGAATTCTTGGTATCGACATATCGAGTAACGTCCAGTTTCGTGGTCATTTGGAAGGTAAAGCAAAGCTGGCGTCCAAAAAAATTGGTGTTCTAAACAGGGCGAAACAGTACTTCACACCAGCCGACCGTTTGCGACTATAGAAGTCGCAAGTCAGGCCTCATATGGAGTACTGTTCTCATCTTTGGGCAGGGGCTCCGCAGTACCAGCTCCTTCCTCTTGACCGCATACAGCGTAGAGCATCTCGTATTATCGATGACCGGGCTCTTTCCGATCGGCTTGATCCTTTGGTGTTGCGAAGAGATGTTGGTTCTCTCTGCATCTTCTATCGCTATTACCACGGGGAGTGTTCCGAGGAGTTGTTCGGCTTAATACCACCCGCTGATTTCCACTATCGGTCATCACGCCAAAATTCTAAATTCCACCCTTACCATTTGGATGTCTGCAAGTCCACTACAGTGCGATTTTCGAGGCATTTTTTGCCCCGCACGACTGCTCTGTGGAATCAATTACCAGCGGATGTGTTTCCGAACCGATACGACTTAGGGGCCTTCAAGAAAAGAGCGTATTCATTCCTTAAAGGCCGGCAACGCACCTGAAGTACCTCCGGTGTTTCAGCTGTTCATAGGCGGCGGTGATCACTTACCATCAGGTGAGCCTCTTGCCCGTTTGCCCCCTATTTCATAAAAAAAAGGTCTGGTACCCATTGGCCCCGACCCAAGGATAGCAATGTACTCATCACCAATAATGTCATCATCAGGAGAGCCATCTGCTTGTTTATTATCTTATAGTTTTTTTTTACTTAAAACACGTTTTAGATTAAAAATAAACCTCATTAAAATATTGCGTAATCGATGCTGCTCTGGATCGAATTATTTGTCGAATTTGCATAATTGCACCATTAAATGGTGTGCAAAAATTTTAAAATTAGGTATTTATAATGCGAATCGAGTACCTTATTAGTATTGATAAAAGGGGTTATAAATAAATTAGAGCCAGTATTCCTAAAAATGAACACTATAATTAGCTTATTTTAAACACCAATATACATATTATATTTGAAAACTCAATGTATGTTCACTAAAATATATACTCATTAAAATAATGGTGATGTATATATTCACTAAATGCAATTAAAGAAAAAAAAAAACAATCTTGTTGGTGAACGCATCTTGTCTTCATAGAATAGGTCCCGTTTCTTAGTGGGGCATACTCCTACGCTTTAAAAACAAACTTCCCAGTGCTGTAAGATCACTCATACACTGGTAGATCAGTGAACATATTAAAAAGGTGTTAAAACAAAACTGTGTAATAGTATAATTAATTCAGATTATTTAGAAGAAAAAAGTCGGGAAGTAGTAAATATTGTTTCATAAACTAACATAAACTGTTGTCTATAATGGCCACGTTCCAATTCGGTAGTAATTTTAAAAATGTTGCTCCGTTAAATATTGGTAAAGGTTTAAAAGGTTTATTTGAATAAAATTATTTTCTTACGATTTGTTTGTAGGTATTGATTATTGGAATCAAAAAGTGGGGCTTTAAATTAAATTGGTGAAATGAGGCAATAGGGATTATCGTTGGCAAATCCTGGTTTACCGAACATTTACTGGCGTTCGGTTCAATTTGCCAATATGGGTAAGGGAATGGGCGTGATGATATTTATTTATTTAAACCTACTTATTTGTTTACATGTAAAGCTTTAGCTACACTTCCTTTAAAAGCTTCAAGTTTCAAATCGTTTATTTATTCTTCGTTATGCAGACCATGGCCGCAAAATTTAACATATTGAGATTTATTTCTTTTAATTGCCTCTGAATTACAGTGCGCATTTTCTATTGCAAATAACTGTTTAATCACGTGTTGTTTGTTTTTCGAGTGTATGTATGTATCCATTTCTTTGGCATGCCCTGCAGCCCAAACGGTTGGACGGTTTTTGACATATGTGATGTCGTTGGATTCGTCTAAGCTGTAGTAGTGGCATAGGCTATAGTGGCATAGGCTATACAAATTTTCAAAATGGCGTCCCCAAATAGCGGAATAGGAGGAGGGGGAGGTGATTTTTTTTCCTACCATAGCGAAATGAAAGCTTCAGCTCAGAAATTAATATATTAAGCAATGGGAGTTTTAAATGACAAAAATGACAATAGAGTGGGCAGCTCTTCAAAGGGACCAATTGGAACTCGGAAAATTGTCACAGGCTGTTTATTTAGAATTTGACGACAAAGCAATTAAATTCAATGTTCCTGGAGTAGTAGTCAGAATCGAATCATTGACGACAGAATTTGGTGTAATTTGTGGACAGGGTAAAATAGAACGAAAAATGCTGCCAGTGATACTGTGCTGGGGTCTAACTGTACACAAGCTCCAAGAAATTACCTTAGACTGAGCTGTGATTAAGTTCACGGACTTTTTCTGAAGGTCAAGCATGCGTTGCTTTGAGCTGAGTTAGGTCTCTAGAGGGGCTAATAATAAGAAGTTTAGACCACCACAAGTTAATAATCCCCACTCACTGAATGAAATGACAAGATTGTGTAATTTACTATTTATTGTATAATCCTAATGTCAAAGTTAATGAATCCTAACATTTTAGTAACATTTAACACTATATTTTTAGTATAAAATAAAAAAATATTGAAAATAAAAAATCCGACTGAATCTTGAAAAAATATTCGTTGCTTAAATGAAACTAAAAAGAAAGAAACAAGCCCAGTAGTTTAGAATCATTTTAAGTAATAATGAATAACTACACCATTAAAATAGTTCTATAATCGATGTACATGACGGCGTCCGCGTCATCAAATGCAAGAATATTGTAAACAACAGGTGTACGCCTAAAGCCACCGAGCGCATCGTTCGATATCCCTACTACTCAAATTGTTTTGCTACCTGTATAAAAGGCTCTGAGCGCCCGCCGATAAGGCAGTCTAGGCTCTGGCGTGGCTCGGTACACTTGTTGTGTCTTGCTAGTAGCTTATCCTTGACTCTCGGATAATTAATTTGTGCAAACAAGTTAATTATTATTGTCAACTATAAATTAGTCGCAGTACAATTTATAATTGACTATCTATTGCTTAAATTATGACTTATTTGTAATAAAGAATAATTAAGTTCCTTGGAATTGTTAAACGAGAACTAGTCATTAGTGATGGAAAGCTTTAATAGTGATTTTATGTTATGTTTTGATACAAGTTGAACAAAATATAAAGAGTTGTTATATTACCACATCCGCATTTTATTTATCATATCTGACCCACTTCCTACATCAGAAGTGGGATTGGATTAACTCCCACTTCAGCATCAAACTATTTCGGTTAATTATGTAGAGCAGTAAATGTCTCTTTTCACTTGTGGTATGGAAACTATTCTTTGAAAAATAGCAGAAAATATTAATTCACGTTCTGTAAATGCATCTACTCCCCTTAAGTTGATATACTTTGATTCTGATGAAGCAGACGATATGACTAACTGGTGTCCTCCTCCTAGCTTCGTATTCTTCATTACTGAGGGTCGTAACCTCCTCATTAGATTGTTCTTGATAGCACAATATTATGCCATTGGACTCTATCTTCAGCGGCGTGCAGAGCATCATAAAACATTTTAGACATAAGATTGGTGCAAACCTGGTCTGACCATCGCATAGGAGTACGACCACATGGTCTTTTGTCTTCTACTTTTCCGGTCACTATTAGCTTTTCGAGATTGTCTCCTTGCTTTCTAGAGATGTGGCCGAAGTATTATAGAATTCTTTGAAGGCACGTAGCAGACAGTCTGGTCTTTACTCCAAGTTGTTTTAGTATGAAGGCGTTGGTCCTGTGTGCTGTCCAAGGGATACGTAACATTTTCCTCCAGCATCACATTTCAAACGCATCAATGCGACGTCTGTCTGCAGCTCTTAGTGTCTATGACTCTGCGCCGTACGTAAATATGGAGAACACCAGCGTACAAACCAGCCTCTGCTTTGTTTTTATGAGATGCTTCTGTCGTTCCAAAGACCCTTCATCTGACTCGTAGCATTTTTGTGGTGTAACTTACTAGCTGGTGTACCTTAAGTAAAATAATTATAGAAAAGAAAAAATTAGACGGGGTTGATCTGATCATTGACCGCCCCGTTGGTCGAGTGGTTAGAGACCCTGACTACGCAATCAACGAGGCTCGGGTTCGATCCCCGACGGGGACAAGCATTTGTGTGATGAGCATAAATGTTTGTATTTCCGGGTTTGGGTGTTTATTATATATATATTCTGGTATTTATATATGTATTTCTATGTATTAGTATCGTTGACTAACACCCATAACACAAGCAAATAATTTGCTTACTTTGGGGTTAGATCAGTAAGTGTAATTTGTCCCGTGAATTATTATTATTATTATTATTATTATTGTACCTACTCACTCACTTAAGAGTCATGCCGTCACCTACTTCACAAGCTGCTGTCTTGGCAAGCTATATTTATATAACTTGAAGATCTCTTCCTTTTAGACGTAGATATGAACCGATTTAAGAGCACCACTGCATTTCGAGGAAGTTGAAATTTTTGTGATAGAATTGAACATCGTGACAACGGTTGTCGTGATAAACAGAAACTTATCTCAAATAATTTTTGCTTGCAGCGAAAGCAGGTCATCTACCACTATCTCTGGTGGCGTGTCCAGTGGCCGACCACCAGTGGTCTGCTATGTATGTTGTGACCCCGGCCCGGCCACAAAGCTTCCATTTGTCTGATGCGCTACAAGAAGAAAGAAGTTGCCACTTCAAGTTCCGAAAAACAGAAAAAATCTGTTCCAGAGCGTTACATGGTGTATTACACTAAGTAGAATTTATATCTATCTTTTATATTTGAGTCTGGTTTAGAATGTAGCCATATCAAACAAATCTGTTGTGATTCCTTTGTAAGAGAACGGTTTTATGAACAAGAATCTCTAAATAGTCGCTTGTTTTGATGTAGTTTCCACTGAACAAATCAAATGCTTAACCACAAGGCAAAATTTAAATTTGGAGGTAGTTTCACGTTTGACGTGATAAGTCTTAATGTTTCGTTAGGCCGCAAAATTTTGGACCAATGTAGAATAGGACCTAAGCGAACACAGGTTAGCTTAGCAATACTTAAAAACAATCTTGCTCAGTTTCAAAATCTGCTAGCGAGAGTATGGGAAACACTGACCTTGTAGGTAAAGATAGAGAGCGCTTGGTAGATATTCTTAAAAACAATTGACAACCAATTGAATTAAAACCGTCGGGCTTAAATTCGTCGAGCTGAAATCGAATTAGTTGACCCTTTGAAGATCGTTAATAAGCAATCTTAAAGTTTATTACGAACTAAACTCAAACTAATATTTAAAAAAAAAGAAAACAATACAGATTTACATCTTTTTGCGACAGGCACATATAGAGCTAACAGTCGGTCCGAATATGTGATGTGAATCTTGTAGGGTTTAATAATGATAGCGCAGTATAATTCTCTGACAAATCATGGCAAGAGCGGTTAGGTAATTTTTAACACGCGCTCAGCAGCATTAGGTTTGACATTCGGCAACTAACAAAAACTCGCAAAAGTATCTACGTAAGCTTTGAAGATCTAGTGTATCCAACAGAATCACAAAATCAGCCCAATCGGACATTTTACGGTTGAGTAGAGGTAAAAGAGATGTTAAAACCTTTTAGTGTAAGTGACTTTGTCTTTGTTAGGAATGAAGAACGACACTAAAAGAAACTTGATTCAAAATATAAGGGCTCCTTAAAGTTACCGCAATTTTAGAAAACAATAGGTACGAATTAAGACATATCAATGGATCTAATAGGACATATAAGTGCGCCCATGATAGCCTCTGCGAAGTTCCCCATATTCCTGTAGGGTTTCTTGAAGTACCTAAATGAAAATTATAACAAGGATGACGTGACGGCGTATACTCATGATAATGATCTTGTTCATAAAACTGGTCCAAACAATATTGATAGAAATGTATCAAAATGCAGCAAAATAGTTATTAACAGTCAGAGTTTTTAATATCTTCGAACTACCTGCGAAGGAGATTCTCTAATCTTGTAATAACTAATGGCACTGTTCATAAGGCTGCATCATCAGCAAAAAAATACGATATAAAGTAAACGAAAAAAAATGTAGTAAAATGATGATAAAAAAAATATCACTAAAAATGTAAGTAAAAAAAAGCAAAAAAAAATAATAATTAAAGGAAATGGGAGTTTTATAAAACTATGAAAAGAAATCAATTGAAAAAAATTAAAACTAACAAAAAATGTAGGTAGATGACGGCACACTCCAGTCTCCGGTTTTAAACTGATGAGAGGGAGCTTAGTACACTCCAGTCTCCGGTTTTAACTGATGAGAGGGAGCTTAGTGCACTCCAGTCTCCGGTTTTTAACTGATGAGAGGGAGCTTAATAAACTCCAGTCTCCGGTTTTTAACTGATGAGAGGGAGCTTAGTACAGTCCAGTCTCCGTTTTTTTTAATTGATGAGAGGGATTCCTAGCTTAGTTAGAATCCAGTCTCCGGTTTCAAAACGAAAAGAGAGAGGGGTTTAATAGTTGTAGTTGCTGAAGGGGTTGCCGGACCAGCACACTATTGTACAATTTCGCTAAAGATCACGCTAATTATAGAGTTGTAAAAAATAAGATTACGTTTAGTTTTCTAAAAGATATGTCAGGATGAACGAGGCGTTCCTTGTCCTCAGATGTATAAAGATGCGCACACGAGGACGTGTGCATGTCAGTATGGCCGTGACGGCGTCCGCGTCATCAAATGCAAGAATATTGTAAACAACAGGTGTACGCCTAAAGCCACCGAGCGCATCGTTCGATATCCCTACTACTCAAATTGTTTTGCTACCTGTATAAAAGGCTCTGAGCGCCCGCCGATAAGGCAGTCTAGGCTCTGGCGTGGCTCGGTAAACTTATCTTGCTAGTAGCTTATCCTTGACTCTCGGATAATTAATTTGTGCAAACAAGTTAATTATTATTGTCAACTATAAATTAGTCGCAGTACAATTTATAATTGACTATCTATTGCTTAAATTATGACTTATTTGTAATAAGGAATAATTAAGTTCCTTGGAATTGTTAAACGAGAACTAGTCATTAGTGATGGAAAGCTTTAATAGTGATTTTATGTTATGTTTTGATACAAGTTGAACAAAATATAAAGAGTTGTTTAATTACCACATCCGCATTTTATTTATCATATCTGACCCACTTCCTACATACATAAAAACAATCCATGAATTTTAATTCATCACAGAACGATTAACAGTCGGGGCCCATTTAATATTTAGCTTCAAATATTCACAAAGAGCCCCGACTGGTAATCATTCTGTGATGAATGAAAATTCATGGACTGTTTTATATGTACATCGATTATAGAACTATTTAAATGGTGTAGTTATTAATATACACACACGATAATTAAATATATAGTTATATAACACGATAGTTAATAATATTACATATAAGATATTCATGTGATATACTCGTACTTGATAATATACATGTACACTCATGAACACTATTTTATTTACGGCTAAAGTCTGTTGTCGAACTTAAAAGAGAATTTATTTTTTAAATTATGGTCAAATTTCTACCACAGGCCGATGGCTTGTAAAGATAATTATAAACACAAATTTTTTGAAGTGTGCGCTTTTTGATTTTTTAAAATATTTCTAATATTATTACAAGAAATACTACAAACCTCCTGGCAAGAAGTGTAACATGGGTCCAATAATTGGTAGGGATGAAGGGCCTGGAATTTCTTTCCATGTTTTGAGATGTTTGACTTCTTCATTTGTATTTGATACTGCATTATTTACTGCCACTGATCTGGAAATGACAATAAATGAAAAACAAAAAACAAAGAGAATCATGTCTGGCTTAAATGTTATGACGCTTAAGGATGTATCTATTTTCAATGATAGGAGAATAAAAAATAAATACCAATGTTAAGTTAGATCTACCAAAATTTTGAACATTTTTAAATTATTAGTTTTCCTATTGTAAATTAAAAATTTTAGTAAGATTTTAGTGTTAAGATCATGTTTGAGCAGATATTCGTAAAATTAGATGAGATTCCCGACAAATTGGTATACCATTTATAACTACTTACACCGTGATTGTGAAAATTTTTTGGAAAACGGGACATTTTCACAGCTCTGAGATATACTTGAAGACAGAAACCAAGACAGCCCGGTTCAAAACGAGACGTATCACGTCACATTTTCATGCATCACATTTAAAAAAAATTAGGGACACATTAAAAACAATATATATATATATATATTTATATATATATATATATATATATATATATATATATATATATATATATATATATATATATATGACGGCGTCCGCGTCATCAAATGCAAGAATATTGTAAACAACAGGTGTACGTAAAGCCACCGAGCGCATCGTTCGATATCCCTACTACTCAAATTGTTTTGCTACCTGTATAAAAGGCTCTGAGCGCCCTCCGTTCGGGCAGTCTAGGCTCTGGCGTGGCTCGGTACACTTGTTGTATCTTGCTAGTAGCTTATCCTTGACTCTTGGATAATTAATTTGTGCAAACAAGTTAATTATTACTGTCAACTATAAATTAGTCGCAGTACAATTTATAATTGATTATTTATTGCTCAGATTATGACTTATTTGTAATAAGGAATAATTAAGTTACTTGGAATTGTTAAACGAGAACTAGTCATTAAATAATGGAAAGCTTTAATAGTGATCTTATGTTATTTTTGATATTTGATACAAGTTGAACAAAATATAAAGAGTTGTTATATCACCATATCCTCATTTTATTTATCGTATCTGACCCACTTCCTACATCAGAAGTGGGATCGGATTCACTCCCACTTCAGCATCAAACTATTTCGGTTAATTATGTAGAGCAATAAATGTCTCTTTTCACTTGTGGTATGGAAACTATTCTTTGAAAAATAGCAGAAAATATTAATTCACGTTCTGTAAATGCATCTACTCCCCTTAAGTTGATATACTTTGATTCTGATGAAGCAGACAATATGATTAACTGGTGTCCTCCTCCTAGCTTCGTATTCTTCATTACTGAGGGTCGTAACCTCCTCATTAGATTGTTCTTGATAGCACAATATTATGCCATTGGACTCTATTTTCAGCGGCGTGCAGAGCATCATAAAACATTTTAGACATAAGATTGGTGCAAACCTGGTCTGACCATCGCATAGGAGTACGACCACGTGGTCTTTTGTCTTCTACTTTTCCGGTCACTATTAGCTTTTCGAGATTGTCTCCTTGCTTTCTAGAGATGTGGCCGAAGTATTATAGAATTCTTTGAAGGCACGTAGCAGACAGTCTGGTCTTTACTCCAAGTTGTTTTAGCATGAAGGCGTTGGTCCTGTGTGCTGTCCAAGGGATACGTAACATTTTCTTCCAGCACCACATTTCAAACGCATCAATGCGACGTCTGTCTGAAGCTCTTATGTCTATGACTCTGCGCCGTACGTAAATATGGAGAACACCAGCGTACAAACCAGCTTCTGTTTTGTTTTTAATGAGATGCTTCTGTCGTTCCAAAGACCCTTCATCTGACTCGTAGGATTTTTGTCGTGTAACTTACTAGCTAGCTGAGGTGTACCTCAAGTAAAATAAATATAGAAAAGAAAAAATTAGACGGGGTTGATCTGATCATTGTAGCTACTCATTCACTTAAGAGTCATGCCGTCACCTACTTCACAAGCTGCCGTCTTGGCAAGCTATATTGTGACTTGAAGATCTCTTCCTTTTAGACTTAGATATGAACCGATTTAAGAGCACCACTGTATTTCGAGGAAGTTACAATTTTTGTGATAGAATCGAACATCGTAACAACTATTGCCGTGATAAACAGAAACTTATCTCAAATAATTTTTGCTTGCAGCGAAAGCAGGTCATCTACCACTATCTCTGATGGCGTGTCCAGTGGCCGACCACCAGTGGTCTGCTATGTATGTTGTAACCCCGGCCCAGCCACATAGCTTCCATTTGTCCGAAGCGCTACAAGAAGAAAGAAGTTGCCACATCAAGTTCCGAAAACAGAAAACCAGTAAACATCTGTTCCAGAGCGTCACATGGTGTATTACACTAAGTGAAATTAATTATTTTTTTATATTTGACTCTGGTTCAGAAGGCCATATCTAACAAATATCTTGTGATTCCTTTGTAAGAGAACGGTTTTATGAACAAGAATCCAAGTAGTCGCTTGTCCTAATATAATTTCCACTCAACAGATCAAATGTTTAAGCACAGGGCAAAATTTAAATTTGGAGGTCATATTTCACGTTTGACCTAATGAGTCTTAATAAAAAATTTTCGTTAGGTCGCAAAATTTTGGAGCAAGGTAGAATAGGAACTAAGCAACAACAGGTTAATGCTTAGCAATACTTAAACACTTAATCATGCTCAATTTCAAAATCTGCTAGCGAGAGTATGGTAAACACTGACCTTGTAGATAAAGATAGAGAGCGCTTGGTGGATATTTTTAAAAACAATTGACAACCAATTGAATTAAAACCGTCGGGCTTAAATTCGTCGAGCTGAAATCGAATTAGTTGACCCTTTGAAGATCATTAATAAGCAATCTTAAAGTTTATTACCAACTAAAACTCAAACTAATATTAAAAAAAAAGAAAACAATACAGATTTACATCTTCTTGCGACAGGCACATATAGAGCTAACAGTCGGTCCGAATATGTGATGCGAATCTTGTAGGGTTTAATAATGATAGCGCAGTATAATTCTGACAAATCATGGCAAGAGCGGTTAGGTAATATTTAACACGTGCTCAGCAGCATTAGGTTTGACATTCGGCAACTAACAAAAACTCGCAAAAGTATCTACAAGCTTTGAAGATCCAGTGTATCCAATAGAATCAAAAAATCAGCCCAATCGGATATTTTACGGTTGAGTATTGGTAATGAAAGGTTAAAACCTTTTAGTGTAGGGTAACTTTGTCTTTGTTAGGAATGAAGAACGACACTAAACGAAACTTGATTCAAAATATAAGGGCTCCTTAAAAGTTACCGCAATTTTAGAAAACAATAGGAACGAATTAAGACATATCAGTGGATCTAATAGGACATATAAGTGCGCCCATGATAGCCCCTGCGAAGTTCCCCATATTCCTGTAGGGTTTCTTGAGGTACCTATATGAAAATTATAACAGGGATGACGTGACGGCGTATACTCATGATAATGATCTTGTTCATAAAACTGGTCCAAACAATATTGATAGAAATGCAGTGTATATTGTAGATAGTTATAACAGTCAGAGTTTTCAATATCTTCGAACTACCTGTGAAGGAAATTCTCTAATCTTGTAATAACTAATGCCACTGTTCATGAGCCTGCATCATCGGCAAAAAAATACGATATAAAGTAAACGAAAAAAAATGTAGTAAAATGATCATAAAAAAATATCACTAAAATGTAAGTAAAAAAAAAAGCAAAAAAAAATTATTATAGGAAATGGGAGTCTTATAAAACTATGAAAAGAAATCAATGGAAAAAAATGTAAAAGAAGTAATTTAACAAAAAATGTAGAATTGACAAAAAAATGTAGGATTGACACAAAAAATGTAGGATTGACACAAAAAATGTAGGATTGACACAAAAAATGTAGGATTGACAAAAAATGTAGGAAGATTAGAGTCATTGAAGGGAGTGTCCGGTCCAATGACTCGGCTAAAGGGGTCCATTCCGGTCTAGCCTTTTGGCTACAGGGATTGCAACCCGGTCTAGCACTGTCAGCTAAAGGGATTTCCGGTCTAGCATTAGCTAAAGGGATTTCCGGTCTAGCATTAGCTACAGGGATTTCCGGTCTAGCACTGTCAGCTAAAGGGATTTCCGGTCTAGCATTAGCTATAGGGATTTCCGGTCTAGCACTGTTTGCTAAAGGGATTTCCGGTCTAGCACTCTCAGCTAAAGGGATCTCCGGTCTAGCATTAGCTACAGGGATTTCCGGTCTAGCACTCTCAGTTAAAGGGATTTCCGGTCTAGCACATTAGCTAAAGGGATTTCCGGCCTAGCACACTCCAGTCTCCGGTTTTAAACTGATGAGAGGGAGCTTAGTACACTCCAGTCTCCGGTTTTAACTGATGAGAGGGAGCTTAGTGCACTCCAGTCTCCGGTTATTAACTGATGAGAGGGAGCTTAATATACTCCAGTCTCCGGTTTTTAACTGATGAGAGGGAGCTTAGTACAATCGAGTCTCCGGTTTTTTCAATTGATGAGGGATTCCTAGCTTAGTAGGATCCAGTCTCCGGTTTCAAAACTGACGAGAATAGTTTAATAGTTGTGGTTGCTGAAGGGGTTGCCGGACCAGCACACTATTGTACAATTTCGCTAAAGATCACGCTAATTATAGAGTTGTGAAAAATAAGATTACGTTTAGTTTTCTAAAAGATATGTCAGGATGAACGAGGCGTTCCTTGTCCTCAGATGTATAAAAATGCGCACACGAGGACGTGTGCATGTCAGTATGGCCGTGACGGCGTCCGCGTCATCAAATGCAAGAATATTGTAAACAACAGGTGTACGTAAAGCCACCGAGCGCATCGTTCGATATCCCTACTACTCAAATTGTTTTGCTACCTGTATAAAAGGCTCTGAGCGCCCTCCGTTCGGGCAGTCTAGGCTCTGGCGTGGCTCGGTACACTTGTTGTATCTTGCTAGTAGCTTATCCTTGACTCTTGGATAATTAATTTGTGCAAACAAGTTAATTATTATTGTCAACTATAAATTAGTCGCAGTACAATTTATAATTGATTATCTATTGCTCAGATTATGACTTATTTGTAATAAGGAATAATTAAGTTACTTGGAATTGTTAAACGAGAACTAGTCATTAAATAATGGAAAGCTTTAATAGTGATCTTATGTTATTTTTGATATTTGATACAAGTTGAACAAAATATAAAGAGTTGTTATATCACCATATCCTCATTTTATTTATCGTATCTGACCCACTTCCTACATATATATATATAATATTAATACGTGTATTAATATTATAAATATATAATATTAATATTATAATAGTAATACTTTTTAAGACAATTGCTGTAGAGTATGAAATTTGGTACAGTTTTAGTTTATGTTATGGAGGACTGCGGAAACCTCATATATTTAATTTTTTTCTTTATGTCTAAAGTCAGTTGTAAAACTTAAAATAGATTTCATTATTCAGTCTACGGCTGAATTTCTGCCACAGGCGACTGCTACTCTATAAATTTATACATGTAGACAAAACTTTATACCCATTTTTACAGCAACGACGTGAACGAAATAGTATGAACGAGAGAGTATTTGGTAGAGTTAAAATTTACATCACGGATGGCTGAGGAAACCTAATATTTTAAATGGTATTAGAAACAAATTATATTAATTTAAACAAACACACATTACCGTTCATTTGACACATATCATAATATGCACACATACTTATTATTTTTTTATTCTTTTTTTATCAGGGACTTATATCGCTATGGCGATTACGTCAGTCCCATCGGATTAAGCTAAACTTAGGTTGAAGAGACAGTGGGAGGCATCGCTGTTCTAGACTACTCTGACAAGTTCGAATTTTCATAATAGACAAAGCTACAAAAAATTTGTCAATGCTCTAATTTCAAATAATTTGATAAAATAACTCCAACTTTAATAGCTTGCGGTCAAAACGCTATTACTGAAATACGCTGTCGATGTACGTAAAATGTCAAATAACCCTTTGATTACAAAATATTAAATTGATTTGAGCGTTTCTTTATATTTTTCTATAATTTTAGTGTGTACCTTAAATCAAAATAAAAACTTATTGTTAAAGTAACATGCCATTTATCAATTTTTATGTATCTAGACAGTAAACAGCTATTCTTAAGTCCGCCATTACTCGGGACGTAATTACACGGTTTTCGCTTCGTTATTTCATATCTAATAGTATAAAGGAAACTCTTTTATCTAAGATTTATACACATCAACTGCTGACACATATACATATTATGATATATTATACTATTTTGTTTATGATTAAAGGCTGTTGTCAAACTTAATTATGTGATATTTTTATTGTTTAGTCTATGGTTCAAATGGAGTCATAATTATCAACTTTCGAACATCGCTAGTTGTAATATAAGCAACAAATGAATGAATAGATCTATTTATTCCACAAAAATACAAATAGTTTTAAATGATATTGACGTAAACATACCTTACTATGTGTTTGTTAAGAGTCGATACACTGTACACCGTTCGTCGCAACGATGACTGCATGATTATTTACATCCACAATTAAACTGCTTCACTTTACTAAGAATTAATACAATGACACTGATTAAATGCGAATATAATACTTAATTGACACCATTATCACTCCCTTGAATAAGTTAAAATTATTATTTATCAGACTTATACTAGATTACGTAGAACTACGGTAATGTATTCGGGCAGCACAGTTGATATACTCGTAATAATGATAGAGGTGAGGAATGTTTTCAAACGACTTTGACCTTGGTATGCAATTTCCCGAGTGAGACTACGATTAGATACGAGAACGAAAATAGGCGTCAGCTCCGATAAACTCTTGTATAAATATTATTATTTTTCTATTTATTTAAACAACACTCGCGACCAAATGTAGCAGTAGCATATATACCTACCTACTTTTTAACTTCCTGCTACGTATGTAGATTACTAGCGTTCTTGCGTGCGTGTGTGAGTGCGTACGTGCCATGTTACAAAGTACTCTGTGGTGCGTGCGACGCGACGTCCAATCATCATCATCATCGTCATCGCTTGGAGGGTAAAGCTAAGTTAGTTTCCAATAAACTGGGGGTATTAAATCGTGCTAGAAGGTACTTCACGCCTGGCCATGCTCTACAAAGCGCAAGTTCAGCTGCATATGGAGTACTATTCGCACCTGTGGACCAGTGCACCCCAGCATCAATCCCTCCAACTTGACAAAATCCAACGCAGACTCGAGCGCTTTGTCGACAATCCTATTCTTAATAGCGGTTTTAAACCCCTTCGTTACCGGAGAGACGTTGGATTTCTATGTGTGTTCTACCGTCTCTATAATGAAGAGTGTTCTGATGAGCTTTTCGATTTAGTACCGGCATCCACGTTTCGTCATCGCATTACATGCCGTAGTGAGGGATTCCCCCTCATCTTGGCGACTGGCCATCTACAACTGTTTGATTTGCACGTATCTTCTTTATACGAATAGTCAAATTTTGAAATGACCTACCTCAAACGGTTTTTTGTATCAGGTTTTAAAAAAACTAAAAGTTAAACCTTTGTGTTGTAAATGTCCATGGGTAGTGGCGATGGCTTTAGATAAGGTAGCCCACTCGCTAGTATATCTGCAAATTAAATAAAAAAGAACGCTATTGCGCCAGGAATTATAGGTAAGGCTATGGTTACAGACCCGGGCGAGAGACCTAATGCACGGAATGACAATGGTAGTGCATTGTTCGCCTTTAACGAACTGCCTGACGGCACGGGGTATCAATTAAATAATATAACAATAATATTTTGTTGTGTAATTTCTATATCGAAAAATTATTTCACGTACACGTTATATTTTTTAACGACCTATCCAACGACATCCTATACCATGGAATATAGGGTAGGTAATAAAGTAGGTGGGTTATCTGGTATTGCGGATGTCCATAGTGGCAGTGATCACTCACCAATAGGTGTACTGCTCGCTCGTTTGCTTACTCTTTTTAAAAAAAAACATGAGAAAAATCTTCAATATATCCCCTATATTGAAGATTTTTTTCTCATGTTTTTTTAAATCAATGTTAAAAAAATTTTTGGCTCTGTAGGCCAATACGTATATGTAGGCAATATATATATATATATATATATATATATATATATATATATATATATATATATATATATATATATATATATATAACGAGTGATATAACCAGTGATGCGTGAAACGTACCATGACTAACCACGGCCTTACCTATTTCTGCCAAAACAGCATCAATCTTTGTCATTGTTATGTTGCGGTTTAGACGATAAGGTAGCTGATAAACTTATGCACCATTCATCCCGTGTTTAAAAAATAGATCATATCCAGTTCTGCCAGGCAGTTCGTAAGAGGCGAACGATTGGCTATGCGAGTCACTACCATCGTGGCTAATAGCTGGTGGAGTATTGCATTGTATCACCGCCTTACCTATTCCTATCGTAAAGCGTCAGTGCTTATCACTGTCGTGTTCCAGATTGGAGGGAAGGGTAGCAGATAAACTTATGTATGTGATATTAATACCTCGCCACAATAATAACAACGCAACATTAACATCTTTGATGTCCATAGGCGATGAAGGTCACTTTCCATCAGTACAGACATCTGCCAGTTTGCTATCTTATGAAGTAATGATATAAAAATAAACGACCAAGTGAGAGTCAGACTCGCAAACGAATGGCTCCGTACCATCCTCTATAAAAAACGGCAAAACCCATGTTTGTTGCATCGGAGCTCCTCTTGAATATTTATTTGGTTCTTGTTGTTATAGTTTTTAGTTTTTGTTGTTATAGCGGCAACAGAAATACATCATCTGTGAAAATTTCAACTCCCTAACTATCACAGTACATCAGATGTAGTTTGGTGACAAACGTATAGACAGACAGACACACGGATGGACAGTAAAGTCTTAGTAATTGGGTCCGATTTTACCCTTTGTGTACGGAACCCTAAAACATCTTTCGTGTTTATAGGCGATGGTTCTCCTACTATCAGGAGAGTTGTCTGCTTGTTTAATATCACATAATATAAAAAAATCGCGGGTTGGAAATGTATAAATGAATTAACTTTCATTTGTTGTATAAATTATAATTTTTATTACAATCATTTCCACTTACTTTCTAACCATTCATTTAAAATTCCTAACAAAATTACACATCCTGAAAGGTGAAATTGAAAGGTCCCACGATGTAATTGAGTGTAGAAGGCTTGATTTTCGGCGGCGGTCCAAACCAACCCACATGGAAGTTCTGTATCAGTTTAGCCAAAAATGTCTCAATTTCTAGTTCAGCTATGCGGCGACCTGTAATGAGAATATGTGGAATCTATGGATTAGGGAGGCCATTATACCAATAGTAAATTTTACTTCATATAGCATGGATGTCGGCGATCGGCCCGACATGCAGCAAGAGCGGACCGATTTAGCGCTCTGACATATTGTCCGCGCCATCGTGACGTCGCTGTGATCCAGCTCACTTCCATAAGAATCTATGTGTTACATCGCGCCGATCTCGCTGCTGCGCCGCAGATCGCCGACATCCAGTCATCCATTCCATCCAGTTTGAGCCCTAAAGATCAGGTTCGAGATTTGATAACTGTTATTAAGCTATAAGTGTTATTGAGATTTTTTCGAGGTTTTTCTTAAAAATCCAAAACTTCAGTAGAAGTTCGGAGTCAGGTGGATAGTGTGTTATCACTACCATACCTTTGATGAGCGCGTAGAGCTGTTGGCTTCGGTTATCGCTAACAATATTCGAAAATCGTCATCAGGTCAGTATACTGTGGCGTTGTGGACCTCGTCAACCGACTAACCGGTGAATAATGCTGAATTGAAAAGTCTTTGGACAATTAGTGTACTCTGCCTACCCCGCAAGGGAACTGGGCATGATGATACTTTTTATCTCTATTTATTGTACGTAAAATACAAAGATTCTTTATGCAAATGCAAAGATACGCCACTGTGTACCTGAATAAGGAAAATTAAGTACCTAGTGATGTACTTGGATCATGGCAACGAAGGGGGAAAGAAGGGGAAAAGTGGAGTAAAAAAGAAAAAGAATAGGAAAGAGGGGGAAAGCGGCGAAAGGAGTAAAAAAAGTGGCACTCCGGGAGGGCTCGCACCAGTGAAAACTAAAATTGTAATTTAATTTTTGTAGTAGTAGTTTAAAATAATGAACAAAACAAAAAAAAAAACACTTAGTTTAAAAGTATACCTGTGACGATAAAATTTTTCCTGATGATTCAAAAAGCATCTGCACACGCAGTTGTTCAATTTTTCACTTTTGTCAGCACTCCGGAGTGCCACTGTTACCGTTTCGCTTGTGCCGAAACTCGAAAGGTCTGTGGCTATACAGCCGAAATAACGTAATTTGAACCAAGATAAAAGTTTTCTGAATTCACTCACAAAGAACAAGTGCATTTTTAATTGTGTCTGACAGTATTGGAATTTTACCAAGTGACGACAATGTAAAGAATCAAATATATATTCTAAAGTCAAATGACACCTTAGTACACCATTTCATACATTGCATTTCTGCAACCTTTTCGGTACCTTCCTACTACCTTCCTGCTACCTTCCTGCTACCTTCCCGCTTCCTTTCTCCTACCTTCGTGCTACCATCCCCCTACCGTTCTGCTACCTTCCTCCTACATTCCGGCTACCTTCCTGCTACCTTCCTGCTACCTTCCCACTACCTTTCTCCTACCTTCGTGCTACCTTCCCGCTACCATTCTGCTACCTTCCTCCTACATTCCGGCTATCTCTCCCCTACCTTTCGGCTACCTTCCTTCAACCTTCCTGCTACCTTCCGTCTACAAACCTATTTTAAAATACTTTTTTAATTTTGTCAAAATAAAACATACAAAAAAAATATTAAAAAATGCCAAAATATATATGTGGTATCCATAGGTTTATATACTCAAAGGTGATACTCTATATACATACATAAACAATATATGTACATACTTGTATTTAAAGGTGTCGGTTACATAAGTGTCATGGTTTCTATAGCTTTCCCCATCGCAAAAAGTGCTTTACTTTAATAAAAAAATGGAAAAATAAAAAACTTCGTTCCAAACGAGTAGTGTACCACGACACGTACGCATGGTTTATTTCACAGAATAGTAAATAAGCAGAGATGTCAATTCTACATGTAGGTATGTATACATTTACCGGCTACCTAACTCTTAAAAGTCCAAACCGCAATAAGATAGCAACAAATTAACCCATATGCATGCAAATAAATATTCTTTTTTCCTGACATCACGGCCGGAATAGGTTAAGAGTTGGTACCAAACGTCTCCTACTACTTTGTAATACTCGCCTTCTAGTAGCCACGATTGATATTTGGTCGAACATTAAGCCCACTTAACTATTGCTCAACTCTCACCAACAATCCATCAAAAATGTTCCGTATACGTGTGGGACGAAAGTTAATGAACACAAAGGAAATGTTCTATGTAGCACATTTTGGTATAATCACTTTAACGTCTACGAGCTGGGAAAATAGTAATAGTAAAAGACAATTATTACCAATGCAGCTACGGGTCCCAAAGCCAAACGGACTGAACGCGAACGGGTGGGCGTTGCCGTAGTAAAGTGGGTCGCTTTTGTCATTTATCCATCTCTCAGGAATATATTCAGAAGGCCGCGGAAAGTGTTCCTCACACATAGATAAAAATTGATGACCAAAGATTATAAACATCTGAAAAATTAAATACATTAACAAACATTTGAAAATACGTAAGGGTTTGCATAATTTTCTGCTGTTTAATGTCAAACTTTTATGTCATAGAATAACAAACAAGTAGATGGTTATCGCGAAACGCAGTAGTGACAAGAGTACTAAAATGGCTGCGTTTTGCCAATTGCCTGGAAGACTTCCCCGAGTTGATTCAGGCATATTTTGAAGCATAGATCTTCTTCTATTCTGCCAGGCAATTTGTAAGAGGTAAATGATTGCCTATATGAGTCACAACCACTGTGGTTCTTAGTTTTTAGAATTCTGCATTGTCTATTTGTTATACAGTATTGTTTTCTCAATTCCCAGACAAAGCATCAAAATATTTTTAAGCTTAACAAGTGTTATACTTACATCTTTAGGTATTCTATAGCCTAGTATATCGTACTCTTTCGTAGTTTTTCTCAAATTACCAGATACGACTGGCATCATCCGCATGGACTCCTTAATGCATGCTTTCAAGTACGACCCTTTCCCTTCATTCGACAGTATCTCTTCTCGCAGTTTGTTTTGCTTCTCTGGATTTTTAGCCAGTAAATAAAGATTCCCGATTATAGTGCTTGCTGCCTGGGAGACAAAAGAATCATAAATATAAATACTAGCTTTTGCCCACGACTTCGCCCGCCTGGAATTCCTTGAATGTGCTCTTTCCTGTACCATGCAAAATTACATGACAACCAAATGGTTGTCATGATATTTTGCATGGTTAAGATAAATAATACTGGTTAACATAAATATGTTAACCAGTTAATAACTGACATATCTATTTTCGTTCTAAACTATTTGTAAACTGTTATATCAGTCATCTGATGCAGAACTTACATCAGAGGACTATAACTATTATTGAAATCAAATTCTAACAATTTTACAGTTCTTTTCACCGCCTTAAGAGCAGTTCACACTTTAGACCAACTTTTGACGAGAAGTCAAAATTTTCCAACTCCTAATTTTTCATATTATAAGGTATTTTTATTTAATTAAATGGTAAAAATTGTATTACTTATAATAAATGTTCTCAGAAATCAAGTTTTGACAATTTCGCAAGGAAGCTATTTTTCCAAAAGGTATTGCTACTGCTAGAATCAACAAACTTAATTAGAAAAAATACTAAAATGCCAGAAACATGCAACAACAATTGTTGGATGTTTCTGGCATTTTAGTATTGGATTACTTTTTTCCTTAAAGATCTATAACTATATCTAATTAATTAAGAATATATGCCTATTTCAACGAAAATTAACGAAAAATTAACTGGGGTGTTTGTTATCAAAAAATGATATTTTCATATCACAACCATACCAATTCAAGCGGGTAAAAGTACAACTACCCTTTTGTCAAAGTTTACCGATGAAGTCAATAATCACTTAAATGAAAAGAAAAACATGTACTCGCCCTTTTTATTGACTTTACGCGTGCGTTTGACACCTTGATACATACTCAACTAATTGATAAACTTGACGATTGTGGAATTCGTGGACCCCTTCTATCTTGGTGCAAAAATTACTTAAAAAATCGAACCTTATCTGTGAAAATAGATAATACTTTCAGTGATCTAATTTTAGTAACTGAAGGCACGGCGCAAGGTTCAGTACTAGGTCCAGTACATTTTTTGACATACGTGAACAACATGAACAAGGCCATAAAAAATTGCACATGCTACCAGTTCGCCGATGATACCTGCCTGGTGATGGCTGCAAAAAATCCCCAAACTGCCGCCTCTCTTTTGCAATCAGATTTAGATGCCCTCACAAAATGGTATCATGATGCTGGTTTAGTTATAAATGCAAAAAAAACTAAGTTATTAATAATTAAATCTCCATATATAAAGAGTTCCCCTATACAAAAGCTTGTTGCTCACAATCACAACTGCCTCCACTCTGCTGGGGGACCATGTAGATGTCTACCTATAGATATTGTTGACAGACATACCTATCTTGGTTTAATTATAGATCATAAATTCAACTGGAGCCATCATATAGATCGTGTTTGTGATAAACTGAGGCAATCCCTAGTGAATATTACCATCCTTAAAAAACGCATTCCATATAAAGTCAAGTTAATGCTTTACTACGCTCTCGGTAATTCTTATATTCAATATGGCCTCAGTAGCTATGGGAGAACTTACAAAACATATCTAGATGCTATTTACAAATTACAATTAAAAATTATTAAAACAATTGTTTCCCCTAAAATAAAAAATCAATTTTATAATGATGACATTGGGCTTTTTAACCATTGCAAAATTTTACCCGTGCACACACAAGTACAATATTTACTTCTTAAAGAAAACTTTTTAAATAAATCTATAATAAAAGATATTGAACATTCCGTATACACACGCGCCATGTCTAAGAAACTGGTTTGTACGGTACGCGCGAACAATGCATATGGCGAGAGGACAACCGAGTATCTTGTCCCGCGCCTCATAAACAATTTACCGCTTGAGTTACGCCATAGCTTAACATATAATAATATTAAAAATAAATTAAAAAAACACTTCACGCGTGGAGATCTATGACATAAAATTAGTGAAATCAACTAGCTCTTTAATTAATCGTAATGTTATGTATGTGTATGAGTATATATGTGTATGTATATGTATATATGTAGTTATATGTATGTGTTTATATGTGTGAGTGTATATGTATGTACATACACTTATACATGGCGTGTGGTATATGTATTTGTAAAAGTGTGTACATATTGTATATCTAAAATAATGTACCTATTTATAGGAAAAAATACACCATCAGGGCATCAATATAAACCTTTGTGGTTTTTCTCGGTGCTCTTGTAATTTGTTTTGTGTAATAATTAAATGTTTAAATGGTAAATAAATTTAAAAAAATATATATATATATAGAAATTGACATAGAATAAAACTATATTCTATTCTTATGCAAAAATAGGTCACTTAAAAAAAATTTTTATTTATTTTTTATTTCAAAAAAAAAAAAACAAAAGAATACTATAAAATCCGCTACGTCCGTGTGCTAAAATTAGTACCACGTAGTAATAGTTAAAATATTAAAAGTACTATTTTCACTTTACCAGCACTAGGTGCACAATATGGATGACGACGTCCAGCTCTCGCATCGATAAGAAAATATCTAAATTTCAGTTGGTCGATTTTGTGAAATGGCTCTTAAGGGGTGAAAATCAAAAAATCCTAAAATACGTATTTCTTTAATTGTATTAAAAAGCATAAGTACTAAATTTAAATAATTTAGAATTCGTAGAAATACAGTAAACAGCTAATTTTTTATTCAAACTTTAAAGCCCCATTTTACCTCTTTACGGGATAGAATTAAAAAAAAAATGTTAAATACGTGTTTTATTATTTTTTATTCAAAGACTAATTACCGACCAAGTTTCATTCATTTAAACTCAAAAAATGACAGTGCGAAATTTCACCCCCTAATTCACCATATTAGGGGATGAATTTGAAAAAAATCCTTTCTTATTCCTTGTCTATATCATAAGAAAGACCCCTGTAAAAAATTCAGCCTTTTCGGTCCAGAGACTAGGCTGTGCGTTGATATGTCAGTTAGACGTGTCAGTCAGTCAATCGGGTATTATCCTTTTATATATACAAATGTTCCCCATAAAATTTCACTTAATGTTAGGCTATTGTAAAAATTCGCAATTTTGTTTTTATGTCGCAAAATTAGTCTTCAACGTAAAAAAGGTAAAGTTTTTAAAACGATATACTTACTTAAATTTTCAAATTATCTAATTTGCTAATAACATATCGACATGATATAAAAAGTAATCAAGAGGTAGGTAATAAAAACATTTATGCTATGCTATATTATTTGTGCTACTCCGAGAATAATGTGCTTATAACCGTTACTGAGTTGTAATCGATCAGTTGGTCTTGCCAGTTTCATCATCTCATTTGTTCAAATAGATACGCCTCAGCATTCATGCAACTTCAGTTGTTCCGGTAAAATACCCAATATATTATATATATTAGGGTGGATCGAAAAAAAAAATTTTTTTTTTCTTAGCATGGGGGTAGAATTTGTAGCTTATAAAAGAAGAAAATTTTTCAAAAAAAAAAAAATTTTCGCAACATTTGGAGATAGCCCACTCGTTTTTTAATAAAATAATGGATCAAATGGACTTATTCTAGCGAAAAAATTTTAAAATATTTAAACGATGTTTTAGAATCTGTGGAATGTCTTTTTGAAAGCCAAATGGAAATCAGAAGTCAAAAAAAATTTTTTCCTATTATTTTTGTAACTTAAGCGAAAAATAAAGAATTAAGCAGCCCTTTTATCTGTATTAAAGTAAAAGGTAAGTGAAAAAAAAATCATATGCAATTATTTTTTCATGTTTTCCACGATTTTTGACGGAAAAAAATTTTTTTCGCTAGAATAAGTCCATTTGATCCATTAATTTATTAAAAAACGAGTGGGCTATCTCTAAATGGTGCGAAAAAAAATTTTTTTTTTGAAAAATTTTCTTTTTTTATAAGCTACAAATTCTACCCCCATGCTAAGAAAAAAAAATTTTTTTTTCGATCCACCCTAATATATATATATACTGTTTGTCTGATACTGAAACTCTCACAAGTCTGTTAAGCTCGCACTCTCGTCGAGCGTCATGGCTATTATATAATAGTCTGGCAGCTACTTACAACCGCTAAATAAGCCGTATGCTAAAAGTGTGAAAGTAACTAAAATGGTAAATCGGTAGAATCTGGTATCAATGAATCGCATATGTTACATAGTTAAATTTTTCTGTATTTTCAACCTGGATTCTGTCAATCGGGCTGGCAACAACGCAACAACTGTAAGTAGGTACATTCTATAAGTTTTCGAATATGATTCGTAAACTTATAAAGTTTTTGTAGATGTGATAGTTTTCTTTTTAACTTGATTATATTATATACTACTACTATTGTTTACACCACAGACCACACAAATTAATAGACATGGGTGTTGGGCGCAAAATGCGTAGCCACTCTAATGACCAAATGTATTTAAATGCCAAATACTTTTAGGTATATTATATCGAAAAAGGGGGCATATATGCCATATTGTGCTAAATTTATGGTGTCGGATAAAAAACTAAGGCTTAAGGAATAGCTCTGGAGTGCTTAATTTCACCGGCAAGTATAATAACTTTGTATTTTCGAGTTTAAATGCAAGCGACACTAGCAACCAACGAAATTCCCTTGAACGGCGTATCCAGTTTAATCTATGGTTCATATCCAACCGGTCGCTTATTACAGGATCATCAAGCACGTTTTGTACAGTAACCATTTAAGTGGCAGAGGACACTTGAACCTATTATGCGGCATATATCTTTCTCTAACCAACAGTATTTAAAAAAAATCTATCCAATGACACCTCATACCATGGAGCCCTTGAGAAAAAAATCTGTAAACCGGTTGGTCCTGCAGGTTATCTCTGAAACTTCCTGCTAAGTTAAGGTATTTTAAGATCAAAGAAGTAAAAACTATAAGCATAGATTTTTAAGCTATTGCATAGCTTCTATCGCGGGCCTTGAGCGTGGAGACCGAATCCAGAAATTCCGTAACGAAAAAACCTAACACTCCGACCGGCACAGCGGTGATACTTTTTAGTTTTTCCATCTATCGATAAATACCAGAACTTTTAATGACTTTTAGAAATATCACGCTTGTCTCTTTAGTTCAGCAACCCGCCTTTAGGTGGCATTGGTTGTATTGGAAAACTACCGTAATCAGCTGTTTGTGAGAAAGTATATAGGTGTATAGGTATTTATCATCTACGTACAACAGTGAATATCTGTACTCGTATAATTTGTGTTCAAAGTGTTTTAAATATGAATAAACAAAAAAAATACTGCATAAATAAAATAAATATATAATTGTAATTGCATAAGTTGATAAAAAATGCTATGCAGTAGCTTTACCGCGGCAGTCTCCAAGTGCCACATGTCTTTTTTTTAGTTTAAGCATCTGGTTTGTTGAAAATGACAGCATATTGATCAAAATTGTGAAAAATTCCGTAAGACATTATTAACTAAATAATTAAAAATGGCTACACTCACGTTTAGTTGGTGTAGGTTTGACTAATTCCGGAGTTTCGGACCTATATGAGGGTGAGTCGAACATTCTCACACTCACTTATTTTTTAGTACTTACTAGCTGACAAACGTTGTTCTGCCTTTTCAACTACTCTTATTTTTTTCTATATTTTCTCACCTTTTAAATCTTCCCTGGACTTCAACAATTAATTCAAAACCAAAATTAGCCAAATCAGCCGTTCTCGAGTTTTAGCGAGACTAACGAACAGCAATTGATTTATATATATATATATATATATATATATATATATATATATATATATATATATATATATATATATATATATATATATATATATATATATATATATATAGATAGATAAAGATAGAATATTGATTTTTGAGGATTAAGATAAGAACAGATTTTAGAAAAGCTACATATTTTAGAAACGATGATCGATTTTGATCTTCGAAAGGCGTTTAACAATTCCTGAGGTCTACAATTTTGTTTTAGATACATAATCGAAAGATTTAAAATCATTGTAACGTCAAAAATATTTTTTTCAAAAATTTTCGTCATTAGTAAATTCCAAATAAATTGTCCGAGTTTGATCCAATTTACGATATTTGTGCAATTTTTTAAGGAGAAAACCTAATTAGATTTGTAAATATTTGTGTTGTAAGCAACGTAATTTTGATATTTGAAAGATGTATCTTTTGAAAAAATATTCAATTTTGATTTTTTTTGTTAAAATTCAAAAATTGTATAGTTGAAAAATCTCGAATTTATTGCCATAAAAATATTTTTATCACAAGTTTTCGTCAACAACACCTCCTGAACGGATAAACCGATTAAATGCAATTTGCGGCATTAAATTAAGTTTTTTTAAGAAACAGGTTTGATTAGATTTTGTAATGAATCGGTACATTGAATTTTTTTGAGTTTTTTCAAAATGTTCAAAATCTCCTGGGCCAAATCAGTTCAGATTTTTAGGAAGTCTTAGCGGAATCTAGTTTAATGCCATCAACTACGTTTTGAACGGTTAAGCGATTCAAAAGTTATGATGTTTACATACACACATACACACGTATTCATATACACATACACACACTCATACATGAATACAGTCATAAATGTAAAACGTGGAGATCTGGTGAAAACTCGATTTTCAAGTACCCGTACAAGGTTAGTAACTTTATCTACGTACTTAGCGGGAAGTTAAAAGTAATTTTCAAAATTTTATTTAATCATTTTGTCGGTGTAATAGTTTCAACCTCATAATTCATGTCAATTTACAGCTTTGTAGTACTAAAAATATCTGAGCTGAGTTGCGAACAGATGCACGGACGGATGGACATGACTAACCTATAAGGCCACCTTGCATACTCCGGAACCCAAAAAAAGTAAGATAAATAATAATAATAATAATAAATATTCACGGGACAAATTACACTTACTGATCTAACCCCAAAGTAAGCAAATTGTTTGCTTGTGTCATTGATGTTAGTCAATGATACTAATACATAGAAATATATATATAAATACTAGGATATATTTAAACACCCACACCCGGAAATACAAACATATATGCTCATCACACAAATGCTTGTCCCTGTCGGGATTGAACCCGAGCCCCGTCGATTGCGTAGTCAGGGTCGCTAACCACTCGACCAACGGGGCGGTCAAAAGTTGCTTCAATTTTTTTATACAAATTCTAAATATTCTTTACTTCGTAGGTAAAACCCATATTAATAACTTAACTCGCCAGAGAGGATGTGTTTGTCGAATTTTGGTTGTGCTGGTCGATAAACTTACATCTTTGTGTGCCACGATTGGCGATACATTAGTCTGAAATTGGGGAACAATGTCATTTATTATATACGTATTTTCTAGAGTTATCGACGTGCTAATCTACTTAAATACTAAACTTAAAATAAATTCAGCTCAAGATACACTTAAGGTATTTCTTTTGATCCTCTATTTTTATAATTTTAGAGTTAAATAATGTTACCGTATCAACACCAGCAAATAACATATCGCTTGCCATTATTATTGCAACTTTTTCATCTATTTCTAAAAGTTTCTCTAAAACTCCTTTTCCTTCATTTGAAACGTTACTTTTGTTTTTTAATTTTTCCTTGGCTTTTTCTATGAAAAACTTATTTAAGCTGAAATTAAACATATAATTTGTGATTTTAAAATATAAAGATTAGTAAATATGTAACTAGATCGCAAAATAATCGCAAAATAATTTCTAAAAGTTTGTCTAAAACTCCTTTTCCTTCATTTGAAACGTTACTTTTGTTTTTTAATTTTTCCTTGGCTTTTTCTATGAAAAACTAATTTAAGCTGATTAAACATATAATTTGTGATTTTAAAATATAAAGATTAGTAAATATGTAACTAGATCGCAAAATAATCGCAAAATAATTTCTAAAAGTTTGTCCTAAACTCCTTTTCCTTTATTTGAAACGTTACTTTTGTTTTTTAATTTTTCCTTGGCTTTTTCTATGAAAAACTTATTTAAGCTGATTAAACATATAATTTGTGATTTTAAAATATAAAGATTATTAAATATGTTATTAGATCGTAAAATAATTACTTCTCTTGTTCTTCATATTCTCGCATTGCTTTTCTAAACAATGGCGTAGAGATGTATCTCCATAGGCTTGGCTTAAAATCCAATTTATCCATATTATAAAAAGTACTATGAACCAGTTGTATTAATCTCTTTTCTGGAGAATTTAGAGGTAGATTAGCATCAAAACAATTAAGTCGACCGCCTAGTGCAACAACGGCTATTGATTCTAGAGCCCACAAATTCATTTCTGTGTCAAACTTGCTTTCTAATACGTTTTTTTCGTTGCGAAGTGTTCTCATCCTAAAAAATAAGCAATTATCCAATGAATTTACAGTTTTATAGGCATTTTCATTTATATTTGTTTTTTTGTCACTAGCTGTTGCCTACAACTTCGTTCGCGCGGAATTCGTATTCTCCGCAAAGCTCCTCCTCCGTAGGTGATAGCGTGATAATATTATGTAGCCCCGTATATGTTGACCCGACCTGTTAGTAATATTCATGCAAAATTTGAAGTAAATCCATGCAGTACTTTTTAAGTTTACCCCGAACATACACTGACTTTCCTACGATTTTATTATATGTATAGATAAGATAAATAAGACAGCTCTCCTAAAAGGGACATATATCCAAGATTTTTATATAGAAGAGGGGCAACGGATAGGAAACTCACCTGATGGTAAGATTACCGCCGCCCATAGATAATCACGCTACCAGCAGGCTTAGGATAAGCAACACGATAAAATTTTATCGACCCGTTTTCTCGATATTTATGTCACTTTCTCTATTTGCTAACGCATTTGACACTTGATTAGACGTATTTCAAAGGAAGAGAAATGATATTTCAAAGGAAGAGAAAATGATCATTATTACTCGACGATAGTTATTTTTTCTACCGATTGAATGTCTTGCTGTCATTTTATCAAACAAAAAACAGTCGAGCAAACGTCACTTTCTCGATCGAGACGTATGTCGCGGTGTTTATCCTAAGCCTGCAGGGGTCTTGCAGTTGCGATGCCGGGCTTTTAAGTATATTATATTATATTACTAGCTGTTGCCCGCGACTTCGTTCGGGCGGACTTCGTTTACTCCACCAGCTCCTCCCCCGTAGGTGATAGCGTGATAATATGTAGCACATATGTTGACCCGACCTGTTAGTAATATTCATGCAAAATTTGAAGTATATCTATATAGTACTTTTTGAGTTTACCCCGGACATACATACAGACACACAGACAAACACAAATATATATATATATATATATATATATATATATACATATATATATATATATATATAATATGTGTGTGTGTTGTTAAATAACAATTTTACAAAAATTACACGATATACCTGAAAATATTATCTAAGGAATGTGCTAACTCATTACATGATAGAATGTACTTTACTCGATCATATAAAATTCCGAAAACAGGCTAAAAAATCTGTAAAACAAATAATTTGTTAATAACATTTCTAATCTTCCACATGATTTTTATATGGTAATATTTCATTGTAAATACAAAAAAGAATATGCTAAATTCAGCTGATGTTCTATAGTTTCTCAGCGGTTTTAGAACATACCGCACCACCCATTTTCTATAGAATTGACACGCGTCGAAATACCTCGCCTTAATCTGACGCACTTGAGTAATTCCAATTAGTCAATGTATTAGAATGAGTGTTAATGTTACACTCGGATTGGTCTAATAATACACTGTTAGGGAGAAGCTAACAAAACATGTAGATTACGCTCAAGAAAGTCTTAAATTGAAATTGAATTTTTTTATTTCAGGTACCAAGTCCCATAGATTACAGAATATGTAATTACAAAATTTGAAGATTATATTAAACTAAATTAAGTTAAAATTACAATGTCAAAGTGATAAAAAAAGAATAAATTTATATTATTAATATGACCTACAATTAATTACATTTGAATTTATATTATTAAAGACTTTAAATGCTTTTCTTTTAAATATGATTTTTATATAATAACGTTTTATTCTATTGATTGTAAGAGAATAATAATTTTAGAGGCTATAGCGACAGGGTTTTGTTAATAGTTATACAACTTAAGACTTTTATGTACTAAAGTACTAAACAAGGCATGCGCTACGCCACTTGTGGTTAGTGCAGTCCATAGACCGCACCTACTTCATTCCGTTGTGGGTCGCGGTAAGAAGCGATGCTTATTCCAAATATTCAAACTTTAAAGCGGGGAATTCACTAGACGGACAATTCCGCCGGATTTTGCTACTATAGGCCGGACGGTCTATAGACCTATAGTACCAAAGCTCGGTGGGCATGTCTGCGGGCTTGCTCGCGGGCATGTCCGTCTAGTGAATTCCCGCTTAAAAAGAGACTACAATATTATTTTAGTTGCTTTAAATTTATTAATCCAATTTGCAAGAGTTTAATTTCTATAGCTATCTTTTCTTCGGGCAAGCCATTTTAGTGGTGGTGAATTGTATGAAATTCACGGCAGTTACAACCTTTTAGACGCGAAAAAGTTACATCCTCGTTCGCTATTATACACTACAGCGCTGCTTAATTATGACTTTGGTTGGACGATTTATTATTATTTCAGCGCTGCAGTGACTATTAGTTTACATTGTCAACGAGAAAGAATACGACTGTTACTTGCCATATCTTCTCTAGCGCGGAATAGAATAAGTCTGTATTCTCTAGTATATTATTGTGATGTGATGAAAGGTTAATAAAACTAGGGATCGATGCGAAACAATAAAATCTCTTTTAAGTTTGACAACCGACTTTAGCCGTAAAGAAAATAGTACCTATTGTTAGAATAATTCACAAGTGTAAAGCGAAACATCGATATTTATTAAAATTAAGGATATCATTTGACTATTACTGTATTTAAAATTCTCCATTATTATTTCCGGTATACGCCACTTGTGGTTAGTGCAGTCCATAGACCGCACCTACTTCATTCCGTTGTGGGTCGCGGTAAGAAGCGATGCTTATTCCAAATATTCAAACTTTAAAGCGGGGAATTCACTAGACGGACAATTCCGCCGGATTTTGCTACTATAGGCCGGACGGTCTATAGACCTATAGTACCAAAGCTCGGTGGGCATGTCTGCGGGCTTGCTCGCGGGCATGTCCGTCTAGTGAATTCCCGCTTAAAAAGAGACTACAATATTATTTTAGTTGCTTTAAATTTATTAATCCAATTTGCAAGAGTTTAATTTCTATAGCTATCTTTTCTTCGGGCAAGCCATTTTAGTGGTGGTGAATTGTATGAAATTCACGGCAGTTACAACCTTTTAGACGCGAAAAAGTTACATCCTCGTTCGCTATTATACACTACAGCGCTGCTTAATTATGACTTTGGTTGGACGATTTATTATTATTTCAGCGCTGCAGTGACTATTAGTTTACATTGTCAACGAGAAAGAATACGACTGTTACTTGCCATATCTTCTCTAGCGCGGAATAGAATAAGTCTGTATTCTCTAGTATATTATTGTGATGTGATGAAAGGTTAATAAAACTAGGGATCGATGCGAAACAATAAAATCTCTTTTAAGTTTGACAACCGACTTTAGCCGTAAAGAAAATAGTACCTATTGTTAGAATAATTCACAAGTGTAAAGCGAAACATCGATATTTATTAAAATTAAGGATATCATTTGACTATTACTGTATTTAAAATTCTCCATTATTATTTCCGGTATCGTCTGATTGGTTGTTTTGTTGGCGCTTCGATCGTTTCTTTTCGGTGTTTGTTTCGTATGTCAAGATTGGCGAGCGCATATTCTATCGCAGCCTTTCGAAACAGACGCTTGAGACGCTTGAGACACCAATAATATTTGTAAAGAGGAAAAAATAAGTGGAAATTGTGAAGTGGTGTAAAATATCAAGAAAATAAAGTAATTATTGAGAATAATGAAATGTAGTGTTCTTTTAAACTGAGGCTAAATCCTGACCGCATCCAGCACTATGTACCATGATAATATACACACATGTGTGTATATTAACATGTGTGTCACATGAATGCTATGTATGTAATGTTTATTATTATTAATAAATATATTTCTAATGCTTTTAATTACAAATATTAGGTTTCTGCAGTCCTCCGCAATGTAAACTTAACTGCGATAAATGTCATACTCCACAGTTTGCGCAATTATCGCAATAACTTATTATTTTTTAGAAATAGCTCCTTACGCCCGTATCCCCAAAGGTAGTTAGAGGTACAAACAGTGCACCCACGAATAGCAAAAGATACTTAGCCCCACAATGTGATAGGTGACAAGACTATCATCAACCGGACACTTTTCTTATCCCGGGCAAAGTTGTTGGAACGAAGTTCCTTATCGCGCGTTGTGAAAGGGGGCTAGACGGAAAACATTCTTACGAAAAGTTGTTACGACACTTTTTGCTATAGTAAGCTATTGTAAGCTGTGCAGCGTGCGCATGTTTCTCTGTCTGTCTCTCTCTCTCTCTCTCTCTAACTCTCTCTTATAGAAAGCAAGCCAGATATTTTCATTTCTATTTCGCATTGAACAGTGTGGTGTCGCGACGATTATTTTTGTTGAGTGGATACAGGTTTTTTATAAATAATAATAAAAGGAACTTCGTTCCATCTGGGTGTCCCTTGACGCCTCTCAAGTTTTTTTATTATAAAACTGAAAAACCACTTTTTTGAATTGCTCGACCCGGGAATCGAATCCGGGACTTCATGTAGTCAAATCCGACACCGGACCACTAGACCACAGACGTTTAATGCTAAAATTCACAAAAAACCTTTAAAAATTAATATTACTTGAATTGTTTTTTTTTTATTTCATAAGATAGCAAACAAGCAGATGGGTCTCCTGATGGAAAGAGTCAACCATCGCCTATAGATGTTAATGGTGGCGTTGCTATCTTGTGGCGAGGTCTAATGCCACATGCATAAGTTTACCGGCTACCTTACCCTCCAAACCGGAACACGACAGTGACCAGCACGGACGCTATTGCTGCAGGAATAGGTAAGGCGGTGGTACCAGACCCGGTCGAGCCGAAGCAGAATTTTACCACCTAGTAGTCACGATGGTAGTGTCGCAAATAGCCACTCAGTCGCCTTTTACGACCTGCCTGGCAGAACAGCAGTTGGCCTATTCTTCAAAGGAGCCCGGGACCAACACGAGGACTTATAGCGATAAATTACATAATAGTAACTATTATGTAATTTGTCGCTCTAAGTCCTTTTTCCCTTATCACTTTTAATTTGGCCTATCGCCTTCAAGGCGATAAAATATTTTTCTTCGAATTTTGCGTAATTGAAATTATATCCATGAGTTTTGTTATTTGTGTCGGAAAATAATTTAAAAAAAAATTCAAAATTTCATTTATAATTTTGAATTTTTTTTAAATTATTTTTTATTACATAAATCGAACATGCCGATTATCGATTCTGAACAGCCTCTGAAAATTTGGCCGGACCCTAAAAAGTAACCCTGTATGAGGAAAAAATTTGTTATACACATTATGTATAACAGCGAGTTATTATTTGTTATAAATATTATGTATAATAATAATAACGAGAAGATTATTTATTTGAAACTGTACCTTGTGATCATATCATTAGCAACCTCTTCTAAAGTTTCGGCATAGAGTTTTATTGTTTTTGGTTGTAACATTATTGGATTAACGATGGATCGAAACTTTTTCCATACTTCACCTTGGCTGAAATAAATATAAAAATTTAAAAATTCTATTTTCCGCGGATTACTTCAAAGCGGTTGTACCGTATCTATTACGTCAATCTCATACCTATTACTTCAATATATTTTGCTGTAATTGGAATTGTTTAAACAACTCTCCAAATAGAAGATTTTGCTTCCATTTTCTTCATTATTTATTATGGTCATGCGATGCCAGCTTGGGCAGCAAGTTTAAAATAAATAACACCCTAGTTTGCAAACATGGCAGAGTAAACGAGGGCTTCAAACCGGTTTAATAAATACCGGTTAACAGAAATATTTAGCGGTTTTCATAAAAGGTTTCTTTCGGAACGAATTTGAAATAAGAGCGGTTCATAAACCTTAATTAACCGGTGTAAGCCAAATCCGTGAAAAGTACGTCACGGACAGCGCGAACTCAAATAGGGAGCGGCAAACATCAAAGAAATCTATAAAGTGGTTTATTGATTAAATACCCTTATTACTTTGCTTCATAAAGAATTCGGTATTGAGGATAAGGTAGAGTCAAACGTTTACAAAACGTTCTATATGTACTTGCGCTGATTTAGGTATGAAAATTAACCGGTTAACCAGTGTTATAAGGTACTTAATTTTTCACCAGTGATAACTTTTTATGCGATTTTAATGCGATTCGTGAAATTTGAGACAATTTCCAGGAAAATAACTGATTAAATTTTGGAATCAATCGGTATATTGGTCTCGAAGTTATTTTAATAATCAATTGTTTAAGCGAATTTTTTTTAATTTTTTTAAAATTTCTTAAATTTAGTGAAGGGAATTGGTTAATTTTTTCAGGAATTTAGGTTTGAGAGAATCCTATTCGAATGCCGTTCACTGAGTTTCAATCGGTCAAGCCCTTCAAACGTTATGAGAAGTTTACACACACACACCCATTTAACCAACCAACCCACCCAACAAACTTTAGATTTTTTTAACTATTTGAGCTCAAATATATTTGTTTAGGTATATTTCTGATTTCTTAGAACTTAAAATACTTTAACTTAGCGGGCAAGGAAGGCCTGTAGGCTACTGGTACAACCGATATTTACAAATTTTATATATTTTTTATATTACACGATACAAATGACCCCCCCCCTTTGGTCGAGTTATTAGCAAACCTGCAGACCTACTCTTGAAAACAATATAAATCTTAAACCAATATTGATAAAAACAATAAATTTCGAATATCGTCAAAAAACGGTACTCTTGAAATCAATTTTGCCCACATTGATTCAGTATAGTAACGACATAATTATTGGAAATAGATGTCATCGTTACACGTCAAGCTAGTGTTGTAAGTGAAAATTTTAAGTACTGTTTTAAACAAAATAACGAATAAAAGCAATAATGTTCCAAAAAATTTCGAAATCCGTGTGGCGCTGTCGCCGAACCCAATAATTGAATATAGTTGTCCAGAGTACGAAATACTTCAAAATTCATTAAATATTCATTTAAAATTGAAATCGGTTTTCAAGAGTAGCCCTACTGACTACACATCAATGAGGCTCGGGTTCGATTCCGTGGTATAGATGTTTGTATTTCTGGGTTTGGGTGTTTAATAAATCTATTTGAGTATTTATCTCTATGTATTAGTTTAAATAATATGTATCTCTATGTATTAGTATCGTTGACTGACACCCATACTACAAGCAATTAATTTGCTTACTTTAGGGTTAGATCAATTCGTGTAATTTGCCCAGTGATATTTATTTATTTATTAAATAAGCAGTAAGATCTCCTGTAGGCATCGTCTATAGATAGGAAATATGCTAATGGTGCGTGGCCATTTGAGTGGCAAGGAGACAAGGATGTAATGCCACATGCGGAAGTTTTTTCCCTGTGTTGGTCCCGGGCTCCTTTGAAGAATAGGCCAACTGCCGTTCTGCTAGGTAGGTCGTAAAAGGCGACTGATTGGCTAGGCGAGTCACTACTAACGGTGGCCACTAGGTGGTAGAGTTCTCCATTGTCTCGTCCGGGTCTAGTGCCACCGCCTTACCTATTACTGCTGCAACAGCGGCATTGCTTGTCACTGTCGTGTTCCAGTTTTTGAAGGTAAGGTTGCCGGTAGACTTATGTATGTGGCGTTACCATCACGGTTAGCAACGCATCATTAACATCTTTGGTGTCTATAGGCGATGGTTTTTTTACCATCAGGAGAGCTATTTTGTTTGTTTGCTATCTTATGATATAAAAAAATACCTCGCTAAGTATCTGTCTCTCTCACATCACTTAGCGGGCGTTAGTAGGCCAAATTTTTTAATATAAACTTAATTCTGGTTGACCAACTCTACAGTGACAATTGTCCAGTATAACTTTGGTAGTCATTCAGGTTATCAATTATGGAAGGAAGGATGGTCCGCAGATACGTTTCTGGTCAAATAATATTAACTTATTCTATTATATAAGACCACTACTAGAGGCGTTTCAATTAAACATCTTTTGGAAATAAATAATAAGTTTGGAAGTAAAAAAGGTTTGTACTCAGTTATAAGTCCAGTTGGTTCGTCATCTGCAGTTTTTTTTGAACTTCTGTAATATTGCAAAGAATTAAATCCAGGACGAATTGGCATCCAATTTTCACTTCGTAAAATCTGAAAAGGATGATATCTTAATTCATTTAAACCACATATCATCAATTCATATAATTTTAACAAAAAAGTAAACCGACGAAAAGTTTCATACATTAAAATCAGTTAATTAATAATCAATCATCCTCTGTTTTCGTACCCTTTTGTCTGTTTTTTTTTCAAAAATGTGAGACAACCCTCGGAGTATATTCTATCCAATAAAAGAAGAATTACCAAAATCTGTCTGCCATGTAAAAAAATTATGCTTGGTAATACATTAATATCTGATTGAACAATCAATCATCCCTTTATATACTCTTACGGTTGGAATTAAGACAAAATTAAATAGGACCACACACTCTCTCTCTCTCATTCTAACAAAAAAAGAATGATCAAAATCGGACTACTCTGTAAAAGTTATGCGTGATTTAACATAAAAAAACATACGCGTCGAATTGAGAACCTCCATTTTTCGTCGGTTGAAAATAAGTGACTACCTTACTCCACATCCTAGCCCGCTTAAGATAATATGCACTCGTTGTCTCGTCACTCATCACAAGACTTGTTTCTGTATGTCCTGTTTTATTATCATGGTTACATACATAACTTTTTTATTCAGCTTTATTGTACAACCTATATAGGTACTAAGTTTGCACAAAAGAAGAACTTTATACCTATTAGTATTCACCACCTGTTAACCTTGAGGCCAATAGCAAATAAGAATGCAGGTGTCTCCAAATATATGTCATATAAGGGCATTACTCTAAGTTACTTTAAAGCTATTCTGCGTACACGATACATAAATTATAGGTATATTTTGATATCATACACGGGGTACATATATAATATTATATTAAAATTATAATGCTGCTGTAAAATTTCATACGGTGTGTAAAGAAAACCCTGTCCGATCGTCAAAGGCTTTATTTGGTAGCTTGATACAAATAATGTTTGTGTCATTATTTTATGGATATTGATTCATAAATTTTCAAAATATTTGCTTGATTTAAGGGGAAGTTGCTCAATTTTAGTACTAAAATGAGGCACTTTAAACTACGATATTCATGTTATTTTAATAAAAATGATTATTTTTTTTTTGATAATGTCATTGATCTACCTATATACCTTTTTCGGATCGGACAGGGTTCTCTTTACACCCTCTATAATAATATATTAAAATTATATTGCTGCTGTAAAAAAGGATGTTGTTACCTACCCATGATTTTGCAACATGTATTTTAAGATAACTATTAGATAATTAGCTGTTGCCCGCGGCTTCGTTTGCGAGTACTTAAAAATCTTATTTAGTCCGGACCGATATTTTTTGAGACAGAAAAAAATTGAACAGAATTACTCTCCTTGGAAAAGGCAGAAAATAACAAAATAAGAGGAAAAACAAATTATGGGTGATTTGAGTTTGGGAAGTGGGAGGGTGGGAACTTTGAAGGGGAAAATGGTTTATCACGATTTTCAGCAAAACTACGAGTCCTATCGACAAAAGTTTAATGGCAAACTTATTGGTAATAAAAAGATCTACAACTTTTGTATTTGCACTTTTTTCACATAACCTCAAAATTATGCGAAAAATTTTAAAAACTGACTTTTTGGTTTTTATTTTTATCTCCCACAAACATATTTTTTTCATGAAATTCAGTAAAAAGTTGCATTTTTAGGTCCCAAATACACTATTTTTTATATTTATAATATTTATTTTACCTCCTTATTGTGACTTAATATTATAAAAGCATCATAATTTTCAATCGAAAATTCTCACGTCAAAATATCTAACGTTTTTAAAAAATCGGTACGAGATTTTTTTTTTCAGTGTATTTTTTCTGACGCTACGTTGGAAATTTTTTGCAGAAAATTTAAAATAATGAAATGAATTTTTTTCATTATAATGTAAAATTTTAAGTGATTTATAAAATTATTATAATTTTATTCACATTTTAATTAACTCGAAAAAATAAATTTCTATGTTACATTGATACATTAAAAAACTGAAAATTCATGAAACATAGAAATTGCTAGAAATCCCCCCATCAAAGTTCTCACCTTTCCGCTTTCTGAACTCAAACCGCCCGTAATTTGTTTTTTCTCTTATTTTGTATGTTTCATTTTCAATGGACGTTGTCCATTGAAAATGAAACACGTTTCGGCCCCAGTCTAGTTTCTTTTTAGTGAGATAAAAAGTAGCCTATTATTCCGGAGTATATCACTCCGGAATGAAGTTTTCCATTAGTGAAAAAATTTTCAAAATTGATCAAGTAATTTTTGAGTTTATTCGTTAGGAAAAAATTTTTTCTTTTTATATTAGTATAAAATTGATATGGCGAAAGTACGGATAATTGTTCCTTGTAAAATATAACCGTACAGTCATTTAGTTACCTTTTGCGAACTGCCTTGTAGAACCGCAGGTAGTGTATTTTTCAAAAGCGGCCTGAATCAACGGGATTTCAGAGGCACCTCTTAATGTATAAAAAAGAGATGGTTCCTATTTATAATCCTACCAAATTATTAAGATAAGTAATAGTAGATTTAGTCACTTATACATAATTTTAAAAACTATATATGTGTTTTATCGATCAGTATCATGACGGAATCGATCGCAAAGAAAAGAATTTTGTAACGTTGAACCAGTCGAAAGTAGCTCAGTTGGTTAGAGCATGCCGACCGGAGGCAAGGTCGCAGGCTTAGATTTTTTTTATATCATCAGATAGCAAACAAGCAGATGGGTCTCCTGGTGGAAAGAGTCAACCATCGCCTAAAGACACCAAAGATGTTAATGGTGCGTTGCTATCTTGTGGCGAGGTCTAATGCCACATGCATAAGTTTACCGGCTACCTTACCCTCCAAACCGGAACACGACAGCGACAAGCACTGACGCTATTGCGGCAGGAATAGGTAAGGCGGTGGTACCAGACCCGGGTGAGACAATGCAGAACTCTACCACCTAGTAGCCACGATGGTAGTGACTCGATAGCCAATCGGTCGCCTTTTACGACCTGCCTGGCGGAACGGCAGTTGGCCTATTCTGCAAAGGAGGCCGGGACCAATACGGCGGAAAAGATTTTGTTGTGTCAAAAGTTTTCTTAGTTATGTTTTTAAAATTTTAATATTTCTTTGTAGTGGTTGGTATTACATGCGCTGATGTTTCAGCTTCTAATAAAAAAATTATTGGCGCCGATCCAAACATCCCATCAAGTCGCACTATTGGTCCATATTCTTTATACATTTTGTGTACCATTGCTGAGCCCAAATCAGCGAACATACCTAAAATAAAAAACAATAATGTTATACTGTGAGCAAGGGACGGTCTACCGAAAGTCTAAACTGTGGATTTGAACCATAATTCTGAGACGAAATCTGTTGGAAATTTGCGTGGGAATGGGATATATTAAAATTTTTGCCAATTGTTTACATTAAATTTGTAAAACTCTAATACCTTGCAGTCCTTACTCTAAAAAATAGTAAAATTTAAAGAAGTACATAAAATAAGCAATGTATTATGCGCCACATACCACGCAAAATAAACGGCTGGTTCAAGAGTTTTGCGGGAGCGACGAGTCAAAATAATGTACGCTTTATATTGGATGACGTGAAAGCTTAAAGGACTAAAAACTATGAGCTTAGATTTTTCAGTTCAAATATCTAGTTTGTTAAAAATGATAGTATTTTGATTTTTGAAAAACTGTATATTTTGGAAACGACGATTGATTTTGATCTTACTAGCATTAAAATTTTAATATATAATACGTTATTTAGCTACATAGTCAAAAAATTTCAAAGTAATGTCAAATAAAAACTTTTTTAAAGTATTTTTTTATGATAAATCCTAAATAAATTGACAGATTCTGATCCAATTAACTGTATTTAACGCAGTTTTATTAAGGCGAGACATCGTGACAAATGGGAAAAAACTGATTTGCTAAATTACGTTTTTTTGTATTGATTGTTAAATAACAATTTTACAAAAATTATACAATATACCTGAAGATATTATGTAAAAAATGTGCTAACTCATTACATGATAGAATGTACTTTACTTGATCATATAAAATTCCGAAACAGGCTAAAAAAATCTCTAAAACAAATAATTTGTTAATAATATTTCTAATCTTCCACATGACTTTTATATGGTGATATTTAGTTGTAAATACAAAAAAGAATGATATTTAGTTGTAAATACAAAGGGGAAAACAGATTTTAAAATCAAGTTATGTTAACCTAAAAGGTATTTCATAAATATGAAGTAAATTTGTTCTAACATAATTTTAATTTTATTTTTGAACGGGCATTAGACGCAGTTATTTAAGTTCTAAAATGATGTAAAATTTAAAAAATTGATTGGATGAAATCTTGAAGTTATGTCGGAAAAACACTTTTTTCAAAATGTTTCATCAACGATAACTCCCGAAAGGATAAACCGATTTTTATTCAATTTACGCCATGGAACGCAATTTTTTAAGGCATACAGCTAATCAGATTTTCTACTCAATCAGTTGGTACATTAATTTAGGAGTTATTATAAACGAAAATGTCTTTGAGTGTTTTCACATTTTCTCAGAATCTCCTGCGCCAAATCTGGACCGATTTGCAGGAGTTCTAAGTTTTGGGAACCCAATCGAATGCCATTATTCACCTTTCAATTTGTCAAGCCGTTCTAAAGTTATGAGATGTTTACACACACACACAAATATACACATACACACACAAATACATACATAAACTTACGTCGTCGTAAAAAATAGCCAGAAAGGTTCCTAGGTCCTCAAAACGTAGAATTCTAGTGAAAACTCGATTTGCGAAAATCGGGACAAGAAAAAGTCATTAAACGCAAATTTGGCATTTCCATTAAAATAAGAAATTGCTATCATAATAAAAATGTAAAATGGCAAGTTTTCTTAAATTTTCGGTAGGCCGTTCCTAATATGCATCGTGTTTTTGAAGTAATGTCTCGAACCACAGAAATCATATATAGTCACGAATACATCCATTGAGTTCTAAAATAAAAACTTTCCTCGTTATACCATACGATAGCGGACAATCAAATGTTTCTTAACAGAAAAAGACAACTTTAGCCTATTAAAATTAACATTTTTATGCGTGGGGTCATTGACGTGTATAATTATATTTGCGCAAGTTAATAATACAATAATTATATAGTATTTACATGAACCACAGCCCACCTGGTTGTAAATATTGAACGATCGATGAACTTATCCAAGCTGTCGACAAGTGAGCATCACTAATTTTAGTTCTACGGACGCTCGCATCTGTCTACAGCGCCAAAATGGCGATATTCAAATAGGCACAAAAATTCCTTGACAGGTGCATGATGCATCAGTTTTGCAAGCTGCCATTATATAAATCGGCTTCTTTGTCTTTTAAATCGAAACATGATAGTGACAAGCACTATTGCGCCAAGAATAAGTAAGGCTTTGGTACCAGACTCGGGCGAGAAAATATAGAACTTTACCATCTAGAAACCGCGAGGATAGTAAGACACTTATTATTACTGTTGATTGTTAGGTTTTGATTATGGTAATCGAATAACTCAGTCCATATAATACGTTTAAATTGAATTTGAATCCCCCATATCTACATTAATACGCGAAGCAAAAACTTTGTACCATTTTTTAAGACATGGTGGAGTGAAAAATGTAGCACAGAGTAAGTTTACATTGCAGAGGACTGCAGAAACCTAATATTTTAACAAATATGCGTTAGAAATACATTAAAATAATAAAAATAAATATTACACAATATAATTTATACTTTCCATCATCGGCACTTGGTGAAACTGCATCATATATAAATAAAATTTATTTAGTTGTTGTCTTGCGCGTGTATTTGTTATGTTCGAAGAATATATAAACTAAAAGCCCTGATGATGCTGTAATAGGCGAAACCGGTTGGCTTCACAACAATTAAAGGTTTGTTGTGAAATATTTGTGAAATAGTACAAGTGTTTGACAAAATTAAATATTACACAAACTACTGGTTTTTGTAAACTCACCACAATAGAAATTTGCCACACAAAAGTGACAATAAATATGAGTATATTTGCCACTATCCTAATTTTGTATTGTAAACTCGTCACACATCTTTTTTAACTCTTATTGTAAATTTGCTACACTGGTTTTTTCAGTACAGGTCGCAGGAAAATCAAATAACAAATAGAATAATATATTTATTTATTGTTGTAATAATCACAGCAAGTATTCAAAATTTGACTTTTCATCTATATTAAAATCACAGTTTTAATTACAGAATCGACTAGCTAATTTACCTGAGACCTATTAATAACTACTGCAAAACTATTATAATTAAAAGAAAAAACAAATCATAAATAACTCAACTAGAACACACTTATATGCATTGATATAAAAAACCCTAGATGCACAGTCCCGAACAAAACTGACACTCAAAAGTATCCCTAATTTCTTTCAAGTAGTTATAGATATGGCAAAAACATATGTCTTTGCATATCCAACCTTAAATGCAAGACTTATACTTGTTTTTACAAAGCAATGTACGAAAATAAATAAAATTGACAGTGACGCGGCCGACGCGATTCTATTTGAAATGAGCACACAATTTAAAATTGTGCACTCATTTTTGGAGGACGTTTTTGACACACTGATTGTGTATCTTGGGTTTTGTAGCGGCTCAAACAATCAGAAACGCTACAAAAAAAAATAATAAAAAATGGACTTCGGTCCCCAGGCAGTATACTTTGCCTGGCTGGGAAGATCTTCCTTTTCCCCATTCCTTGTCCTTGTGTGACGTCATCGACCTCCACAGTTATGACGTCACCTGACAATAGTTGGCCCGTTGGTTCAACCACACTATAACCCTTCAGCGGTACGGACCAGCGGTGCCACAGTGGTTACATCGACGTGATCATCACCCCTAACAGCTATCAACATGCCACAGTGGTGACCCTCGGCAAAAACAACACGCATCAGCCTTCTGACCATCAGCGACTCCTGATACCCCTCTCTGCTTCCAAACAGCATCAGCCAGCTTCACAAGCTACGCCTCAACTACGCTTTCCGGAATCCACTTCGAACTGCCTACGTTCACTGGATCTCCATGCAGCAACTCTGTCCCGCTCCTTCTGACTCATTGCGAACCACAGCGGAGGCGCACTCGTCCCGACTCACCGAGGACCGCGCATATTCGGCTCGTCTTGATGCACCGCAGACTCGAGCACTCAAGGCACATACGCTTCACTGGCTCAACTAGATCGACCTTCGGTCTTAGGGGAGAGTATTGTAGCGGCTCAAACAATCACAAACGCAACAAAAAAAAATGGACTTCAGTCCCAGGCAGGCAGTATACCTTGCCTGGCTGGGAAGATCTTCTTCTTTCTCTTCTTTCCCCATTCCTTGTCCTTGTGTGACGTCATCGACCTCCACAGTTATGACGTCACCTGACAATAGTTGGCCCGTTGGTTCAACCACACTATAACCCTTCAGCGGTACGGACCAGCGGCGTCACAGTTTTTTATATCAATGCTTATATGTAACTAATAATCACAGCAATAACCACGGCAATGTTTTTAATAGAAATAATTTTAACGCTTACAAATATTTATGTAATAATCACATTAATCACTTTTGATAAAACCTAATTTCAGAAAACCTTTGAAAGCAAAAAATATTTAGTTTGATTGGTGCTACCACTTTTCCTATTACTGTATTGTTGCCGTAATAGCGCCAATTTTTGGCACTGTCGTATTTCAGTTTGAAAGGTAAGGTAGTCGGTAAACATGGCACTTACATCCCGCCAGACGTAGAGCAATGACCCAATAACATCTTTGGTGTCTATAGGTGATGGTTGTCTATATAATCAGCCTCAGTTTTTAACGTATTAAGGAGCTATAATAAAATGCGCTTTATTTTACCCATTTTTTATTTCATTAAGTCGCCTCTGTGGTCTAGAGGTCTCGGGTTCGATTCCCGGGTCGGGCACATAAAAAGTGATTTTTCACTTTTTCTGAGAAATACAAAGTTGCCCGGGATTGGAAAATGTCCGGTTGGCGATAGGCTTGCCACCTATCACATTTGTGGGACCAAGTATCTTCGGCTAATCGTGGGTGCACTCGTTGCACCTCTGCCTACCCCTTCGGGTATATGGGCGTGAAGATACTTTTTTTTTAATTTTTATTTTTTTATTTCATCGTTTATGCCACGCTTATGCTAAGTTGATTATCCAATGGGTGCCATGGACATTCCAAATTTACCCTATTTTTAACAAGCGGACACACGTGTGCAGGAGCATAGGTTAGTGAAATATGATAGAAAAGTGAGGTGCTAAAACTTAGAACTTTACTTGCTACTACTACTTTCTAAAATATTTATATAAAATTAGCTGAGCCCGCGACTTCGTCCGCGTTGGAAAATTTCGAAAAAAGTAGCCTAAGTTACATCAGCTATCTTCCAGTGAAAGTCCCGTCAAAATCGGTCCAGCCATTCCAGATATTAGCCGAAACAAACAGACAGACAGACAGACCGGTAGATAAAAATTAAAAAAAATGTTATTTTGTTATATGTTATATGCATCTTTTTCAAATTACGTTCTGTGTAACATGGATAATGGGGGGCAAGTTGACGTGATTTACACCGACTTTGAAAAGGCTTTTGACCGCGTTGACCATGTTATACTGTTAAACAAGCTTTTCAAACTAGGAATTAGAGGCGACCTTTTGAGATGGGTGCAGTCTTATTTGACTAAAAGGTCACAGGCCGTGGTCGTTGGAGGTTACAGATCCAATTTTATAACGATACCGTCAGGTGTACCCCAAGGATCACATCTTGGGCCCCTATTTTACAATGCTTATCTGTTCGATATTGATCAATGTTTCAAGTTTGCTAAACACATAATGTACGCAGATGATAAAAAAATATTTTGTAAAATTTCCCATATTGAAGAATGCTATGAGCTACAAAAAGATTTGGACTCGTTATATCAATATTATGTCCAGAATAAAATAAACATTAACGTAAAAAAAGCCAAAGTATAAGTTATACACGTAAAGTTAAACCTATTCAACATACATATAACTTTAATGGGGTAACTATAAATAAAGTTTCAGTGGTCCGTGATTTGGGTGTGTTGTTTGATGAAAAGCTTTCATTTACAGAACATGTTGATATGGTCAGCACCAAAGCGTATAAAAACTTAGGATTTATACTTCGGGCATGTAAAGATTTCACGAATGTAGATGCTATAAAATCTGTATACTTTGCTTATACGCGTAGCATTTTGGAATATGCTTCTTCAATATGGTCTCCTCAGTACATTATATACAAAAATCGTCTGGAAAGAATTCAAGAAAAGTTAATTAACTATCTTAATTTTCGGCTACGTAAAACCAAAATATCGTACGAGCATAGTTGTAAAAAGTACGGTTTTCTCACGCTTGATGATAGACGTAAAATGTTAGACATGTGTTTTCTTTATGATATTTTAAATGGTCATATAGACTCATCAGAATTATTACAAAATGTGGAGTTCAATTTACCATTATATCGCACCCGTCATACGCCAATGTTGCACATTCCTGCTCACTCATCAAACTACGCTAGTAAATCCGTATTTACGCGTATTGCGCGCACATATAATACCTATTTTGGTGATATTGATATATTTCACTTAACCAAACCAGTATTTAGGGATCGAATTATTAAGAAAATGTATTAGGTTTTTTTTGTCTCTTTTTCATTTCATTTTGTTTACTTGTATAATTTTATTTACATAAATCACAATATTTTTAAATAATTCAAAGTCTAAATCTGCATAAGCCCATATATTTATAAGTTAGGGGAATCTGTTATTGGCCTTACTAATATAAAAATGTGTCGTTATTATAATATTATGTAAACGCTGTTGATTCTCTAAATAAATAAATAAATAAATAAATATGTACCGTGTATACATACCTATGCATTTAGTAAAAAGCGGTTATTTTAATATTACAAACAGACACTCCAATTTTATTTATTTGTATAGATGTATAGATTAAAACATGTTGCGAATTAACAATAGCTAGTATGTACCTGTGGCGAATTTACACATGCTTTTTATTATTTATTAATACCTGTGGCAAATTTATTTTGAATGTATCGAAAATCTAAAACGGTGGCGAATTTACAACCGTGGCGAGCTTACAACAATCCCGCACAACATTCATGTGGCATAGTCGTACATGATAATATGTATATACAAATCGCAGAATTGCCCACATCATGAAATGCCACAATTTCATGAAATTCTCGAGCAATTCATGATGTGAGCAATTATTCTGCAATCTGGTCACGATATATACATGCATGTTTACTATATTCTTTACGGCTAAAGTCTGTTGTCAAACTTAAGAGATTTTGTTGTTTAGTCTATGGTCGAAGTTCGACCACAGGGCGATGGCTAGATAGTTAATTATGACAACATTTTTTTGAGGCGGGTACTTTTTGGTTTTTCAAGCTATTTGAAAAAAAAGTATCTTCACACCCGTATCCCCGAAGAGGTAGGCAGATGTACAACAAGTACTCCCTCGATTAGCCGAAAATACTTAGTTCCACACAATGTGGTAAGCCTATCGCCAACCGGGCACTTCTCCAATCCCAGATAACATTGTTTTTATCAGAAAACTGAAAAAAACTAATTTTTGAATTGTCTGACCCAGGAATTGAACCCGAGACCTCATGGTGTCAACGCCGACACCGAACCACTAGACCACTGAGGCGATTACTATTTGAAATTCTTGAATATCAAGAAATACTACAAACCTCCTGGCAAGAAGTGTAACATAGGTCCAATAATTGGTAGGGATGAAGGGCCTGGAATTTCTTTCCATGTTTTGGGATGTTTGACTTCTTCATTTGTAACTGTTACTGTATTGTTTACTGCCACTGATCTGTAAATGAGAATAGATCAGAAACAAAAAAAATGGTTGTCTGTAAAGTCGGTTGTCGGAAAAGTAAAGGTTTTTTTTATAGAAATAGAGATATAATGAGGATGTGGTTATAGTTGGGGAGATAAAATAAAACCCCCACGTGATCACGAGAATTACAATTAGTGATATTTATTACATCATTCAATTATTATTGATTAGATTCATAATATGTGGTTCGTTTAATTTGATTAAAAGGAGACTCTTCTCAGGGCGAATTCAGTATGTGTCGAATAGTCTTAACTGGGAACTTCACCCTGGCGAAGTTCCCAGTTAAGACTATTCGACACATACTATAACTTTAAAAGTTTCGAAAAAATATAAGAAACGTTTAAAAACAACGGTAACGTTCCTCCAGAGTTCTTTCTCCATATGCTGCTTCTCCATATACCATGATGCTAAACATGAGTGATTGACTTCTACAAAATCCAACCGAAAAAGTTCTATCCTCATTTGATGCTGGCGGTAGTGTGGGTGGTCGGGAATGGTGTGTTTATTTTTTGTCCGACATTTTTGTCGAATTTTATGGTAACCTTATCACATACATTTTAATACAAACATTGAAAGACGAATATTATTTTAAATTCACCAATTAAAAAGTAAAATGGTAGTCATTTAGTAAACATTTTTATAAAAGTTGAAATAAAAAAGTTTTTGTAACACTTAGGGAATTTTTTATTATTTTACTAAAATGTGAGGATTCAGTGAGCACTCATAAAATTAATTATTTAAGAACAAGCCACCTTAGCGATATTTTTAGTATTTTACAAATCTCTACATAGCTTTTTGCAAAACCTAGATGTGTAATAATATTTCAGTTTCCATCTGTTTCATAGAAAAACATTTTTTATCAAAATGAAAAGTTATATATATAGTTTTTTTACAAAGCAATGTACAATAAAAACATTATTGATAAAAAAAACCCGACTGCATTTAATCTTGAAAAATATTCATTGACTTAAATAAAAACTTAAAAGAAAGAAACAACTCAGTAGGTTATAATCATGTAAAGTAATAATGAATAACTACACCATTGAAATAGTTCTACAATCGATGCTCATATAAAACAATTCATGAATTTTAATTCATTACAGAAAGATTAACAGTCGGGGCCCATGCAATTTTTGCTATCAAATATTTACAAAGGGCCCCGACTGTTAATCTTTCTGTAATGAATTAAAATTCATGAATTGTTTTATATGAGCATCGATTGTAGAACTATTTCAATGGTGTAGTTATTCATTATTACTTTACATGATTATAACCTACTGGGTTGTTTCTTTCTTTTAAGTTTTTATTTAAGTCAATGAATCTATTTCAAGATTAAATGTAGTCGGTTTTTTTATCAATAATGTTTTTATTTTATACTTTTTAGTTAGGATTACTTACATTAACTTCGATATTAGGATTATAAGATGGTTAATTACGCAATATTGTAATTTCATTTAGAGAGTGAATATCGTGGGTATTATTATCTTGCGGTGGTCTAAACTACTGATTATTAGCACAGAATGCTAGAGACTAACAGAAGTCAATGTTACATACAAGTAAAATTCGAGCATAGCACACATATCCAATATCCAAGGACGCGATATCTCGGACTGGTGCGGAACAAACTGTCCCAATTTTCCAAACCATTCCGATATATTGCGTCCGTGAGAGGTGTCTATGTGCGCTATGCTCGAATATTACTTATGTACATTGACTTCTGTTAGTCTCCAGTATTATGTGTTATTAGCCTCTCTAATCCAGCTCAAAGCAACGTATGCTTGACCTTTAGCAAAATCCGTAAACTTAAATCAACCACAGCTCGGTCCAAAGTAGCTCCTTGGAACTTGACCCCAGCACATATCAATGGCAACATTTTTCGTTGAATTTTACCCTGTCCACGAAGTGCATCGAATTCTGTCGTCGGTGGTGAGATTCTGATTCCAACTCCAAGAACATTGCTTTTAATTGGTCCCTTCGAGGAGTTGGCCACTCTATTGTCCTTATAGCTCCCATTGCTCTCATCCCATTGTATAATATAATATTCAATTTACCTATATTATTTATATTTTACATTAATCCCCCGTTGTAAGGGCAGAATAACGAAACACTAATTAAAGTACAGGTACGTATAAAGTACCTGTTACAAATAGGAAAATAGCGAGTAATTTAAATTGTTGTAGGTAGATACTGACCTATATCCTAAACTATTAGCTACCTACCTTTGTGGTACCTACTTATTTAAAATTATGAATAGAACCGGTATCTTAAAAATAGGGCAGCTTATCAGGATTTCAAAACTCGAGATCTGATAAATACCCAATTTTCGAAAATGGGGGTGAAACCAAGAAGGTTCTGAAATTTGAAAATATTTAATTTCCTAGCGGGAAGTTATATAAACCAACTGCCATTCGGTCAGGTAGGTCCACGGTAGGTCGTTAAAAGCGATCGATTGGCTATACGTGTCACTACCCACTACCATCGTGAGTACTAAGTAGAAGAGTTCTGCATTGTCTCGCCTGGGTATTTCGTACCACTGCCTTACCTATCCCTGCCGAAAAAGAGTCAATGCTTGTCATTGCCGTGTTCTGGTTTGGAGGGTAAAGTAGGTAGACTTATGCATGTGGCATTGTCATTCCGCCACACGGATAGCAACGCGCCATTAACGTCTTTGGTGTCTATAGGCGATAGTTTCTCATTCCATCAGGAGAACCATCTGCTTCTTTGTTATCTTATGATATATAAAAAAATCCCTGATCGCGCCATTGTTGTTTAGTTGGTTAACGATCCTAACTACTTATCAACAGGGCTGGGGAACAGATTAAAATTATATAATGGCTACTATCGTAACTTGGATTCGATTTCCAGTAAGGACAAGCATTTGTTTCAATCGCACGAACGTTTGTATTTCTGGTTTTAAATGTTCATTAAATATAGTTCAGTATTTAAGGTAGAGATGCTACGAATAGTGATTTTGGCAAATATTACGCGAGGTATTTGTTTCACTAGCGAGTTCAGAGTTGATCATTTCACGAATCACGTGATAGAAAGATGAAAATAGAAACCATCACCTATAGACACCAAAAATGTTTATGGTGTGGTGCTATTCGTGTGGCGGGATGGCAATGCCACATGCATAAGTCTACCGGCTACCTTACCCTCTAAACCGGAACACGACAATGATAAACATTGACGCTATTGCGGCAGGAATAGGTAAGGCGGTGGTACCAAATACCCGGGCGAGATGTTGCAGAACTCTAACCGTCACGATGTTCTAGTAGTCACGATGGTACGGATGGTGACAGAAATTGCCCATAGATCGCCTTTTACGACGTGTCTGGCAGAACAGCAATTAGCCTGTTCTTCAAAGAAGTCTAGACCAACACAGAGTAAATATTAGGTACTGAACCGATTGATGAAATTTAGACTGTACCATAAGGTAAATTATACCTGATTTAAATCAAAAATAATTATCTCGATATGTCTTTATTTACCGGAAAAATCGCGAAACATACAAATATACAAAAACTTACAAAATTTAGTACACGTGCTTGGACGCCTAAATAGGTAGATCATCATACTCAAATGTTATCCAATTCCAACAATCAAACTGATAACCTCCGTTTTTTCGTCGGTTGAAAATATTTACCAAAAGATGATAACTATTAATTTATGTAATGAAGACTGAATAATGCAATACTGAAGTAGGTATGGCGGGATGTATAAAGTACGTGTTACATTAATTAGGATAATTAACTTTAAATCGTTATATATCCTAAACTATTATTTGAAATGAAAAATGATGAATGAAACTCAAAATGATTTTTAAATACCTATTCAACGATACCCCGCATGACATTGTTCATCAAAATATATTTTTTAATTTTGACAATATGGCGCCTGGTGGTTTCCATGGTGAATTCTTATAAATGTCGTGTCGTTAGTGACACTCGCAAGGTTAGGACGAATCGATTGACATAAGAATCATTAAAATCGGTCTACGCGTTTGGCCTCTAGAACGCCACATAGGAACAAACATACATACATACATACATATATAGACTGATAAACACAATACCCTCCTGCAGTCGGGTAAAAACACAATACCCTCCTGCAGTCGGGTAAAAAGAAATAAAATTGACAGTGTCGTGACTGACGCGATTCTATTTGAAATGAGCGCACAATTTAAAATTTTGCGCTCATTTTTAGAGGACGTTTTTGAGACACTGATTGTGTATCTTGTATTTTTATATCAATGTTGCAGGGTCAACTATTATACATATATTACATATTTTGTATACGCTTAAAGTATTTATATATATATGTATGGATATATATAAGTGTTATATGTATTATAAGTATTATATGTTTGTATATAAGTGTTGTTTAGTCTATGGTCAAAAGGGAGTTATAGGTAATTATAGAATTTCAAAAGAGAGCGATCGCTAGTTGTAATAAAAACAGTGAATGAACGAATAGATTTAGTCATTCCACAAGAACACAAGTGGTTACTGGTTATAAAATATGTTATTGACGTAAACATACCTTACTATTTGTTTGTTGAGAGTCGATACACTGTACACCGTTCGTCGCAATAGTGACTGCATGATTGTTAACTTCCACAATTGAATTTGTTCACTTTACTAATTCTTAATATAACGACATTGACGAAATGCTCATAACTAAGTTTAAAACATTATAATTTTCATTAAATAGTTGAATTTATTATTTATCAGTCTCATAGCAGATTACGTAGTTACGACAACGTATTCGGTCAACAAGACTGATATAATAATGATAGAGACGAGGAATGTTTTTAAACGACTTTGACCTTGATACACTCGGATATTATATGAGTGCGTGATTATAATTAAATACGAAAACGACGTGAGCTCCGGTAGACTCTGTAGTCTTGAGTAAATAACAATATTATATTTTATCTGTTTTATTTATCATATGCGTACTTTCTTTTTAGGGTACCGAAGTAAACTAGGAACCCTTATAGTTTCGCTATTTCCGTCCGTCCGTCTAGCTCAGAGGTCCTTAGTAATAGAAAGCTGTAATTTGGGTATATATATATATATATATATATATATATATATATATATATATATATATATATACATATATATATATATATATATATATATATATATATATATATATATATATATACATGGGGCACACTAAAAGTTTTGCACTTCTAGCTAATCGGAACTATTTGAATATCGAATGTTATATTTTTAAAACTTTGCAACCTTCTTAGTAATAAAAAAAACAATTGGCGGGAAATGATTTGTCAATTGTGTTTTTATCACACATCAAAGTTCTACGTACGCAACGAAAATGGAATTAAGTCGAAAAGATGATGATTTTTTATGATTTTAAACGTTCTTTTTCTCCGCAAGACTGTGCCGCTCGTCTTCAAAATGCTTTTGGGAGAGAAGCAGCTAGTTTGAGCACCGTGAAGCGATGGTTTGCTGAATTTGAGAGAGGTCGTGCTTCTTTACATGACAAATTTCGTGAAGAGCTGCTTTTAACTGCCATCAACGAAAATAATGTGGCTACTGTTAAGCGGTTAATTGAAGAAAACCCCCGGATTACCTATGAGACAATTCGAGGACTATTGGGGATTGGTATGAGCCAAATTCAGAAAATTTTACGAAGAATTGAAAGTTCGGAAACTTTGTTGTCGTTGGATCCCTCATGAACTGGCAGCGGAGCAGAAGCGGGCTCGCGTGGAATGGTGCTCACAGATGCTACTGAAGTACGACCACGGACATTCTAATGCTTTTTATGACATTGTCACAAGAGACGAAACGTGGATTTATTGTTTTCAACCCGAAAAAAAAACAGCAATCTTGTGAATGGGTGTTTGAAAATGAGAACAGGCCTACAAAAGTGAGACAGGCGAGAAACGTTGGTAAAAAAATGATCGCGTTTTTTTTTAGCTACGGGTCCCATCTGTACAATTCCACTTGAAGATCAAAAGAGTGTTAATGCCGAGTGGATCAAATGTCAAGCGCACGAGCGCAACTCGTGTAGTGCCCGCCGCACCCCGTACATACCGCCCCGCGGCTGATTCACACGACTCTGTGTATCCAATTCTCGAATATAGTGGGATATTTTTAAAGTAACATTTTTATATTATCTTGCAATAATTTTGCAATTATAATTAAAACGCACTTTCAATTCAATATTTAGTTCTTAATTTTAAAATTTGGCCGAACCTTTAAAAGTAAAGGACAAATTACACTTACTGATCTAACCGAAAAGTAAACAAATTATTTGCTTGTGTTATGTTACGTTATTGTTACGATACTAATACAAAGAAATACATATATAAATACTAGAATATATTTAATAAACACCCAAACCCGGAAATACAAACATTTATGCTCATTACACAAATGCTTGTCCCTGTCGGGGATCGAACCCGAGCCCCGTCGATTGCGTAGTCAGTGTCACTAACCACTCGACTAACGGGGCGGTAAAATAAAACTTACGTGTTTTATTTTACCGCCCCGTTACGTTGTTTGTCCGCAATGAATTCCTAGTTTAGGCATTCATTGCGGACACGGACTTACCGATTTCAATAAAATTTTGTAGTCATCTACTGTTTGGTCCAACTTAAAAGATAGGATAGGTTTTATCTCAGTTAAACCACAAAATACTAGAGACTCACGTAAGTCAATGTTACATACAAGTAATATTCGATCATAGCACACATAGACACCTCTCACGGACGCGATATCTCTGACTGGTGAGGAACAAACTGTACCGAACCATTCCGAGATATCGCGTCCGTGAGAGGTGTCTATGTGTGCGTTGTTCGAATATTACTTGTATGGAACATTGACTACTGTTAGTCTCCAATATTCTGTGGTTAAACCCACCCCCTCCTCTCTCAAGAAACCTACCATAATATTCAATACAAGTAATTTGTACGGCAATATAACGTTTGTCGAGTCAGGTAGTTCTTTTGTTGCGCTCAATGTGTGATTTGCACTGAGCGCCTGGATACGTTATCCATTACTATGACAGAAATTGGTTAATTCCATTTAATGGAATTCACAAAATTCATAGAATTGTGATAATTACCTGTTTGAAATTTGAAATTAAATACCGCAAGTGCTCTGTTATGATACCAGTTTGGCCTCTACAATTAAACAAACAATAAAACGGCTTTACCGATATTAGACAGCACGCTGAGTAGAATCTGTAATTGCCAACATTTTTTAACGTTATGAGACAGAGTAGAGTAGAGTAGAGTAGAGTAGAGTAGAGTAGAGTAGAGTAGAGTAGAGTAGAGTAGAGTAGAGTAGAGTAGAGTAGAGTAGAGTAGAGTAGAGTAGAGTAGAGTAGAGTAGAGTAGAGTAGAGTAGAGTAGAGTAGAGTAGAGTAGAGTAGAGTAGAGTAGAGTAGAGTAGAGTAGAGTAGAGTAGAGTAGAGTAGAGTAGAGTAGAGTAGAGTAGAGTAGAGTAGAGTAGAGTAGAGTAGAGTAGAGTAGAGTAGAGTAGAGTAGAGTAGAGTAGAGTAGAGTAGAGTAGAGTAGAGTAGAGTAGAGTAGAGTAGAGTAGAGTAGAGTAGAGTAGAGTAGAGTAGAGTAGAGTAGAGTAGAGTAGAGTAGAGTAGAGTAGAGTAGAGTAGAGTAGAGTAGAGTAGAGTAGAGTAGAGTAGAATAGAATAGAATAGAATTATTTATTTCTCAGAATATGGTACATGTATTTGATTTTTAAATTTCTTATTCTAGTTTTACATATTCTACCGTTCCCGGCATAGAAATTTTAAATATAAAGCGAGTCTTAACGTAAAATAATATATCTATTTTTTTCCTAATACAATTATTCAAATACATTATTCTTTCAATTCAAATTCGTCATTCAACAATATCAATAAATAATCAAAAATAATGTCAATATATTATCACTACTTTACACTGGTAGGTAATTCAAAATGAATATGCAATAGAAATCTTATATTATTATTTAAATATTGTATATAATATTGTATACAAAAAAAATTAATATGTTTCGTCTAGATATAAAATATGTCTTCCTTTCCTACGGTATTTTTTTATTGTATTTGGGTGCTTCTACCTCCACGATGTTATGCGTGAGGCGACAGAGAATTCTTCGTGTAGTGTTATTTGTGTGTGTTTGTTTTGCTTATGATGATATTGGAATTATCGACGGGGTTATCACGTATCTCGTAATGCGCAATTATCGTAATTGTTTAGTTATTGCAAGACAAGTAAGCTTTGTATATTAGTGGTAGTCATTGCCGCTTCATTATTTTTGGGGCTGTGCCATCGCAGAAAGTGCATCCAGCGTTCAGTAAGGAATTGGCGACGTCTTTGGTGATTTTTTGTTACGTTTCAGTGTCATCGTTGATCGCTGGCGAATTGCAAATTTTAGGTGATACGCCTCACTCTGATTTAGCAATTCTGAAGTAAGTCACACACTACGCATATACGGAAATATATCTGCAGCGCTTATCTGTCCATATCGAGCTCTATACTAAACTCAAGGAGCAACACACACTACGCAGATAACTTATTATATATAGATTACCTTCAGCCATCTGTGGGCACCGACATATATAAACAGATGGTCTCAGATATTATCTGCGTATACAAATATATCGGCAGATAACATCTGCCGATGCAATAGATTTTCTACAGGTTGTTTTGCAAAGAAATTCAATTTATTCTGAGCTGTTTTGCATTTATGACGTGGCTACATATATCGGGCTACGGCAAAGTATCGCGCTAGCATGTAGTAACGTGCTTTCGTAGCTTTCGTGCAACTGTATCACGATAGGGTGACGCGTCACTGCAGTGGGCGTCAAACCGATCCGGTAGTAATTCTAAAAAAATCGATACAATTTGTAGTTTTAAATGCCTATATAATGATATTTTTTTAAATATTTGCACACTATATATTAGTAGAATATGTTGGTATCTTAATTTATTTTTAACAACCTGTAACACCCATATTCTTGCAAATAAATATTTTCTTTCTTTCTTTCAAACTTCGGTCCGCAGGTGATATATTTAGGGCGGCCAACACAATCTATATAAATAAATAAAATTGGAGTGTCTATTTGTAATATTAAAATACCCGCTTTTTACTAAATGCATATGGATGTGTACATACGGTATATGCATCAAAATAACATTTTTTACTATTTTTGTCTGTCTGTCGGTCTGTTTGTCTGTCTGTATGAATAGAAGCGTGTCCAATTTTTTGGCGAGTAATCCTGCCCCGCGCGCCCTTCCTACCTCTGACTCGCGGCTTACACTTGAACTTTTTTTGCGACAACGCACTACGAACCTTCGGGCGATAGTGGCCAGTGGGGCCCCGACACGAGCAAACAAAAAGTTTATGTCTACCCGAGTACATAATATGTTTAGTTAACTTCACGTGCAAGTCATATTGATATCATTATCTACATATATTGATATTATAAATGCGAAAGTTTGGATTTTTGGATGGATGGATGTTTGTTAATCAATCACACACAAAAACTACTAAACGGATTTGAATGAAATTTGGCACACAGTTAGACGATAACCTGTAATAGCACAAAGGCTACTTTTTATCCTGGAAAAATTAGGTGATCCTGTGGAATTCAGCAAAAACTTTTATGATGTAGCGGGCTGCACGCTGCAACTAGTTTGTCATAATTATATTGTAACGTAAGTCCTCAGTCCTGGGCGCCTACTGTTAGCGGCTAGGGTGAGAACTTAGGAACCTTACTGAAATAGGAAAGCTGTCACGAGGCAATGAGATGCCCGGGGCAAAGGTAAGCAAAGAAATAAAACTATTTTAGTTTTTGTCTCTTATTATTCTGTCCGTTGAATCATCAAACCGAACATGAAAACTCACACTCAAATTTTATTTCTATGGTAGTAGATAGAATATACATAATAAGAACGCTATGAACTACCGTTCTGGCGTACAGATACAAGACTTCATCGACTAAACATGAAACTTTAGTGAACGTCGAAGATTGGTCCGGCTTGTGACCCGAAATTAATAGAGTCCATTGTGGCCCCTGTGCACAAGAACTCCGCGTACAATTATTTGCCAGTAATTTTCTGGGCAAATGAAATAAGAAATAGTTACTTAAAATTAAAGAGTTTAAGGAACGAACGCTAGAAGAAAATATTTTTAGGAATGTTATAATATTCTTGTTGTAAACTACTAGTCGTTCTTCGGTAGAAATGCATTCTCCCATATCAGTATTATTTTTTTATATCCCCTTTGATAAAGTAATGAATCCCCTTTGATCAATGAATGAATAAATATATGTTTGTTATCGGATAGATCCACACAAATTCTTCGCCTTTTAGTATATTGTAACGCAACACGTGCATCAAATTCAAAATCAGAATCCTCTTCTGAGGAGCTGTCTAATAAATCTAGAAGCAATAAATGTGAACTCATTGTAACAGCCTGTATAATACGATCTGCACCAAAAAACAGTTGTAGCCAGTTTGAAGGATTTCGCGTGAATGTATCGCTTCGTTTATTATCGTATCTGCGAAGTGTGTGATACTTTCAGATAAGTTTTTATATGCAGATAAAATATTATCGTATCTGCGTAATGTGTGACAAGCTTAACCCGATACCGCTTGCACACTACCACAATTCAACCAAGTTTCCTCACTATATTACACTTTTTCTTGCAGAAGAACAATTATGTGATATTTGCCGAGGCCACCTTCTCCTCCACATGAGATTGGGTGAGATTAGACTCGACGCCCCCCGCCCTAATAGCCTCACTGGATGTTCTCTATTCGTTGGTATATGTCATATTCCACAATCAGTGTGTCCCCGTTTCCGATCCGGTAGCAGCTGTAAAATTGTTGTCATAAGTGCATGGTTTATTTAAATATTTTTCTCATTTCTTGTATAAATTTTCTACATAAATATGCTTCTCCTCTATGCTAAACCTCAGACTGCTCCTTGTTCGCTTTTTCTTCTAGCGGTAATCTAATGATTTCGCACCATATAATATAAAGATAAATGTAGTCTACATTAGTTGTAACATAACCTGTCGTTTTATATTAAACGAGCTGTTGCCAGCGACTTCGTCCGCGCGGACTTCGTTTACTCCGCACAGCTCCTCCCCCGTAGGTGATAGCGTGATAATATGTAGCCTATATGTTGACCCGACCTGTTAGTAATATTAATACAAAATTTGAAGTAAATCCATGCAGTACTTTGTGAGTTTACCCCGGACATACATACAGACAAACAGACAAAAATTCTAAAAACTATATTTTTGGCTTCGATATCAATTCTAGATCACGCCCCAAGTATTCTTTTAAAAAAATATTCAATGTACCGTTTTGACTTTCCTACGATTTTATTATATGTATGTATATAGATAACTTTTAAAAAACCTTAAATTCTATTTTTAAAATTATGAAGGTATAAAATTACATAGAATAGTTCGTAATTGGAAATCATTCGTCAATCGTTCAAACATCTTTAAAAATAAAGTTGAATGGCTCCACGGCGTAGTTGAGGGAGTTCTGGCGAACACGTAACGGTGGTCCAAACCACTCCACTTGGAAGTTCTTTATGACCTTCGCCAGAAAGGTTTCAACTTCTAACTCAGCTATACGACGACCTGTGGCAATAAATTAACAATTACTGTTAATTAATTATTTTTACAGCATTACCTTCAAAATACGAGTAAAAAGAAATTCAACCACGTTTGAGAATGTCAAGACAACGTTTTCTTTGACACTTTGTGACCTTCCCACTCCCTTACTGTACATTGTAGTTGTCAGAATTTCTAACTTTTAGCTCGCAATTAACTCACCATACTTTAATCTGACGCGCATCAGTGCTTCCAAGTCACTAATGTCACAATTTTTTTTCATTTTTTTATCTGTAATTTTTTCCCTATCATTAAGATAAAAAAACATCATGTAACCTTTTATTTTTCCTATCATCTAATCTACAAAATCTAATAAGTCTCGGGCGAGCTTGCTAGATTTTGTAGGTTAGCTACTAAGATTTCTTAGTAGCTTCTTCCCCGATGGCTGCGTGTTAATATTTTCATGTCTTGAAAAAGGAAGTATAGGAAGGAAGTATAATGTCAGTTTCAATTATCTTAAGAATCATGTGTTAAGCTTACAAGATCGTGAACCGATACCCCCCCCCCCATTTACCAAATCAATTACAAGGATTGTAATACATAAAATAGAAAAAAAACAAGCCCGCTGAGTTTCTTCCGCTGAATCTTATATGTGTGGCTGTGTTCCGGTCCGGTATTACCGAATTCAAAATCGAATCATCAGAAGTATATGTAAAGAATAAAATATTTTTTAATTCGCAATAGGATTAATGCGCGTTAACTGTCGTGTTTTCGCTTGGAGGAAAAGGTAGCCGGCAAACTTATTCATGTGGCATTAACACCCCGCTACACGGATACCGTCGCGCATTCACATCTTTGACACGTAAGATTTTCTTTTTCTATTAGGAGAGCCATACGCTTGTTTGCTATCTTATAATTTAAATTGTTTTTAAAGATGATCCCAAGAAAGACTCAACATCACTTTGAAACTTGGAGATTGGGCCCTTGACCGTAAGATATGAGCCGTAAAAGGGATAACCAAATTCTACTTAGCAATTAACTACTATAAATATACTAGCTAACCGGCAAACGTTGTTTTACTTAAAAAACAAAAAAAAAACAAAAATTTCGACACGTAGGGTTTGAATCTACGACCCTTTCCTTTTTTCCTCAAGCCGGGATGCTCTACCAACTTTAATATTGACTGGTTCAAAGTGGCGAAATTCTTCTTTGCTATGTGATCGATTTCGTCGATTGTACTGATCGCTAGATATACATACATACGTATTAACTAGTTAAATGAGTTCATCGTTACAGATGAAATTTGCATTTATAATTTTGATCAGTATTTTGGTGGGATACTTGAGAGGTGGGGGGCTAATTGAGATAAGAACTATTCTATCCTTTAAATTAAAGCAAACAGTAGATTTTGACAAAAATCATTGAAATCGGTTCAGAAGTTTAGGAGTCCATCGCGGACAAACAACGTAACATTGAATTTATATATATTAAGATAGCTCACCGATGCATGACCGTGTCCCAAAACCAAATGGCATAAAGGCGAACGGATGGGCATTCCCGTAATACAATGGGTCACTTTTGTCTATAAGCCACCTCTCCGGCAAGAACTCCTTTGCACGAGGAAATTGGTCTTCCATTGAACTTAGAATTTGATGGCTGAATATCACTTGCATCTATAACAAAACGTCATTATTATTAAGTTAATAAGGAATTTAGATATACAAGAGTGAGATATGCAGTGCCAGCAGTCTGACGTATAAATAATCCTCAAGTACAAGCTCTTCCAATCCTGGCAGGATTTTTGTTTAAAATCTGCAATAAGATTATTATAAACATATGTAATAATGGGTTGGGGAAAAAAATCCATTATGTTTTCGGTAGATGGTTTTAGTGATCGATATCTCATACAGTATCGATCAAACAATTTAAAGCTTATGCTCGTACTTATTAATCAATATTTTCCCTTCATCGAATTAAAATTTTTTGAATCCCTATAACTATATTAGTTACCTGATTTAAGATTTTTCGAAGACAGAAAAGATGGGCGTCTTGTCAAAATGAAGCTGTTCATAAGAATTCAGTTTACTATTAATAAAAAAAATCTGTAAACAGTTAACCCTGCAGGCTATCCCTGAAATTTCCCGCTAAATTAAGGTATTTTGTGCTCAAAGGAGTAAAAACTATAAGCATAGATTTTTTTCAGTTTAAACATCTATTTTGTTAAAAATGGCAGTATATTGATGTTTGAAAAGCTGTACATTTTGGAAACGATGATCGATTTTGGTCTTTCGAATGGCATTCAACTCAATTTTTGAGATGTAAAAAATTGCTTTAGCTAAATGATCGATAGGTTGAACAATTTCGAAGCAATGTGAAAAAACATTTTTTCAAAAATGTTATTCATTGATAAATTCCAAACAAGGTGACCGATTTTGATTTGTTAACATTATTTGGTGCAGTTTTTAAAGGAGAAAAGCTGCTAAGATTTTCAAGTCAATCGGTGTATTAGCCTAAAAGTTGTTTCAAAAATATCAAGTTTGCTAAAAACAACGTAATTTTGATATTTGAAAAGAAATTTTGAAAATTAGATTCGATTTTGATTTTTGAAATAGAATTCGACGTAGGTTTTTTAGTACTAAAATATCGTAGAATACCAAAAAATAATTGGTTGAAAAGTTTCGAAGTTATGTTAAAAAACGCTTTTTTCAAAATTTTTCGTCAACGATTACTCCCAAACGGATACACCGATTTTGATGCAATTTAGGCGTTAAACGTAGTTTTTTTAAGAATAGAGCTGACTAGTTTCTGTGCTCAATCGGTACATAAATCTGGAAGTTATATAAAAAATACTGTTTTGCCTAAATTTTTTTGAGGTTTTTTCAAAATTTCTCAAAATATACTGGACCGAATTGGTTTTCAAACAGTCTAAGTTGAGCAGAATCCAATAGAATGCCATCAATCACGTTTCAATTGGTCCAGCCATTCAAAAGTTATGAGATGTTCACATACACAGACACACACGCATACATACAGACATACTGAAGTCATCGTGAAATTGGTCGAAAAATGTTCCTATGACCTCAAATCGTGGAGATCTGATGAAAATTCGAAAATTGAGGCAAAATCAGTAACTTCCTTATCTACATAGGTACATAGCGGGAAGTTAAAAAAATGTTCTTGAGACCACTTTCTATTATATTTACTTAAGAGTTCAAAATGTTAAATAACTTATAAACATAAAAGATATTAAGGCTTTGCGCAACCGGCGTGTTTATATAAATGTAGAGAAAGCAAGACAAATATACAAGGATCATGACATCTGGCACTCGGCTATCTCTGCCTAGTCGGTTAGAGATCTTGCATTAAGATACACGTATGTATAAATGTTTTTTGATTAACTGCTATCTGCGACTAAAGCCACGTATGCAAATATTTTCAGTTACCTTACACTTCTTTTGATAAAGCAATGATGTTAATTCCTGTCAAGACGGCAAAAATAAGTAAGAAGAAGTTATTATAACCGGGTCACACTTCGTAGATCTCACGACTGAGAAGTCATGATTGTATTTACATTTTTTAAAATATAAACGGGTCAAAAACTGTAGATATATAGAACTTATTTGTAAAGCTTGACGATGATGATGTTTGTAAAGTACTGAGTCGGAGTCCGCTCGTGACCACGGTCAATATAATTTGCCCAAAACGGTCGAGCCTTACAAGTAAGTTCTATATTTATGTACGCGTTTTTGACCCGTTTATATTTCAAAAAAATATAATAGAACGCGTTAGTTTAAAAGTTCATGTAGCTACATGTTTGACTTTTGCTCGTCATCCACAAGCCGCCTGCAAGAAATGCAGAAGGTCCATATTTTTTATATCATTAGATAGCAGCAAACAAGCCTATGGCCTTCCTGACGGAAAGAGAAAGCACCTCTTAATAACCTATCTCCTCCAAATATGCTAATAATGCGATGCAATCTATGTAGCGAAATGCAAATGCCACATGCATAAGTTTACCGACTTGTTTACCTTCTAAATCGGAACACAGCATTGATGTTATCGCGGCAGGTATACGAAGGCTGTTGTTCCATGTATCCGGGCGAGAAAAAGCAACGTGTGGTGATAGCTGTATGGCGGTAATGCCACAGGCATAAGGTGGCTACTTTGCTCTCCAAACCAGGAATAGGCAGGCAGTAATACTAAGTCCGGACTAGAAGTTGCAGAACTCTGTCACCTAGTCAAAAAGCAACATTGTGATTAACTTAATATAAATATACTAAAAAATCTTACATCTTTAGGTATTTTATAGCCCAATATATTATATTCCTTTGTAGTTAGTCTAAGATTCCCTGAAGCCACTGGCATCATCCTCATGGATTCTTTGATACACGCTTTAAGGTAAGGTCGCTTATCTTCACTTGACATGATCTCTTCTCTCAATTTGTTTTGTTTTTCTTGATTCGTGGCTAATAAATATAATGTTAAAGTCATTGTATTTGACGACTGAAATTATAAAATTAATGAAGGAATTTAATCTGTGTTCATTGAAAAATTAGTTTAAAAAATAATCAAACATTCTTGTAGGTAGACCATATAGATTGAGGTTGGATTCATTAATATTTTAGCGGTCAAGTGATCTTCAACGCTGCGTTAAATGAAATTGAAATAAATTCTAAATTTATTTCATAGCGCTATAACAATTATTTATCTTGTAACGCTATATTTTACCGCTTTTTAAGAACTTTGTTCCAGAGACAGTAGGCACTTTGCCTGGCTGGAAAGATTTACTCTTATAAATCTTTGCGAGAGGTGATAAGCCTCCGCAGTGGTGACGTCACCTTGGACCATTGGACACATGTGACCTTGGACCCTTGTAATATAATTTGTCTTAATTGGACGTGTTTATTCAAAATGTATATAAATAAATAATTTAAATACATTAACATATACGTATACTATAGAAAGTTTTGTTTTGCGTAGCTGGCATATATTTCTACATCTATAAATTCCCCGTTTTGTGTTTTCCTCTCCCTTTCCTAACCGCCCCGTTGGTTGGCCCGAATCAAGGGGGCACGTGTTTGATTCCCGACAGGGGCAAGCATTTGTGTGATGAGCATGATGATGATAGATGTTTGTATTTCTGGGTTTGGGTATTTATTATGTATGTTACAGTATTTATTTATATATTTGTATGTATTAGTATCGCTGACTAACACCCACCACACAAGCAAATAATTTGCTTACTTTGGGGTTAGATCAATGTAATTTGTCCAACAATAGGACCTATTTATTTTATTTTCGATATTTTCCCCGCTGACAGATGGTTATTAGTTTGAAAAGATGGCCTTTTTTTACTAATATTTAATTTTTCTTTAATATTTTGTTACATGTTTTTTAATATCGTCGATACTAAAAACAGGCTGATGACGGAAATTTGTGGCAGAAAAATCTCACATTTTTTCCAGCGCCTAACTTCTATCCGCCAAGTCTATCGTGGGTTAAGGAACTTCCTAATTAAAATTTGAAGCAAAGCCTTTTAAATAAATTAATAACTATTCACCAGTTCGTGTTCGCTTTTAGTTTTTTATAATTATGACCTGCATATCTATATCTAAAAATATAATATGTGAATTAAAACATTGTATCCCTTTTTAAGAGAATTACGCGAGCGGTGAAATATAAAATTTGGCATAGTTAAAGTTTGCATTGGGCAGGAGTGCAAAAGAACCTAATATTTAAAAAAATAAATTAGAAATACATCAAATTAATAAAAATAAGCATTACACACACTTCGTACATGACATGAAAATATACATGATAATATAAATACATGTGACGTACATGATAATATACTTACATGTATACATGCATACTATTTTCTTTACGGTTAGAGTCTGTCGTCAAACTTAGAGATTTTATTGTTCAGTCTATGGCCGATTTTGACCACAGGGCATTCGCTAGTATGTATAAATATGTTCCGTATATGATTGGAGCGATTTTGATAAAATTGTTAGGAAATTATCAGATTATTCCAGCAGACGATGTTATGAAGTTTGCTAGATATTGAATCAACACTAGCTGAATTTTTGTAATTATGCTAGATACAACCATAATATATTACATACAACTATAATAAATTACTGCTATTCGTCCGAAGTCAGGGTGAGTTATTTTATGTCATGTTAGTCAAGTCATGTTAGTTTTTTAGGGTTCCGAAGTAAAGTAGGAACCTTTGTAGTTTCGCTATGTTTGTCTGTCCGTTCGTTCATCTGTCCGTTCGTTCGTTCGTCCGCAATCTAGCTCAGAGATCCTTAGTACTAGAAAGCTGTAATCTGGCATGAATATCATCATGCCAACAAAGTGGCAACATAAAATCTTGAAAAATATTTTTTTTGGTAGCTCATCTACATGTAAAGTGGGCACGTTAATTTTTTTCTCGTGTAACTCATAGTGTGGGGTATCTTATAATAGGTTTTCAAAAAATTTCTTAGGTTTGTGACAACAACAACAATAATAATAATAACAATACGCTGGGCAAATTATACTAATCGATCTAACTCCAAAGTAAGCAAATTACTTGTTTGTGTTATGGCTGTGAGTCAACGATACTTTTTTTACTAAGGGATCCGTTTGTGAAGCTTTAATATGCTAGTTTTTGTTAGAGCCATAGAATAAAGTTAAAAGAAAAACTATCACGGCTTAGAAGGCTTAACAAGATTTTGAGTAATATCGACCAACGCATAACTTGACGTTAAATAGGTTAAATGTTCATAATACGAAAAAATGAAAGCCCTCTTCTTAGTCCGTATTATTGTGATGGGAAACTTCGGAACCCTACATTGCACAACGCCCGACATGCACTTTGCCAATTTATTATTTAATATTTACCGTATCAATGCCAGCAAATAACATGTCACTCGCCATTGTAATTGCAATATTTTCATCGATTTCAAGCAGCTTTTCGAGTACTCCCTTTTCACTGTTCAATGAACTGTCCTTATTGTTCAGGTTCTCGATAGCTCTTTCGATAAAATATTTACTCAAACTGGAATTTCATAATAGTAATAATATAACTTTGGTAATAATATGATATACGCTTATGTAAGTACCTATATCAAATTACGCAATATCTATTAACTTACGGCCCACTGACAACAAATTACGTAATTTAAGATCTTACCTTATATATAAAGTAGGTATGTACTACGTTGTACGCCCGCTACGGATTTCTAAACTACTAAACCGATTTTAATTAAATTTTGTAGATACCCGTGTTGGTCCCGGGCTCCTCTGAAGAATAGGCCAACTGCAATTCAGCCAGGCAGGTCGTAAAAGGCGATCGATTGGCTATCCGAGTCACTATCATCGTGACTAATAGGTGGTAGAGTTCTTCATTGTCTCGCCCTGGTTCGATATCACCGTCTTACCTATTCCTGCTGCAATAGCGTTAGTGCTTGTCACAGTGGTGTTCCAGTTTGGAAGGTAAGGTAGCCAGTAAACTTATGAATGTGGCAATAGATTTTTTCACAAGATAGCAACGCACCATTAACACCTTTGATGTCTATAGGCGATGGTTGACTATTTCCATCAGGAGACCCATCTGCTTGTTCGGCGTTCGCTATCTTATGATTTAAAAAAAATACCTACTGTTTGGTCCAAAAGATAGTTTTTATCCCCCTCTCAAGTACCCATCTAAATATTCAATACAAGTAATTTGTATGGAAACAACGTTTGCCTGGTTAGCTAGTAGGCATATATTATGTACATAATTTGATATAGATACTCACTGAATAGAAATAATCACATTTTTGCGAGGTAGGAAGACTATATCATATCAATAGACATAGCAGTTCGTCATGATTCAGTGGTTGATGTTATAAGTGGTGAGCTTCATCGCTACTTTTCTGCGATAACCTGAACTAATAGCTTCAAATTTTCATTCGAGGCACAAAACAACTAAGCACAGAAGTCAATCATGTGTGTACTTCATTTTTCATATCGACGCTCGGCTAGGGTTATTAGGGTTTATGCCCAAAAACTGGTAGTGATACTTGTATCTAGGTATCTGATTTATTATTAACAATAAAACAGGAAGAAGGCAAATGTCAACCAATAATAACTAAAATATTTTAATTTTATTGTGATATCTATTACAAATTTTCTGGACAAAAAAGTTGTTTCAAGCGGGTGGCACTCGCGTTTGCACTATTCTCAACCATTCCGAGATATCACATGAGAGGTTTCTGTGTGTGCGTTGTTCGAGCGCCCTTTGTATGTAGATTGACTTCCGTACCTATTTCTTTTGTATTCGAGGCACAAGCATGCTATTGTGGGGCCGATACACGTATTACGTTGATGAAATGATAGTCACAGATCGGTTAATAAATGTGTTTATTAACCTGTAATTTTACTTAGATTTACCTTAACCTTATATACTAGTAATTCACGTGCGCGGTGCGTGATAGAATATGGTGCGATGACATATCTGAAACTCGAGTGTGTTGTATCGCGTCTGTTACATACGTGACAAAATGTTAATCGAGTCGAAGCGTTTAGGGCTACTCCGAATCCTGAAAGTTGACGATGTCGCAGCATAAATGGGTACCAAATGGGTAAAAATAAATGGGCACAAATGGGTACCGTTAGTACCAAACCGAGGTGAGATATAGACCTCTACTATCCAAAAATTCACAATGTCAGTGACTTATTTGGCCAATTGTTTGCCCTTACGAATTGCCTGGTACCTACAATAGCAGACAGGCTATTATTCTAAGAAGGCTCGGGAAAATTATTATGTTTGTATGGATGAGTTGTAGGTATAGATATTTGCTCGGTCAATTGTTTGCCTTTTACAAATTGCCTGGTAGGCTGTTCTCAAATTTTATTAAGGCTAGTGTTTACAACTTGGCCTTTTATTCATTGAATAAAAGGCAATTTTTTACATAGGTTCATTATTATTTAATTGGATCAGATTTTTTCATATATTATTTCTTAATGTATCAAATTTTTACATACATTATTATTTAATTGGGTCAAATTAATTTGAACTAATAAATACTTACTTAAATTGTTCTTCGTATAAACTCATTGCCCTTTTAAGCGTCGGCGTAGTGAAGAACTTCGATAAATTAGGGCGGAAGTCCAATCTTGCCACAATCTCAAATATATCATGGACTATTTGTATAAGCTTCCGAACAGGAGAATCTTCTGGAAGATTGGGGTCAAAACAATTTAGTCGACCTCCGAGAGCTACGACACCTATTGATTCTAGCGCCCATAAATTCATTTCAACGTCAAATTTAGCGTCAATCATGTTCTTCTCGTTACGTAGAGATTTCAACCTAAAAATTTGTTCGTTTAAAAATTTTATTTACAAAATTTATAGTAATAATAGGATGCAGAATGATGTATTTAGATAATTACAAACAATATATTCACAAGTAAAATTTTTTGGTTATTGTTTTCCTCCTAAATAGTATGCCCGGTTTTCATATTTTTTGTGTAATAATGAAATTACCTGGAAGATTCTTAGCTTTAACTGTACTGGATAAATGTAGGGATGCAACATCGCTCATAAAAAACAACAATATCAGGACTCGATTAAATCGAAGTTTTCTAGAGTAGTACATCGATTTAAAAAACATCGGAGTTTGTGAATGATACATCCATGTCAATTATGGTCGATTTATCATAAATGGCGTTCTTGTCGAAAACCAAAACGCACAAGCAGACCATTTTTCTACCGCTCCTAATATAAATATTATATTAACTACCTTAAGAATTACCTCCGTAGTTATTATTCATATGTTTTAAGCATTTCTGATATTAAAAAATATTATACCTTTAAAATAAATACCTAATATTAAACCTTTAAAATAAAATGCTTAAAGGCGTCTGACGGATATGAAATATCAAATCTATCTTGTACTGGGTGCACCAGGCAGCCTACTGCATTATAAAAGGATTTGGTGAATCCCACGGGAATAACTTTCCATGAACAACGGGGAAAATTTTCGAGATAAAAGTATCCTATATCTGATTCCATGTCATCATCTACCTGCGCGTCCAATTTAATTCGAAATCGGTCCAAACGTTTTTCGTGATTGAGTAGTAAACATCTACAACACATTGTATAAAGTTTCACATATGCAGCGTGCAGTTCGCTGCATCATAAGTTTTTGGTGAATCCCGCGGGATGACCTAATTTTTCCGAGATAAAAAATAGCTTATTTGCTATTTCAGATCATCATATAACTTTGTGCCAAATTTCATTCAAATCCGTTCAGTAGTTTTTGCGTAATTGAATAACAAACATCCATCCAAACATCCAAACTTTTACATTTATAGTATACTAGCTGTGCCCGCGACTTCGTTCGCGTGGAAAAAATAAAAACCCGCATAGTTCCGGTTCCCGTGGGATTTCCGGGATAAGAACTATCCTATGTCCTTTCTTGGGTCTCAAACTATATTTGTACCAAATTTTATCCAAATCGGTTCAGTGGTTTGGCCGTGAAAGCGTAACAGACAGACAGACAGACAGACAGACAGGCAGACAGAGTTACTTTCGCATTTATAATATTAGTATGGATTAATTAATATATTAATTATTAATATATTAATTAATTAATTAATATATTAATTAATTAATTAATATCGATGTATTCTATAGCAAAGGAATGAATATAGCGAGTAATTAAAAACAACGCATTAAGATATACAAAAATATTATTTTATAAAAAAATCACATTAATTAAATATACCATAATAAACAATTCTTAAAATTGTGACTTTTTGAATTTTAAATCAATTTATGATCCGCCGCATTAGATATTTCAGATTAAAATCTTCAGGTGTTGTCAACCGACGAAAAAACGTATGTGGGTTATCACTTATCAGTTTGACATTTATGTATGTAATATTAAGTGCGAATTGGATAATACTTCAGTATGATGATCTGTTTAGCCATCTAAGCACGTCTACTAGTATCTTCACGCCCGTATCTTCGGACCGGTAGGCAGAGGTACAACAAGTGCACCCACGATTAGCTGAAGACACTTGATCTTGGCATTTGGTAAGCCTATCGCCAACCGGGCACTTTACAATCCCGGGCAACTTAGTACTTGTCAGAAAACTAAAAAAACACTTTTTTTAATCGCCCGATCTGGGAATCGAACCCGGGACCTCATGTGGTCAACGCCAACGCCGGACCACTCGACCATAGAGACGATACACGTATACTAAATTTCGTAAGTGAATGAGTCATAATGTTTGACTAGAGACCTGCCGTGGCTACGCACAGCAATATATTTTTTGTAAGCGCACAAAAATATATTTTTACGAAAAATCTTTAAAATTCTCTACTTTTACCTACTAAATAATATAAATATAACCCTTCCCATTGAAAAATTCTATTGATGAAAACCACATTAAAATCTGTTGCGTTATTTGAAAGATCTAAGCGGAACTACTGCAGAAATGACTGAGTTTTATACTATGCAAACAAGATAAAAAATGTTGTTTCAATACTGAATTAATTCCTGATAATGATTGATAATAATTTATATTATATTCACGCAAACAAAGAATATTGCTGTTATAAATACGATAGTGTACATTATACTGTATATATCATTATATCGTCAATGACAAAAAACACGATTAGAAGGATTTGTTTGTTTTTTTAAACATCTGGGTATGACACGTCAAAATAGATAATGGAAATGTGTTATTTAGCATATATGTAATTTTTTATTTTGTTTAGATTTTTAGATTAAAACCAATTAGATTGTTCTCTCAATACGAAGAGGTAACCATTGCCTATAAACATCAAAGATTTTAATTTCTGTCCTAGATTCAAGTACGGTTCTAAGGATGTAATACCACATACACAAATATATCGATTTACTCGTACTTACTCTCCAAACGGAACAAACTGCGGAAGCACAAACGTCATTACAGCAGGAATAGGAATACATAAGTTTACCGGCTACCTCACCTTCCAAACCGGAACACGACAATGACAAGCACTGACGCTATTGCGGCAGGAATAGGTAAGGCGGTGGTACCAGACCCGGGCGAGACAATTCAGAAATTTACCACCTAGTAGCCACGATGGTAGTGATTCGTATGGCCAATCGGTCGCCTTTTTCGACCTGCCTGGCAGGACGGCAGTTGGACTATTCTTCAAAGAAGCCTGAGATCAACACGTGGAAAATGTTATTCCGGCATGTCCATGTTATTGCGCTGGGAATTCCCCGTTAATTCCTGCCGCAATAGCGTCAGTGCTTTGCACTGTCGTGTTCCGTTTTGGAGGGTAAGGTAGCCAGTAAACTTACTTATACATATGTGGCATTAGACCTCGCCACAAGATAGCAGCGCACCATTAACACCTTTGGTGTTTATAGACGATGATTGACTCATTCCATCACGAGACCCATCTGCTTTTTGCTATCTTATAATACAAAAAAAAGTTTATCACTGCGGTGTTTCAGTTTGGAGGGTATGTTAGTCGGTATGCAAAATGCATTAGGCAATGCATGTTGCATACCGACTAGGCATGTTGCAGCTAGTAATACGATAAATGTAGGATGATAAGTTTTGGAGCAAAATCAGGACTTACCTAGCAATCATGTCATCTGCTACTTCATTTAAAGTTGTCCGATACAGCTTAATTGTTTTGGGTTGCAACATAATATGGTTTACAGTAGATCTAAATTTCTGCCACACTTCTCCTTGACTAATAAAAACACGGTTATTATTATCTTATTATAGGTTTAGTAATAGTACCATAAATTTTTAGCCTTAAAGACTATCCGGCACAGAATATGAGCAAATCGATCCCCGCTTTGAGTAAGATTCTTGTTGAAAGTTATCAGGGTTGTTATCGACAACGATGTCTTAATAGCAGCTAAGAATTAGGTGTGTTAACACTCCCGTGACTCTACCGGGTGATGCTACCGATCTCGGTTATTGCAAACAAGTAAAACTTTTATAATATATATATATATATATATATATATATATATATATATATATATATATATAAATCAATTGCTGTTCGTTAGTCTCACTAAAATTCGAGAACGGCTGGGTAATTTTGGTTTTGAATTATTTGATGAAGTCCAGGAAAGGTTTAAAAGGTGAAGAAATGTAGAAAAAAATAAGAGTAGTTGAAAAAGCAGAATAACGTTTGCCGGGTCAGCAGTTTAACAATAAATCATTATACCGGTTTCCTTGCGGAATAGGCCATAAATTGTGGTAATGTGGAATAAAGCAAAATGATACAAAATTTTGTTTTGATTTGATAGAGCAACGTTTTCAGTTATCGTAAAAACAAGCGATAGTCATATTAGAAAAAAACGAACACAATGACGTGACATGACATGACGATATCTGGAACGTCTATTTTAGCATTCGTATTACTTTGGATTTAATTTATAGTCAAAAAAATGATTAAAAAGTATGTGATAATTTTTTCACAAGAGTTTTTTTACAAAAATTAGCAGTATTCATTGCTGATGCTATATATTCCAGCCACGCGAATATTTCTCTGAACACGTCGACGTCAGCCGGAAACAATGTCTGAAGTCCAACTGATAAAGTCTCGGTAAGGGGTCTAATAAATCTAGTCTATTACGACTCCGAGAAGACAGAAATAGGTGCATTTACGGCAAAGACTCTGTTGTATTCTCTCGTTTTGAGAATGTTTTCCTGACAGCTTCAGCCAATATTGAAATTCTTTGAGTTGACTTATTGAACAATGATCAGTTTCGTGGTCATTTGGAAAAAAAGGCTCAACTAACTTTCAAAAAGCTCATTGTGCTCAACTGAGTGAGACAGTAGGTACTTCTTGCCATCCATTCCTTCACTGATTTAGTCGGTATTTGAATTCTTGGTACCGACATTTCGAGTATCGTTCTGTTACGTCGACATCTGGAGATATTTCCGCTATTCATTGGCAGTGTATCATTCACCAGTGGTGAGACTCTAGCTCGTTTGTTCCCTATTATATATAAATAAACATTGTATTCTGTTATATACCGGCTCGAACTAACTAGTTTTATAAGAAATACTAGCCGATCCACGCAGTTTCGCCCGCGAGTAGAGTAAAAGGTTATAAGAAATTTCGTACAATTTTTCATGCTCTATTTCAGTTCCAACCTGTCACGCGATTTTGGAACACGCGAGTGCTCATTAATTTTTTTGGCGGGTAGTGTTTCTCGAATACACGGGTATTAATACATAAGAAGCATGCTCCAATTGGCTATTGATTTGACAAAGTTTAACACGTCCTCTTTACTTTGTAGTTTGGTTTTTGACAACTGTTTTTTTGAGTACTGTGTAGGTACACACAGTACTGTACGATATGTACCAAGATAATAATGACTCATTACGTAATCAATCGGTGGCCAACAGAAAAGATAATAATTTGCACTCCAAAATGGCTTTTTTTATCGGTGTGTTTATAATGATTTTGTGAAATAGTGACTTTATGGTGTGTAATTTATATGATTGTTAGTTAATTGTGTAAACATTGGAGTGTAAGTGTTATTTGAGTGACAGTGTGAGCAATTAGTGTTATATAGTGAACAAAGTAAGAGGATGTAACAAATTTCCCAAAGTTAATAATCATCACACGATTTTAATATCAAGTTAGCTTACATTTTTTTATTGGTTAATAAGTGAATAGGAAATTTAATGCAGATTACGTTGATGTATAATTCATAAGCTAGTGATCGGTTTGTTACGACAATCGCGCCAGGGGTCGATTTTTCTAAATATACCCTGAGTCTTCAACTATCTTCTTGCCAAATTTCATTAAAACCAGTTCAGTGATTAAGTCGTAAAATCATTATAGACAAAGAGACAGTTTTGTGAGACAGAGAAAATAGGATAAAATATATGTCTTACTCAGAAACTAAGCCTGTAGGTTCATCAGGGTGTTTTTTTCTGCTGTTCCTAAACGTAACCAATGACTTGAAACCAGGTCTATTGGGATATGTGTTTTCACCTCTAAGTACCTGAAATATGTTAGTGTTTCAGTATATTATCGCAGCAACAGCTTTGTGGTATTGCAGAACTTTGTAAGTATATATTCTACTTACAAAATTCTGCAGTATGTTGATTGTATTTGGTACCATCGCATAATCTTGTTCGATCACAACAGCGTTAATGCTACCATATTGTTTCAATTTGAAATAAGTTGACTGATAAATTTAACCCTGCCCCATGAATGCCAAGTTGCCAATGCGTTATTACCATCTTCAGTAACGTTAGACTATCTTTTTCCATAAAACAAGTTTTAAACAATGTTAAAAACGTTAAGAATAAAAACAGGGTTTAAAACAACTTTCAATTGAAAATGAATGGAGTAACTAGAAATAAAAAAAGTTTAGTCTATGTAGTATTTTTCATTTTAGGAAATTTCATTTGTCATTGGAATTAAATTAAAACATGTTTATAATATTATGACAAGTAATTTATTTAATGAAACACAAACTTTTATAATTTTATTAATAATATTTGGTCCATTAATGTCAGTCAAGTTAAAATAATAACATAAATTTATAAGTATATCTATACTTAAAAAATTAGTTACAAATTGTGTGTCAGACAATATGAAAAGACAACAATTACTTTTCCTTATGTAGGTGTTTAAAAACTTTGACAAGGTTTGCAGCTTTCGCGGTACCTAGTTTATTTCATTCGTCGGAATGAATAAATCCGAATGTTGAAAGCAATCTTTCAACTCCAGCACTTGAAGTAACAGCGTTGAAAAGCTATGCCGCTAAGTCTATTGTTTGGCGATTAATTTGGTTTTTTAATGACCATTTAAGAGGACCGTTAATACACGATTTTCAAATAGAAAGTTAAGAAAAGGATCTGCATTGCCCTGTATTTTACAACATATGGTATCGCCTCCTTGTGATAAGTTTTTATAAATGATAAAGCTTCACAAATATCTTCATTAGTGAGACTTTCGCCCCTGTACTTATGATGTAGTAAGTTTACTGGAAAATAAGTTTTTTAAACCGGGCATTGAACGTACTTAAATCATGAGTGGTTTGGGGGATAAGGTAGCCGGCAAACTTATACATGTGGCATTTAAGACCTAGTCACAAGATAGCAACGCACCATTAACACCTTTGGTGTCTATAGGCGATGGGTGACTCTTTTCATCAGGAGACATATCTGCCTGTTTGCTATTTTATGTCTATAAACTCTGGTGGACTCCACCGTGTTTTAGGTTTGCCTTTAGATATAATTACAATAAGTTAGCAAATAAATTTAGTTTGGCAGGTTTTGTAGTTAAAATAGTTTCCCATATAAAAGAGGAAATCCCTAAAAATGGTAGCATAGCTTGAAACTTTTTTATTGACTTCATTAACAGTTGATATTTATTCATTTGACAGTTAGAAAATGGGATGTCAATACTGTAAGAAATATACTTTAGTTAAGTCCACTACACTATTTTATATATGGGATGGTAGGGAAATTCTGCTGTAATAGAAGCTATATTTGTTTTGCAGAAAAAGCTATAAGACGAACCGATAATCTTTACCCTAGGGTTTCACCGGGGAAAAATTTAAAGAAATTAATATTGTAACCTGTATTTGGGAACTTAAAATAATATGCCCACAGTAAAAATATTTCTTAGTTTAAAAAAGTAATAATATACACTCACTAAATACAAGGAACAAAAACAATCTTGTGGAGCATGCATCTCGTCTACATAGAATACGTTACTTGCTACAGTTAAACTGTCGGATGGTATAAGAAATCTATGGTACATAATAGTAAGTAAACAATTAAAAAAAATTGTTAAAACAAAACTGTGCAGGAGAGGGTAATGTAAAATCTTAAATTATTAAGAAGATAAGAATATCTGGAATTAGTTATTATCAAATTCTATGGTTTAAACAAGTAATTAATATATTTAATTGTTTCTCCAAAACAGCTCTATCGATTTTGATGAAACGTTGAAATTGATCGTGATATAACAATTATATAATATGATAATAATAATATAAGACAAGACAATCTCGCTAAGTTTCTTCCGCCGGATCAACTCAGTGTTAGGCTTCATTTCGATTCGATAGTAATTCTGTAAATGTCAACTCGTCAAAAGCATCTATAAAAGTTAATTTGAATAAATTAAAGATCGATTCAAATCCTGAATAACCAAAACATCTACTCTCGCACGGAAATGAGCGTGATGATTTATTTATTGACACCTACCTACTGATTTTTCGCAGGTGAAATTTAAGTTACATTTCCTACAAAAACTTCAAGTTCCAAATCGTACAATAATTTATACGCGTTCTTTGTAATTGTATCTATTTAAATTAAATACACATATATAATATTTACTTTAACCTTCACTTTTTATGTTGAAAGCAGGGATAACAAAAATTAAGGTTGGGCACACCAACTACGCTAGTGTGCGTGGCTGGATTACTGTAAGTACACTCGTTGACATTTCACACAAGTAGATTTTTCTGACGACATTTTTAACTACCAGTCGCTTAGGAATACTCTCTCTGGAGGTATATTTTTTTTATAGAATAAGTTAGCAAACAAGCAAATGGGTCTCCTGATGAAAAGAATCAACCATTGCCTATAGACACCAAAGGTGTTAATGGTGCGTTGCTATCTTGTGGCGAGGTCTTATGCCACATGCATAAGTTTACCGGCTACCTTACCCTCCAAACCGGAACACGACAGTGCCAAGCACTAACGCTATTGCGGTAGGAATAGGTAAGGCGGTGTTTTTCTCTTAGTCTCTTAGTTTCTTTTTAGTTTCCGATAGTGATATTTTGTTAAGAAACTAGATTTTTATACTTACTTGAGAAATAGCTTCCGGGTCAAATAGAAAAATAAGGTTTGGAGAACCAAATAAACCATCAAGTTTAACAATTGGCCCATATTGCTTATACAATAATTCAGCAACGTTGTCACCTGGAGTTTTGAATACACCTAAAAGCATGTTATGTTAAAAATTTTAAAAAGTTCAGGTATTTTCTTGTCTAGACAATTGAAAATTAAAAATAAGCTAGATTAATTAGAACTATCAATGTATATCATATAAACCAATATTCTTAAACTTATCTTTTTTATATTTTTCGTCTACCCGTTGCGTAAATAAACAATAAAGTCCGGTTGTAACTTCCTGTATACCAAACGTTCAAATGCGTCTAAACTGGAGTTAAAATATATATTGATTATAATATAAATACAAGTACGAGTATAAACGTATGTACCAACTTTTGTATTTATGACACGAGAGTAGCGTAGTGCGGAGCGTATTATGCAACTCGCTGCATCATTAATATTTTTAGATATAAACACCAAAAATATTAATGGTGTGTTGCACAGATCACGCAAATACTAGTGTGTTGAGTTGAAAGGCAGAGCGAGTGATGCCAGATGTATAAGTCTACCGGCGGCCTTATCCGGAACACGAAAATAACAAGCCGTGTTGCTATTGCAGTATAATTAGATAAGGTGGTGGTACCCATGGAACATAGAACAACGGAATTGGCAAGTACAAACATTTGTACCAGAGTCCAGACCTAGGCGAGACAATGCATAACTCTACCACCTAGTATCCACGATGGTAGTGACTCGTATAGCCAATCGGTCACCTTTTACGACCTGCCTGGCAGAACGGCAATTTGCCTATTCTTCAAAGGAGCCCGGAACTAACACGGGGAAAACAAATACGTCGTCAAATATTCACCAAAATCACGTGAATATTTGGCGACGTATATTCGTGGCATCTCTAATGCTACGGCCGCACTTGCGTCTATCGTCACAAAGCTTCGCTTGGTTATTTATGAGCATTCAAACCAGAAATACAAACATAATTGCTTTTCAAACAAGTAGGTACTTGTCCCTGCTTAGAATCAAACCCAAGTTATGATAGTAGCCATTATATTATTATAATCTGTCTCCAAGCCCTGTTGATTGGTAGTTAGGGTCGAATAGTGCATTAATACTTTTACTTTACCTATTTTTTAACTTCCCACTAGGTAAATGAAAATTTTTAAAAATTCGGAATGTCCTTGATTTCACCCCATTTTCTAAAATAGGGTATTTAGTGTTTCATTATTCTGTCTTTACAACGGGAGGATTAATGCAAATTAAATAATAGTTTAAAAAAACTAAAAAACACGCTTTTTATAGAAAACCGAACTAAAAAAATAGAAAATAAATTTTAATACATTTAAATTAAGAATAGTGTTAAAAATTTCAATAATTATAAATTAATAATAGTGTGAATAAAAAATAATAATTTTATTTAAAAAAAAGCGTGGGGTGCATGGTGTCAATAGTTATAAATATTTTATTGACACATATGAGTAGAGTGATTATCATTTCGGTAATATCTTAAAAAGCACCCCACGCTTTTTTTAAATAGTGATAGACATAGTGAGTTCTAAAATGTGCTTATTTTAATTATTACGTAATTACCTATGCAATGCAAAAACTGTTTCTAAAATTAGTAGAATTACTTAGTAGTAATTTGCAAACTACGCATGGCCGCACTTATATATGGCGATTGGCGCTTTATTTAGTAGAAAGAGACACACTCCACCCATGTCGTGGTACTCTTCGGAACGATTTTGAAGCGCGTGTGAACATTCCGGGTAGAATGTAACTTCCTTGACTCAGTCACAGAGACGGTGGCGGACTCTTCGTGGCTCGTGAAATCTAAGTTATATGCACAGACACTCTTGCAAACTCTAATGCGCATACCTAGCCGAGTGCCGCGGTAGAAGCACGGAACTACTTACAAGCTTATAGACATATGTGTGTGTGTGTGTGTGTGTGTGTAAGTGTGCAAGGCGTTCCTGTCGTACTCCCATACAGGACAATACGACGGGGCCAGATATGGGCCATGCTTGGCGCAATGCTGTCTATCTCTGGCCCATGCTTGTAAACCCGCTTTGGCCCAGCCTTGGTAGAAGTAGACTCGGTAAGATCCAAGAGCGTCTAGCGAATGAGTCTTTTAAACAGAGAGCTATTAGAGTTGTTCTCATTATTGAGCGAACTAGCGACTAGCGAGAGAACTACTAGCGAACGAGTCTGCCGAGCAGAAGGCTCATAGAATTGGTCTCATTGAGGAGCGTTTAGCTAAAGAGTCCGCCGAGCAGAGAGCTCGTGGATTAGTAGTGATACGAAACCGTACAGCAATTGAGTCTGCTCAGCCACGTCAGAACCGCCTAGCGGTAGCGCGTCAGACGTCACAAAGACTTCGTTCAATTACTGAGCGTAATTTTATAAGCACCATCAATCAATTTGCTGAAGTACCATGTACAATTTGTACGAAATTATTATATCCAAAACACCAGACGACATTAGTTAAAGCACGTCTTGATTTTTTTTTGTTCGACTACCATAAAAAAAAAAAAGTTCCTTCTCAGGCCTACTGGAACAACATGGAAGTTATATCTTTACCTCTTGAACTGACCGACTTGACAGACGTAGAACAAAGACTTTTGTTAAGAGTAGTTCCTTTTACAACTAGTTTCCACCCGCACCAAAGTGCTCGTCAACACGAATCAAACGAGCCCAAACTCGATAGAGTTGTGTTATTTAATTGCTGAGCTCCTATGGTCACCTTCTGGCTTCATCATCGAACCCTGCAGGATCCTAGTTAGCACCAAGCACCAAAGTGCTCGTCAACACTAATCAAATGAGCCCAAATTCGATAGAGTTGTGTCATTTAATTGCTGAGCTCCTATGACCATCTTCTAGCTACATCGTCGGACCCTGCAGGATCCTAGTCACCACCAAGCACCAAAGTGCTCGTCAACATGAATCAAATGAGGCCAAACTCAATAGTCTTGTTATTAACCGATTTTTAACCATTTAATTATTAAGTTCCTGTGGTCACCTTCCGATTCAGATTCATCAGATCAGCTCCATGTCATAATAAGGTTTCATTGTCATTCAATTAACATACGTATACAAAATTTCAGCTCAATCGGTAACCGGGAAGTGGATCAAATTTACTTGCGAGATTTGATTTCAGACATCGAGATAGGTACAATAAATAAAAAATGCTCATAAAACAAAAACTACTGGGCCTAACTGAATCAAATTTTTATGGGACCAATTCGAAACTATTCCGCATCAAACAAAAAAAGAATCACGTAATTCGGTTCAGAAACCTCAGAGAAATCGGTGTACATACCATAAAAAAAATATACCAGCCGAATTGAGAACCTCCTCCTTTTTTTAAAGTCGGTTAAAAATAGAATAATTTTATCAAATTAGTGTATTGTCATCGGTCCTCGATAAATCTACAAAGTTTGAACGAAATCTGGCCGTTTAAAGTGGGTCAAAATCGCGCCCAAAGAAGTCGGTTACAAACAAACATACAAACAAACATACAAACAAACATACAAACAAACATACAAACATACAGGTGAAGTTAATAAAAAGCGTGTAATATAAATAAAAGAGGTAAATTGAATATAATATTATACAATGGAAAGGGAGCAATGAGAGTTATAAGGACAATAGAGTGACCAGTTCATCGAAGGGATCAATTGGAAGACGGAGAATTGCCATACGCTCTTTACCTATATAGAATTTGAGGACAAATCAATTAAAAACAATGTTCCTGGAGTGAAAGTCAGAATCGAACCTAACCCGGTTCAAAGCATGCGTTGCTTTGAGCCGAGTTAGGTCTCTAGTGGTGCTAATAATAAATAGTTTAGACCGTCATAAATTACTTAATAATCCCCTCGATATTTACTCTCTGAATGAAAATCAAGATTGCGTAATTTACCATCTTATAATTTTAATATCGAAGTTAATGAATCCTAACTAAAAAGTGTTAAATAAAAAAAATATTGATAACAAAAAACCCGACTGCATTTAATCTTGAGAAAAGGTTCATTGCCTGAAATGAAAGCTAAAAAGAAAGAAGCAAGGCCAGTAGGTTAGAATCATGTTAAGTAAGAATGAATAACTTCACCACTGAAATAGTTCTATAATCCATGTAGGTACATACATATAAAACAATTCATGAATTTTAATTCATCACAGAACGATTAACAGTCGGGGCCCTTTGTGAAAATTTGATAGCTAAAAATTGAATGGGCCCCGACTGTTAATCGTTCTGTGATGAATTAAAATTCATGAATTGTTTTATATGTATGTGCCTACATCGATTATAGAACTATTTCAGTGGTGAAGTTATTCATCCTTACTTAACATGATTCTAAACTACTGGGCTTGTTTCTTTCTTTTTAACTTTCATTTCAGACAATGAACCTTTTCTAAAGATTAAATGCAGTCGGGTTTTTTGTTATCAATAATTTTTTTTTAACATTTTAGAAGGTCTCGTTGCCTTTTAAAATGTACAAACGAGCTAAATATTTCATCGAGAAGCTTTTACGTCTCACAAGATTACTTACTTTTGCGGGAATGTAGACTACTATTAGAATTGAATTATTGAGAATTACGGATTTGGCTACGTCGTCCGTACTAATGGTATCATGAATTCTGTCGAGGTATCAAAATACCGTGTATGTATCGATTTAAATTTCACATTGAGCGATTCTTATTTCATTTCATCTTTTTATATGCAAGCTATGTATGCTAGAAGGATCCTAGGTTATAAACTACTCGTAGATGATCAGAGTTAGAAGTCAGTCTCGTGCGTGGGTGCATTTAGTGGGTCTAGACCCTCTCCATTAGCGAAAAAATATGTGTTCGTGGAATAGGTACTTACAACTTGTGTCCGTCATAGAATATCTGTGCTTTTATGATATTATCATATAAAAACTTAAATCAAATCATTTATTGCACAAACTAGAAGTTCAGGCTAAAACTAATTAAACATTGTACATTTTAGAACACTTGAACTTCCCTCCTCCCATAACAAAGTTATAGATGCCCATGGATTCATATAACACTAATAGAGAGGGTAGCTGTATTGCGAATTTTCAAATTCAACTTTTATGGGCACTTTTGACGAGTCAATATTTTTTATAATTACTACCGGATTGGAATGCGGTTACACATTGAGAGCATTTGGTTTATATTTCTCATTATTGCCACATTGATTATTCTCAGTTTCGTGATGCATGAGCTCCCTAAACAGCGTTCTTAAGGTACGAACTCGAAGGAAAACTAAAGTTTTCCTCTAGAAATCTCATATTTGAACCCGTGACACATCAAATGCAACAAAACAATATGAAAAGGCTAAGGAACTAGTATGGGAATGAAATATAAAAATAAATATACCTCTAGGTATAAAGTGCATCAATTTCCCGATTATAGGCATAGACGTTGGACCTGGAATTTCTTTCCATGATTTCAATTGTGTAGACTTCTCAGAGCATACTGCTGCACTGTTTACAGCAACAGACCTAAAAGTGAATTTTGAAAACTATTTGTACATTAGCACTCTCGAAGAAAAACATACAATATTTTTGGGTAAAATACCAAACAAGCAAACTGATGTCTTAACGAACTTCTTAGCTAATATTAGTAGTAGTGTATACGTGCAAAAAAGGGATCAAAATTAGTCAAATTGTTTAGGCCAACATATACCAGCTATATGTAGTATCATTACTTAATTAAGTCTTCAATCCATACTTCATATTATAAATGCGAAAGTCTGTCTGTCTATCTGTCTGTTACGTTTTCACGGTTAAACTGATGGACCGATTTTCATGAAATTTGGCATGGACATAGTTGAAGATCCGGGGTCAAACATAGGCTATATTTTTCTTCAAAAATCAGTCCCTGGAGAGCTGAAATAGGGGATGAAATTTTTGTTAAAAGCTATTTGGACGACTTATTAATATTCACCCGGGCGAAGCTGCGCCGGTTAGCTAGTAATATTATAAATTGAAAATATTTTTTTCTGGGTTATCGAGTAATGGACATAAATTAACTCTTAAATTATTGGAATTTTTTTAGCTCATTATTAAATTTTTAATATTTTCACTATATTATAAATAGTAAATAAGCAAATCGGAGGCATTAGACATAGGCATGGGGAGGCTTATGGAAAAAGATAACTTTCGCCTCTAGACAAAAAGGCCCCAGGTATTTGGATTTCAAAAATCAGGAACCATTCACGCGGGTTTTATTTAGCTTTACAACTTAAATTTTGTAAAGCTAAATAAAGCTTTACAAAAACTACTTACTTTTGTAAAGCTTAACAACAATTAGATTGTTTCATCGATTTCTGACTTGTAAAATATTGTGAATAATGCAAAAGTATTTTTAATCGTCAAATCAGCAACTAAGCCAATATTCTTAGGTTTAAAAGCATAGTAAGGACCCAAAGAAGAGGAAAAATTTCTTTTATGTCCAGATAAAGGTCGATTTTTCTGTAAGCAAACATTGATGAATATACAATAAGGATCTGAGAGATCAAGTTTTTTGCGGCTTTAATATTTTAACATGTATATTAGCAATAAATATAGTAAAGCGAGCTGAAACGGTATAAAAAAAATTAAAATTTTTAGACAAATCGATTTCTAGCAATTAAGCGCCTAGTTTGTATTTTTTCTATTATCTACATAACATGTACGTGTGTACAGAAAATGTTCGTTTAATAGCATAAGACAAACTTACCTGATAATAGTTTTATTTATCGTTCCTAAACTATAAATTGGTTTCTTGAACATTGTTTCTAAACACCTATTACGTTTCACGTTTGAACACTATAACGTCTGAAGATTTATTGATAAACATTCATCCTCAGCACAAACAATAATATTACTTATCGCCTAAAACACTTATCATTTAATGATGATGCGATGTTATTACCACTTAACGGCTATTTTGTTGCAATTAATTACTTTTAATAAGTAATAATACATTCAATAAGCTATAAATATGTTTCTGTCAAGACGATCAGCGTACGAATATTCACTTGTTACATGTGGTTATAAAACAGTACCTACCTATTTATTTAGTTAGTCGGATGTGTGTTGACCGTGACATTCAATTCAATTGCCTATTATGTTTCTATTGCGCATAAAGTATGAGCGCGTATAAGTAGTTACTTTAGAGATATTATTTCAATGTTTTTCAAATAGGTACTTAAAAGACATTGCTTTACTAGTTAGGTTGCAGAAAATATTGTATTTATTTATTGTCTTTAACTTACACATATTATTACAGATATCGTCGGCTTACTAGTACTCTTTAGTTAAAATATTGAAAGCCCGCAATGTAAGTAGGTAGTGTAGGTAGGTAGGTATATACCTATTAATTTTCAATCTGTAAACAGTCTGTAAGGGGAAGAAAAACTAGTTTTTTCCCGGATAATTTGGATCGTTTGACATCTAGACCAGCTGGAATTACTGGCGTGATATAATTAAAGATGTAAACATAGATTAAAATAAGTAATAATAGACTAGAATGACAAAATTAGAATATCTTGTAGATTCAAGCGTTACTTTGCTGAAGTCAATTGTTCCTGCAGTTTATTTTTCTGCTAAAACTAGTTTTCTTCGTCTAAAAAGTAGAATATCTTGGCCTGAAATTCGGGGTAAACATGTCTAGTTCATCTAGATAATGACAGAAATATAACATAAGGTAAGTATAGCAGGTAAGTACCATACCTGAACGGGACAATTTCATTACGATACATAATAAATTTTGCTAAATTTTCGTTTATTACGTTGCCAAGAGTAAATAAAGTTAAGTCAAGCTATGCAATGCTGCCTTGGATCAGTGATAGACAGTATTCTCTTGACAGACACAGTTGTCATGTTGTATATAACATTTTGTATATAACTCATTTTAACGATATTATATATTTTAATAATCATAATTTACGATTAATAATAAATATCTGGTTGGACGATATTTGCTCGGTTTTTCACATATTTTTGAAACCGATCTTTTCTTGGGCCTTGAAACTTGATAAATCTATTCCTATAGAATATATAATTTTTTTTGTACCTGGTTGACTGGTTTTTCACATATATATTTCACATACATGCATGGATTTACTTCAAATTTTGTATGAATATTATCACGCTGTAACCTACGGGGGAGGAGCTGTGCGGAGTAAACGAAGTCCGCGCGAACGAAGTCGCGGGCCACAGCTAGTATATATATATATATATATATATATATATATATATATATATATATATATATATATATATATATATATATATATATATATATATATGTATATACAAGAATTGCTCGTTTAAAGGTATTAGATATAAAACAAAAAGTTGTATTTTCAAAAGTCAACCAAACTAGATATTCAGGGTCTAAAATATGTTCCCTCATTTCTTGTACTGCTAATTCATATGCAAGTCTTGTGTAGTTTAGTGGTTGTTGCCGTGCCTAAGACGAGCTTTTAGCTATTGCCTTCGAATGTCACAAGATATAAGTGATAATTGTTATTATGACGGTAAAATACGCGCAATGCAGATTATTCATTATAGTTCTTGGCACGGTTCTTAAGCATTCGGCTACGGAGTAGGGATCACTTTGCGCATCTTACACCTGTGGCTCATTTTTTTTGTATCAGAAGATAGCAAACAAGCAGATGGGTCTCCTGATGGAAAGAGTCAACAATCGCCTATAGACACCAAAGATGTTAATGGTGCGTTGCTACCTTGTGGCGAGTTCTAATGCCACATGCATAAGTTTACAGGCTACCTTACCTTCCAAACGGAACACGACAGCGACCAGCACTGACGCTATTGCGTCAGGAATAGGTAAGGTGGTGGTACCAGACCCGGTCGAGCCGATGCAGAACTCTACCACCTAGTAGTAAATTCTATAGTAGTAAATAATTCGGCTCAACTTATTTGATATCAAGAATTGCGTAAAGTGAGACCAAAGAACAAATCACACCTAGCGTCAACCAACGCCCGATAGGTCTATCACTAAACAACACCTTAGTCGATGGACCTATTACGTTCATTCCTCCGCCATCGCATCTTCTTCATATCTCAAAGGGGACCCAATTATTCAATTCTAGACAAGTCAAGGTCAGTTGAGTCAGCTGCTCAGTTTAAACTGGTGTTAACTACGTAATGTCATGTTCCTCATAGTCACTTTTGTAATGTTGGTTTTACTTTTACCTACAGCTCTTTTAAGCTTTTGTAATTTCTTAGTACATTTAAAATTATGTCCTTTGTATGTGTTTTTTTTAATCATTCACACTATAGCCTTATATTTTTTAATTTCTATAGAGTAATCTATATGAATAAAAATGGATGTTCGTCTGTACGTCCTTTATAGAATCGTAAACTATGCTTTTGATTATGTGATGATATTTTGCAAATTTGTTATGCATGAACCCACAAAGGTTTCTGAGTTGGTAACGTAATGTCTTTCCTTCAAATTTATTTTAGTAAGAGGCGTAGCAAGGCGCGCAGGGTACAGCTACTATGTAGATACATATCATACGAAAATCTTACGAGTCATCAAGTTTTTGTTTTAAGTGGAATTATAAAAAATGTACCTGCATATTATGTAGATACATCTAATAAACACGGTGTTTTTTACTTGATACAAATAAGCCGAAATAAAATAGCCAAAAACGCCGAAATACTCTAAGCGTAGTATTATGAATAATTAATAAAAAATTAAATAAAGTGCCAATAACAAATCCTCGTTGAGTTGTCGCTAGACTTAGGTGACCTTAAACTTGCAAAGTCATTGATAAATGATGTTGCAAGTTTGAGGTAGGGAAACTCAAGAGGAGATTTTGGTGTTTACTTGAGCGCGTCAGATTAAAATAGGGTGGGTACCTCGCGTCTCTCCATCAAATATAAGCCCTTTATATAGATGTTGGTAACTAGCGTAAAAAAAAAACAAAATTGAAATAACTTCAGCTTGTGGAAATTATCAGATTGTACTTTTTTGGTAATTCTTACATCATTTTCTCCATAATAAAAGAAAATTCAGACGCGCTCGAGAATGTCAAGAAAACGTTTTCTTTGCGTGATCCTCCCACACTCTTACGTTATATTTGAATTGTCAGATTTTCTAAATTTTAGCTCAATTAACCAACCACACCACACACACACACACACACACACACACACACACACACAAATTAATATCTAACGCGCTTCAGTGTTTCCATGTTACTGATTTTTTTAAACATTTTTTTATCTGTAAATTTTTTCCCCACCATTGAAATGGAAAACATTATATAACATTTTATTTTTCCTATAATTTAAGCTACAATATCCAATAGGTCCCTATGACGTCTCTATCCGAGTAACTACCCATTTAGCATCGTGGACTCCCTACTAAATAAAAAAAATATTGAAAACAAAAAACCCGACTGCATTTAATCTTTAAAAAAAGTTCATTGCCTGAAATGAAAGCTAAAAAGAAGGAAACGAGCCCAGTGGTTTAGAATCATGTTAAGTAATAATGAATAACTTCACCATTGAAATAGTTCTATAATTGATGTACATACATATAAAATAATTCATGAATTTTAATTCATCACAGAACGATTAACAGTCGGGGCCCATTCAATTTTTAGCTATCAAATTTTCACAAAGGGCCCCGACTGTTAATCGTTCTATGATGAATTAAAATTCATGAATTATTTTATATGTATGTACATCGATTATAGAACTATTTCAGTGGTGAAGTTATTCATTATTACTTAACATGATTCTAAACCACTGGGCTTGTTTCCTTTTTTTTAGCTTTCATTTCAGGCAATAAACTTTTTCTAAAGATTAAATGCAGTCGGGTTTTTTGTTTTCAATATTTTTTTTATTTTATACTTTTTAGTTAGGATTCATTAACTTCGATATTAAAATTATCAGAGTGCTAAGTGTGAGTTTTTCTTTTCGCATTCGATCGTGAGCGCGTTTCGAGTTTACTAGGAATTTGTATGTGATTTGAACAGCGCCACCTAGTGGTGAACGTGAGAAACCAGTTTACCACTAGGTGGCGCTGTACAAATCACATACAAATTCCTAGTAAACTCGAAACGCGCTCACGATCGAATGCGAAAAGAAAAACTCACACTTAGCACTCTGATGGTAAATTAAGCAAACTTGTCATTTCTTAGAGAGTAAATGTCGTGGGGATTATTAAGTAACTTGAGATGGTCTAAACTACTTATTATTAGCCTCTCTAGAGACTTAACCTGGCTCAAAGCAATGCACGCTTTGAGCCGGGTCAGGTTCGATTCAGACTTTCACTCCAGGAACATTGTTTTTAATTGCTTTGTCGTCAAATTCTATTCGTCGAATTTTGAAAATTTTCATTTTCTTAGGGGAAGTTTAAAAAAGGATTCTAAAGTAAAAGTATTAACGCACTATTAAATAGGTAGGTACCTAATAAAACCAACTACCTAACGCCCTGACTGGCCCGTTGTTGCTTAAGTAGCGACCTTAACTACCAATCAACAGGACTTGGAGACAGATTATGATAATATAATGGCTACTATTGCAACTTGCGTTTGATTCTCAGCAGGGGCAAGCATTTGTTTGAAAAGCATGTATGTTTGTATTTCTGGTTTGAATGTTCATTAAATATCTAAGCGAAGTTTTGTGACGATAGACGCAAGTGTGGCCGCAGATTTTGGTGAATATTTGGCGATGTATTAGTTCTACCCGTAGTTTTTTTTTTTATAGAAGAGCGGGCAAACGAGCAAGAGGTGCACCTGATGATAAGTGATCACCGCCGCCCGTGGACATCTGCAATACCAGAGGTCTTGCAGTTGCGTTGCCGGCCTTTTAAGAATGAGTAAGCTCTTTTCTTGAAGGTCCCTATGTCGTATCCGTTCGGAAATACCCCTACCGGTAATTGGTTCCACAATACAGTAGTCGACTCCCAGGATTCCGACACTAGCTGAGTCTGTCAGGAGAGTATCCTCAAAACGAGGTAATGCGACAGAGGGCGTCATTTAAGCGGTGAACACGCAAAGCTGTGTCTTCTTGGGGTTAAAAGTGACCAGGTTTTAACGACCCTATTCCGAGACATCGGTAAGTCGATTCTCGACTTCAGACACAAGCTTGTTTCGGCACTCTTCGACGTGTTCCCGAGAAATATCGCTTTGGCCGGAGTATGTAGCATCACCAGTACTGTCATCCGCATAGGAATGTACGTTGCTAATTCGCATCATGTCATTGATATGCAGAATGAACATATAGGTGATAGCACGCAGCTTTGAGAAACACCAGCATTAACAGGTTTAAGGTCGGAGCACGCACCGTCGACAGCCACCTTGATGCTCCGGTCAGCCAAAAAACTGGTGATCCACTTGCATAATTTCTTGGGAAGCCTACAAGGAGGCAGCTTCGCGAGAAGCGCTTTGTGCCATACCCGATCAAAGGCCTTCGCTATGTCCAAACTAACTGCAAATGCCTCCCCCTTGGACTTAACTGCTTCCGCCCATCGATGAGTTAGGTATACTAGAAGGTCACCAGCTGCGCGGCCGCGACGGAAACCGTACTGATGGTCGCTAATCAGCTGGTGCTCTTCTAAATACTTCAGGAGCTGAGAGTTGATGATTGTCTCCATAATTTTGGAGAACAAGGAGGTTATGGCTATAGGCCGATAGTTACATGGGTTAGAGCGATCTCCGTTTTAGGGATGGGATGCACCAAAGCTGTCTTCCATGAATTCGGTATCACGCCGAGTGAGTAGAAGAGCTGGAATAGGCGTGTTAATACTGGTGCCAACTCTGGAGCACACATTTTGTGTTTGGATGTCCAAGGAAAGTAGTGCTTTACGCACAGATGACTGCCGAAATTGTGGTTCTAGCATGGAATTATCACACTGCAAGATGGTAGGCGGTGTCTTCCCTTGGTCATCCAGAGTCGAGTTAGCCGCAAAGAAGGAGATCGGCCTTCTCCTTTTCGGTATGGGCCAAAGAATCATCTTCTCCGTGCAAAGATGGAAGAGAGGGCAATGAGAAATTCCCTAAGACAGTCTTGGCGAAAGACCAGAACGCACGAGTCCCTGAAGGAAGGCGAACTAATTTCTCACTAATTCTGCCTATGTGTTCAGATTTTGCCTTGGCGATAGCTCTTTTGAAGTACCTCGAGGCAGAATTGTATTCCTTACGTAACGCGCTGTTTTTTTCATCACAAGATACGGACGCTGGAACCCAAGACCGGTAGCACTCCTGCTTGAGGCTTGAAGCCGTTTTACAGGAGCGACCAAACCAAGGCTGAGATTTACCACTAATTGGTACTGCAGAAAATGGAATGAAAAGTTCCATGCCCTGCAGAACCATATCGGCAATAGCGTCAGCGATGACACTCGGATCATCCAGCGAGAAGCACAACCGCCCCCATGGGTAGTACGCAAAAAAAGTTCGCATCCCGTCCCAATCTGTAGACCTATAGTGCCAAACGCGACGGCAGCCTGCTAAAGGAAGCCATGATAGGCGCGAAACCGGCACTTTATTCCGGATCAGGCAGTGGTCTGACGAACCAAGTGGGACGTTCATAGATACCTGATAATGGTCCGGATGAGAGGTCAGCGGAAGTCCAACAGTGGAAGCGTATGGTCATCCACAACGGGAACTCGCGTGAGTGAATTAACCAGTTGTGTAAGACCATACGCCAAGGCAAAATCGTGAACAGACCTCCCCGCATGATCGCTGGTGCGAGAACAAAGCCATTCAGCGTGGTGGGCATTAAAATCGCCCAAGATCACGATCTCTGCGGAGGGGGTCTGCTCTAACACGGAATCCACAGCTGTTTGTAAATGCTCAACGAGCCGGTCAACTTTAGTATTCCCGCCATGGGACCTGTATAGGCACGCGTAGCTGCGTGGATGGTCGTCGCAAGCTACGCGTAACCAGAGGATGGATAGGTCCTGACCTTCAAGTCTGCCGAAGCCCAGTAACAGATATCTTTTCTGACGTATGCGCATACAGCAGCCTGCGGTGCAAAGGAATGGTCCAGATTGTACCCCGGGTAGAAGAGGTAGGCAGTATCAGCCGGAGAAGATATCTGTGTCTCGGTTAAGAAGAGTAAAGCTGGCTTCGCCGTCTCGAGAAGGTAGTGGGTTAGGGATGGAAGGTAGTGTTCCCGGGCTTCTTTGAAAAATAGGCCAACTGCCGTTCTGCCAGGCAAGTCGTAATAAGCGATCGATTGGCTATACGAGTCACTACCATCGTTGCTACTGGTTGGTAGAGCTCTGCATTGTCTCGCCCGGGTCTGGTACCACCGCCTTACCTATTCCTACCGCTATAGCGTCAGTGCTTGTCACTGTCATGTTCCGCTTTGGAGGGTAAGATAGCCGGTAAACTTATGCATGTGGCATTAGACCTCGCCACAAAATAGTAACGCACCATTAACACCTTTGGTGTCTAAAGACTCTTTTCATCAGGAGACCTATCTGCTTTTTTGCTATCTTATGATATAAAAAAAAATAAAAAAATCATTAGCGAGTTCGGAGTTGATCGTATCACAAGGTACAGGTATTATTTGTTTATGATGATTGAGTGCTTTAAGCAGATGGCTCTCCTTATAGAAAGATAAAAAGAGAAAACATCGTCTATAGACACTAAAGATGTTAATGGTGCGTTGCTATCCATCTGATGGGATGACAATGCCACATGCATAAGTGTATCGGCTACCTTACCCTTTTAACCGGAACACGGCAATGATAATCATTGACGCTATTGCGGCAGGAATAGGTAAGGCAGCGGTACGGTGCGGTAAATACCCGGGCGAGACGTTGTAGAACTTTAATAACTAGTAGTCACGATGGTAGTGATGGAAATAGCCAATCGATCGCCTCTTACGACCTGCCTGTTAGAACGGCAATTGGCCTATTCTTCAAAGAAGCCCGGACCAGCTCGGAGTAAAAACTACTGAACCGATATTGATAAAATTTAGACAGTTCCCTGAGTTGTAATATACGTTGTTTTAAATCAAGAATAATTATCTGATTATGTCTTTTTCTTCCCGAAAGAATCCTGGACAAACATACAAATATACATTCACTTACGCAATTTTAGTACACGTGCTTGGACGCCTAAATATATCATCATAGTCAAATGTTATCCAATTCCAACAATATTATTACATACATACATGTCAAACTGATAACCTCTATTTTTTCGTCGGTTAAAAATATTGACTAACTGATGATAAATACTGATTAATGTAATGAAGACCGAATAACAAATACCGAAGTAGGTATATAGGTATGTATAAAGTACGAGAAAACAAATTTCCTAACTTTAAATCGTAACATATCCTAAACTATTATTTAAGAAGAGAAATGATGAATAAAACTCAAAATGATTTTTAAATACCTATTCAACGATACGCCACGTGATATTGTTCATCAATATATATTTTTTTAATTTTGACAATATGGCGCCTGGTGGTTTCCATGGTGGGTTTTTATAAATGTCATGTCTTTAGTGACACTCGCAAGGTTAAGACGAATCGATTGATATACGATACATCAAAATCAGCCTACGTGTTTGGCCTCTAGAATGCCACATAGGAACAAACATACATACATACATACATACATACATACATACATACATACATACATACATACATACATACATACATACATACATACATACATACACATATAGACTGATAAACACAATACGTGTTGTTGTGCAGTCGGGTAAAAAACCGGACCGATCGCCCACCACTCGGCAGGTATTAAACAGATGATAATATTTACCATCATACTTACAGGCTTTACACTGTCAGAATGATCTAGTGTTAAAAATGTTGGTGATTTAAGCGAAGTATAATTGGGTGAATGAACAAAATTTTACAAAATAATGGGCAAACACATAAATATTTTTTTATAGATTTTTGGAATGAAATACTTTAAAAACTATTGTATTTACATTCGTATTAAATAAGGGAGACCTGGTATCAAACTCCCACGTCATGATTTTTGTGGTCACATTCCTCCAAAATGGCTGGAACTATTTTTATGATTTTCATATTACTATAACTTGCCTTGTATTTGCTTATTATAAGGTAAAGTATAGGTCGTAAAATATATTTCATACTGTTAGGTGTAATCACCTAACAGACCTATACTTACGGTGTCGTTATGCAGAGTTTTTCTGATTTGGCATCCACAAATACCTATCATACAACCTTCCTGCCCCATTAACCCCCACACCTCCAAAATATTCACTACAAAATAGCAGTACAACATTTGCAAGATTAGCTAGTTATTAGCACTATATATATATAACTAGCTGTTGCCCGCGGCTTTGTCCCTCCTCCGTAGCTCCTCCTCCGTAGATGATAGCGTGATAATATGTAGTCTATATGTTGACCCGACCTATTAGTAATATTCATGCAAAATTTGAAGTAAATCCATGCAGTACTTTTACCCCGGACATACATACAGACAAACAGACAAGCAGACAAACATACAAAAATTCTAAAAACTATATTATTGGCTTTAATATCGATTGTAGATCACTCCCAAGTATTCTTTTAAAAAAATATTCATTGTACAGTTTTGACTTTCCTACGATTTTATTATAATATGTATAGATTGGAATGGGTGTACCACGACGGTGGTCACGTTTAATTTTTTTTTTAATCCAACCATAAGAGTATGTTAACAAGGCATAATTGGTTGTTCACTTGTGTGATCATTAATCACGCATAACTTTTCGTCGGTTTATATACTACTAACATAGTTTGAATCCATATACATAAGTATTTATTGTTAGGTTTTATTTAATAGAGCAAGATTTTGCCCGAAATTATATTTAATAGGCAAAATTATTGTTTTAACTGGTATCCCCAAACGTAGGGATGACAGTTGGAACTTGTTAAAGATATGGGAGATGGACGACGACGCTCGAAAGAGCAAGTCGTACCGAACAGTTGGCCTCCAGTAAACTGTAAAAGTAACAGTATTGAGATCATTCTTGAGCGTGCATAAGTAATTTAAGGTAATGTATTTTATTAAGTTATATTTCGTTAAAATAAGGTTGTTACTTGTTAGTTGTTAGTGATAATAGCAATGTGAAAAGAAATATAAATGTAATATAATTGATTACATGGTTTAATTAGTAAAGGTAGTTCCTAACATTTAAAGAAAGGGCCGTTGTCCATATGAAATAGCACATCGTGTTAGCATATTAATCGCCAAATGTAGGGTATTCCTTACAATATCAGAAGTGAAATTACCCACAGCCTCAAATTTGTATAAATTAAAGGTTCAATTAAATAACTAGATTATCAATATTAATTGTGTTATATATATAAAGTATATAATATAAAGTGTAACATTCTCATATCGATTTTATATTTCGTAAGTCTCATTTTTATACATTTTTCTTGGTTAGTAAAAAAAATAAAAAGATTTTATAAATATGTAATATCAATTTTTTAACTGTAATTTCTCAGTATATATTGAAAAAATTGATGTATGTACGTAAAAATATTTGCTTATTTAAAAAGAACATTGATATTCACTCCCATCTTGCTGTGCATGTATCTCGACTCCACAGAATGAGCAACTCTTTTATGGGTGGGTAGGCAAAGTGTACGCTTTTACAATACGCTACCTGATGCCGTTAAAGATTTATCAGTTGACAATTTAAAAAAATGTGTTAAAACAAAATTGTGAAAAAAAAAGGTTACTAGAAAATATCTGAATATCTAGATGACAGGAAAGCATGGGATTTATATTTACTGTAACAATCAGATACTTACAAATTAAACATTTTGTAATATCTTACTAAAAAGATACGAATAAATGACAAGCCCGCTGAGTTTCTTCCGCCAGATCTTCTTGTAATAGTGCGGCCGCGTTTCCGATCCGGCAGTAGAGTCAAAATGGCTTGTAAAAGGTTTTATTTAAAAAAGTATTTCTGATTTCTAGACTTATTATAATTTCGCACACCGGCATTACCGGTAGACTATGGTGATTTAGAAATTTGTAACACTTTTGTAACCGACCTTTATAAAAAAAAGTATTCTATTCATCTATATTCTATTAAATCACCAAGTATTTCTTTAAAATCGATATAATTTACTATTTAGTTGTTGGAAGTCAATTTATTTTCTTCCGATCCTTTCGATCCAGCAGTAGAGTCAAAATGGCTTGTAAAAGGTTTTATTTAAAAAAATATTTTTGATTTCTAGACTTATTATAATTTCGCACACCGGCATTACAGGTAGACTATGGTGATTTAGAAATTTGTAACACTTTTGTAACCGACCTTTATAAAAAAAAGTATTCTATTCATCTATATTCTATTAAATCACCAAGTATTTCTTTAAAATCGATATAATTTACTGTTTAGTTGTTGGAAGTCAATTTATTTTCTTCCGATCCTTTCGATCCAGCAGTAGAGTCAAAATGGCTTGTAAAAGGTTTTATTTAAAAAAGTATTTTTGATTTCTAGACTTATAATAATTTCGCACACCGGCATTACCGGTAGACTATGGTGATTTAGAAATTTGTAACACTTTTGTAACCGATTTTTATAAAAGAAATATTCTATTCTATATTCTATTAAATCGCCAAGTATTACTTTAAAATTGATATAATTTACTATTTATGTAGTTGTTGGAAGTCAATTTATTTTCTTTTTCTCCTTTTTTTTCTAATGGTCTTTAAAAATAACGTACGCTGATAGATATGTAGGTACGAAGAATATACTATGCTTTGCCGTTCTCAGTTTCAGATACCTGATGTGCAATAAAAAAAATGAAAGATCACTCGTAACATAGGAGCGATCACGTGGTAACTTACAAATTAAACATTTTGTAATATCTTACTAAAAAAGATACGAATAAATGACAAGCCCGCTGAGTTTCTTCCGCCAGATCTTCTTGTAATAGTGCGGCTGCGTTTCCGATCCGGCAGTAGAGTCAAAATGGCTTGTAAAAGGTTTTATTTAAAAAAGTATTTCTGATTTCTAGACTTATTATAATTTCGCACACCGGCATTACCGGTAGACTATGGTGATTTAGAAATTTGTAACACTTTTGTAACCGACCTTTATAAAAAAAAGTATTCTATTCATCTATATTCTATTAAATCACCAAGTATTTCTTTAAAATCGATATAATTTACTATTTAGTTGTTGGAAGTCAATTTATTTTCTTCCGATCCTTTCGATCCAGCAGTAGAGTCAAAATGGCTTGTAAAAGGTTTTATTTAAAAAAATATTTTTGATTTCTAGACTTATTATAATTTCGCACACCGGCATTACAGGTAGACTATGGTGATTTAGAAATTTGTAACACTTTTGTAACCGACCTTTATAAAAAAAAGTATTCTATTCATCTATATTCTATTAAATCACCAAGTATTTCTTTAAAATCGATATAATTTACTGTTTAGTTGTTGGAAGTCAATTTATTTTCTTCCGATCCTTTCGATCCAGCAGTAGAGTCAAAATGGCTTGTAAAAGGTTTTATTTAAAAAAGTATTTTTGATTTCTAGACTTATTATAATTTCGCACACCGGCATTACCGGTAGACTATGGTGATTTAGAAATTTGTAACACTTTTGTAACCGATTTTTATAAAAGAAATATTCTATTCTATATTCTATTAAATCGCCAAGTATTACTTTAAAATTCATATAATTTACTATTTATGTAGTTGTTGGAAGTCAATTTATTTTCTTTTTCTCCTTTTTTTTCTAATGGTCTTTAAAAATAACGTACGCTGATAGATATGTAGGTACGAAGAATATACTATGCTTTGCCGTTCTCAGTTTCAGATACCTGATGTGCAATAAAAAAAATGAAAGATCACTCGTAACATAGGAGCGATCACGTGGTAACGAGAAAATGAAGGTGTTTAAAATGAAAATCGAGCCGCATAATGAGTGCCTTTGCCGTCAACGGAGCCTGTCTTCCTCGTGTAAGCAGAACGTCAATTACTACGAATATGACAGAGTACGAGTAGAGTCCATACCAGAGAGGTAACCTTAATTTGCCACTAAAAAAAAAACTTTGATGCTTCAACAAGGAGGATTATTAGGAGACTTAGTTGAAATTCCCAACAAGATGGATGTGAAGCAGTGGACTACGAATAGAGGTGACGTTAGTAACACGTGTATCTTCAGATATTTTAATTCTCGAAATTAATACTTCAGTCAGTATCAGTAGGCAATCCGTCACCGCCTAGTATCCGTTTCTATGACCACCGCCTGTATTACCTTTGAATTAAAATATTAAATGAATGTTTTTGTTTAAATTTGAGAGGTTCCGTAGATTAGAATAATTTGATACAAAAGACAGAATTATGTTTATTCAGTTGGAGGGTAAACTAAGAAAATAACTCGGTTAAACCCAGAATAATTAGATTTATTTTTGAGTAATCCTGTTTAACCTCGTATAGGGTAATAGTCATAGTTAGTCATAAATTTAAAATGTGTATTGATTTTAGTCCTGGGCCTGACGTGGTATTAATTACAGCTAAGACTGATCTTAGCTCAGAGTATAAAAGCTCAGTTGATTAATTAAATTCCTTATGTCTATTACAATATCTAACTCGGGGTAGCTATCTTTATGAGCCAAATTCAAAATCTGATGCAATCGATGATGTTTACATAGAATACGAAAAAAAATTGAAATAATTGTACAGGCAAATTTTACTTTCTATACATTAAAATGTTGTAAATATAGTTACAAAATATATTTCTTGTGAGATTTATTAGTTGAGGGATAATTATAATATTTAAAATTTCTAACGGTAAACGGCGGTCCTAAGTATTCTGTGAATTTTAAGGTTTTGTCTTAAAAGCAACTTCATCCGTGATTAAATTACAATGCATACAATCTTTGTATTTATAGGTATATTTGTAGGTCTCGTTATTTTGTCTCCTTAATATAATTATGAAAATGGATGCCACAAATGGATGAGATGACGAGCATGAATAGCCGTTTAGGTATTTGAAATACAACTTAGCTGAGCCACCACTATTGCCTATTTATGACCCGGTAGTACAAATTCAACTGCTTTTGGGATGGGAGTAAAGTAGGCAACGATGGTATATTGCTACAGAGATTGCGTGATTTAAAGCCTTGCCATCTGGTGGTTTTCTTTAATGTTCAACATCTTATAAGAATAATATACACGAGTATATATAAATACGTTTTTATTTGCAAGCGTTGGCAGATACTTATTTAAAAAAAAACCCACAGTACATAGTATATGTGCTAGGTCTACTGTTGTCTTTCGTATAACAAGATGGTATAGCAGCTTGTTACAAATGTCTGTGTGGTATAGGATATCAACCGGAAGTAAAGATGTATCGCGTAAACTCCTAGACAACCAGTGTAATAACTACAGTAGGTAAACGTTGTAGTTCGAACAATCTCTCCACCACTTATGTCATTAAAAAATGAAAATTTGGCTATTAGCCCCATTTCGAATTTCATAGGATTTGTGAAACCTCATATCCTTCAGATTTGACAGATAACAGATAGAAATAAAAATTAGTAATTTATTATATAACAAATAATAGCATAATAAATAATTATGTTAGAGACAACGAGATAACATTAAGGAGATGAAGCTGTATAGGAAGGGAAAACTTCGTTGGGTGAAATAAGAAATAAAAGTATTTTCGGAAATGCTGGCTCCATTCAATTTAAAACATTAGGAACATAATATTTCTCTGTAGTAAATGGAGCCAATATTTTAAGTTAAATCTCTAGCAGTATGTCGATGGAAACTTCTTGGCGTACAATAACGGACATAAAAAAAAATGGAAAAATCTGCTTCCCAAGTAAGGACATTACATTTATTTTTTTTATTGATTTCTGCAAAACACATCGACCAATTACAAAATTGTTGTAACACACATATGTGTAGGTACCGTGGCTAGTCTACAATTTAATCTCTTGCTATCCCACTATTTTAAAATTCGGTGTGGTGCAAAGCTAAAGTAACGATGAAAGGCATTCGGATTCTTCGGATTTATTCTATTAATTAATGCAAAATGTTTGCGAGATATCGTTTTCTAATTTTCTTCTGATATGAAAAAGATTAGAGAATGGCTAAATTTTATAAGACACCAAATATTACTAGGTAAGAGGTTTTAGACAATTGTGATTGATGCATTAGATTAAACACACGGGATTTCACAATTGAAACAGGGCTTTTAACTCGTTATAGCGAAAGAAGTGAAAAAAAAAAAATCATGAAAACTATTTTCAACTAAAATGGCAAAAATAGGAGGGAATTCTTTATACGTTACATCGATCTCTTTCAAGTGTTAATAGATGATGCCAAGTTAAAGCTTAACATGTTATAAATTTGGTGAAAACGATTGTTTATTTCAATGGTAAAATAAAGTTAGCATTTAATGATTTTCTTTGAATTCATATTAAGTGAATAAGTAATCAATATAAGAATTAATTAATGGCTTTTAACAATGAAAGGTGAATATAAAATTTTTTTTGAAAATGTGACATGTTCGTGATTCGGGAGGATTACGATTAATATGATAAAACTTAAAATATGCAATGGTTACTGTCGTAAGACCCGGCAGTATTATTGGGGGTGGTTTATTTAATGTATATAATTGATATGTATGATACTATGGTTTTGGTCGCGAGACAGGAAGACTCGCACCACTAACATAGACGGAGCAATTACATAATATACTTTGTAGTTCGGAAGAGTCACAATAGTATATTATGATGAATGAAAAAAAATTGGAATATAATTATTATTTAATTTATTTGGGAAAAATAAATTTACACTGTAAAGTGGATATATGTATTACATAGTTATGAGGCCCTCAGCCTCAGCCGGGAGGGTTTAAAATATTGTGATTGTATAACAAGAGAATAAGAGACACGGGTGAAATATTTTGTAGAGTATAGAATACTCATATTAAAAATAAATATGATAGAATTTATATATTTATTTTTATAATAATATTGACCTTGACGGTTATGTATATTCAAGAATCTGCCAAATTTATCAAAGGAGATTCTGATCTATATTGTCTGGATTGTTTGAGATGTTCATTTGATGAGCATTAAAGTTATTTTAAAATTCTTTTACATCAAGAAATACCAGTAAAATGCCAGAACAAATTAGAAAAAGAAGAAAGTTGTTTAAACGCCAGTTTTGTAACATTAAATAGTTTAGTGATTTAAATTATGATGTCCCTCTATCACTTTGAACTTAGTTACTCTTACATGGTTTACCGAGTCTGTTGTGACATAAAATTGTTACTAGAGAATACGAGGACCTTGAATTATAAAAAGGGACTATTTATTTTATTAATAAATTAAAATGTTTTGCATAGTATAGATTTTTTTATTGGCTTCATTTCCACGTTATTTTATCACATTGTTAAACGATATTCTTTTTGTACTAAAAGAATTTAAATTGTATTAAAAGAAAAAAATAATAATTTAATTAACAATTAATAACGTATAGTTACCTATTACCGCTATAAATCATATTGTTATTAACGTATTAATAATATATGTAATTAAAATATCCGAAGCGTAAGTTTTTAAAGAGCTGAAATTTAATTAAAATATCTGGTTATAAAATTATATACTTGTTAAATTAAATTTATGAAAGAAAAAAATGTCTTTGTTTTAAATTCAAGTGTAGATCGATTTTAATTCTATATTGATTTAATTGTTAGGTGTACACCTGTTGCATGTAGATTTCCATGAGGCAATATTTATAAACAATTATATTATATAATAGCTAAATGTACCATGTACTTAGTACATTAAATGATTATGGAAATTACTATGAATAGGAAATATTATAGTATTATAATGTATATTCTAACAAAATTGTAACGCAAAGATAATAAAGACGTACAACAACGCTCTACCTAAAAGTTAACATTTAGGGATGAAAATTCATTAAAAATATTTGCATGTATTAATCGAGTATTCTTTAATACATGCAAAGAATATTCCTCATGTAAAAAGGGAAACAGAAAAGGAATTGTAAAAAAAAGAACTATTTGTACATATTATTAAAACATTAATTACTAGTAACTCCGTTAAGTAGAATCAATTAGATAATATATTGTAGTAAACATTTTAAGCAAAAATAAAAATTAAAAAAAAATGGAATGGATGTGTAGATATATTTTAGATATTTTTTTAATTATTGATCAATCGTAATTGTTGATTATTTAACTGCTATAATTTGTTAGGTTTTTATGTATGGTTTTAGTCACTGGTAATTATCAGTATACAAAATACAAACTCGCTTTAAAACATTGTGATTACCATTCTTGTAAATAGCTCTGCTAATTAGATATCCATTGTATTGTATTAAAGTCAATATTCGCTTTAGGCAGATAAAAAAAAATGTTGAGCCAAGTGGTAGACACATTTAAAGATATTTTTAATTTGCATTTATTATAGTTCAATTGTTATCATTCATTATTCAATTTTTATGATGTATTAGGCTTATATGTATAGTTTTAGGGTTAAGTGGCTAATAATTATTGGTACTTACCTATATGAATTTGTATAAAAATTGTTGCATTGAAAAGTTACAATTAACATTCCTGTAAATAGCTCTGCTAACTGTCAAAACGTATGTGTAGATATATTTAAAGATATTTTTCGCTTTACATTATAGTTCAATCGCAATTATTGACTAATTATTTGTTATAAGTAATATATTACGCCTATGTGTGGATTTAGTTGCTAGTAATTATTTATATACAAATGTATGTAAAATTACTGTATTAAACATTGTAGTTAGTATTCTAGCAAATAGCTCTGCTAGGCTGCTATCCATTGTAATGTAAGTAAACATTAAGTAAGTAAGCAAATATTGAAAAAAATTGATGTAAGTGTATATATTTAAAAGTATTTTTCTTTTTACATTGTAGTTCCATTTAATTATTGATCAATTGTAATTACTGATTATTAGTTAAGGCTTACATGTATGTTTTAGTCACTGGTAATTATTAGTAAACACATAACATAAAATAGCATGCCATCAATATATGGCGGAATATTGTAAATTTTTTTAACATTTTACGATCTGTAACAATTAAAATATTTCATGTAACATAAGAAAATAGATGTAAAATGGAAAAAAATACTAAAGAGGCCAAGTGTTAGGTTTAAGTAAGAGAGCGTGCATGAGGACATGCACGAGGTCAGGATGGTCGAGTGTTAGGTTTTATTTAATAGAGCAAGATTTTGCCCGAAATTATATTTAATAGGCAAAATTATTGTTTTAACTGGTATCCCCAAACGTAGGGATGACAGTTGGAACTTGTTAAAGATATGGGAGATGGACGACGACGCTCGAAACAGCAAGTCGTACCGAACAGTTGGCCTCCAGTAAACTGTAAAAGTAACAGTATTGAGATCATTCTTGAGCGTGCATAAGTAATTTAAGGTAATGTATTTTATTAAGTTATATTTCGTTAAAATAAGGTTGTTACTTGTTAGTTGTTAGTGATAATAGCAATGTGAAAAGAAATATAAATGTAATATAATTGATTACGTGGTTTAATTAGTAAAGGTAGTTCCTAACATTTAAAGAAAGGGCCGTTGTCCATATGAAATAGCACATCGTGTTAGCATATTAATCGCCAAATTTAGGGTATTCCTTACATTATAATACTTGTATTTCTATGTATTACTACTTTTGACTAACACTCATAACACAAGCAAGTAATTTGCTTACTCGTTCAATTCGTGTAATTTGTCCAGCGACATTATTATTATAATAATATAGATATTTCAATTAAATACACCTATTTATTTTATTTTATTTTATGCATGTTTTAAGGTACCTATGTTATGATAATGGTACTTATTATTCGCTTGATTTTTACTTAAGATTTTTTTATCATAGAATAATAAACCAGTCCATAGCACTTCTGGGGGCCTATTGCCTATCTTAAATTGACAATCAAAGTGATGATTACTGTGCAAAGTTGACATCAATTAGCTGTCAGTTCCCTAATTTCGTATTAACTAATATGGGTGATCAACGAAAATGACGTCACAAGTACTTGGTGTCGTCGAAAGTTACTATCGTGCACTGGAACGACAATTTTAGTATGGATAGTTTGACAATTGGTATTGCGTATGCTTAGTGACCAACGAATGACGTCAAATCGTTGATCACTTTTATGTTTTGAAAGCAACTAGTCTAGAGTAGTTTTTAATGATCAAAATAGGGATTAACACTATTAACCGGCGACTGTTCTTAGATACTATGTGGTTTGCATTTAACCAAGTCTCGTCGGTAAAAATAACATTTGACCTGATGGACATATTGTACCTACCATTGCCTATATAGATCAAAGATTTCAATTGTTTGGTATTATTTGTATGGCGGGGATATTATGTCATAGGTTCACATAGGGCTTCAAGGGCTTCTATCTAGAATATGACAGTGACACGCACTAAAGCTATTAGCGCATGAAAGGTGGATAATTAGTGTCATACATTTTACGAAATGCCTGGCAACAAGGGAAAGAACCTATAATGCTCTTCTTTTACTAGTTTCATTTCCTTTTTAATTGAAGATTTTTTAATAATAAAGAAAATACCTATATTCTTACCACAGTAATACTTACACCATTTATGTTAGTTTAACACGTTTTAGGTTGGGTGTCAAAAATTCCTCATGACCTGTATCAGACCAGAACTATACCAGTATCAGTATGACAGTAACTATATCAGTAATTACAGCTACCAATTAAGCCGGGTTTCTATAATAAACGGTTCGTCATTCGTGCTAGTAACCATTAGCAACCAATTTAACAATTACGAGGCGTTCCACAAGTTGTTTGAGCATTTGATAAAATTTGTCATTTAAAGAACCAATTTTAACATGCACCTCATAGAAAATGTTACTACTCGTAAAAATGAATCGTTTTACTGATATATGATCTGGGAATTAGTCTCCTGTGATCTCTATTTTTCATATAACGTTAGAAATCTATTCTACTACTCGACGTTCCGGGAAAACCCCAGCAACAGTTAAGGATGATTGATGAATCTCTCTACAAAGGAAAGGATAGAGACGTTTATTCAATTGAAAATTGTGGCGGTTTTGTAATATTTTGTGTGTGATATTAATGTTCGAAGGGTTAGGCGGTTATGGCAATATTTATTAAAACTAGCTACACTCCATTGTACACAGCACTATTTCAGGTATTCACGCTACGGAACCAGGGGGCTTAGACAAAGTAAGAATAATATAAAAACGATAGCGCAGTTAGAAAAGAATAAGTATAGGTAAAATAACAATAGTGACGGATCGACTGCCGCACTAAATTACGTGGTCAATCGTCACTGTTATCGTTGGTAGACAATGTTATAACTCGTAACGAAACCATAATGTAACAATTATTTGAGCACATAATTTTATTGTCTAGGCTAGGTAGGTCTGCAAACCAGCAGTCACATTGAATTTATTGGCTTCGATACTTGGAAACTGTTTTTGTGGGACGATCACAAATTTAGATATCGTTTTGCTACTAAGTGATATTGCTTTGTCTCCCTCCTGTGTGGATACGGTGATCACGGCCACAATCTACGTGTAACAATATAATCTCACGCATAAAAGACAAATTGTAAAAACCAAAAAAAAAATGTCTTCATAGTTTTTAATTATATTTTTTAAATCCTACAGCCATTACCGTCGCTAGCATGGGTGTCACTCTGTGAGGCCGTTACGGTGTCAAGCCCACACAGAAAGCTGTATGGTGGCCAGATGAGTTGAAGAAGCGACGGAAGTGGCAACAAGTGTACAAGGTTCAAATTCATATTTTCTCATGTGATGATTAATGTAAATAATCACTGCTCGGTATTCTCGCTTTAGAAATAGTTCTTTTTGAGGTCTATGCTTTGTGTGTAGCTTCCTGCTAAAGGAAGTTACTGAATTCACCTCGATTTTCGAAAATCGAATTTTCACCAGATTTCTACGTTTTAAGGTCCTAGAAACCTTTTCTGATACTATTTTCACGATTACGTCAGTATGTCTGTATATATGTATGGCCCAAGAATTTTTTAAATAAAAATTTTCAAATAACCAATAAATTTTTGATTATTTGAAATTTTTTATTTATGGCGTATCAATGTTTTATTTGAAATAGCTTTAGAATAATGTACTGATTGATTACAAAATCCATTCCAGTTTTTATTTTAAATACAGCGGTCAATGGTGCCATAAGCTTCATTAAAATCGGATCATCTGTTCGGGCGTTAACGTTAACCACACATTTTAAAAAAGGGTTACATAACTTCGAGATTTTGCAATTAATTTATTTTTGACCTTTTACAATATTTTAGTACTTTAGAAAATGATGTTTAAAGATCAAAATTGAAGTAAGTATTCAAACATGACAGATTTTTAAACATAAAAATTATGTCGGTTTCAATAAAGTTACTTCAGATTTTAAAATAACACAAGTCATTTTCGTTTTGTACATCCCTTGCGTGTCTTTCAGAGTAACGAACATTAGATAAACTTTAAGAATTTTCTACTATTTTTAAATCAATTAAATAAAATATATCACTAGGAACAATCATATAAAAAAATATTGAGACTAATTTGATTGAATGTTATCATCACATTTTAGTGTTACCATTGTATAAAACTTTAGTTACATTTTTATTAAAACATAAATAAGTTTGTATATCATAATTTTCATTATAAGTATCAAATAAAAATTCTCTCTGTTTGGTATTAAATAATAGTTAATGCTAATTTAGTTTTTGTTCTTTGAAGTACCTATAAAGTGTCTTCGCAAAATCTCAGCTCAGAATTCTGTCAATCTAACTTAGATTTCTGAGATTAGCAGCTGTTCTATAGACGACACCTAATGACAAGATAAATACCTAACCACAGACTACTGAGGAGAGAACTGATTGTTTACGTTAACCTTACCTAAATTCCAACTTTATTTAGCTACTATTTCCCAAGTTAAGAAAATATTTACTAAATGTGGATAAGTTAAGGAGTTGATATAGAATCTTAGGGAATATATTAAAATTTTGAGATAATAACTAAAAAAAATTATGTATGAAGTCGTGCTTTAATTAAAACTTCTTTATAAACAATTGCGTGAAATACTATTTTTAACGTTGACCGTCCCGTCGGTCGAGTGGTTAGCGAACCTAATCACGAATCGATGGGGCTCGGGTCCTATTCCCAACAGGCTGTGTCCCTGTTGGGAATAGGACCCCTGTTATTTGTGTGATAAGCAAAGATGTTTTTATTTACATATGTATTTATCTATGTATTAGTATCGTTAACACACGCAAATAATTTGCTTACTTTGGGCTTAGGTCAATTCGCGTAGTTTGTCCGCCGATATTAATATTACTACTATTACAGTATACTGTAAATCGGATCTAAATCTTTCCACGAAATTTTATCGACAAGTTCGGTATTTATCATGACAAATATTTTTGAAAAATGTTTTTTGACATTAATATTGTCGACATTTTCCAATCACTCCTTTAAGATCAAACTGTTTACAGTTTTTTATAAGGTTTTGAAGTTACAGGGCTAACCAGCTTAGAGTTTTTTATAAGGTTTTTTCACGGTTGTTTACTAGCTACGCTACTGCTTACAGGTACTATTTTTGCGGGGGACAAAATGTATTTTATACTACACCTATTCGGAAAGCACATTAGTTCTTACTTGAAAAACGAGAAGAAAGTACCTAATTCCAAGCGAACCAATATGCGGCGGCAAAAATGTATGGGATTTCTCCCTTCCTTTAACTTTTTAAAATTCATAAGTTTGTATCTCGAAGCACATCAAAATGTTACTGGCCACTAGCATTTACTAAGGAAACTTGACAGTATGTGCTTTATTTCATTTGCCTCCTCAATATTAAAAAAAAAAACGATTGTACGCGCGAATTTTCTTTTTTATTGTATCTTCTTCTTATATTCTGTTCTGATGTCTATGTCTAGTAGCGAGAATGAAGATTTATTTACGTCGCCTGAATTAAAAGAAGCTACTCAAACAGTCATTTTAAACTTTTTGCCAGAAAAGTCCAAGCATAAGTACAACAAAACATATGAAGAATTTATGGAGTTTCAATAGTTGTAATAATGTTAATATAAATTTTAACTAAAATGTTTTTATTTTCCTCATTGGTGTAGTATGAAGTAGTATGTATCACTCCGGAGAAAATGCGATACCTGAGTGTATTGAGGCCCTCAGCTGCGCTTCGGGCCTCAAACTACACTCTCGTAAGGTATCGGTCATTTTCTCGCCTTGGTGAACAAACTACTATTGTATATATTATGTCCGTACGTTTAGATATTTGTCGATGTCAATTTATCCTTATACCTATATCGATACATGCCACGATATAAACGTATTATTATCTCAACTTTTGATGTAAGTCAAATAACATAAAACAACAGAGGAAAGGAGATAGTATCTTCAATGACAAGAAGAAAATCGAAAAATTGTTGTCAGGTGACATATCTCAAGGGCGCTCCTCTTTGCTTTCTCTTATTATCTAAAACCTCACTTTGAATACCATAAATTTGGATTTCTATATAATTTATCTTACTTGCAAAGCCATAAAAAACATATTGGCATAGATGAACAGGCGATTCTGTATTTTAACATTTTTTGCCTGTTTTTTAGAGTAACAAATACTAGATCAACTGGAATAATATCAAATAAGATATATCGATAGAAATAATTATAAAAAAATATTACTACTCGGGAATCGAACTCCGAGGTTTTCTCTGAGAGAAAAATTCGAAAAATTTATTCGCTGAGTTTTTGAAAAATTTGAAGGTTAATTAAATAAAACATTTTTTGATTTCGAAAATCGATATAAAACCAGAAACTTCCCGATTTTAGAAAAAAAAAACGATTAATCTTAGCGAAATGTTAAAAATGTGTTTTTCTTTATAAAATCAACTTTCATTATTAATACCCATTTTTCCTTGAAAATTCTTTTACAAGAAAGCTACCATAAATAAAAATTGATTTCTATCAATATTAGGCTTTAAGAGCGAAGTGGTGGCGCGAGATGGATCTTGAGATGCTACATATTATAGGTAGACCGTACTATATTATAGGTAGACCAGAAAATATGGTGTAAAATTTTAGTATATACCTAATCCTTATATTTGTTCAGTGTAGATAACATTGTTAATAATTAAAATCGCGTTTTTAATAAATCAAGAAAATTTTAAAGATTTTTAAGCTATTGCATAGCTTCTATCGCGGGCCTTGAGCGTGGAGACCGAATCCAGAAATTCCGTAACGAAAAAAACCTAACACGCCCCACTCCGACCGACACAGGGGTGATACTTTTTAGTTTTTCCATCTATCGATAAATACCAGAACTTTTAATGACTTTTTGAAATATCACGCTTGTCTCTTTAGTTCAGCAACCCGCCTTTAGGTGGCATTGGTTGTATTGGAAAACTACCGTAATCAGCTGTTTGTGAGAGAGTATATAGGTGTATAGGTATTTATCATCTACGTACAACAGTGAATATCTGTACTCGTATAATTTGTGTACAAAGTGTTTTAAATATGAATAAACAAAGAAAAAAAATACTGCATAAATAAAATAAATATATAATTGTAATTGCATAAGTTGATAAAAAATGCTATGCAATAGCTTTACCGCGGCAGTCTCCGAGTGCCACACGTCTTTTTTTCTTGTAAGTACTAAAAAAATGTAATTTTAGAAACATGTTTTTTTATTTTGGTTTTATTTTCCTGCGCCCTCCGAGACCAAAGCCTGACGACGCCTTTGATGAGAATGTTTGATGGGAATGGGAACTGTTTGGGTAAAAATACGCTGTATTTTTGAGGTTATATAATTATAAACATTAAAAGACGTAATTCTCATAAAAATACTTTCCTAATAATATTACTAGGTAATATAAATTTGCGAGCCCTTACAAAACTCTGATTTTTGTTAGTTGATGTTTTAATTTTTATTTGACACAAATGATCCATAGTGACACTGACTTAATACGGTTTACTATATCCCATCAAAACACAAATATGAAATGAAAGCCAAAGCTTATCTATCTAGGTATATATATAAAAACTAAATGCTTTTCGTTAGTCTCGCTAAAACTCGAGAACCGCTGAACCGATTTGGCTAATTTTCGTTTTGAATTAATTGTTGAAGCCCAGGGAAGGTTTAAAAGGTGAGAAAATATAAAAAATAAGAGTAATTAAAAAGGCAGAACAACGTTAGCCGGGTCAGCTAGTATAGAATAAGTGTATGTCTTTCTGTCGACTTCGCAGACAAAAGAATTGAGATGTATTTGGGTACCAAGTTTTGTAGAGAAACTCCTAAAATTTTGATTACGAGTACCTGCAACATTCTAAAATAATTTATATAACAATTTATTATTTCTTGGTACTACCACAGTGTTTGCTACTTAAAAAGTAATAAGTTCTTAAATTTTAACGGATAATTATTTACACAATTTACGCATTTCACTTAGAATATATATTGTTATCAATATTTTCCATAAACATATATAAAATCAGTACATGCGGCCATCAATTTGTAAATTGTTATGTCAAAATAAAGCTGAAGTGTTATTCTTTACCTATTATCGAAATAACTCGTATATCTTATCACATGTTAAGAATTATTCATAATTTAACCTATTTTAAATTAATATTACCTTTGGCCTGAAATAAAGTCAAGTATGTGATTAAGCTAATAATTGAGTCAATAATCGACTAAAATAAAACATTATAAAAGGGTTTGGCAGATATATTTGTCCACATTCGTGCTTATGCAATTGAGAAGTGAAGTGTGATAATATACAACAAAGTGTAACCAGTTTTGTGTTTTGTATTTAATATAAATTATTACCAGTTGCTGTTTTATTAATTATTTTCTATGCCCATAGTCTATGCTTTTGACTAACTGGAGTTAACAATATCTAGCTCAAAATTTGATTTGGCTAGTTTTCACTTGCAGACAGATAATTAGTGCAAGTCATACACCCGTTAATGTGCTTTCTGTTCATACTGTACTTATACTACTGGTATTTTTTTAAAATCATAACACAGCAAACAAGCAGATGGGTCTCCTGATGGAAAGAGACAACCATCCCCTATAGACACCAAAGATTTTAATGGTGCGTTGCTATCTTGTGACGAACTCTACCACCTAGTAGCCACGATGGTGGTAACTCGCATAGTCAATCAGTCGCCTTTTACGACCTGTCTGGCAGAACGACAGTTGGCCTATTCTTTGAAGGAGCCCGAGACCATCATGGGGGTAAAAACTAGCCAAGTCAAATTTTGAGATAGATATATATTCTAAGTGACGGATCATCGCGCCAGTTCCCTCCACGAACTTGACTGGACACCTTGGTGCCTTGCTTGATAAGATAAATCCAAACCACAGTCACAGAATACATAATAGTACAAGTACTACCGTCTACTAAGAGGAGAACTAAACGTTTGCGTTTATTTAACCTGAATTCCAACTTTACCTAGTCATTACTCTCGAAGCTTAAAAATATATATTAAATGCGGATAAGTTAAGGAGTTGACATAGAATCTTACATTTAATGTAAATAAACGGTACTTACATCAAAAACTTCAGTTTTATAATGAGAGTCATTTATCACTTTTATAATAACGCGGCAGAAAACATGCGATTAAGCTTAGACAGATGTGATTAATATTAAAACTTTTTTAAATAAAATGTAAACCGTTTCGAATGAAATTCTCGCAGACTAATATTTAAGCATAAGTGAAAAAAAAAAACCGTCAAGTCAAGTGGGAGTTGGATTTTACTGATGGTTCACTTACCGAGGATATTAACTTGTAGGTAGCCTTAAGTACACATAGAAGTACCCTATAGGTTTTGATTTCCTTGTCATATCACAAATTATGCGACATAAACGTTCCTCTCTTTTGAGTGCACATCTCACACGCTTATGATTTTACAATTTAAAATTAATAATTGACTAGACACTTAAGACTCCTGATGTTGCAGATGTTCATGGGCGGCAGTAATCACTTACTATCAGGTGCACCCTTTGCTCATTTGCCCCCCTCTACTATAAAAACAAAACAAAGGTGGCCTTGGGCAATGGCGCATTATCGTGGTATAAAATCTAAAAACATTCTTTCAACAAATCTGGTGTCTTCGTCGAATTTGCTCTTTTCAACGCCCCATAACGCTCAAAAAATATTTTTTATTTACCGTTTGACCTTCCGGCAAAAATTCTGAGTGCAAAACACTGCGATAGTTGAAGACCACCACTTTAATTACGCAAGTATTAAATTCAGTTTTTTTATGTATCATAAGGTAGCAAACAAGTTGAGGGTCTCCTGATTCAACCATCGCCTAGAAACGCTAAAGGTGTTAATGGTGCGTTGCTATTTAGTAGCGAACTCTAATGCCACATGCATAAGTTTACTGGCTACCTTACCCTCCAAACCGGAACACGACAGTAACAAGCACTGATTGAAGAAGTTGAAGAAATTATTCCATAAGCAAATCTCATCACATCTCGACCGTTTCTGAACGCTTTGTGCCACTCATAAGCATGTATTTTTGATAAATTCGATTCACCTTAAGCCATCTGTAACATTTTTAGGGACCCCGAACACGAAATTCCATTGGTGATACAAAATTTTAGACAAAATTTTTTTCAATATTTTCGTTTATTATGAAATTCGCAATAGACACTAGATATGATTTTACTGAAAACAGTGCCGTATTTAATTTTAATAAATAACAACTGATGCAACTCAATTTCCGCGAGAAAATGGTAATCAGTTGTGCCCATTTAACAACAAAAAAATTGTTAATTGGGGACCATAAACAAATCATCCACTCCCGGTACTATTTAAAAATCAACAATTACTATTACATATTTCACATTTCATTTCAAAGTTCCATTCGTCTAAACCAGAGTTCCGAAAACTTTTTGGTGTCGTAGATCCCTTGCCATGTTTTTACGTGTTGGGTAGACCCCCTACTTACCTGATATTGATTTCTTGTAAATTTCTAACTGTAGTGACGTTTAGTGTTAAAAACTTAAAGTAAAAACACATGTTAATTTATACATTTATTAATTGAATTTAAATTAAAACTACTCAAAATAAAATTTTGTATCTGTTATGTAAAATATACTTAATATTAAATAAACATAAAATAAAATATAAATAAAATAACATAAGAAATAACTCAATAAATCAATATTTTTAGTGAGAAGGAAGGATGAACTTGATGCTTTAATAATAAATTATCAACATTTGGAGTCAATTTTGTAAGGGTTAATCTTAAATCTCCTCGGCTAATGTTGTCCAGTCTGTTTCTTTTTTCATTAGGAGATTGGTAACAGCGCTGAACCCCCTTTCCACTAGGTATGACGATGGAAATGAAATTAAAAATTTCCTCGCTATATTAGATAATACGGGATAAGTAACGGGTATGTTGTTTTGCAGCCAGAATTGCTTTTTTTTAAATTTATTTTTTTATATCATAAGATAGCAAACAAGTAGATGAGTCTCCTGATGGAAAGAGTCAACCATCGCCTATAGACACTAAAGATGTTAATGGTGCGTTTCTATCTTGTGGCGAGGTCTAATGCCACATGCATAAGTTTACCGGCTACCTTACCCTCCAAACCGGAACACGACAGTGACAAGCACTGACGCTATTGCGGCAGGAATAGGTAAGGCGGTGGTACCAGACCCGGGCGAGACAATGCAGAACTCTACCACCTAGTAGCCAACGATGGTATTGACTCGATAGCCAATCGGTCGCCTTTTACGACCTGTCTGGCAGAACGGCAGTTGGCCTATTCTTCAAAGGAGGTCGGGACCAACACGGCGAAAAATTGCTGATATCCGTTTTTAAACTGAACCTTAAGTTCTTCGTTTGTACTTAGTTTAGTCAGTTCCTCTTGTATTATGACATTCGTTTCTTCTATGTAACCATATGGATTAATTATCCACGGTGGTATTACCATAGTCAAAATATTCTCAAACCTAGATTCAAAATCTGAATAGAGGGCATTTAAATGTTGAACGTATTGTCTACATTTTTTTTTAGATTCGAACATGGTATTGTAACGCCGCCCAGCGTACTACGTGCTGGACGTGTTACTTTGCCGACGATATCCCTTTTTTATTCAGGGACCCTTCTTGGTACTCGCTTTGCTGCTCGAGGTACTAATTAGTAGCAGGACCTATTGGGATTCTTTTAAGAAATTAGACTTTTCGTATATATCTTCGTTTATTTTCAGAGACGTCTAACTTACGTCAAATCTTAAAAGATACTCCTATTCTAAAAACAATTTATTCTTTCTCTACATACTAAACAGTTCTACATTTGAAAGTCGACAAAATGGCCAGTTCGTATGTAACACCATAAAGGTGTTACATCAGCTACCCCCCAAGGTGGGAGCAGCTGAAACTGGATGGGCATTTGTCTACCTTCATATGGTCTACCTATCCTTATCCTGATTGCCCTACCTACGAGGGGAAGGTACATTTTGGTGGGACTGTCTTTTCCTAAAAGATAGTTTGCCCCATGTGTGGTTCTGTTCATTACCACCACACCATGGCACAAACTTTGGTCTCCCAAAACCCCTCTAAAAGACAGACCACAGTCCCCTCACCTAACCTATCCTACCGCAAACATTTTTTTTTATTTTATTACACTTTAGCCTGAAGGGCTCTAGCTGTATAAGAGATAAGAGATGGAAAGGCATAACAATTCAAACTTCTTTTCCTTGGTGGACCAAAAGAAAAAAGATTGAAGTATTACTTCCTCTCAACATCGAGCTCGCCCCAATATATATATCACGATCATAAATATTCCTTACTCTGAACCATATCAATACCATCATTATAATGTCTCCCATAACTATCCGAGTTCATGTATATCCTATACAGATATCCTTTGTGTCGACTATGTCGTACTACAAAGTTGAACTCCCCTTCAAAAGACTTTCAACCCTTAACCTATACTGACTCTTTCGACTTCATACTAAGGCGGCTCTGTCCCTAGTATACATTATACCCCATAAGACTTTATTATTGAACGGAAGAACTTGAGAGGAATACATTGCTATTGGAAATATGACATTTCTTCATTTAATATTCTTTTGGTCATCTTTTTTCTTTTTTAGCCTCGGTCCATCATCACAGCATTGGTCGAGCCCCATCATATTACATGAAACAAATACAAGCATTAGTATTCTCATATATAAGCCCAAACAAAAGTAATGGTCTAACATGTAACAATTTTTATTACAATGAATGACTATAAGTACACTATATATTTTTTTTACATACGTACATGAAATGCTTTCAACCTATTTATATATACAATATCTCTATATCTCCTATTGCTTAACTTCGTAATTACATAATTTACATTAGATATTCTTTCCACTATTCTGAACGGCCCCTTATATAACCTACATAATTTCAAACTCCTATTGTCCACCCGTCTTGGTGTATAAACTAATACCAATTGTCCCGGTGAAAAGTCTTTCACTTTAGCCCTTTTGTCAAAATATCTCTTTTGCCTAACTTGTGCCCTTCTAATGTTTTGTACTGCCTTCCGAACTAACGCACCTTGTAAATTATGTCTCTCGGCATAATTTACTTCTCGACTTTGACTATCCTTATTTACCCCCATGTCTACAAAACACCTCCTCAATCAGAAATTCACTCACTTTCTCTGCCGTAACTCTTTGTACCGCTTTACATATCGCATACTTCGACACATATTCAACACATACTATAATATATTTATTCCCGTTTAAAGATTTTCTAAAAGGCCCTAAAATATCGATTCCTACCTTTTGCATCAAATGGGTCACAGTTATAGGTTGTAGTTCAGCTACTTGTCTGACCTTTTTTCTTTCTTGACACAACCTACACGTTTTTACATACTTCTCGATCTCCTTCTCAGCATTCTCGCAATAATAACTATCTCTGAATTTACATAACGTTTTTGCCAAACCCAAGTGACCCCCTGACCATGGGTCATCATGCAGTTCCTGTAAGATCTCACATAACAAACCCTTTGGTATAACTACAAGATCCTTCATAACATGTCCACGCTTTACTCTCTTACACAAAACCCCTTCTTTCAAAATATACCCCTTATATATTCCGGTATTGCTCATCCTTACTCGGGATAACCAACGCTTACATGACTCATCCATCCCTTGCTCTTCTTGGACCTTTATTACCTCTAATTTATATACTTCCAAACCATCCTCTTGTTCTTTCTGAGCGTTCTCAGCTGTACTCTCCACACTCAACGGGTTTCTACTTAAAAAATCGGCAACTACATTCTCTCTGCCTGCACAATGCACAATATCGAAATCATATGCTTGTATGCTCAGTGACCATCTTGCCAACCTTCCATTCATATCTTTCCTATCTCTAAGCCAACATAACGCCTTGTGATCGGTTACGACTTGGAACTTCAATCCCCACAGAAAATGCCTAAAATAATTTAACGCCCACACTAGACCTAAACATTCTTTCTCAGTAGTGGAATATTTCTTTTCTGCCTCACTCAATTTCCTCGACGCATACGATATCGGATGCATCTCTATTTTTCCCTGCATTAAACAACATCCCAGAGCTTCTCCACTAGCATCTATATACAACCTAGTTAAAACATCCTTATCACTAGAATAATGACTTAAAATAGGCGGGTTACACATTCGATCTATGATAATGGAAAACGCGTTTTGATGTTCCGAGGACCAACAAAACTTCGACCCCTTCTTTAGTAATTTTGTTAAGGGTAGAGCAATTTTGGCAAAATTATTAATGAACTTACGGTAATAGGAGAATACTCCCAGTACCGATTTTACCTGTTTTGCATTTGTAGGTGCAGGCATTTCTTTTATCGCCTTTAATTTCCTGCTATCTGGTCGAATACCAACCCCCGATATTTCATGCCCTAGCACACTTATCTTTCCATACCCAAAACTACATTTATTTGGTTTAAGCGTAAGGTTCGCTTCCTTAAGGCGCATTAACACCTTTTCTAATGCTTCCTTAAATTCTGCGAAAGTTTTCCCCCATATTAATATATTATCAACATAACAGATGGCATTCTTGTATTTGATAACCCCTAACACCTTATCCATTGTACGCTGAAATACTGCCTGACTTGTTTTTAAGCCAAAAGGTAACACGTTAAACTCATACAATCCTGATGGTGTGATAAATGCCGTTTTATGCCTATCACTTTCCGAAATCATAAGTTGCCAATAGCCAGAATTTAAATCTAAATCAGCGAAATAGTGGGCACCTGACAGATATATTAAAATGTCCTCTATAATAGGCAATGGATAGCTATCTGTCACCACCTTTTTATTCAACTTACGATAGTCCACACAGAATCTCCATGTGTTATCATTCTTCCGCACCAACACTACTGGGGAAGCATAAGAGCTTTTAGATTCGCGAATGACACCGTTGTCTAACATTTCTCTCACTTGTGTATTGATTATTTTTAGTTGTTTAGGTGAGACACGATATGGCGGGTGGTGTACTGCTGTCTGGTCTACCGTTTTTATTTCTACTTCTGTTAGTTTACACCTACCTAATTCTGTGGGCCTAAATGCGAAACATTTCCTATACTTACTAAACAGATTTCGTAACATATTCTTTTGCTTTTTACATAATTCCGGATTAATGTTAATTTCATCCATTTCGCATTCATTGTTAGAATTTACGTGCGGATATAATTTATCCTCATTTTTCTCTACATAATTCACATAATACATGTAATCCGTTTTTAACAAATTATATGATTTATTTACATCAGTGACATTACTATTTATAACGTTTCTATGGTAGCCGTCCATACTGGAACGATCATCATTGTTTCGTAGCAATGAGGTATTAATGAAATCTACATAGCAACGCTGTTTAAGACATATGAAATTCTTTGAAAAGTCTATTACAGCATCATATTTTTTCAGAAAGTCTCGACCTAATATAAGTTTAGTTTTAATATTCTCTATTATTAACATTTCGTTCGCAAAAATACTGTTATCTATCATTAAATTTACACACGTCTTTCCTATCACATTTAGTAACGATCCTCCTAGCGATTTTACAAAATGCCTATTGGGTGCATCATCTTTGAATGTTATTTTTAGATGTTCCGCGAGATCATTTGACATGCACGATATATCTGCTCCCGTATCGATTAACGCCGAACACGAATGACCCTTAATTATGACCTGTATAAATGGACTGGACAAACCTTTGCTTTCTGCCGGGACAAGTTTTGCGTTCCGTTGAAGCGCTTGATGGCCTCCATCTCAACTCTTACCCTCTGACACCAATACTTAGCTCTCCTGGTTTTTCTACTAGCGAGGGTAACATCGTTTTGATGAATTGTTTTACAAAAATTACGTCTGAAATTTCAGCTTTGGCTGCGGTGTCGCTGAGTTTATTAAAGACTTCAAAACGGTCGCGGCGATAAATAAATGGGACATGGAGAGCCTACCGTTACTTCTGGGACTATATCTCGACGGTCCGGCATTGGCATTTTATAAAATGATATATACCGACACGGCCAATTTCGATGAATTATGTAGAAAAATTGAAAAAGAATTCCCTGTTTCAATAAATTATGTGGAACGATTTTATGTATCTAAGCAAGGCCGTGATGAGGAACTATTAACTTATTTTTACAGACACAGCAACTGCACATACTTAGCTCTCCTGGTTTTTCTAGCGTGGTGATTGCGCGTAGCGCCTGAACGTGGGGACTTCCGTAGCCACTTCACACAGCGACTTCCCGCAGCGACTTCCCGCAGCGACTTCACACAGCAACTTCCCACAGCAACTGCACACCGCGACTGCACGGCGCCTCCGCCAATTTGTAACGCCGCCCAGCGTACTACGTGCTGGACGTGTTACTTTGCCGACGATATCCCTTTTTTATTCAGGGACCCTTCTTGGTACTCGCTTTGCTGCTCGAGGTACTAATTAGTAGCAGGACCTATTGGGATTCTTTTAAGAAATTAGACTTTTCGTATATATCTTCGTTTATTTTCAGAGACGTCTAACTTACGTCAAATCTTAAAAGATACTCCTATTCTAAAAACAATTTATTCTTTCTCTACATACTAAACAGTTCTACATTTGAAAGTCGACAAAATGGCCAGTTCGTATGTAACACCATAAAGGTGTTACAGTATCAGTCATTTGTGGGCAAAATTAAATTATTTAAATAAGACAGAAAATCCAGCAGCTGTATATTAAAAATATTTTTTGATTTTTCCGAAAACATTTCATAATTCAAACATCTTCTTGCAACGATTAGCTCGAATTACGGAGATTGCACTGTAATTATAATACCGATTGCTAAAACTTTCAAAAAGAAACTATTGAAGAGTACTCGTGTAATTTTGCATGACTGAATATTAAACTACTAATAACTAAAGTCATGATTGGCGTAATTTATCTATCTTCGCTAACTACGAGTACAAAACTAAAATTTAATAAAAAATAATGTACTTACTTTTCTCCAGCACTCTCAAACAAAATAACACTGACTCACTATAATTTGTGTGATATACTATCTGTTTATATTTTTTTAAATATTTTCTTAGCACTTTCCTTTTCAAGATTCAGGAAACGAATAAACGTATTTGTCCCACATTCGTATTTATAGAGTGACGAATAGAACAAGTCAGTGCAAGGTAGCGAAGCTCTGAGACTGCGACTCTCAGGTTTTTACAAGTTCAAAATGTATTGCAACCACAAAGCGAATACCAACATCCTACAACTTACACAATTTTATAAACATATTTAATAATTTTTTTACTTCCTAGGTACTTTTATAAATAATCTATATGTTTTGATATTACAAGATAGTATGATGTAAGTAAATAGGTACTATCAGTGTATGTGTTGAGATCCACTATCGTGGACCCCCATTTTCATTTCATGGACCCTCAAATTTTTTTTCATTGACGTAGACCCCTTGCAGGTTATCATAGATCCCTAGGGGTCGATATAGACCACTTTGGGAATCACTGGTCTAAACCAAATTTAGAAACATCCTTTCTACTCTTAATCCGATAGGTCAGAAATTACTTCACTCAACAAGGGTCGAGATAATTTTCTTTATTTTACGGACCTTGGGTGAGTTGATTCTATTCTTTATACTGTTTTCAAGGGTAAAACGGACCCTATTACTAAGATTCCGCTGCCCGTCTGTCTGTCTGTCTGTCCGTCCGTCACCAAGCTGTATTTCATGAACCGTAATATAATAGTTACCGTTGAAATTTTCACAGATGATATATTTCGCCGCTATTACAACAAATACTAAAAATAGAATAAAATAAATATTTAAGGGGGCCCATACAACAAACGTTTTTCTTTTCATTTTTTTTTCATCTTAATATCTTAATAACAACTAATAGACGCTTGAAATATTCACAGAATATTGAGTTTCACTATTTACTTTAATAATAAATAATTAAATTACAATAAAATAAATATTTAAGGGGGCTCCCATACAACAAACGTGTTTTTGTCGTTTTTTTATAGACGATGGTGCGGAACCCTTCATGCCTGATCGCACTAGGCTTTTTTAGTTAGGTATTTTTATTGGCATCGTACAAGCCACACGTGAGAGTCCGTGGAAGGTTGCTAGTTCAATTTTTTTTAGTTATGGATTTCCGTAAAGTAACGCCTGAATCCATAACAAAACAAACTAAATATTTGATATTAATACTTAAACACATATCTTTAGCCGAAGAAATATCAAGTCCCATAATATCTGATTTTGTTTGAAAAATATCACATCGCACATCTGATTTTGTTTGAAAAACAAATTTTCTTTACAAACTCGAGTAAGAATGAATCACCAAGTGTAATTTAACATTTAAATTACCAACATAAATAACTGATATTGTACAAGAGGATACCCACGTAGGGTTAAATCAATTTAAAGTGACATAATATAAGATAAATTTCAATCGGGCGAAAATTGGAAGGGTCATGTTATTCTCGAGACATTTACGTTGTTACAAGATCCCGGACTATTGTTATAGCAAGAGCCATGAGTACCTATACTATTTTGGATACATTTTCTGTTTTAGATTCGGGCTACTTTTACGCTGCGTTTCTCAAACTTGTACATTAAATAATAAAATACAATAAACAGCTAAATTCATATTGTCGCGAGACAATTGCATAGCGAATAATCAATAATCATCTTGTTGAAACCACATGATTTGGTAAATGTTAAAGTAAACATTTAGGTAGTGACCAGCATTTGGATTCTAAGGCAGCTCAAATCCAATTTAAAATAAGTCAGATCCAATTTAAAAATAACTGTCCACAAATTAACTTTATATTGATACTGGGATAGTTTAGACCAAATAAAATCTGTTTAACTTTAATTTACACACAGTTAATGACATCACTCTCTTTTTACTCTTTACATTTTTAGGTATACTTACCTAACTTTTTTCATGGAATACTATTCAGGTAAACGTATTTTAAATTAGGATTACTTGCAAATATTTTTTTATGGAAACAAAAGTACAAAGTATTGCACCATTTTGGAATCTTTATTAATGGGCCATTTTTCTAAATAACTTTTCTAGAGAAGAACGGGATAAATAAATAAATAAATATTTGCGGGACAGTTACTGACCTAACCCCTAAAAAGTAAGCAAATTATTTGCTTGTGTGATGGGTGTTAGCCAACGATACTATTACATAGAAACACATATTATATAAATACTGGAATATATGTTCATCACACAAATGTTAGATTATGACTTTATTTTTTTCTCATTAACTGGCCCTAAAGTTTATCAAATTTGTGACTGTGACAAATATATATTAATACATAATATATATTATATAAATATGAATTTTAAATAATATATAGACTATAAAAAAATCGGTATTTACTGAGATTGATGTGATTGCTCAAATGTTAGTAGTTAATAGTATAATGTTAGTCTATTCGTCTCTCTGTCTATAGGGTCCATTATAACTCAAGAAAAGCTTGTTAAATTTTGATGAAAATTGGTAAACACTGAGAATATGGAAGTACGTAATTTAAAAGGGATAAAATTATTTTCTGTCAATTTTAATTACGCCCTACGACGCTATGCGATTAGGGGAGTCAGACAAAACGCGCTGAAATTGGAATCTATTTCAGAGCACACATCTTTCTGATGCCCGACGATATCTTCTCAATCATGGTTAAGAGCATGGTTGGGGAGATATCGCTACATCCACTCGACTTATGGATATCCGAGTGTTTTACGCACTGCAGTTTGGAGGGACTTAAACACATAGCTTGGACTGCGAGATAGTAGGCGTCGCGTTTCTGGGTTGACCAAATTCTAGTTGACCGCAAAGAATGAGAGCCCAAAAGAGCGGTCTTCTCTTTTATGACTCGCCAAAGAAATATCTTTGCGAAGGAATGCCTGCTAACATTCTTGCTTCCATGAAGAAGTTAAAACATCTGCAAAAAGGTCCTAGTTAAATTCTGTTCAGCATATGTAACACATTTGTGCAACACATATTATCAAATGGGTCAGATTATGATATGCATATATTTTAAATGGCAGAAATAAGGATTTTATATATGCATGCCTGATTACTTGGTTGGTTATATTTAGGTACTTGTGTGTACTTGTATGTATTACGACTTCTTTGTTTACAGATTCTTTGCATACCATTTTTAGGAGATATAAAAATAAGGGTGCAGAATAAACAAACTAATGTTGTCAGCTTAGCTTAGGTAAGGTAGGTACGTTTCATTTAAAAATCTTACAAATTTGTGTTACATTTTTTTAAGAATAACACTGTAGCCATAATAATTACAAATATTATAGTAAAAATGATTTATAGTTATGAAATCACTTTGCCATATAAAGATTACTAGGCGTTATAAATTTTTGTGTCTTAATTTTGTGCGAATGATGAATTTAAGTTTAAAAAATTAGGAATAATAGTTTTTCAAAATATTGTAAAGTAAAATACGGCCCTAAAATTAGGTGAAGGTGTAATTAACTAAAATATCTAGCGTAAATATACCAAGGGAGAAGTGTAGACAGCGGTTTCGTTAAATGACGAATCTTTCAAAATGAGTCCAAACTTCAAATCTACGTGAACCAATTTTTTTTTAATTGAAATTATTTAAAGTTCTACTACGTATATAACCAATATAGTGGACATGAAAGTGACAAATTTTTAACGCCATTACGGCAGGAGGTGGTACCAAATCCAAGCGGGACATTACAGAGCATTATCATCTTGTAATCACGATGGTAGTGACACTTTTGGCAAATCTTCGCATTTTAAGAACTGCCTGGCAAAATGGCTGATAGTCTATTCATCTCTTATAAAAGGAAAGCGTAGGTTACTATGTCACTACCAACCTTCTACTATTGCCTTCTATTCTGCTGATACTTTCTATTGCTTGGCAGTTATGTTGTTGGAGAATTTGTGTTTATAGTCCACAACCGCCCCACATGGATAGTAAAACTTTTAGTAGTGCTTAACCAATAAGAAAGCCAGTGGGTTATTTACTCCAACATAGATATCATCACGTCGATTGCATTACAAATAGGCACAGTGAATCGAATATTAATATCTGTTCCATTTCACCGCGATTGGCGAGATGGATGGTGATTTCCTTTGCCGCATTTTACGAACTTGTAACGATTATCGCTTATTACTAAGCTAAAACGGAGACGGAAAATGTTGCGTGCTCACCTAAGGCACTGGACTGATAATACACTACCAGACTTTGAGCTGGTAATAAGACTTTCCTGAAAAAACCTTTTAAAATGTTAAGCAAGAGAACCAAACTGGAGATCTTACAATGTGAGCCGAATAGGCTAACCAATAGAGCACGAAAAGATATTAACGGCAAATATACTTGATGAGTACTCACCCTTATACATTCAATGTTTACAGTTCGGGCATGCATGCGAAATATCCTATAAATCCTTTCAGAGACTAATTTATTACTTTGATATTTGAAAAACCAAACGTACATAAATCATAAATACACTTTGCTAATGGAAACTATCATCGGGGAATTGCTGTGTTCCAGAATACGGAAAATGTTTTTACTGAAAATATTCATAAACGTGACTTATATATGAAATGAATTGAATAATATAGATGAATCAACACTACTTTTGGATGCCGATAAAATAGGTTATCCCCAACTTAATTTACTGAATAGTATAGACGATAAAGAAGGATGTTTTACTAATATTATAATTGAGCTTTACGATAGGCAGACTCTGCGACCTGTTCGGATGAAGCCCACTACACTTTGAGTGAATGATTATATCTACACTTCGCTGTTACGTCGAGACTGCTTGAAGCGTAGTTTTAATAAGCATCGCTCACTGGAGCTTTGAAATGCCTTTCAAGTAGCAAAAATCAATGGTAAGAAATACCGAACGCTGCTAAATTTTAACGATAGTTAAATGTTCCACTCTTACGAATACGTGAAAATTTCTTCGGTCTCTGAGTATTGAAAAGTTACAGATTGAACTACTTTGTCGTTTAAATATTAATGCTCTTTATACACAATTTTCTATATAGACAATACAATCTTATAAAACCGATTCCTGCCTTAAACTAAATATACTCCATAATATAACATTGGCTGCCGTTAAACACAGTACGCCTTTTGCATTCAAATCACTTACTGAAGGTCTTATAAGAAAAATCATATTTGCCACATCCACCAAAGCTTGATTGCGATGGTTTGGACAGAATAATGATTTTACCAAACTGACATAATTTTATCCCACTTTACTTTACACCTTTATCTTTATCTTTTAATAACTTTTCTGTTTCACAGAGTAAGGCTTCCGTTACCTAAGAAAATTAATCCCGCAGATCCTTTTCATTTTAGGGCTTTTTCTATTTTACTTTGGAAATGTTAGAACGCCTTGTTGATATTCGCTTTACTGATTTTCGTTCAACACATAGCTTGCTACATAATTTTCACGTAGCTATGTACATAGTAGAGCAGCAGCTCTTATAAAATTACTGAAGATATTCGGTAGGCTATGGATGAAAGAAATATCACTCTTCCTACTTTCCTCAATTTTAGCAATGCGTTCAACTGTATGAACCTTGATATTTAAATCGCTATCCCTCCGTTACTTAAGTTTGTTACAATCGGCAATCGCATGGTCCATATCATATCTTCAGAGGGCGTCAACGACAAACCTGGATTTATAACATGCAGTTGGACTGGTTGTTAGGGGTGTACCACAAGGCAGCGTGTTTTCTCGTTATAGGTCACACTCCCCTCTGCACGACCGCCATTCAGTAGATAGCTCTCCTGATGGAAAGAGGCAAGCACCACCTGTATACATCAAGGATGTTAATGGTAGATTGCTATAATTGTGGTATGGATTAATGCTACAAGCATAATTTGACTAGCAGATAGCCATCCAAACCGAAACATTACAGTGACATTTACTGACGCTAAAGCGGGAGAATAGTACCAGACCCAGGAGAAACATTGCTGAACTATATGCTACTTATTAGCTATGATGGTAGTGATTCGCATAGCCAATCGTTCGCCTTTTACAAACTACCTAGAAGAATCGCCGATGGTCTATTACAAGAAAAATGTTATTTGGCTAAAAATGCCATTTTGGAAAAAAAAATTGTTTAATGCTATTTAGTGGAGACTTTTAAATTAAAAAGCCGTACGAGAATATGCAATTTGTGTTCACAGTTTATATTGCTACCACAGGTGCAAAATTTGCGTGTATGTATCAAATCAAATCAAATCAAATAATATTTTATTCGACGTAGGTACACATAGGAACATTTATCGACGTCATTTATAAGCAAAATTATACATGACAAGTTATACAATAGTTATAAAATACACTAAGGTAAAATACAGAAAAGTAAAGTCAGCTAAAAAAAATTCTTTGTCTACAGAAATGACTTATACTTATTTTTTTTAATTAAGTCAAAATAAAAGCAAAATTCGAATACATACGTATTAAAAGTCATAATTAATTTGGAAAATTAAAAGATGAAAGTAGCATAAAAATTGCAGTAATGTCAAAACAGGTGTCAAATGAAAAGTCAAAAAAAAAATTACTAAATAAAAAATAAAAAAAATAAAAATTACAATTACTATAAAACAAATTAAAGAGCAGAGTAAAATATTAGTTTCATTAAATTAATACAAACTACATAAACAAAATCGAATACATATGTATTAAAGTCATAATTAATTTGGCAAATTAAAAGATAGAACTAGCATAAAATTACAGTTATTTTTTTTTATTGACACCTGTTTTGACGTTAGGTCAAAACAGGTGTCAATAAAAAAAAATAACTACATTAAAAAAAATACAATTAGGTACTATAAAACAATTAAAGAGCAAAATAAAATATAAGCTTCATTCAATTAATACAAACTACATTCAATTAATACAAATTATATTAGCTATATCCATACCTTCTTGTCATTAATAAAATCTTGTATTTTGTAATATCCCTTTTGGCTTAATTTTTGCTTAACAAATTTTTTAAATTTACACTATGGTAAGTCTGGGAGCATGTTATAAAAACGTACGCTTTGGCATAAAAAGGACTCATTAACTTTACTCAATCTGGAAAAGTGTGTTAAAACACACTTCAAAAAACGATGGTATTTTTATTCCTAGTATTTATACTATAATTATTACACACAATTTTTACTATAATTATTTATATATTTTTTTTACATGCAATATATTTTCCAAAATAAATTGAGAGCTCACAGTAAGTATGCCTATTTCTTTAAATTTATTTCGTAAAGATTCTGTTTTACGCATGTTATAAAGAAAGCGAATTACTCTTTTTTGCAAAACAAAAATTACATCAATGTCTGTGGCACTACCCCATAATAATATGTCATAAGACATGATACTTATAAAGTAGCTAAAATAAATTAACGGGCTGTATCTATATCAGTTATTTCACGAACTTTTTAACTGCGTAAGCAGCAGAACTCAGTTTTTTGGCCAAATGAGATATATGCGATCCCCAATGTAACCCCGAGTCTAGTCTAATCCCTAAGAACAATGTGGAATCCACATAGTCCAAATTGTCCCTATTTATCTTTGGTTTACTTCAACATGCCTTACATTAGGTAAAACGAATTTAATATCTTTTGTCTTTTTGTGGTTAAGCAATAAATTATTTGTGTTAACCAGTAGACTACATTAGAAATAGCTTTATTTACGTCGTCATAGTCAGTTTTTTTCTGTTAATTTTAAAAATGAAAGAAGTGAAATGTATAATATCTGTCCATGTGTGTGCGCGCTTGTGTGTCTGTGTGTCTATGGTTGTTATTCTATTATGCTGAAATGGCTTTGCGGGCTTGTAGATATACAATTTAGTATACTCGTACCTATGTGAACTTTTTTCCTGACTTTACACATAAGCTATTTCTATTCCAGAAATATAAATTGTTCCCTTGGTTGTTGTTTCATAAAAAAAAACTTTAATCGTGCAGTCGTTGGCAGTAGGGAGCAGGTGTTTAATATAAGCTAACATAATTGCTGTACGTATAAACGATGTTCCTGCTTTTTATAACATAGCATATGAAATGAGCTAATAATTCTCATTACTTTTAGAGAATAATACTATACAATAAGTAACAAAAACTCTGTTCAAACCTAAAGGTATAAATTAATGTACGCCACATTGGTAAGTCGATAGGTCGGTATTAACCCAAAAGACCTGACTTTTTTCCAAAAACTTGCATCGCATAAGAGTCATTGAGAACATGCTAGACCAAATAAACCTAACATTCATGAAACGTATCAACAACAACTTCGGAGTGGTGTCTTCCAACTGAACCGATATCGGCAAAACCACGCCAAAATCTATCAAACCTTAAAGTCATGTTGATTGTTTTCTGTGACTATCGCGATGTTGTGTATTCAAAATTCTTCCCAAAAGTTTAGACGGTAAATAAAAAATATTAATTATTGTTTATACTGCGTTTCAGAAAGCAAATTCGATGAAAAACGATTTGTGGAAAGACATTTTTTGGATTTTGCACTACGATGCATACGCACAAAGCTATCATCGTGAACGAATTATTGCGCAATAACTCAACAAGTACCATCGAGTACTACCTGATTCAACAGATATGGCTCCAGCTGACTTTTCTCTATTTTTCTTAAACTCAAATTACTACTTCTTGGCACCCGTTTTTTTCGATAGAAGACATAAAGGAGAATTCGTGGCGAGAACTGAACTCAATTACTGTAAAAGCGTTTAAAAAATTTGCTATTTTTGATGACTTCAGATGATTTCAGATGACTCTCCAAAGAAGTTATTGATGTATCCGTGTGGCAGGGCAGCAATGACACATGCATAAGTCTAGTGGCTACTCTACCCTCCAAATCAAAATACGACAGTGACAAGCATTGATGCTATTGCGACAGAAATTAGTAAGGCGTTGGTGCTAAATACCCAGACGATACGTTGTAGAACTCTACCACCTAGTATTGTCTTTGTTAATTTGCCTTAAAGCTCCGAATACCACGTTTTTTTAATAATTAGATTATGCGTTGGCGTAAGTGGATCGTTTTAAAAGGAGCGAGAGCGTTTCAAAATAAAGGATGAAGAACATTCATTCATTCATTCATATTCAACACTTTATCGTCGGCCCTTGGTGAAACTTCATTTTCATACAATATTTTATATCGTATGATCGATAACACTTGTACTGTTTGAAATGAAATGAAATGAAAAATATTTATTTGCAAGAATATGGGTGTCACAAGTTATTAAAATAAATTAAATTACCATCATATTCTACCATAATATGGCGTGCAAACATTTTAATTTAGGTCGATTTCTTTATAATTACTACCGGATCGGAACGCGGCCACACACTGAGAAGATCCGGCGGAAGAAACTCAGCGGGCTTCTTTTTTTCTATTTCACGTATTACAATTGTATGTATTACAATTTACTAGAATTATTTCACATCAAAAGTTGTTTTTACAATTTACAAAATATGATCTTATGCTCAATCCAAATTTTTACAATTTACAAAAAATTTACCATTTTACAAAATTTGCCGTTCAGTTTTTATTACATTTAAATTTCAAGGTAAATTGTACAAGCTTATATTTCTGTTATTATCATTTAATCTTATCTGCTAAAAATTCTCTAATATCATAGTATGTTTTATTTAACAGTAAATCAAACAATTTTTTGCGAAATTTATTTATAGGTAATAATTTTAGACTATCAGGAATATGATTGTATATATTAATTGCCATACAATATGCATTTTTTTTATAAATATTTAGTCTTTGGCTTGGCACATGTAGCTTCTCACTGTTTCTAAAATATGAGTTCCCTAATACTTGAGCATTTGTTTTAAACAAATGTTGATGTTTTTTTACAAATACGCATACCGACAGTATGTAAAGACAAGGTAAAGGTAGTATTTTAAGAGTTTTAAATAGGGGTTTACATGAATGTAGTTGATTAACATTACATATTGCACGTATACATTTCTTTTGAATTCTGAAAATCCTAATTAAATCAACTGAGTTTCCCCAAATAGAGATTCCATATTGCAATACAGATGAGACATATCCGTGATATGCCAGCAATGCAGCATTTAAGTTGGCTACTTCTCTTATTCTTCTCAAAACATAAATAAATCTGTCAATTTTTTTGCAAAGAGAATCAATGTGCGCTTTCCAATTGCAATGGTTGTCAATAAATATTCCTAGAAATTTAGTGTATTCAGTATTTTCTATATTTATATTGTTAAATAATATATTTGATTTTTGAACTTTATTGCTATAACATGTTTGAAATTCAACTATCTTTGTTTTAGTCAAGTTAATTTTTAAATTATTACTTTTTAACCATTCCGAAACTTTAAGTAAGGTTTCAGTTGTTTCTTTTACTAGATGATTTTTATTTTTACATTTAATGAGGAGTGTAGTGTCATCTGCAAATAAGAATGACTCATGTTGCATAGTCTCTGGAAGATCATTAATGTAAATTAAAAAGAGCAAGGGTCCTAAAACACTTCCCTGTGGTATTCCACAGTCACTACAACTATAATTTGAAGTATATATTTTTTTATGTGTCCCAGAAATTTTTGAAATTTCTACACACTGTTTCCTATTTTCTAAATAACTTTGTATCCACTCTAATGATTTCCCTCTTATACCATATTTTTCAAGTTTTGCCAACAGAATTCTATGAGAAACACAGTCGAATGCCTTACTCATGTCTAAAAATACACAAAGTGGATAACTTTTTGTATTTAGGCATTCCGTTATACTCTTTACCAGTTCAAAACATGCTAAGGTTGTCGACCTACCTTTTCTAAATCCATATTGATTATTTTTTAATATATTACATTTCAGTAAGTAATTATGAAGTCTATCATACATAACTTTTTCAAAAATTTTTGAGAGAATCGGAATTAATGTAATGGGTCTATAGTTATTCATATCGCAAGGATCACCTTTTTTAAGTATTGGTCTAACTATAGACTTTTTTAGTCGTTGTGGGAACTTCCCTTCTAAAAATGTCAAATTAATAATATGACTGAGCGGCTTTGATATTACAGCAGCAACATTTTTGAGTAGTTCTGTACTAATATTATCATAACCAGTTGCACTTGTATTTTTTAAGGAGTTTATGATCTTAAATACTTCATGCTCATCTACTGGTGTAAGAAACATAGTTTTACTGCTATTAGGTAACCCAAGTATTTTTGAAGTGTTTGTGAATTTGTCATTGTTAATACTTGTTTTTGATTGGTTTATAAAAAAATCATTAAATAGGTTACAAATTGATTGGGATTTTGTATACTCTGTATTGTTCACTCTAATTTTCTCAATTTCTTGTATATTTGTTTTATTCTGGAATGTGTTTTTAATTAAATCCCACGAAGCTTTGCATTTATTGGAAGATTTTTCAATAAATTTCAGAGATGATTGCCTTTGTGATTCTAGTATACATTTTGATAAAATTCTTTTGTAACGCAAGTAATTATTTTTATTTTCATTCTTATTAGATTTACCAAACCGATAATTTAAATATAGCTGGCGTTTGACTTTACAACATTTAAGAAGTCCTTTTGACAGCCATTTATTTTTAATTGGTTTATTTGATACCTTAGTACGAATTTTTGGAAAGCATAGCTCAAAAAACAATAAGAATATGTCGTGGAAATTATTAAATGCCTCTTCACAATTTGAACTTGCAAGAACTTCATTAAAACTTAAGGATGATAGACATTCAAAAAACTTTTTCTTATTTTCTTGACTAAAAAGTTGTTTTGTTTCAAACCAAAAAGCTCGTTTTGGTTTAAAGTTTGAGATGGACTCAATATTTACTTTTATACTCTGGGCTGTCTCATGGTCAGATAAACCGAGATAATGAGTGTAAGACTGAACATTTTCCAAATTGCTAGCAATTACATCTAAACATGCATGCTTCCTAGTGGGTTTAAGTATGTGCTGATTAATATTACTATTTGATAGAATGCCTGTTAACTGCTTTTGAATATAATTATCCTGTAACAGATCTATATTCCAATCCCCACATAGTATAAATTTCTTCTTAGAGTTTTTCATTATATTTTCTAACAGTAATTCTAAATTATAAAAGAAAGTTTCAACATTTGAGTTGGGTGTGCGGTATATACAAATTATTACTAATTTATAATCTATAATTTCAACAGCGCAGCATTCAAAAGAGAATGGTAAGCGTATTTGTAAATCAAGAGTTTTGAACTGTAGATCATTTCTGATCAGAATACAAGTGCCACCCCGTCGTTGGTTTTCACGAGAAAAATAAGATGCCATAGAGTAACCTTCTATTCTAAAATTTTGTTCGGAACCTTGTTTAAGAAATGTTTCAGAAAGGCAGATAACATCAATTTTGCCCAATTCATCACTAAGCTCACTTAAAGCTACTTGCAAATAGTCTCTTTTACTCAGAGCACCTGCTATATTTTGGTGTAATAATTTAAACTGGTGTTTATTTCCGAAAAAACTGGTCTTTGTTATCTATATTTTTTATATCACTTCTCGATTTAATATTAAAGTAATATGGTATGGTACCCTTTTTTATTACATTATTTGAAACTGAATGTTTTAGGTTGTTTTCTACTTTATTTCCTAGTTTTTTACTGAAATAATAAGGTATTGTACCTTTGTTTATCTTAGGGGTAGGATATTGATCATTTTTGATACTAATTATTCTACTAGACACTAATTTTTCTAAGTTTGCTTTATATTCGTTGAATGTAAATGTCTGTTTATTTAATTGCTTATTATTATTTTCACTATCAGTTACTTTATTAATTTTTTGTTTGGAAAATGACAAAAAGTTATTTTTGTATTCCTGATAATCCATATTAATTTTTAATTTGTTATACAAACAGTCTATATAGGTTTTATGCGAATAATGATTATTATATTTAGACAAATAAGAATCTAAATCAATAAAAGTACAGTTGTTATATTGTTTTACAATTAAATTTAACTTATAATTTAGTAATCCTACATTTAGATATTTATTCGACTCTACTTTTATTAAAAACACTTGTTTACACACTTTTAGTTTATCTAACATATTACACAAATTAGTGAAAACAGAATAAGGTTCTTTGTCATTGGTACCAATGCCAAGTATGGTAAAGTCTTTGTTACTTAAATTTGAATAATCACTAAAACTATTTAATATATTCAATGACTTCGCATTAGGTTTTATTGTAGATAAAACTGAAAACTCACTTGATTTGTATTTCACCAATCTAGTAGATAGGCCCCGGAGTCTTTGATCTCCTAATATAAGAATCTTATTTTTTTGTGTATTTGAAGGATTTTGAGTAGACTTTTCATAACACTGTTTTAGAGAAACACACATAGAAACCTGCTGACTAGAGTTTTTCAATTTCTTAGATTTTACTTCTTCCTTTTTTTGTGTCTGAATAGTGTTTGAAATCTTAGAATTTGATTTTGTTATACTACTTGTAGTGTCCTCAGAGTTCAAATTTAAAGATGTAGAAATACTTGTTTTATTTTGAGTTTTATTTGACTTCACATACTTATTTTTTGGTGTTGAACACTTATAACTTTTGTGTTGTGTGGATATCTTGGAAGGTGTATTTTTTGTTACTTTTTTTAAAATTTCTATGTTTCTAGCTTGTTCTTTGTTTACTTTGCGAAGAGAGTTATTTTCTAAAATTAGATTTTGTATTTCACAATGAGCACTTTCTAACTGACACTTCAAGGTATTAATTTCCTCACGTAATTCTTTGTTTGTGGTATCGCTTACAGCTGACAAATCCGGAAGACTCCTAGCTAAGTAGTCCGAGGTAGTTGTTTCGAAGGATTCCATAGAAGTATTAGACAGGGATATGTTTTTTCTTCTTAAAGTGACATTTTCGAAAGTGAAATCCATTATGATTATGTCCAGTACTGAAAGATGTTAAAATATTTTAATATAAAATAATAAATGTTATAATTATCTAGGACGCAAGGGACAATAAGTGTTACGTATTTTTGATTTCTTTTTGTTAATATTATAAAAATAAAAGTGAATTTTGGTTAGACAAGTTTGGTTGGTTAAGTTTGGTGTCTATAGGTAAATAGCAATATTAATATATCCACGTATTTTTCTTAGATGATTTGAAGATATTTATTGAATTGAAAATAATTAAATGAAATTAATGTTAAATTATAAGCAGTTAAAATAAATAAGAACGTGATAATTATAATAAAACTAATACTCCCCGGGTTTTCCGTTTCAGAATTTGAATTGTTCTATATCCATTGTACTCGGTGTCGGTTAACTTGTTAACACGATTTCTTGAAATGTTTGTGCTTTTTACTAAAGTCCTTATTATTGTAATATTATAGTTTGTTTATTCGTTAATTTTACGCACTTTTGTTATTGATTTAAGCTATATTAAAATAAATTCTGTAAAAATTTTCGCAGCTGTTCGAATTCGATGTTGACAGGCTTAGTGTTGCCAGTTAGATGTTTCACAATAAACTTATATATATATATATATATATATATATATATATATATATATATATATATATATATATAACTGAAACTCGACCACAGTCTATACATATTATATATATTATATGTATGAACATTTTGTATGTTATTCTTGACAAAGTAGTATTTCTGCGGTACGTGTGTAGTATATGTCTGAACTTCTCTCAAACGGCTGAACCGATTTCGATAGAATTTCACATGTATGTATAAGTGAATTTTAAAACTGTTTAAATTCACAATTGAATTCGGTAGGCAGCGCTGTGATCGAGTTTCAATTAGTATCCTATATAACGCTTTCACGGCTAGATCGCTGTATCGATTTTGATGAAACGAGATAGTTGGAGATGACTATCGTTTTTTTTAAATCACCGTCTAAGAGGCTGGAGTAGAGGATGATTAGAAAGCTGCGCGGGTCACCTAGTCCTACTAATATTATAAAAGTTTGTGAGTATGTATGAATGGATGTTTGTTACTCTTTCACGCAAATACTATTGAACCGATTACGATGAAATTTGGTATGTAGGTAGCTGAAGACCCAGAATAACACATAGGCTACTTTGTGTCCCGGAAAAATGAGGTGATCCCGCGGGATTTGCCCAACACCTTTATGATGCAGCGGGATGCACGCTGCAGCTAGTTTATTATAAAGTTATAAAAAGAACAATATTTTCTTGTAATTACTAAAATATTAATATTTTAAGCAACGCAGATCAAGTCACATATATGACTCTCTTATATCTGTCTTTTATCTAACAGCTAGTAAAAATTATAAATGTACAAGTTTGAAGTGTATTTATGTTTGTTACTCCTTCATGGGTTTGCATAGAGAGATAGTATATATCCAAAACCTATTTCATATGCTTATTGGAACGAAGTTCCTTACGGCAGGCTTGGAGGGGATAGGGATTTTGCTGCGCGACCGAACTGAAAAAAATGTGATAGTAAAACCGTAAGAAAAATGCGTGGAATAAAAGCGTTAAATGAGACGTGCGCAGGCGCGACAGTCGCGTACACAAGCGAGTAGTGCCGTTTAGCCGAAGGAAGTTCGTTCCTACCGTGTCCCGCGACACCACATCATTTTTTAATAATTAATTTTTGATTTTGATAAAATTTGATCTTTTGACCGGCCGACCGGTGTTAGCTGTTAAAATATAAATTATATTTGATTTTTAATTTCTTTTAAATGATTTCTGATAGCTCAGATTTTTTGAAGAGAGTCAATGAATGTATAATTTACGACTGGTTTCATAGTAATGCGTTTGGAGGTAGGATAGTATTCGGGTTTCATTAATTTTAGCATCCTGTTGAAATGCACTGAATGTGACACGTGAGTTGGTATTATTGTTATACATTTGCTTACAGAAATGGTATTAGGATAGAGCTGCCAAAATGTATGGCTATTAAACTAGTCTAAAGATCATCCATATCATATGAAGTAGTACTCGTGTTTTAGTACCGTCCACATTTTATGAAATGGATTAGTCGTGAAACACACATTTTCTAAAAATTCGTGAGAACTATATTCATTTGCGAACGCACGTATAGAGACTGCTGGCCAAAGCACTGCCATAAAACAGCCTGCATTGTTATTCTATGAACAGCCTAATGTTCAGCCATATAATTATATAATAATTATCATTATCATTATATATAATAAAACTAAGTTGATAAAATGTGCGTGCTGATAAAACTTAAAAAGGAGTCCCGGCACGATAAAGGAACTTATATAGTGTGATAGCCCTTTATCCCCCCCTCGAACAAGAAAGTTCCCGTTTTAACCTAAAGGGCGTGTTTTTAAAGATATAAGGGCTTTTCCAACCCTTCAACTTGGAAATCAACTGTAGTGGCGCCATCTGTTGTCAAGTATTTGAACTTCATTCAGAACAACGATTATTTGGGTTGCATTTCGAAAGGCGCTGCGGACTGCGAGCATGTGTAGTAATGGCGCGAAATTTAAAATTCCAATTTCAATAAAGTCTTGAATTACATTAGTTATATTTTCAACTACCACATAATCTCATATCAACTCCGAGCGAACCCGGGTATGATAGCTAGTACTACTAATACTCGCGTTTTATTACGTGCTAATAATCGGTTGTATCGTCAAAATTCTACTTATGAGAGTTCCAGTCTCTACATCTAGGTAACATCATGAGATCAGCTGGATGGTACCGAAATATTACACTGTTGCTAAACTTGCACAAGTTTGCCAAGTTTTAGTACAAACAAATATCAGGAAGTCGTTGAAAAATGGCTTGCAATATTTAGAAAACCTGTTATTTACGAATTAAAAGCTGATGATCTTCGAATGAGGATTTAGAAGCATGAGGCCAAGGTCACCATGACATTGCAATATCATTATAGTAACAGAATACGACATTTATTATCGACAAAGCCTTTATAGTAGAGGAACCCAAGAGGGAATTTTCGCATTTACTCGAGCGCGTCAAATTAAGTTGGGGTGTAGTTCGCATATTGATGAGGCTCTCTTTTTTTTATATCATAAGATAAAAACAAGTAGATGGGTCTCCTGATGGAAAGAGTCAACCATCGCCTATAGACACCAAAGATGTTAATGGTGCGTTGCTATCTTGTGGCGAGATCTAATGCCACATGCATAAGTTTACCCGGCTACCTTACTCTCCAAACCGAAACATGACAGTGACAAGCACTGACGCTATTGCGGCAGGAATAGGTAAGGTGGTGGTACCAGATTAGGGCGAGACAATGCAGAACTCTACCACCTAGTAGTCACGATGGTAGTGACTCGCATAGCCAATCGGTCACCTTTTACGACCTACCTGGCAGAACGGCAGTTGGTCTATTCTTCAAATGAGCCCGGAACCAACACGGGTTAAAAAGCCACCAAAAAAACCTTTTATATGGAGGCGAGTAACAAGAGCAGAAAAAAAAACAAAATTCCAATAACTTCGGCTTGTGAAAACTTCGGCTATACAATAAAAAAAAATGTCAAAACAACGTTTTCTTTGTAAATCTTGGAATCCCCTACTATTACAAGTTGTATAATTTCTTTTATCAGTTTGAAAGAAGCTGATAATCTTAAAATGGCTAAACTGATTCCATTAAATCATAGCTAAGAACCATCTCGCAAAATAGGGCTTTCATTTAAAAAAAAAGCAACCAAATCGTATCATCCGCCTGGCCGCTACGATGCTATGGACAGATACACAGATACGGACAAATATCTGAGACTTATAACACTCCTCGTTTTGCGTCAGGGGTTGAAAGATAAAAGTGATTTGAAAAGTCTAAGTACTGAAAACTTAAAAAATTAACTGAATTCAGCTATGTGCCCACTTCGCTCGTGAGCTGGTGTGAACCACGCATTATATAACCATATAAAGCTCTCAGTTTTCGTCTTATATTCCTTAAGTGCCAGACAATATTAAGCAATAATATAGAGACCGCAAATTCTGCATTATTATGGGTGAGCACGCGTGACCAAGTCTTCTTATAATATTGAGAGTGCTCGGGCTTATGTCGAATGTTGATCAATATAATCTATACATATCTAGATATAAATAAAATCGTAAGAAAGTCAAAACTCTACATTTAATATTTTTTAAAATAATACTTGGGGCGTGATCTACAATCGAAATCGAAGGTAAAAATATTGTTTTTAGAATTTTTGTCTGTTTGTCGGTATGTCTGTTTGTCCATATGTATGTCCGGGGTAAACTCAAAAAGTACTGCATGGATTTACTTGAAATTTTGCATGAATATTACTAACAGGTCAGGTCAACATATAGGCTACATATTATCACGCTATCACCTACAGGGAAGGAGCTGTGCGGAGTAAACGAAGTCCGCGCGGACGCAGTTGCGGGCAACGGCTAGTTATTATATAAAAAGCTCTAATAGCGCTACAATAGCTGGGATTCGATTCGATTATTTTGGAATTGGTTAGTGTGTTTGGTTACATAAAGTAGGTAGGTGAGGATTAGGGCGTCCCCTGGAGGCGACGCGTACCATCCGCCCCCGTAGTTACGAAGGGCCGCCATTAATCACCCCAGGCTCAAATAGGCAAGACGAGGAGTGTGAAGTGCCAAATAGGCAAGGTTTTTTTATATATCTTGTATATCATAAGATAGCAAGCAAGCAGATGGGTCTCCTGATGGAAAAAGTCAACACCAACACCCCAAACCATCACAACAAAGATGTTAATGGTGCGTTGCTATCTTGTGTTGAGGCCTAATGCCATATGCATAAGTTTACCGGCTACCTGACTCTCAAAACCGAAAAACAACAGCAACAAGCACTGACGCTATTGCAGCAGGAATAGCTAAGGCGGTGATACCAGACCCGGGCGAGACAATCTAGAACTGTACCACCTAGTAGTCACAATGATAGTGCCTCGCATAGCCAATCAGTCGCCTTTTAAGATCTGCCTAGAAGAACAGCAATTGGCCTATTCTTCAAAGGAGCCCGGGACCAACACTTGGTGTGAAAGGCGGGTTGGAAGACAAGCTGCATGAATTGATAGACGTAATGAATAGCAAGCAAAAAGCAGATATTAACCGTAAAGGTAATGAAGCCACTGATCTCCCCTGTAGCCTGATGGTAGTGTGGTCTGGTGTGCCCCTTAACTATCATGCTGGTGCCGGAGTGGTTATTTTTCTATCGCTTAGCCCTTGATATGAAAAATTATTGTATTGTTAACCCGAGACTTCTCTGCGTACTTATCAAACTAAAAAATCTGGCAATTCACGAGATATTAGGTACTAAAACAGCATTTAGTAATTGTTGTTTTTAAGTTGTAAATTGTGATTTGAACCATCGATACTACCACGATATATTATGTGACTTTACCTTATGATAGACTGCAGCGTGATCGAGGGGTTTTTCTATTCAGCTCAGATCATGAGGTAACAGGTTCGATGCCCGTCAGGAAAAAGTGTTACAAAGGTTTTTTTCGAAAATCCAAAATTTCAGTAGAGCTCGGGGTCTGGTGGGTTATTTGTTAACAATTTCGTTCTTTGAAAGACCTGTCGGTTGTGCTTAACATAAAAAAGGCGATAATCGTTATCAAGTTTGTTAACTGGAGAGGTGGGGATAATCACTCATCTTGAATACTAACAAACCGGTGAAAAGTGCATAAAATTACCCTTCGAACCGAGGCACAATGCTAACAAGCATATGCGGTAGGATTGGCTAAAGCAGTGGAACTAGAACCAGATGAAACGATGCAGAACTTTACCACCTAGTAGACATGATATTTTTTTTTATATATAATATCTATACATATAATAAACTCGTAGGAAAGTCAATGTATGTCCAGGGTAAACTCAAAAAGTACTGCATGGATTTACTTCAAATTTTGTATGAATATTACTAACAGGTCGGGTCAACATATAGGCTACATATTATCACGCTGTAACCTACGGGGGAGGAGCTGTGCGGAGTAAACGAAGTCCGCGCGAACGAAGTCGCGGGCCACAGCTAGTATGTATATATATATATATATATATATATATATATATATATATATATATATATATATATATATATATATATATATATATATATATATATATATTCTATTCATTCTATACTAGTGAAAGGTAGGTAAAGGAAAGGAAAAGGAAAAAGTACTTAATAGAAAATAAATGCAAAAGTAACTCTCGAAAAATAGCGATAAGAGCTATTCAGATTAACAAGGCCACGTGCTCTTTGTGAACGCTACAAATGAGTTTCACACAGCACAAATATATTTCAATGTGACTTCTATCAAAGCTAATGTTACTATTGTGATGTAAAGCTAAAGTTTAAGTCACACTAGAGCTAAAAGTTTTAAATTTTCAACAAAAATTTTGGTTATCTTAAAGGTTTAAAGACACTTTAAAGTAAACAACAGATAAAATACACATTATTAAATAAATATCATTAGACAAATTATATAAACTAATCCAAAGCCCAAAGAAAGCTAATTATTGGTTCTGAATGTTGTTAGCTAATGACGCCAATATTTTCAGAGTTCTTTTAAAGTACTTTCAAAGAGAGTAATTTTCAAGGTTCGGCCAAATTTTCAGAGGCTGTTCAGAATCGATAATGTGAGTAATATTATCGATTCTGAACAGCCTCTGAAAATTTGGCCGGACCTTTAAAAGTAACCTTTAAAAATAATGTATTTTAATATTATATGCATGAATATCGTTGGTTGACCTATTTGTGTAGTTTGTCTACATAAAGGGTTACATTTAAACTTCTGTACAATATTTTATATAGTGATATTTCTCCTCAGTATCCCTGATTCCTTTGACTATGACCGTAGATCCCAAGTTCGAGGTATTTTAAAATTCCCTCCTGAAATTTCTTATTTCTACAGTCATTCATTCTCTATGAATACTGTTAAACTTTGGAACACTCTCTACTCTAATATTCGTAATAGCGAATCCCTCCTATTAATTTGGAAGGCATTGATAATTTAGCTTATAACAGCTTAACTCAGGCATAGATTAACTTTCGCCTTTCTTTTTGTTTTAATTTTTTTATGTATATATTATTTTATTATAATCATAGTTTTAAGATATAACGCACTTGTACACTGTGTTCTACTTATATTTGTGCATTCTCGCTTCTCGGGTCTGCTGGTAGACATCTCTTTCAGAGATAAGCTCGTCCTTTGTACATATTTTATATAACCTGTTTATTTTTAAGAATTTTATTTTGTGTACAATAAAGTGTTTAATCTATACATATAATAAAATCGTAGGAAAGTCAAAACTGTACATTGAATATTTTTTTAAAAGAATACTTGGGGCGTGATCTACAATCGATATCAAAGCCAAAAATATAGTTTTTAGAATTTTTGTCTGTTTGTCTCTTTATCTGTTTGTCTGTATGTATGTCCGGGGTAAACTCAAAAAGTACTGCATGGATTTACTTCAAATTTTGCATGAGTGTTACTAACAGGTCGGGTCAACATATAGGCTACATATTATTACGCTATCACCTACGGGGGAGAAGCTGTGCGAAGTAAACGAAGTCCGCGCGGACGAAGTCGCGGGCAACATCTAGTAAATAAATAAATAAATATGTTTAGTAAACACAAAAACCCAGAAATGTTTTTTCACCTGATATGCTCATTACGCAAACATAGAGGTTGACTCGTAAAAGACTGTACATACTGAAGAAGGGTGTTCAGGATTTGATTATGATACCGAATGTGTAGAAAAATATATACTTAAATGTTGGCTAAATTATTTTATAAAAATATTTAGACGGACACTCCTGTATGGTGCATAGAATTTTATTGTTTACAAACCGCAATTTACCAAACTTGCGACTAGACTCGTTAGTACAACGTGCAGTGACCATGCCTTTTGAATATTGCTACATTAATTTCGTTAATGTTTTCTTTGTAGTTAAGCAATGTTCTCATTTTATTATATTTTTATTATTTACTTATAAGCATTGACTATCCTTCAATATGTGCAATCTTTTACCAATTTATTATTTAGCTGTTGCCTGCGACGTCGTCCGCGCGGACTTCGTTTACTCCGCACTGCTCCTCCCCTGTAGGTGATAGAGTGATAGTATGTAGCCTACATATAGGCTACATACTATCACTGATGATCCGATCTGTTAGTAATATTCATACAAAATTTGAAGTAAATACATGCAATACTTTTTGAGTTTACCCCGGACATACATACAGACAAACAGACAAAAATTCTAAAAACTATATTTTTGGCTTTGATATCGATTGTAGATCACGCCCCAAGTATTCTTTTAAAAAAATATCCAATGTACAGTTTTGACTTTCCTACGATTTTATTATATGTATAGATACTCGTATTATACTTTATTTACATTTACCATTTAACTATATTCTAAGTATTCGAAGAAGGATAGAAATAAAAAATATTTATTCTATCCTACTTAGAATTAAGTAGCTCATGTGATTTTTGGTACTGTCTGTACTTAAGACTCTTGCGGTAATGTTGTAGGAAAAAAATAAAATTTCGATATCATGACGTAATGTCATGAAGGTCATGAGAACTAATGTATGCCATTTTATTTTTTGCGAACAATGGACTTTGGAGGTCAGGGAACGACATTTAAAAAATTATAAATTGACTGCTGTCAAAAGGGACTATGATTTATTTTCTATATTTATTACTAGCTGTTGCCAGCGACTTCGTCCGCGCGGAGTTCGTTTACTCCGCACTGCCCCTCCCCCGTAGGTGATAGCGTGATAATATGTAGCCTATATGTTGACCCGACCTATATTAGTAATATTCATATAAAATTTGAAGTAAATCCATGCAGTACTTTTTGGGTTTACCCCGGACATACATACAGACAAACAGACAAAAATTCTAAAAACTATATTTTTCCCTTCGATTTCGGTTGTAGATCACGCCCCAAGTATTCTTTTAAAAAAATATTCAATGTACAGTTTTGATTTTATTATATGAATAGATAATAATAATCTTTATTTAAGACTAGCTGTGCTCGAGACTTCGTCTGCGTGGAAAAAATTCTAAAATAAAAGTAGTCTAAGTTACGCCTTATTACATCAGCTATCTGCTAGTGAAAGCTCCGTTAAAATCGGCCCAGGCGTTTCAAAGATTAGCTGGAACAAACAGACGGATAAAAAGACATACAACAATTGTAAGAAATGGTATTTTGGTATATGAACCGTGTATACATCCATACGCATTTAGTAAAAAATGGTTATTTTAATATTACAAACAGACTCCAATTTTATTTATTTGTAACTAATTCCTACGACCCAATTCTAGATTAAGTTTTAATGAATTAAACGAGAACTATAAGTACGAGTGCATTTTATGGTAGCATAAGATAGCAAAAAGTCTATATACATATTACATATACTACGAACTAGTAAATATACAAACATACATACACAGAATCTTGCATAATATTGCATAATCTTGCATACCTTTTTAAAGTAATAAATAGTATAACGCGTTAGTTTAAAAGAGAAAATTATTTGTCATGGATTGCGTGAAAGAATTATTGATACATACAGATCGGCCTCCTGCTGGAAAGGATAACTAACACATATAGAAACAAAAGTTGTTAATGGAGCATTGACATCTGTGTGATAAGACAATAACGCACATGCATCATCGACATACCTAGTAATTGATTTCGCAGACATGCATAAACTTAACGGCTATCTTAAGAGCCTTTTCCAAAATCGCCCAACTAAAATTTAGGTATTTCCTAATTGATGCGAGAGCTGGACGTCGTCGTCCATATCGTGCACCTAGTGCTGGTAAAATGAAAATGGTACTGATACCTACTTTTAATATGTACTTTTTAATGACAGGGTCTGGCATGACAGTCTTATTAGCAAGCTTCCTTCGTACAGTATACCTACTGATCTCTGCGCCTGGATCTCAGATTTTCTGAGTGGCCGGTTGATTAGGGTAGTCGTCGACGGCTGCTCGTCCGACCAAATGGATATAAATCCCGGAGTCCCTCAGGGATCAGTTCTCTCCGCAACTCTGTTCTTGCTACATGTCAACGGTCTGCTGAAGCTCGGTATCTATGGGTACGCAGGCGATAGCACTGTCGTGGAGAGTTACGTATCTAGTGCGCGAGCCAGTACGGCACAGATCCGGTCTCTCAGAGAGGCGATGGTCAATCGTATTAGCCTGTCCTTACAGGCAGTCTCCGACTGGGGCGATGCCAATCTGGTCAAGTTTAATGCGGCTAAGACCCAGGCGTGTCTATTCTCCGCTAAACGGAGTCCATTTCAACTATCTCCGTCTTTTCAGGGTGTGTCCGTGCCGATAACTGACCACCTCGAGCTCCTTGGTATCACTTTAACGCCTACTCTTAACTTTGGTTCGTACATCGAATCAAAAGCCCAAGTTGCCTCAAAAAAGCTTGGTATTCTGGCCAAGGTGCGACAGTATAACAGCCCGGGACAGTTGCTCAATCTTTATCAAGCACAAGTCCGTTCGTGCATGGAATACTGCTCTCACCTCTGGGATGGATCCGCCAAATACCAGCTGGAGACGCTTGAGGCGATAGAGAGGCGTGCCAAGAGGCTCATAAACGACGATGATCTGGTAGGCAAAAAACTCCAGAGCCTCGCTCATCGCCCCAGAGTGGCTAGTTTATCGGTCTTTTATCGAATACATTTTGGAGAGTGCGCTGCGGAATTGCACGACTTAATTCCGCCATCCCCGTTTTTGTATCGATCGTCGAGGCGGACAGATACTAGGCATCGCCATATGGTGGACGTTCCACGTACCCGAACAAAGCGGTTCGATTCGACATTCTTGATCCGAACCGCAAGGGACTGGAATATGCTATCTGAGTCTGTGTTTCCGGACGGGTACAACCTGGGGATCTTCAAGAGAAGACTGAACAGGTATCTTTTAGGGAAGCGCGTTCCATCTTAGGTCGCACCTTAGCTTACCATCAGGCGAGATCGTGGCCAAGCGCTTCCCTATCGGCAGTAAAAAAAAAATAATATTTTAATTATAACTACGCGGTACTAATTTTGGCATATGGATGTAGTGGATTTTATAGTATTCTCTTTTATTTATTTTGGAAATAAAAAATAAATGAATATTATTTAAGTGTCTTATTTTTGCATAAAAATAGAATATAGTTTTATTCTATGCCAATTTCTATAGGAAAATGTCATTATTTGATAACAAAAACCCGGTTAATGTTTCGTTAATTTTCGTTGAAATAGGCATATTTGATTAATTAATTAGATATAGTTATAGATCTTCTAGGATAAAAGTAATCCATTCAGGCATATTTTTGGATGTTTCTCCTAATTTAGTATTTTTTTAATTAATTTTGTTGATTCTACCTTTTGAAAAAATAGCTTCTTTGCGTAATTGTCGAAACTTGATTTCGGAGAACATTTATTATGAGAAATACAATTGATGATTAAAACATCTGTTTCATTGAGGCAATATTTAAAAGATTAAAAGTTTAATCGCCTCTGTGGTGTAATGGTTCGGTGTCGGAGTTGACCACATGAGGTCCCGAGTTCGATTCCTGGGTCGGGCAATTTAAAATGTTTTTTTCAGTTTTCTGATAAAAACAACATTGCCTGGGATTGGAAATTACCCGGTTGGCGATAGGCTTGCCACCTATCACATTGTGGGACCAAGTATCTTCGGTTAATCGTGGGTGCACTTGTAGTACCTCTGCCTACCCTTTTAGGGATACAGGTGTGAAGATACTTAAACTATCTGATGGTACCATTTAATTAAATAAAAGTATAATATGAAAAATTAGGTGTTGAAAAATTTTGATTTCTGGTCAAAAGTTGGTCTAAAGTGTAAACTGCTTCTTAATATCAAAACTAGAACATGTCAGTGATAAGAAATGATGCTGTTGCCAGCGAAGAAACAGCCACTGGACGCCCAGTAACAGGCGAATAGTTTCTGCCAACACATCTGACTTATAGTTCCGATATAAATGTCCGCGCGGAAATACTCAATCAGTGTCGACCATTACTGTGACCTGTCAATACGATCGGTGTGTATTAAGAAAGTGCTGAAAAAATAAATAATAGTTTAAAAAAACTAAAAAACACGCTTTTTATAGAAAACCGAACTAAAAAATAGAAAATAAATTTTAATAAATTTAAATTAAGAATAGTGTCAAAAATTTAAATAATTATAAATTAATAATAGTGTGAATAAAAAAAATAATTTTATTTTAAAAAAAGCGTGGGGTGCATGGTGTCAATAGTTATAAATATTTTATTGACAGATATGAGTAGAGTGATTATGATTTCGGTAATATCTTAAAAAGCACCCCACGCTTTTTTTTAAATAAAATTATTTTTTTTATTCACACTATTATTAATTTATAATTATTTAAATTTTTGACACTATTTTTAATTTAAATTTATTAAAATTTATTTTCTATTTTTTAGTTCGGTTTTCTATAAAAAGCGTGTTTTTTAGTTTTTTTAAACTATTATTTATTTTCTACTTTTTAGTTTGGTTTATTTATAATAGCTTGTTTTTTTAATTTTAAGCTATTGCACGACTCATGATGCGAAGCATCAGAGAGTGCTTTACGATCGAAATTTTTTTTTCATATATACATATCTTCACGCCAGATCCCTTACGGGGTAGGCAGAGAGAACCGAGTGCCATACATCACAATCCTTACAGGTTTGTCTCGCTTCCTCCACATTCATCACTCTTTTCATACACACACGCCGGTTTCTTTACCTCTTGAACTGACTGACTTGACAGACGTAGAACAACGAATTTTGTTAAGAGTAGTTCCTTTTATAACTAGTTTCCACCCGCACCAAAGTGCTCGTCAACACGAATCAAACGAGACCAAACTCGATAGAGTTGTGTTATTTAATTGCTGAGCTCCTATGGTCACCTTCTGGCTTCATCATCGGACCCTCTAGGATCTTAGTTACCACCAAGCAATAAAGTGCTCGTCAACATCAATCAAACAAGCGCAAACTTGAAAGAGTTCTGTCACTTAATTATTGAGCTCCTATGGCCACCTTCTAGCTTCATCGTCGGACCCTGCAGGATTTTAGTTAGCACCACCAAGCACCAAAGTGCTCGTCGATACGAATCAAACGAGCCGAAACTCGATAGAGTTGTGTCATTAAATTACTGAGCTCCTATGACCACCTTCTGGCTTCATCATTGAACCCTGCAAGAACCTAGTTACCACCAAGCACCAATGTGCTCGTCAACATCAATCAAACGAACGCAAACTCGATAGAGTTCTGTCATTTAATTACTGAGCTCCTAGGACCACCTTCTGGCTTCATCATCGGACCTTGCAGGATCCTAGTTACCACCAAGCACCAAAGTGCTCGTCAACATGAATCAAATGAGTCCAAACTCAATAGACTTTTCATTCTACCTAGTCAATAGTCATTAACCGATTTTTAACTATTTAATTATTAAGTTCCTGTGGTCACCTTCCGATTCAGATTCATCAGATCCGCTGCATGTCATAATAAGGTTTCATTGTCATTCCATTAACATACGTATACAAAATTTCAGCTCAATCGGTAACCGGGAAGTGGATTAAATTTACTTGCGAGATTTGATTTCAAACATCGAGATAGGTACAATAAATAAAAAATGCTCATAAAACAAAAACTACTAGGCCTACCTGAATCAAATTTTTATGGGACCAATTCGAAACTATTCCGCATCAAACAAAAAAAGAATCACGTAACTCGGTTCAGAAACCTCGGAGAAATCGGTGTACATACATAAAAAAAAATATACCAGCCGAATTGAGAACCTTCTCCTTTTTTTGAAGTCGGTTAAAAATGGAATAATTTTATCAAAATAGTGTATTGTCATCGGTCCTCGATAAATCTACAAAGTTTGAACGAAATCTGGCCGTTTAAAGTGGGTCAAAATCGCGCCCAAAGAAGTCGGTTACAAACAAACATACAAACAAACATACAAACAAACATACAAAGAAACATACAAACATACAGGTGAAGCTAATAAAAAGCGTGTAATATTCGATGTGCCTCAGTGTAGCATTAAATGGTGTGGTAAAAAAAAGCAACACATCCAATATGGAGAAAGATGGGATAACATTTCACTTGTAAGTAAATAATATCTTTATTTGTTTTGTAGAAACAATAAAAACAACAAAATTTTACGCAAGTACAAAATTCATGATACTATTAAGAGTAAAGAATATTACGTCCTGAAGATGCTTTAAAAAGCGAAACCGGTCGATAAAATTAAATAATTTAGAGTATAATAATAGTGAAATAAAAGTACAAGTGAGTGATAAACTAGTTTCAACTAAAAAAAAATAATTGTTATTTAATATTATTGTAGATTTAATTATTACTTGTTAATACACCAAAAAGGATAAACAATGTCATAAAGTTTGTCACGGTTTATTAAATAATAAATCGATGTAATTTAGAAAAAGTTTTTTTTCCGCCCGGTATTCAACAAAAGAGCTTTGCAATCGTTGTTCTTTTGGAACAAATTTATCGATAAGTGTATCGACAATCACTAACTTAAAAAATACTCTGTACATCGCTATCATTTGCTGCGGTTTTGAATTAGCCAATCACGGTGTGGCAAACCCGCTTCGTCTCACCTCAGCTAGTTGCCAGAATGGATTCAATAATGAAAATCAAACATAAGGAGTTCAGTGGCTGTTTCGTCGCTGGCTGTTGCGGTTGGACTAGGTAAGGTGGTGTTTTTTTATATACCACTAGCTGTTGCCCACGACTTCGTCCGCGCGGAATTCGTTTACTCCACACAGCGTGATAATATGTAGCCTATATGTTGACCTGATCTATCAGTAATATTCATGCAAAATTTGAAGTAAATCCATGAAGTACTTTTTGAGTTTACCCCGGACATACATACAGACAAACAGACAAAAATTCTAAAATTACATGTATAGATTAGCAAATTATATATATATATATATATATATATATATATATATATATATATATATATATACATATATATATATATATATATATATATATATATATATATATATATATATATATATATATATATATATATATATATATATATCAGCGTCGTTTGTGTTTATTAGCATGTCCACGTAACCAAAATGCTATAGATGTTTGGGATACTATATATTGTTACGAATAATTTAGAAACATGTAGAGTTGGAACGCTGGAGAGATCTAGAAATAAAAGAAAGAGATAGCTACTCCTATTGACAAACAAGTAGTCGACTTAGACTATGCCATAATGGACTTTGTGGTATATGGCATAAGGTTGAAAGTAGCGTATACTAGGATTTGTGAGTCATAACTTGTTTACAATAAGAAGTGATTCATTGTTTCCCGATACATTTAGAATTTTCTGGATCCAGGTAGAACTTTACCCTGTGTATAAATAGAGATGTGTTGACAATTACAGGACAGTTTTTATCAAATGATCGAGAGCGATACTTGAAGCGACCCCTGCGAAGCGAGAAGTGTTTTATTGTGTAGTCAGTGATAGTACAGTGAGTGACTAGTGCTATTCAGAGTATTTAGGTATTACATTGTGTTGTGTTGTGTTGTGTGTATTTGTATTGTAAGTACACGGATTTAATATAAGGGATGTTTTCTTACAATTACGAACCCGAAGTACGTAACAATATACTATACTTTAAAAACGATTGTAATCGATTTTACTGCTTATTCTACACAAAACAGTTTCGGCTTTTGTATATATGTAGTAAGAAGCACTTTGTATATATTAAGTAGATTATTAAAAGTATTAAAATTGCTATATTATTCAATTACAAATAAGGTAGGTTTTATTGGGTTTTAGGCTTTAGACTTTTCCCCCGTGTTCGTCAGGCAGCAAGAAAGAGGCAACCGATTAGCTATAAGTGTCACTTCTATCGTGACTACTAGGCGGTAGAGTTCTGCTACGTCTCGCCCGGGTATTTCCTCATTCCTATCACCTATCACCACCTTATTCATTCCTATCGCAATAGCGTCAATGCTTGTCATTGTCTTGTTCCGGTTTGGAGCGTAGGGTAGCCCTACTTATGCATACTACTATATGCATCTCGCCACACGGATAGCAATGCATCATTAACATCTTTGGTATATGTAGGCGATGCTTTCTTTTTCCATCAGGGGAGCCATCTGCTTGATTGTTATAAGAAACACTGCCTCACCTTCGTAGCCCGAGACGCTATACAAGCGGATAAGTTTAGTACAATGGCCTGTAAATGTATAACAAATACGAATAACAAGGTTAGTCTTAAAATAATAATAAAAAACCGCACAATGTAAACCTAGCTTAACATGGCATCGTTTCAAAGCACCATCAATATAATTAATACCTGCATTCAAAGAGCACAATGTCGTATTTTGTAGAAATTGCAGTGTCGAATGTTTACATTTTTTTTCGCCACGTGATAAAAAACCAGCAGATGGCATTCCTGATGGAAAAAGTAAATCATAGCCGGCCAAACGTCGGTACCAAATATTGCGGAACTCTACTACATAGTAATCAAAATGATAGTGATACTTTAGACTAATCGTTCGTCATTTCCAAGTTGCCAGGCAGAATTAGATTCTTGTGTTTTTTAACAAACAGACTGCTTTTCTGATGGTAAAAGATAACTGTTATATATAGATTTAAAAAATGTTAATGGTAGCTTGTCATCAGAACGGTGGGGATGATGTAGTGCAGGACATAATATCAGCTTTTCTGGCCTGTTTATCGGAACATGACAGTGGCAGGCTACTACTATTACGTCAGGACAAAAAAGGGAGTGATGTCTAAACTGAGTGAGTGTGAGTGAGAACTTGCTGAATTGTACCATTAAGTAAAATTCTTACAAAATAATATATCTTTTAGTAATTTTTATTATTAAGTACTCCAATTTGTTTCTACCGGGGCATGGTATGCCCCGCCCCGCCCCAACATTAGGCATGGTTAGTAATTACCTAATGTTGAGAGAAAACCGTCGCTGTAGACACTAAAATGATAATAATTGGTTGCTATCCGTGTGACATATAAAGCTATCAGCTCAAGCTGGCGTGCAATATCAATGAGCACTAATAATGTGGTTATGGCCATATAACACAAGTTTTTGTACCAAAGTGGTACCAAATCGGGGCGAGACATTATAAAGTTCTTCGTTTATCTTTCGTTCAACTATTACAACCTGCTTAGTAGGTAGTCAGAGATCATATTCTTATTATTTTTGTGTTATAGCACGCACCCCGTGCGTGGGAAAACTTGAAACACTTTTTAAAAACAACAAAGAAAATATCACGCAGGAATTGAACCTTGAACTTTCTGAACTGAAAATTCGAACCATGAACTAATGGGAATGGGTCGCAGGTTCAATTCCTGCGGTAAAGTCTGTGGTCTCGTACCATACCGCAGACAGGCAAATTGTCGCTGAATTCTGCCACTCACAGTATCTTATTTACCCCACGTTAATATGGACTTCTTTTGAAAAACAGACCATATGCCGTTTTACCAGGGAATTCGTAAAGGGTGAACAATTATCTATGTGAGTAATTCCATCGTGGGTACAAGGTGGTAGAGTTTTGTATTTTTTCGCCCTTGTCCAATATCACTGGCTTACCTATTCCTGCCATGATATTACCAATGTAAATCCTTAGATATAGAGATAACAAACAAGCAGATACGTCTCCTGATGGAACGAGTCAACTATCGACTATAGGCACCAAAGATGTTAATGGTGCATTGCTATCTTGTGGCGGGGTCTAATGCCACATGCATAAGTTTACCGGATACCAAACCCTCCAAACCGGAACACGACAGTGACAAGCACTGACACTATTGCCGCAGGAATAGGTAAGGCAGTGGTACCAGACCCGGGCGAGACAAGTTACCACACCCTCCAAACCAGTACACGATAATGATAAGTATTGACGCTATTGCGAAAGAAATAGATAAGACTGTGTACATTTAGCAGACGCCATGCTAGTACTTGGCCAGGCATTTCCCATCTACGACCTGCTTGATAGGAACGCATTTACTTAGATTTTACTTGATGGTGAATTCCGGAACGTCTTGTCCGAGTTTTTGGTGCCTTATCTATTCTTGTCGTAATAGCATCGATGATTGTCAGTATCGTGTTTTGGAGGGTAAGGTAGCCGGTAGCTTTACATATGCGTGTGAAATTTCTGTTCCACCATACGACGAAACACGCACTATTAACATCTTTGTGTTTGGTTTATAATGATATGAAAAAAAACGCACATGCTCTATCTATTCTTCAGAAGGGACCCGCAAAAACAGTTTTCACAATTGTTACATTATTTTGGAATGATGATATTTTGGCTTGTTTTTACGACAAACAAAAATGGATATAATTGATATATTCGATTACTTAGTGATTTTTTAATAAGTCCAAACGTTATAATCGTGTTGAAACGTGAAATTTTCAATCGAATTCCATTAGTCACAGCTCGTGACTTATTAGCAAACCTAAAATCTTATTTTGAACGTTTGTTAAATTAAAAATAGATTTCTTAATTTAACTTTACAAGTACAGAGTTAATTAATATTATATTTATTTTTTATATCATAAGATAGCGAACAAGCGGATGTCTCCCCTATTGGAAAGAGGCAATCTACGGCCTATAGACACAAAAAATATTAATGGTGCGTTGCTGGCCTAGTGGTGGGGTGATAATGCCATATGCATGAGTTTACCGTCTACCTTACCCTAAAAGCGGAATATGACAGTGACAAGTATTGACTCTACCGCGGCAAGAATAGTTAAGGCGGTGGTGGTGGTCAACGCTACCGTTAAACGTATAGCCAATTTTTTGCCTTTCATGAACTGCCAGGCTGAATGAAAAAAAAAGGCATGAACTGAATATTATTACATTATATTGCGTATAAACTATATAGGTATGTGTATTAGTCCTTAGCCTTTGCTAGGGAAAATTAGTACTAAGGAACACTTTTAAATATATTTTTTTTATAGAAATAAAGGGGCAAACGAACAGGAGGCTCACCTGATGGTAAGTGATTACCGCCGCCCATGGACAACCACATCGCCAGAGGTCTTGCAGCTGCGTTGCCGGCTTTTTAAGAAGGAGTATGCTCTTTTCTTGAAGGTGCCTAAGTCGTATCCGTTCGGAAATACCCCCGCCGGTAATTGATTCCACAGAGGAGTAGGAGTATTTGGAGTATTTGGACTATTTAACACATTATTCAAGTTAACATATTATCCTATACTGTGGTAATACGAAAACATATGTTGAATATTAATTTGCCGCTTGGTTTTGTAACCTTTTAGTGGCACACGGCAAATTAGAATCTATGTATACAGATACAAGTTCAATCACAGTAATTCATTCTACTGACAGAATAGGACGTGTGAACACGTTATACGAAATAACTTATCATAGATATAAAGAAAATGTTAGAGGTAACGAAATGGCTTCCCTTCGTATTATTGGTTCATAGTGTCCATATGAAGGCCGCGAAAATAGAAAAATGTGATATTGGTCCGCTGGCAAATGAAATTGCCTCTTACGATAAAGTCGTGAAAAATATAATAGACTATGTGGTCAGTGGTCCATTCAAGGGAAAAACCTACAAAGAGTAAGTAATTTATCAGTATTACAAACAAGCGGTATTTGTAACGTTTTTGTTTTATAGGATTTTCAATACTTTTTCAATATTGTTTTTCCCTAATCATTTATTAAGTACTAACTGTTGCCCGCGGCTTTGTCCGCGCGGACTTCCTTTACTCCGCACAGCTCCTCCCCCGTAGGTGATACCGTGATAATATGTAGCCTATATGTTGACCCGACCTGTTAGTAATACTCATGCAAAATTTTTAGTAAATCTATGCTGTACTTTTTGAGTTTACCCCGGACATACACACAGACAAACAGATAAAAATTCTAAAAACTATATTTTTGGCTTCGATAGTAGATCACGCCCAAGTATTCTTTTAAAAAATATTCAATGTTCAGTTTTGACTTTCCTACGACTTTATTATATGTATAGATATTATAGATAGATTTATATTTACATGTAATAAAATCGTAGGAAAGTCAATGTATGTCCGGGGTAAACTCAAAAAGTATTGCATGAATTTACTTTAAATTTTGCATGAATATTACAATATATAAAAAAAATACATATAAAAATACTATATCATACACCTAATCCCACACATATTATAAATTGGAAGTTTGCATATTATTTTTATGTTTAAATGATTTGTTGTTGCTTAGGTATTTGGTTATTTGGATATTTGTTAATAAATCTTGGACGACTGCTACTGGACGACGACTGGACCAATTTGGATGAAACATGTCTCACAGGTAGACCTGGAGTGGAACAAAAAATATTTTTTGTCAGCCGTTTTTACGTGATTGAGTTACTAACATCCAACTAAACATCCAAATTTTTGCATTTATAATATTTCTAGTTGCACTTTGAAGCCCGCTGCATTATAAACTTTTTGGTGAGTCCCACTGAAAAATCTTACTTTTTTTGAGGTAAAAAGTATCCTATGAAAAATTCCATGACATCGTCTACATGTTGTAAAATTTTATCGAAATCGGTAAAGCCATTTTTGCGTGATTGAGTAACAAACATTCATTCATCCATCCATAACATATCGAAACTTTCGCATTTATGATATTAATATAGATTGATGACATAACTTTCGAGCGACGCTGTGTGAGTCAGCCAATGGTTATTATAAATATTACTTTTCAATAATATTATATTGTTTTTGTCTATTATTTTGTTATAATGGTGTTATCGTGACAAAATTTTGTTCGTGCCATGGTCAAGTATCTGTAAGCGTCTCAAGAGAAACTGATTACTACAAGTATAAGCGTCTTCGACAGCCGACGAGTTTCTTTCAAGATAAGATAGCGTCAACAAAAGCCGCGAGGTTTATCAAAATATCCCAATATTTTCTAGGCACTAGTAAAATGAAATCCTTGTTTCGAATTTTTGTTGTTGTCAATGTTGTAATATTGTGTGAGTCGAAATTTGTAAAAGATGAGAAAATATGTCACACATTATTAGGTGACGAGTTGGTAAATGAGATTGCCTCTTATCAAAACGTTGTTGATCTTATTTTGGACTATGTTATGGAAGGAGATTTCAAGAACACTACTTACAATGAGTAAGTTATAAATATTAAGCACACGTGACAAAAGCATTTTAACGAATAAATAACGAACAATTTTCAGTTGGTAAAGTTCTTATTTGTCCACGCTCCAAAATCGATGGGAGTAAGTGGTTGTCTAATAAAAGTAAAATATATGACTATATTTATACAGGGTTACTTTTAAATGTCCGGCTTAATTTTCAAAGGCTGTTCAGAAATGATTGATTTATGTAATGAAAAATCTTTTTAAAAATTCAAAATTTCTTTTTTATCCATTATTTATTACTCAAAATTCAAATTAAAATATTTTGTTACCTTCAAACAAATCAAAAGTGATCGTAAAAAATGTATTTAGAGCGACATATTACATAATTAGCTGTTGCCCGCGACTTCCTCCGCGCGGTCTTTGTTTACTCCGCTCCTACTGGTCGTAGCAAGATGTTATATAGCCTCGATAAACAGGCTATCCAACTCAAAAAGAATTATTCAAATCGGTTCAGCAGGTTTCGAAATTAGCGCGTACAACCAACCAAACAAACAAACAAACTCTACAGTTTTATAATATTAGAATAGATAGGTACTATCGCAATTATAAGTAAATGTAAAAATGACATACTATGAATAGAAATCGCTTATTTAAGATATACAATACAACACTTACAGTAATTAACGCACAAAAATACAAAGATTAAAAACACAAAACAAAATTATTTAGCAATTTTGTTATTATCGATAGGGAAGCGCTTGACCACGATCTCGCTTGATGGTAAGGTAAGACGTGGCCTAAGATGGAACGCGCATCCCTAGAAGGTACCTGTTCACTCTTCTCTTGAAGATCCCTAGATTGTACTCGTCAGTGAACACAGACTCAGGAAGCATGTTCCATTCCCTTGCGGTTCGAATGAAGAATGTGGAGTCGAACCTCTTTGTTCGGGTACGTGGAACGTCCACCATATGGCGATGCCTAGAATCTGTGCGCCTCGACAATCGACAGAAAAACAGGGATAGCGGAATCAAGTCGTGCAATTCTGCAGCGCACTCTCCAAAGTGTATTCGATAATAAACCGATAAACCGAAAACGAGGCTCTGGAGTTTTCTGCCTACCAGATCATCGTCGTTTATGAGCCTCTTGGCACGCCGCTCTATCGCCTCAAGTGTCTCCAGCTAGTATTTGGCGGATCCATCCCAGAGGTGAGAGCAGTATTCCATGCACGAACGGACTTGTGTTTGATAAAGGTTGAGCAACCGTCCCGGGTTGAAATACTGTCTCACCTTCGCCAGAATACCAAGCTATTTTGAGACAACTTGGGCTTTGGATTCGATGTACGAACTAAAGTTGAGAGCAGGCGTTAATGTGATACCAAAGATATGGCCAGTTATGGCACGGACACACCCTGGAAAGACGGAGATAGGTGGAATAGACTCCGTTTAGCGGAGATTAGACTTAAGAAAAATTAATTAATTTAATTTAAATTGAGACAATATAAAAAAAAAACCAGCAAAAAAATTATATAGCAAACAAGCAGATGGGTGATGGGGCAGATGCATGTTTTGATGCGTAATTCGGCTGCATCTTAGATTGGCATTAAATAAACTCTTCCTTTTATGCAGCCTAACAAAAAAGGCCACGGGGATTTAGATCGGGAGACTGGCCACAAAATCATGCCAAGCCTCCCAACTCACGAATCGGGGAAAAGTTGGCCATGATACGTTGGGAAATCATTCACGTAGAAACCACACGTTTTGGTAAATTTTAAGTGGTGTAACTTTTGAAAAAATCCAGCAAATCATTTATTTATTTATTTAATACTTTATTGTACACAGAGAACATCACAATTAGGGAAAAAATATAAACGTAACATGAGTACAGTGGGCGAGCTTATCTCTACTTAAAGAGATTTCCTTCAGCCAACCCGTAAAAGGAGATAAGAAAAAAATCAAGTGAGTAGTCTTGGTGTACAAAAGAATATGATGGTTACATAAATAAACTAAATATATATTGATGATAGTGAAAAAAATAAAGGAAAATAAAAACACAAACGATATAAGGGAATCTTACAGTTCAGCTAGTGATTGTTCTGTAACTCGTTTTTTAAAGGAATCAAAAGTCTAGCAGAGGCGAATCTCACTAGGCAGAGAGTTCCACAAATTTACTGCATGTACCGTAAAAGAGTACGAGAAGGCAGCAGAGTTACTAGGAGGAAAACGCAAGAAGTTTCTAACGTTAGAGCGACACGGGGAATCAGGAGAGTGCAAAAAACTAAAAGAGTTACGGAGATATTTAGGAGCTACAGGATTAAAGAGAATCTTATATAGTAAGCAAAGGATGTGTGCGTTTCTATGCTGTCTAATAGGAAGCCACCGAAGTTCAGCTCGGAAATCAGAAACGTGGTCATATTTTCTTATACCATAAATAAAACGAATACAAAGTGCAACCTTTCAAGTTTGTTTAATAGGTCTTCTGTAATATCTAGGTAACAAGAATCAGCGTAATCTATTATAGAGAGAAAGGGTAAGCATTAATATTATTTTTGTTTTGATAGGTAAACAATTTTGAAGCGATTTAAGAGAGTGAAACGCATGATGCACTTTTAGGCTTAAGTTATTAACATGAGTGTCCCAAGAAAAATCAGAATTGAAAGTTACTCCCAGATTAGTAGCAGAAGAAGAGAAAGGTATATGTGTTTTATTATACCGTTAAGTTGGAATATCGCAGTTCTTAAGCAATTTCTTCGTAGGAAGACTACCAAGAATTAAAGCTTTTGATTTAATTGGGTTTACCGATAGACCAAAGGATTTGATCCACTCATAAATCTTATTTAATTCTTCGTTCATTTCTCTGACTGCTTCTGCTACATTCCCGACGCTAAAGTGGCGATATACTTGTAGGTCGTCAGAATCAGAGCCAGGACTCCACTTTGTGATACACCTGCTTGTAAATTAACCCAGTCAGATCTGAGTTCACCAGAAACAACGCTTTGTGATCGGCCTAGGAGGTAAGATTTAAACCAGTCAAGAGTAGGTGATGATATATTTAGAGAAGCATGTATTCTTATTAGCATATCAAAGTCAACTGAATTGAAAGCATTGCTGAAATCTAAGAGAATAAGTAAAGTAAGCTTTTTATCATCAATAGCTTGTCGGATGTCATCGGTTACTCGGATCAGAGCAGTGACGCTGCTATATCCAGGTCGAAAACCTGACTGAAGAGGATATAGAAGACAATTCCTTCGAAGAAACTCACTCAGCTGTGGATGAACTATATGCTCTAGCACCTTTGAAAGAAATGAGAGAATTGAAATTGGGCGAAAATGCAAACGAGAAGAAGCATTCGGAATCTTTGGAAGTGGGATAATATATCCCCTTTTCCAAGCAATTGGAAAGGAACTAGAAGTTAAGGAAAAATTAAATATATGAACGAGAATTGGAAGAATTTCAGAGAGAATAGGGAAAATCATACGCGAACACACATAAAAGTACATGTTTTTGACATCCGATTCGTTGACTGATTTAAGAGTAAAGATAGGGCACGAGGGAAGCGGATTGGAAGCTATGCTTGCAATAGTGAACGCCTTAGACACGTTGTGAAGAACTACAGGTGGAGTAGAAAAATGAACATTAAGCTTATTTAAATTAATACTACACTTAATAGAAGCTAATGGACGATCAATGCCAAGAGATCTTAAAAGGTTTCAGACCTTGTCAGAATCAGAGCCAGATGATACAATGGTTTCATGTATATAGCGACATTTAGCATGACGACACAGCTGATTACATCTATTACGCAACAGTTTATAAACGGCTAGGTTTTCAACCGTCGGAAACTTCCTGTAATGACGATTGGCCTTGTCTCTTCTTCTCATAAAATGTTTAATGTCGTCAGTAATCCATGGAGCAGGGTCATGTTTTAATCTGACTTTCCTCATCGGAGCATATTTATTATAAAGATCCAAAATAATATTATTGAAGTTAGTAATTTTTTGCTGCTGCTGACCAATCAATCGAATTGACAGCTTCTCGCAATTGTTGTAGATCAATGTTTTTATAACAACGACGCAGAACGTAGACCTTGTTTCTCTTTACCGTACGGACTTAAAAGGACAGAAATATAAGGTCGTGATAGGAGAAACAGGCAGGTAGTTGGCCATGAGTACAGACGCACTCAGGGCGTGAAACAATGATCACGTCAAGAAGTGACGGAGTGACATTAGGCAAATGGTGAGTCGGAGAAAGAGGGAGAATATGAAGATTTACAGAATTGAGAACATCGAGAAGTTTATTACTGCGGTGGTCATTTTTTACAAGACATGTATTGAAATCTCCTAGTACGATAATATGATCGGTTGTCCAGAGTGCAAAAATAGTCGATATGAAGGGAAGGACTGTAAAAAGCTGCTACAAGAACTTTGGTATGACCGATGGAGATTTCAATAAACAAAAATTCAGCAGACGCACTATAGGGATTCGGAGATAGTGAAACAATTTTATGAGAATATTCAGAACGAATGGCCACACCGCCTCCATCCTTCCCGATTCTGCCATTCTGAATCAACTTAAAGCCAGGTAAAGTAAACTGATAAATAGAGAAGGCTTTAGAAAAGATTCGGATATCAAAATGGCATCGATGGGAACGTCGCTGAAGCTTGAGAGAAGGTCAGCATTGAGAAGGAATACTCTGCGCGTTAATATGTACTAAATTAAAATTTTTAGATGTAGGTGAGAAAATAGAATTAATTTCATCGTGCAACGACTGCCCAGGAGAATCATCACTACCAACACTACAAAACTCATCGTCAGACGAACAAGAGAAATATTTATCATCTATAATGTTACTATTAATCATAACTCCAGCTTGAAAAAAAACAAATAAGTATACTCACCAATATAGAATTATAGTAATTTGTATAAAATAACATATATTTTAGCTGTTTTTTTTTAATGTATGTATGTAATAAATAATATAAAAATATATATGATACTTAAATTTTTATTTTTGTTTTAAATAATAGTAATAAGGCACACCTATTTAACATCCTTATGAGACGTTAGTGGAAGAAACCCCCAAGTTTACAAATTAAAAACATCAATAACAAAAAAATAGAAAGTATAAAGTACGTAAAACTAGATTAGGCAGATAACACGAGGCAAATAATCATTTTATAAAAATTCAGGTAAAGATCGCCTATTCAATTTTGAGGCAGTTCAAATGGTTGAGTCCATTTGCGGCACATTATTGCTGCCCACAGATTTACTGTAAGTTGGTACTGAGCCAACCAAAAGATTTTTTGACCTTGAGTCACGTGTTGGTCAAAAATGTTTTTAATCAATGAACCTTTTTCATAGAGAAGTAAATATATTTTAAAGTAACGTAGAGCCTGTATTCCTGCAAAACCAAACAATTTAAAAATTAGTGGTTGTTTTTAACATAACGGTACGCCTGTGCGCCTCGACGATCTATAGAAAAACAGGGATGGCGGAATCAAGTCGTGCAAATCCGTTGTATTTGAGCGCTCCGTTGGTGGAGCGGTTAGTGACCTTGACTACGCAATTGACGGGGCTCGGGTTTAGTCCCCGACGGTGACAAGCATTTGTGTGATGAGCATTTTTCAAAAAAAAAACTACCTCTCAAAACTTTATTTTATTATAACGCCGAAAATAGGCTCCCGCTGGATGATACTGGATGGATGATACTGGACGATTATAATCAGTATATATATACAGATATAATCAGTATATATTCAAATTAATCAGTAAGTGACTTAATGACTTTTCTATGATTCTTTTGAGATTTCATGGTGCATAGAAACCTCCCACTAACGTAGTAAACAGTATTCCGTAATATTTGTTCGTGAAGTAGCTGCACAATTATTTAGTGGGCCCTGTAAAAACTTAAAATAATCATTGAAAAGATTTCAGTTCAGTTCAGTTCAGACAGTTCAGTTTCGTTATACTCGTAACTCGAGAATTACATATCATATAATTGTTACTCCGTCATAAATCAGACACCTAATATTATGTGTAAATATTTTTCGTTTCTTTCTCATTTAATTATATCATGAATTTGTACACATTTAATTTGATTTCTATTTTGCCGGTTATAAAAATGTGCACTGTATTTTCTATTTATAAGTTCTATTGATTTTACTTGCAAGTAGCTTTTGCCCGCGGGTTTGCTTGCGTAAAGTAAGAAACAAAAAGTAGCCTATGTCCATCCTCCATCCCGTCAACTATCTCGACTTAAAAAAATCAAGTCAATTCGTCGCGACGTTTTGCCGTGAAAGATGGACAAACAAACACATACACACTTTCCCATTTATTATATTGGTATGGATATAAAATAATTCAATTAGGTACAACCGGCGGGTACAACTTAGCCATCAAAAACTTAGTCGTAGAATAGTGTGTCACACGTCCAAATAGGACAATAAAAAATAAATATATTTTACACACCATGTAAAGCACCTACCCCGCGGCTACGTATATCGGCCTATGGCGAAGGTTCGCGCTAGCACGTTGTTGTCACGAAATAAGCCGGCAAGTGATATTTGTGCGGCCTGCTGATGACATTTGTGCGGCCCACGACAAAGCAAACAAGAATATTGTGACGATTCTTATAATGCGGTCCGCAGGTGATATTTATATAATAATATATAAAAGTATATAATAGTATATATAAAAGTATATATAATAATATATAAGAATAATTAAAAGTGTGCCATGTTAAATTACGACACAATTTTATGTTAATAAATAGGAAACCTTTTGATTTTCAGGTTAGCAAAATTCGTGGATAAATTTGGTGCTCGATTATCTGGATCGGAAGTCCTAGAAAACTCTATTGATTACATGATAGAACTTACTAAGAATGAAAGCTTACAATTTGACATAACTACGGAAGAACTAGAGGTAAATATTGAATCCCCTATTATTAATAGGTACTATTTCCATCTTTTTTCTCGATGACAGTACTAATTTGATAGTTGTAGTGTTGTGACCAAATAAGTAATGATATCGATCGCATATATTTATTACATTTTGAACAAAGACAAATATAACAGAATTTTGCGAGAACCTTTAAAACTGCTTTTGGCGAGCGTTCCGCCTTTGGCATAGATGTTTTGTGAGCTCCACCTCATACGAATATGCAGTAGATTATAATGGTCTGACCAAGTGGACAATATACCATCTTAAGGGTTTTAAAATCCAATACTGCTCTAAGTTTCTTAAGAATAAAAATTAATTTTCTAAGACGAGACACTAGGAAGCTAATTTGTAGTTTCCAGTTTAAGTGGCTGTCAATGATAACTCCAAGATATTTAATGGACTCGGTACTTTCTAATTTTGGACAGCTACAGTGTTTAGTTAAGTTGTTGCAACAGTGAGCATGAATTTGCAATGGAATTGAGGGCTGACCAGAGGCGTAAGTAGAAAAGGAGCTATATTTTTTCAATTTGTAAAAAAACGGGCCTGTTATCGTGTTACGTTTATCGATATAGTTCTTATAGTAATCACTATGTGTAGCACATCTTTACCCGTCCATGAAGTACAGTATTATTTGTGAGACATTTTAACGTAAAGAACACAATATTACATGGGCGTCGATCTGTCATCGAGAAAATAAAGAAATGGAAATAGTATAAATGACCCAATAAATACCCATTTATCTCCTATTCCGTAATATCTATATATATAAAAATTAATTGCTGTTCTTTAGTCACGCTCGAGGAACTCGAGAACGCCTGAACCGATTTGGCTAATTTTGGTTTTGAATTATTTGTGAAGTCGAAGGTTTAAAAGGTGAGAAAATATAGAAAAAAATAAGAGTAGTAAAAAGGGCAAAACGACTTTTGCCGGGTCAGTTAGTAAGTAATAAAAAATAATTGCTGGATAAATTTACAAACCAATCTAATAAGAATATTATTTGCTTGGGGTATCCGTTCTACATTTTGTATCCCTTTTTATTACAATTATGCAAATGAAAGAATACAAATTTTGGCAGTTAAAGATTATATGGTGAAGAATAATTAATATCACTTCAAAGATAGAATACATTCCTTGGTAAAATGAATTTGAAATGTTTTAGTATATATTTTTTTTATATAGAAAAGGGGGCAAACGAGGAAGAGGTGCACCTGATGGTAAGTGATCACCGCCGCCCATGGACATCTGCAATACCAGAGGTCTTGCAGTTGCGTTGCCGGCCTTTTAAGAATGAGTAAGCTCTTTTCTTGAAGGTCCCTATGCCGTATCCGTTCGGAAATACCCCTGCCGGTAATTGGTTCTACAACAGAGTAGTGCGAGGTACAACAGAGTAGTGCGAGGTAAAACAGAATTAACCATTTTGTTGAATATAAAAACAGACGACCTTTATTTATGTGGTTCACCGCAAGATGTACTAACGAGTGTAGTTGTGGGTTCGGTAAATCGCTGTTTGCAAACAATGATCTACTCTGTGATGTGCGCGGTAGTCCATATTAAACATATAGGAAAATTAGATAAAAAATATATACTCTTTTTTACATATTTGATACTAGAATTAAGTACAGAATATCCTGCTCCAGTGTGTACATTTTTACCAGTAACTTTGTAATTATAACTACTAATTAATTGCAGGTACCGCACTGGAAGAGAGGTGAAGAGAGCATTACTATGATTCAACCCAGAACTAAAAATATTGCTTTGCTTGGTTTAGGCAGAAGTATAAGTACACCTCGTAAAGGTATCACAGCGGAAGTGCTCGTTGTATCTAGTTTTGAAGAATTAGATAAAATTCCTGACGCTGATATTGAAGGAAAGATAGTATTATATGATCCAAAATTTACAACATATGGTGAAACTGTGGCTTATCGTAGTCAAGGAGCAGTGAAAGCTGCTAAGAGAGGAGCAGTTGCGACTTTAGTAAGATCAATAGCGCCATTTTCTATATACACGCCTCACACAGGTAGTCAAAATTACGACGAAAATGTAAAAAAAATTCCAACAGCAGCAATAACTCTTGAAGATGCCGATTTACTAAGACGGCTTCAAGATTCTGGAGAAAAGATACTTCTGAATATCCAAATGTCATCAACGTATGATACTAGAACTTCCAGAAATACGCTAGTGGATTTAAAAGGTACTGAACATCCAGAAAAACTTGTTATAGTGTCAGGGCATATAGACAGTTGGGATGTTGGTCAGGGAGCTATGGATGACGGTGGTGGTTTGTTTGTAAGTTGGGCAGCTCCGGTTATACTGAAACGACTAAATCTAATACCTAAAAGGACTATTAGGTCTATATTTTGGACAGCAGAAGAATTAGGACTTATAGGAGCATATGCTTATGAGAAAAAACATAGTAGTGAACTTCAAAATATTAATTTTATAATGGAATCAGATGAAGGCACCTTTAGTCCATTGGGTCTCACTGTAGCTGGTACTAAAGAAGCCAGGTGTATTATAGCGGAAGTTTTAAAATTATTTCAATCAATTAATGCATCCACTTTAATTGAAGATGATAGTCCAGGGTCTGATATAGCTGTTATTATTGCAAAAGGTGTACCAGGAGCTGGACTTTATAATGCAAATGAAAGATATTTTTGGTTCCATCATACAGAAGCTGATACTATGAACGTTGAAGATCCTAAAGAACTTGATCTTTGCACAGCTTTTTGGACAGCTGTAGCTTATGTGATTGCGAACTTGTCTAGTGATATACCACGTTAAGTTTATTTAACTAATAAACTAATCGGAAATGAAATGGAATAATTATACAAATTAAGAAAATGACTTTTTATTATTTAGCGTCTCAAATCTTACAATTATCGATAACTTTATCATAAAATTTATAAATATTAATAAATTACAGTTAGTACTTAGTATATAATATTGTACTTGCAATTTAAACGAATTGTAAGCACAGCAATTGATACAATATGTTATTATGCCTAGAATAAGAACTCTATTTCATATTTATGATATCATTGCAATGAAACACACGATTCTTCTGATGGAAACAGATAACCAGCGCCCATAGACAGGAGATGTTAATGTTGTGTTTCTTTCTATCTATGTGGTGGGGTTTGAATTCTATATTTAATATTTATATATAAGTTTACCCTGGTTTACCCGCTAACTTGTCCTTCAAACCAGAATACGAAAGTGTCAACACCAATGCTTTTGTAGCCGGAATAGGTAAGGTGATAATTCCAAGCCTGGTGGAACTAACTCTACCTACAAATCTTTGAAATTATTGTTTTTTTTTCTACTATAATATGCATGTATATAAAGGGTTTTTCAACAGGAGCTTTGTTTTGTAAATCAAAATTTTAAAAAAATTAGGTGACAACTGTTCAAACTTTTATGTATTAAAAAAAAGGTTTGGCAATTATTAATGAAAAATGATAAATGTCCATCAAATAGTTCCATGATAGCCACGGTTACAAATGTCAATTCTTTCATCAATGTTTTTTACTTTGAGGACGTGTAATATACCTATGGTTTTTTATCACTTTTGGCAAAATGGTGGGACTATTTCGTTAATCACGAATTTTGATTTTTATTAAGGATATAATCAATTCGATTGGGCCGAACTGTTTTTAATATAACTTCATAAAAATATTCCAGTTGTGTTAAATCAAATGATTGAGCGTGAGCGTCAGGTCCCCTGGACCACAAACGATATTTGATGTTTTAATTATACTAAACTATTTGGTACCTGCGGTCAAAATTTTGGTACCTCGACAAAAACGAGAAAACATATAATATAATATCTATAAATAGTTATATTTGTTTATAAGTTATTATTTATACTACGATGTAAATCGGTAGCGTCTGTCTAATAAAATTTTGACAAACTTCGTGATAAATATTTGCTTTGACTTACTTCTATAAATTTTACTATTTTTAAAACGTTTGTCTGTCTATATATATGTCTGTTTATCCAGACATAACTCAAGAATGGCTGGACTAATCTTGATGAAATTTTATATACAGCCAGAATATAAGGCTGTCTAAATGGTAGGCTAGAGATAATTTTAGTAAGTAACATGAACTAATTCGAATTTTGTAATAGTTTTATACTTTATATATATACAATAGTTTGTCTTGCATTATTTAAATAATATTTTCATTGTCTTTTTAATGTAAAAATAACAACTGCTTATTTAAATTTGTTTTTAATACCGTAAATCAACAAACTGTGTACTGTGTCATACGTAGTAAGTACAAAATAAAGAAACTTAACTTTTTAAAACAAAATTAAATTGCTAAATATACCTCTATGGTATTACTTGAAGGATGCTGGCAGCTTGTCAGCTTTTAAATATTTTCAAATTATTATAAACCATTGGAATGTGTAGTCTTTTTTAAAACAAGTTCTATAAGTTCGCTCGGACGAGAAGTCCAATAAACGAAGTGATATAACATTTTCTTTCTTTTTTAAAAATTTTTTTAAAGAAGTCCCGAATACCTCAAAAATACAAATTAGTAGCAGCAAGCAGAGAAGTCCCACGTAACGATTGGAGCATCGTTACAATATAATCAAACAAATTTGTCGACTTCACAGATAAAAGAATTGAGATCTATTTAGGTGGCAAATTTTTTTAAGAAACTCCTCAAATTTTAGTTACAAAAACATGCAACATACTAAAATAAGTTTATATTTCAATTTATTATTTCTTTTCAAATTCTAGTTAAATTTTGACCTTAAATCATTCATATAATTAGTGGCAATTTGTTAAATCTAAAAAAGTTTTTATATTTTCCGAAAATATAGCTTTTCTCTAGATGAAACCTGGGTTCATGCAATAATATGTTTATTCATGTAACGAAATTTTGATATGTTTTTTCTTCTTGTCTTCTTGCATGTCTTCCATGTCTAAAAGCCCATTTAACATACAGAATTTTGAATTGAAGTAGTAGTATAGGACTTAATCTGTTGTTCCAAGAATATCGACTTGCAAGTTCTGCCAATTGTTTTAAATTGTTAAAGTTGAAACTTTAAAATCGTTACAATTCAAGTTCAATGTGTTTAATTTTACGTTTTTTCCTAAAGCCTTTTTCCATATTAATTAAATTTAGTCTTAATCACAGAGTTTAATTTAATGTGCAATTTTGTACAATAATAATATTGTATAATATTGCTATTCATAAAAATAAGGCTCGAAAATATTAAAATTAGCTGCCCGTTCCAGCTTCACACGATTGGTGAACTTATCTGGTGTACTTGAAATGAGAAAAATTCCACCGTTTATGGTACGACCAGGTTAAATAATTAGAATTGAAATCAAATAATTCGACAATTCTTTATTGTAATAACATAAAAATACTTCCATAATATCTTTTGTCCCACTCACTAAGTCATTTTTCATAATTATTATAAGATATTTAAGATTTCCTGTAAGATTTTTTAATATTTTCTTTCATACAAACCTTGTCTTAAAAATAATGTTGTCGAGAACATAACAAAGAAAAAATAATTTGGTGCATTTATTCCAAATAAATGCGCTTACAAACATTTTGGCTATTTATTGTTATTTATATAGATTATAATGTATATTATTGGTGAATGTGGCATTCGACAAAAAACAACAGAAATACGCGGATTAACTAGTTAAAATTAGAACATAGTTCGCCTAAGAACATAGTGAAAGTCGAAACAAAAAAGACGGAAGCGGTTGAAAATAGTAATATTTTCAATAATTCAGATTTATTTTTTATTTTTACCACAACTGGCATAGCTGCGGCTAACTTCAACTTCAAATAATAGACAAACCAAAAGAAGGCGTTCGCTAAAACTATTCATAAGCAAATTATGTCAATCCGACAATACACTGCACCAACTGCTGCACTGTACTAAGTAAGCATTTTTCCTTGTGATGTAGCCCGTTCGTACCAGCCGTCTGGTTCGGCCCGTCATAGTGCGTTCATCCTTTAACCTTAAATTACTGTTTTAACGAAGAATGTTACTTGCTTTACGAAGTTAAAATTTCGAAAGAACAGTAGCGGTGCGAATAGGTTCGTCAGTTTTCAAATTGATTCATTTAAAAAGCTGCGAGTACATATGATTTTTTGAAAATTTGTCACATAATAGACTGTTGCATAGAAAATTATGCTTAACTGTTCGATAATATGGTTCAGACTTGCTTGCATCAACACTATTTCCTTATTTTATCTTGTGTAAATGATTATTATCTAAAGAGATGCTAATATTTTTTTAATTAAAACATCTTTATTGATTTGACCTGCCATTAATATTTATGATAAAACTATTGTCATGGTTAATGTCACCGTTGTTATTTCTAGATTTCTAGTGTTATTAAATATTTTATTGCAAAATATATATGCCATAAATATAATATCCTTTATTTTCGTAATATCATAATAATGCCGAGACCTTTAAGAATTGAAGAACGAGCAGCAATAATTGACGAACATGAAGCTGGCTACAAAATCAGTTAGATATCAAGTCATCTGAATGTGACCAGAGATAGTGTGAGATTCTGGATAAGGAGACACGGTGAAGAAGGTGCACTCTTAGATCGCCGTAACAATAATCCTGGCCGCCGTCCTATTCTAAATGCTGCACAAAAAGCTGACATGATAAGGCAATATGAAGCAAACGGCTTTACATCAACTAATCATTATGCCCAATTGTATGGTGTTAGTCAAAGAGTGATAAGAAATGCATTACACTCAATGGGATTACATTATAGGTGACACGCAAAAAAAGTTGCTCTGACGCCCGTTCATTAGCAAGCACGATCAAGATTTGCAGAGACTTATTTGAACTTTGATTGGAGCACCACTATATTACAGACGAAAAAATATTTATGTCAAGCCAACATGGAAAGCTTCATTTGTGGAGATATAATGGTACGAGATATACTGAAGACCATGTAGAGCCGAATTTAAATTCTGGGCGAATCTCAGCTAATATTTGGGGGTGGATGTCAGCGGATGGAGTGAGTGAGATCGTTCTTCTTCCTTCAAGAGCAAACGCAACACATTATCTGTCTGTATTGGAAGATAGTATGCTACTAAATGTTCGCACCGTGTATCCAGCCAATGAGGTGCCGCACACCGCTCGTGTTGTAAATGAGTAGTTCATCCGGCATGGTGATATAGTGGTGATTCCCTGGCTAGCAAAATCTGCAGATATAAACCCCATAGAATATCTATAGGGTTTAATGGTTCAGCGATGGGAAAACGAAAATGAAAGGACAAAAGAGGCCATAGAAAACCACAGCGGAACTATTTGGGAAGATACGAGAGGGTCAGATCTATGCTCTCGTCTTGTAGCTTCCATGAGAAATAGATAACAATGTGTCATTGACGCTAATGGTGGCTATATCCGTTATTAATATATCATATTTCTTTGTTTGTAGCTTTTATAGAAATTTGCTTATTTGGCTAGTTGTCAATTCAATATATGATTTTTTTGAGTTAATCTTCCTCTTTAGTTTCATTTCAATTGTGCATTATACCTATTATGATATTTAATACGCCATCAAGGGCTTCGAATAATTTTTAAATTAGCAATAAAAGTTACATCTATTCAATTGAGATAAACTTTATTTGATAGAAAACGTCACGTTTATTTAATGTTAGTAGCTCTGTTTTTTGTACTGGTTTGTTGGCATGATTGATTCGTACACTAGTGCAAGCGAAACTAGATCTTAAGGTGACGAACCTATTTTTACCGTGACTGCACGATTTTGAAAAAATGTCAGTTACCTTATTTTTCGCTAGGGCAGCCGTTTATCTACCTAAAAATTTAATTTCGGATATAACTTTTTATTTATACATCAAAACATTCTTTGTAAAAAAAAACATTATGAGGTAAAATTGAGGTACTAAAGATTTACGAAGAAATTAGTTTGCTTATTAGTTTTGGTCCAAGTGAAATCAATGTGGTTCAGAATCCAGAATCAACCTGATGTCAGAATGTTTTTTTTTTCACTTTTTTATTTTTTGTCGATGTAAACACCATGTCATGTCATAAAAACTTTTTAATTTATTTGCTAGTATGATATGCTTAAAGTCATCCTCTATAAATGTATAAGATTAATCTAAAGATAGCATTGTTTAATATCTATTATACCCTCACGATAGGCCTAGCATGATATCGTGATTAATGTAACTAAAACTTTCACACCCTTAGCTACCACTAGCTGTCACATTGTTCTTATCATTCTGAGAATTTACATTATAATATCGTACTAACTAGTATAGATAATCCATACTATGATTATAAATACGAAAGTCTGTCTATCTGTTTGTTACGCTTTCAAGGCTAAACCGCTGGTCCGATTTTCATGAAATTTGGCATGGATATAGTTGAAAATCCGGGGTCAAATACAGGCTAATTTTTTTTTCAAAAATCAGTATCTGGAGGGCTGAAATAGGGGATGTAATTTTTATTAAAAACTATTTGGACGACTTATTAATATAGGTACTCGCGGGTGAAGCTGCGCGGCTCAGCTAGTAAATTATATATTCTTAAATATTTTGAAGGAAATTGCCATGTAACGATTATGAATATACGAAAACACCGATCATGGAAAAATAAATGTGAACTTAGATATAAAATTCAACAAATATGCGAAAGAAACCATAACATATAAAACACTGACGGTAAGTAATCATGACCTTTAAACATAATATATGCTAATAATGAGTTGCTGTTCTTGAAAACAGTAAGTTAACACGTTTGAGAATTATTATAATTAAGTGTAATATTTTAATCGGCCGCGTCGAGTAGTTAGTGCACATGTCCAAATACTTGTAGTAGTAACAATTTTATTGTAATACATTGTTCCAGACGAGTTGATTTGACTCTTAACAGACTTTGTTTATTTATATTTTATACCACAAGCAAATAATTTGTATGTTTTTTAATAAGACCGATTCTTGTTAATGGTCGAATGATTTTTTATCATAGGATAGCAAACATGTAGATTGAAAGAGACAACCAACGGCTCTATGTTAACGGTGCGTGGAGCGAAATGCAAGGTGCATCCTCCAAAGCAGAGATGGCAGGGCTTAGCAATGACTATATTACGACAGCAATAAGTAAAGCGGTTTTATAACCGGTTTGTATTTTGTGTTTGTATATATTGAATTGTGTTTTATACAAACTTTTTGCATGTCATGAGATAATTATAATAATATACCTACAACGACCGTCTGCAACATTTCTTGATTGCTATCATACATACCTTAAATCATTTAATACAGCGTTATCAATTAGTGGTGATTTGTTAAATCTAAAAACGTTTTTATATTTTGTGAAAATCTAAATTTTTTGGGGCGTTTTTGCGTAGTTCCAGTAATTTGTTCCACTGATGGAACCATCAATGACACCTATTTCTCGTAGATCCACTGATCGATAAGGGGGCAATTCACATTGAATCACGTAGTCACTTATATTACAGAGAATTTATGAAATTTTACTTTATAATATGCATTGATATATCAATGATAATATGGTATTGATATTGTAAGTGTGGCAAATCTTTTGAAACTCTTTGGTCGTATGGTTTGATTTATTATTTGAAAAGTTTGTAATACATGGAACTATTTTAGTCGTAATGTGACAGATTAGACAAATGAGAAGCATGGCACTGCAAATCAATTATTTTTGCATATGGTTGAAAAAATACGCCATGTAGGAATTAATATTTTTCGAAAGGAAAGGTGGAAGGGTTTTATTTTATGAATGGCGACAATTTTACAAAAACCGGGAGTATAAAAATGGGAATGCTATTTCGAAATGCAGTAAACTAAAGAAAGATAAGTGCCGTGGAACAATCACTATTAAGGTAGGTTGCTGATTGATTGCAAAATATATTTAAGAGTATATTTTATTACTCCTTAAATAACAACTATGTATAATGATGACTGTAAATTTTATTTCGATTTAGGGTACGCATATCATTAAAAGCACAAATCATAGCTGCGCGTCGGATTTTGCTAATAACGTGGTAGATGAAGCTATTGCAAAAATGAAAATGGAAACTCGTCTTAGAGATACTCCAGTGCCACAAATTTACAAAAATGCGAGAAACACATTGCGTAATGACGGTATACATTTTGTATCCAACATACCAGATTTTAAAAATATCCAGACATCTTTGTATTCTCATCATAATCGCACAAATTTTAAAGAAATCGAAAACGTGACCGTGAGTCATTCTGAATTTATTCTCGCAGATTATTTGTATAAAAACTGTCGCATAGTAATATTTTGCTCGGAAGCCAACAGAAACCTTGTTAGCCAAATTGATGAATTTTTTATAGATGGTACATTCCAAAGCTGTCCAATCCGCTTCTAAAACACGTGTAATTCCATTACTATACGCATTGATGACTCATAAAGACCACGAATCATATTTTGTTTGCTCTATTCGAAACGATAAAATCTCAAACTTCCTGGAACCCCAAAAAAGTTGACTTCGATTCGGCAGCTGCAAATGTATTATTGAATATTTTTCCGCAAAATAGAGTTAAAAAAATGTTATTATCATTATACGAAATCCATATGGAAACAAGCAAAAAAAATTAAAATTAAATCTAAAAAGGAACGCCGAATCATTGTGCTTTTTACTGCGTTCCCTCTGCTACCTATGAAGCTAGTACCCAACGGTGTAGCGTATATTGAGGAAGAAAATCCTAAAACGGAAAAATTGAATAAATTTATGAAATATATGAAACAAACGTCGTTAAAAAGTGAAGACTATATATCTCAGTGGAATGTCTATGGGGAGAAACATAGAACCAATAACGTTGTAGAGAGTTGGCATTCGCTACTTAATAAAGAAGTGAAGAAACGATCTCCTAAATCTCTACTACGTTTGTTAAATATCTTATGAGAGAATGAAAATGATGTATCAGAAGCATCGCTTCGCCGTCAAGAATATATCGAGCAAGATGACATTATAATAAAATACCAACTTCAGCTTATTCAGGGAGACATCACGTTAGGCCATTTTCTGGAGAAACTACGTTAACTTTACCATGCCAATTTAAAAGTCAAAAGCTAAATTATTGTAGTCATTGATCTTTTGGCGTTCATGTTTTTCGTATGTTGTCAAAACATATGTTAATTGTTTTAAATAAATATTATATGAACTATTCTTAAATATGTTTTATGTACTCCCTGTGTTGGTCCGGGCTCCTTTGTCGAATAAGCTAATTGCCGTTGAGCCAGGCAGGTCGTAAAAGGCGACTGATTAGCTCTACGTATTACTACCATTGTGACTACTATGGGGTAGAATTCCGCAACATCTCGCCCCGATTTATAGTGCCACCACCTTAGCTGTTTCTGCTGGAATAGTATTAATGCTTGTCATTACCGTGTTCCGGATTGGAGGGTAAGATATTAGGTAGACTTATGTATGTGGCATCGCAATTCCAATTTCATTTAATTTTCGTCAATTTCGTCAAACTCTCGGACGGATTGACCGATTTTGATGCAATTAATGTATTAGACGTAGTTTTTTGAGAAACAGAGCTGATAAGATTTTATACTCAATCGTTATTAAAAAAATACTGTTTCACCAACATTTTTTAAATTTTTTTTAAAATTTCTCAGAATTTCCAAGACTGAATTGGTTCAAATTTTTAGGTAATCTAATTTAAGCAGAATTAATTGAATGCCATCAATCGTATGTTGACTGGTCAATCCGTTCAAAAGTCAAGATATGTTTACATACACAGAGACATACTGACGTCATCGTGAAAATAGGCGGTAACGGCTAACAGTTTCTAGGACCTTAAAACGTGGAGATCTGGTGAAAACTTGATTTTCGAAACGAAAACTCGATTTTTGATTTTCGAAAATCAGGGCAAAATCAGTAACTTTCATATTTACATACGTAGCGGGAAGTTAAAAAATTGAGATTGTTCCACAGCACTTACCTTTCTTTAGTTTACTGCATTTCCAGGGTGTTATAAACACAACAATAATATTTAAATGTTATTTTATTGTTCTTGCAGTACGTCAATGAACAGATTAAGTGTAGGTACACTTAATCTGTTCATTAAGTAGATCTCGTTTAAAAAGCACTTGTTTGTAACCGGGAAGTAACGTATATGTTGCAGCCGGCCACGTGAATATTTTGTAGTAAGATGCTCAGAATTATCTTAAATATAAACTAAATAAATGTTCCATTTGTGTTCTTTAGATATTTAATGTAATTTACCAACAGAAACGATTATATATCGAGAAAATTATTTCAAAATAGAATGTTCACTAAGCTCCTTTAGGATTTAAATAGCAGTAAGTGTGAAGTTAAAAGAAACAACTGAAACAAAATATAGTCTAAGGAATAGGGCAAACGGTTTCCAAGGTACGAAAATTAAAAGAGATTCCAGCATTGCAATAGTAAACCCACGTTCACTACACTTTCTTCAAAAAGCAGTAATGCACAAATTATGTACTAAACGTACATTCCACTTCGCAACCGCAGCATCTTCAGGAGAGTCAAATAGCACTTCACTCTATTAAGGGTCAAATATTAATAATTAATATATTTGGTGTCTATAAGCAATGGTTGTCTCTTTCTATCATACGGGTCCTCTCTTTATTTGCTATTTTATGATATAAAAAATATAAAAAATAGTAATATTTAGACATAGGTAGAATAAATACGGCTTTACTGCTCTGAAATTTAAAATAGTAACATCTAGTTACGTGACAAAAGCTGTTTTTTCCTTGAGCCTTAAATATAATCTAACCTGCTACAAAATGAAATTTCAATGGATTTATTCAACAACAATAGACAAACAAAGGAATTACCACCACAATGAAAACGAAAATAGACGTCGTACTTGTTTACGTAGAGCTGAAATTGTTTTGGAATGTTCTAGATGTTCTAGACATTTTATGAACTGTAGAACATAGTTCTATTTACATTCCAGGCTTGTAAATAGAAATATGATTTATATTTATCTGTTTTTTTCAATTTAATATTATTTGGGAAAGTTATTGAAAATTACATATATGTTATGTAATTTCCAGTGACTCTCCCATATTTATAGAACGCTTTTTTATGGTTTGGGATAAAAACAAGCAAATGGTTTTTGTGATGATAAGTTTCTCTAGAAGGTCTAACTAGTATGAAGACATTAGTTTTTTTAATATTATCTTCTTCATCCTTTGTAAGGGAATGACAAAGATCAGGGAACTCTGCCAACGTTGAATGAATTAGAATATAGTAGTAAAATAGTATAGTCAAGGAACTTATAGACGAGAACTGGAATTATTACGAAGCAATATTTAAAAAATAAAAATTTATTGTATTTCGTTACACATAAAGTTGACATTTGCGTTTTACTGAACAGATAGAAAAATGTTCTGAGCAAGACAACGACAATGGTGGATGTTGTCCCTCTCTTGCAATTACCAGTGTAAATAAAACTATCGGATGGTAGTTTTTTATATATTCTGTAACCGTTAAATCCCTTTTATTCATACACGTTGATAGATACATTAGCATAAAATGTATTGTAATTAACATATTGAGTTCTAAAACGCGCTTATTTTAAATATTAGGTAATTATTTATGCAATGTTAACTGTTTTCTCAAATTAGTATAGTTAGTAGTAATTTGCAAAATACGCACGGTCGCACTTATATATGGCGCTTTGTTTAGTAAGAAAAGACACACTCCACCAATGTCGTTGAACTCTTCGGAATGATTTTGATGGGCATGTGAACATTCCAGGTAGTATGTAACTTCCTTAGGTGTAGTACGAGTATATACAATAAAACAAAATATATTAGTTCCCTAACAAAAAAATGATAACATAAATGAAAAAATACTAGGGTATTTGATCTTTGCCTATAGTATACCATGTACATTTATATTATATAATATAGAAGCAATCTTAACTACGACGGCACAGAGACAATAGGACCTATGTATATGCGTTTGGGGTGAGAAATTGTTTGTGCAAACCAATGTTGTCATTTATTTGTCAAAACTACTAGTCAGATTATGATACGGTTTTCAGTAGTGGATTTAGATTGAATTTGTGCATGTTCTTAGATAGGTGTTACAGTGATAACTCATCAGGGGGCGCTTCAGTAATCATTTATTTATTAAATTATATTGCCATTTATCTCTAGAACTATTTGTCCGATTATGATGCGGTTTTCAATGATGGGTTTAAATTTGATGGGTGCATATTTTTAGATAGGTGTTATAGTGACACGACACCAGAGGGCGGTGCATTAAGCATTTGTTTGTAAAACCAATGTTTTTATTTATTTCCAAAACTACCAGTCCGATTTTGATGCAGATTTCAGCGATGGGTTTGGATTTGATTGGTACATGTTTTTAGATACGTTAGGCGTTACAGTGACAACTCACCAGGGGGCGCAGCAGTAAGCATTTATTTGTAAAACAAATATTGCCATTTATCTCTTAAATTACTTGTGCGATTATGATGCAGTTTTCAGTAATGGACTTTGATTTGATTAGATCATATTATAGTTATGCCTCACCAAGAGACACTGCAGTAATCATTTATTAGTAAAACCAAATATGCCATTTATTTCCAATAGATCTCAATAATATAGAGTGATATTTTGTAGTTTATTTTAATATATTATAATTATGTATTTATATATTAAAATAAACTATTTCGAATTTTTATAATTAGTAGCTCTTTTTAAAGAGCTACTAATTATAAAATTTAAAATAAAAACCAAAATTAAACATTTTGTAAAACTCACGATCGTTAAATCGTAACTGAAAAAGGATAAAATAATTTAAAAACCCCTGTCTCAAAGAATTTATGTAACGAGGGATAATAAACGTAAAAGCTTTTATAAGTAGATTTGATCTCTCGCAGAGATTTCATAAAAAACCCAAAAAAATCCGTTGGGGGCTGTCATAACAATTTTAAATTTCAACATAAATATAAATGAGTATAGTAATAAATATATCCAAATTATTAACTTTACTACAAAACTACAAAACTATTTCAGTTGATGGTAATACTGCAATAACCGAATTCCCATTTCTTGTATCTACGGAACCCTGCGTCAGATCTTCACTAAATTATAAAAACCGGCATCACACAGGAAGTAAGTACCCTTCCGAACATAAATAAGAATTTTCAAAATCGGTTTTTAAAACTACCGAGTTTTGAATTAATAATTATTAAAAAAATATACAGCCGAAATGACAGCTTCCTTTTTTGGAAAGTCGGTTGAAAAAACCAAGCTGCAATATTTTATTTTTCTCACATTTAGCAGTCATTTTGGTGCTAATTCCTGAAAATAGATGTTTTACACTATTTATTTAATTAGTGAAACACATCTATTTAAACGCTATTGAAAGTGAGAGGTATGTTAGAAAAGGCATGAAGCTCAATCATTGCTCAAGCAAGTTCGAAAATAATAAAAATAAAAGGCTGTTAGTATAAATACCGTAATCCTTGAAACCAGTGGTTTGGCTTCACTTATAGAACGATGAAAAAATGAAAAAAAAATTATAGTAAAAATCTCCATTTTTCTTCAAAATTATTTCACTCTATACAAGTGCACGGCAAAGTTGACGGAGCACGGGAAACAGCGCTTGATCAGACACCGCAAGCCGGCCGGACGGTCAGTGCGGCAGGTCAGCGCCCTTTGTGCATAGTATCTATGAATTTACGGACGATGTCGTATAGAAACTTTCTTTTATTTTTGAAAGAAAATAACGTTTTTCATTTTTAAATTCACATAAACATATTTATAATTAAGTAAACTACCTATAGTTTTAGTGACAACGGTGTTTATTCTTACAGCCTGTATACAATCTAAATGGTTGAATATAGTTTGGAGTGTCAAATTATAGAAATAAATGTCGTAATTAAAAAAGTAACAAACCCGTCCATTTTTGGACTTATAACAATGGAATTTCACCAAGTGCCGACGATTAAAAGTGTAAAAAAAATATTTATATCATCACTTCATAAGACAGTATACAAGCTGAAGACTTTTCTGATGGAAGTAGATAAGCATTTTGTATAAACAAAAAAGATATTAATGGTGCGTTGCTATCCTTGTGGCGGGGTCTTAATGCCACATGCGTAATTCTAACACCTAGCTTACCCTCCAAACTGGAACATGATAGTGACAAGCAATGATGCTATTACGTCAAGAACAGATAGGGCGCTAGTACAAAACCCGAGTGAGACAATATAGAACTCTACCACCTAGTAGCTACGATTGTAGTGATTCGCATAGCCAATCGTTTGCCCCTTACGAACTGCCTGGCAAAGCGGCAGATGACCTTTGACGCCGGGTTCTCTTGCATGGTAGGCAGAGTAAGCCAAATGTCTATAAACTTTCCAGTTCACCATAATTACCGGTTTGTCGGTTGGTGATCCTCATCGCCGCATTTTACCGATCGGATAACGATTATCGACTATTTCTAACAATAACAGCTTTTACTTGCTTTTTCGAGGTACGGGAGTGGTACACCATACGCCCGACTCTGAGCTGCTACTGAGATTTTGGATTAGCGAGAAAAATTTTCAATAATGCCATTTCTCGACCTGGCGATAGAATCCGGGACCTCATGATATGAGCGGAATAGGCTAGACTACGAGACAGTCAATATTTCTTATTATATACTAGCTGTTGCCAGCGACTTCGTCCGCCCGGAATTCGTTTACTCCGCACAGCCTCACCCCCGTAGATGATAGCGTGATAATATTGTTACGTACTTCGGGTTCGTACTTGTAAGAAAACACCACTTATATTAAATCCGTGTATTTACGATACATACAATACACAAGACGACACTATGTAATACTGAAATACACTTTACACACTACTCACTCACTGTATTATCTCTGACTACACAATAAAACACTTTTCGCTTCGCACTGATCACTTGAAGTATCGCTCTCGATCGCTTGATAAAAACTGCCTTGTGTTTGTCAACACCTCTCTATTTATAGCCAGGGTAAAGTCCTAGCTGGATCCAGAAAAATCTAAATGTATCGGGAAACAATGAATCACTTCTTATCGTAAACATGTTATGAGTCATAAATCCTAGTACACGGTACATTCAACCTTATGCCATATCCCACAAGGTCCATTATGGCATAGCCCAGGTCAACTATTTGTTTGTCAATAGGAGTAGCTATCTCTTTCTTTTATTTCTAGATCTCTCCAGCGCTCCAACTCTACACGTTTCTAGATTATTCGTAACACTACCCCCTCTTAGTTATGTTCGTCCCGAACATCATTACTTCCATTATAGATGGCTAATCGATCAACATGAACAATCTTTATGGTCCCTCTTGGTTGCTTCTGCACTCGGTAGGTTACGTCATTGATCCATGTAATTACTTTGTATGGCCCATCCCAACGTCGCTGTAACTTAGCTGATTTTCCTTTTCGTCGAACCGGATTATGTAGCCAAACAAGAGATTCTTCCTGAAAACCTCGATGATTGGCGTTTCGGTCGTATCTGGTCTTCATCCGCTGACTTGATTCCAATGCGTTTTCACTTATTAACGAGTGTATATCGCGTAAACTCTCACGAATGTCTTCAACATGTTCCGGTGTACTTAATTGGGTCTCCGCATTCGGTGGCGGGCTTCCAGTCATTAAGTCTGGTGGTATACGTAACTGTCTGCCGAAGTTGGCATAGGCTGGCGTCACTTTTATGCTTTCGTGTTCCGCTGTTCGGTAAGCCAGTAAGAACAGAGGTATGTATTTATCCCAGTCCTTTTGGTGATCTTCTACCAGCTTGGCTAAGTGTCTTTCCAAAGTTTGGTTAAATCGTTCGACCATTCCATCAGATTGCGGGTGATAAGGTGTAGTTCTTGTTTTGTACACTCCTAATAATTTACACACTTCCTGGAATACATTAGATTCAAAGGTCTGTATGAATCTCCAGAGGAACGCCAAATCTGCATATCACCTCATTGACTTATTTATCAGCAACCGTCGTGGCTTCCTGATTAGGGATTGCGAACACCTCCGGCCATTTCGTGAAGTAATCCATCACGACCGTAAAATACTTGTTTCCGTTATCTGTCTTAGGAAATGGCCCAGCCACGTCAATCGCTATCCTTTCCCAGGGGGCTCCCACGTTGTATAGTCTAAGGTTGCCTCGGCTTCTAACCTGCGGACCTTTCACTGCTGAGCATGACGTACATTTTCGGTACCAATTCTCGACATCTTCTCGGCAATTCAACCAGTAAAAACGCTCTCGTACCTTTACCAATGTTCGTCGTACTCCAAGATGTCCCCCAGAAACCCCATCATGCAACTCACGTAGTACGTCCTTGATAAGTTTGCTTGGCACGACCAACTGTAGATGATGTTCTCTTCCTGAAGGTTTTTCCCATTTGCGGTACAGTAAGCCGTTTTGCAACACAAGGCTTTCCTACTGCGCCCAATAATTTTTCGTAATGGCGCTGAAGGGAGCCAGCTCCTGCCATTCGGGCTTTCCCGTGTCTTGCTTCATCCAATCTGTTAGAGGCCGCAAATCTCTATCTTCATACTGGGCCTTACGCATCTCATCAGTTTACCACCTGTCATCCGTAGGCTTAGCTCGCAATATTTGAACCCTTTTCTTCGTCTCCATCCTTACACAATGATTACAATCTTCCGTACAAGGTCGTCGTGATAATGCATCTGCATTCGAGTGAGACCTTCCACTGCGGTGTTCTATGTTAAAGTCAAACTCTTGCAATTGCTCAATCCAGCGAGCCACTTGGCCTTCCGGGTCTTTGAATTGTAACAACCACTTCAAAGCAGCATGGTCGGTACGCAGCTTGAAGGGTCGCCCAATCAGATACTTCTTGAAGTGTCGAAGAGTCTTCACTACTGCCAATAGTTCTCTTCTTGTAACACAATAGTTTCGTTCTGGCCGCGACAATGATTTGCTGAAGTAAGCTATCACAACTTCTTGATCGCCTTGTTTCTGTGATAAGATACTACCAATGGCAGTGTTACTCGCATCTGTGTCTACGATGAACTGCCCTTTCCGATCAGGATAGCCCAAAATTGGTGATTCACACAACCGCTTTTTAAGTTCATCGAAAGCTTGTTGACACATGTCATTCCAATCGAAACTCTTCTTTTCTTCAGTGAGTCGATGCAACGGTTTTGCTATTTCAGCAAATCCCTTCACAAAACGTCTGTAGTAAGAGCATAGCCCTAAAAATGCGCGAACTTCGGTCTTGTCTTTGGGTGTTGGCCACTTATGTATTGCACTACCCTTTTCAGGGTCTGTCTGTACGCCGTTTTGTGATATCACATGACCCAGATAGTTGACTTCCTTCCGAAATAATTGACACTTCTTTGCGTTCAACTTTAGCCCTGCAGCCTGTATTTTATTAAAAATCCTTTCCAGTTGGTGCAGATGATGCTGAAAATCTTTTCCTATGACTATTACGTCATCTAAATACACTAAGCAGGCATCGCCTACAAGTCCTGCTAGAACACATTCCATTAATCTTTCAAAATTCGCCTGTGCATTGCATAATCCAAACGGCATCACTTTAAATTGCCAATATCCTTGTCCTGTGGAGAATGCTGTCTTCTTTTTGTCATTAGGGCTAAGTTCAACCTGCCAGTACCCAGATTTTAAATCTAAAGTTGAGAACCAAGACATGCCTGCCAGAGTGTCTAAAGTGTCATCTATCCGAGGTAATGGGTAACTGTCATTTTTGGTGACTTCATTGAGCCGACAATAGTCGATGCAGAAACGTGTGGACCCATCTTTCTTCTTAACCAATACTACAGGAGAGCACCATGGACTAGAAGGTTGCTCTATAACTCCGTTTCTTCTCATTTCATCTATCATCTCTTGTACCTCCTTCTCTTTGGCTGTAGGGACACGTCTAGATTTCTGCTTTATAGGCTGCGCGTTTCCAGTGTCAATCTTATGTTTCACTATAGATGTTCTGCCTATATCTCTATCAATCTTAGAGAAAATGTTGGCATAACGTGAAAGTAGATCCTTAGCTTGCTGCTGCTGTGACACGGTAAGGTAGTTGCACTTGTGCACCAAATCCTTGAGTTCCTGTGGTACGTCTCTTGATGTTGTACTTCCTGCCGATGTCAGTTTTCTTAACGTCATAACTTCATCACTTTGTCCTACAACATCGCCTGCTTTAAGCACCACATCACTGTCACTCAAGTTGACTACCTGCACTGCTGCCAAGCCGTTGTCACAAACCAAACTCCGGCCTGTAACACAGAATGGAATTGCACCATTGTCCTCAATTAACACACTCCTATTATCCCGGCCTTTGTGATTGGTCGGTAACTTCACGCGTACCAATGTCTTCGATCTTGAAGGCAAGATGGTTCTTCTAGCCACTGTTACCTTTCCTTTTGATCCCCATCCATGAAAATTTCTTCTAGCCCACATACGAAAGCTCCTGTCTTGCAATCAATCTTGCAGGCATTCTTCTTCATGAAATCTAATCCAAGTATACAATCATCCATAATATCGGCCATATATATAAATATACTGTAACTGACAACTAAAAACCTCAGAATAAAAAAAAAATATTAAAAAAATAAAAACCTGATTACAATAATGTGCTCGATTTATAGGTTCTTAATCGATAGATGAACTTGTAATATATGCTAATGCGGAACATTTTAGCTCATCACACATGGCTAAGATACTATAATATTTGATCTTAAGATGCCTTAATATATCTTAAAGCGAATATCAAAAATCGCTTACCATAAAAATTGTATGAACCATCACACATATAATATAAATACAGAATGTTTTTATTTCGGGATATGCGCGATAGCAGTACCTCATAATCTATAATATTAAAATGTTATAAATGCGAGAGTTGGGATGTTTGGATTGATGGATGTTGACTACTCAATCATGCAAAAACTACTGAACGAATTTGAATGTAATTTGGCATATAAGTAGATGATGACCTGGAATAGTATATATGCAACGTTTTATTCCGCAAAAGCAGGTGATCCCGCGGGATTCACAAAAAATTTATAATGTAGCGCGTTGCACGGTGCATCTAGTTCAATAATAGTTACTATGCGTTCCAACTGAGAATAGGATCGCGCGTGTTATTAACTTCATACCTATCACAAGTGTGAAATCAGTAATGTCAGCAAAAAAAATTTGTTAAAAAATATTGCTGATTTATTAAAGAACATATAAAGTTTTAACATTTTCATCAATAAAAAAAATGTAAAATACGTCAATAAAGTCGTCACCACTTATAAGAAGGATATTTCATATTATTCTATATCAAAATCGTTGTCTGAGGAGCTAGCTGTTTAACAAATCAAGAAGCAAGCCCGTATCACTCATGGTTAATCAACCTGTATACAGAACTCCAACGACGCAGACTAATATTATCGTGTCTTAGCCGTGTGTGACACGTTAAAATACTGTAATATTTTATATTAGGACACCTTAAGATCAAATAATATAGTATCTTAACCATGTGTGATGAGCTTTAACGACCGTTAGTCGGAACTCGGAACCCATTATAATTTCAGCCGCCTAAATCCGGCATGAAGTGGTCGTACCAAACCCAGGCGAGATTTTTCCTCCATGTTGGTCCGGACTCTTTCCCTGTATTAGGCCGGGTTCTTTTGAAGAATAGACCAACTGTTGTTCTGCCAGGCAGGTCGTAAGAGGGGACCGATTGGCTTCACATGTCACTACCATCGTGACTACTAGGTATTTGGTACCACCGCCTTACCTATTCCTGCCACAATAGCGTCAATGCTTGTCATTTTCGTATTCCGGTTTAAAAAGTAATGTAGCCGGTGGACTTTATGCATGTTGCATTGCCATTCCGCCCACGGATAGCAACGCACCATTAACATCTCTGGTGTCTATAAGCGATGATTTCTCTGTCCTTTAGGAGAGCTATCTGCTATCTTATGATAAAAAAAATGTTGCAGAACTCTACCACCCAGTATTCACGGTGGTAGTGACTCGTGTATCTATTTGTTCACGTATTACAAACTGTATGACAAAATGGCTGATGCATCAAAGTCTCGGACCAACACGTGGATGTAATAAAAGCATTATATAATATAAATATTAGACATCATCGCACACTAGCTAATTAACGAGTTATACGTATGTATACCTAGCGATCAGTACAATCGACGGAATCGATCATATAGCAAAGAAGAATTTCGCCACTTCGAACCTGTCAACACTAGCTCAGTGGTCCCGGCTATAGGTAATGAATGGGTCGCAGGTTCAATCCCTGCGTTTTGAAATTTTTCTTTGTTGTTTTTAAAGTTTTTCAAGTTTTCCCAAGCACGGGGTGAGTGCTATAACAAAAAAAATCGCACGTTTAGTACCCACTCATTTGCGTATGGCCCCGGTTACACATTGTTTAGTGCGAGTCTTTAATGCAGGTGCTTAGTATTAAGCAAAAGACATATGTCGACAGCCGTTGATTAGTGCGGGTGATTAGTTTACTACCCTGATTCACTTTACTACCCTGATTTTTAATCACTTGCACTAATCACACACGTGTTTTCCGGTTCCGGATCTAAAAGGTAAAATGGGTAAAATGGGGATGGTATTACTAAGCCTCCGCTGTCTGTCTGTTACCAAGCTGTATTTCATAAAGCGTGATACCTAAAAAGCTAACATTTTCACAAATTATGTATTTCTGTTGCTGTTATAACAACAATCACAAAAAAATATTTGTCTGTAAAGTTGGTTTACAGACGATAGTTGAACGTGACAACGTCTTAAGAAAATACTAATGGAATGGTAGCATTTACGGAACGCCTCAGAGCGAGGTAACGCCGCATGAGTCATGTTTTTTCGTGCGTGCAGCCAGCTCTATCGAATTATAAGACGTTGTCACGTCAAAAATGAAAATAATAAGGGGTCCCCATACAATAAACGTGTTTTGTCATATATTTTACCCAATATTATTAACGGTAACAGGTAGATTCCTAAAATTTTAATAATATTTAGTTGTATATTACCCATTGTTATAAAAAATCCAAGATGCACAGTCCCGAACACAACTGACACTCAAAACTGTCCCTAATTTCACAAAGTAGTTATAGATATGGCAAAAATATAAGTTATTGCATATTCAACCTTCAGCGCAAGAATTATTGTTTGTTTTTACAAAGCAATGTACAAAAAGTAATAGAATTGACAATATCGCGTTCGACTCGATTCTATTTGAAATTTTTAGAGGACGTTTTTGAGACACTGATTGTGTATCTTGGGTTTTTATATCAATGATATTACCTTTCAAAATAAATAATTAAATAAAAATAAAGTAAGTATTAAAGGTGGGGCTCCCAAACAACAAACGTAAATTTTTAAGCAATTTTTTACTCGATCTTAATAAACACGTAGAAACTTGAATATTTTCAAAAAAGTAAGTATTTGTAAATATATTAACTATTTTTAATAAACACCTAACACATAAAATAAATATTTAAGTATACATACAACAGCATGGTTTTCTTTTATAGATGATGGTACGGAACCCTTCGAGCACGAGTCCGACTCGCACTAAGCCGGTTTATTTACTTAATACTAAGCACCTGCAGTAAACACTCGCACTCGCACTAATCAACGTGTAACCGGGGCCTATAAAATTTTGTTTCAAGTGCGGCTTTATTTTGGCCTATTCTAAGAAATCATTAAACTTTTCAAGCATGTTGTTGGAGTTTTCAAAAGATACTTCGTTCCTAATTTGAGAGATCCTTTGTGCGCATAGCTGGCACCAGAAGATAAGGAATTGAGAGGGTGCTGTTAGCGCTCCCATTGATACAGTTTTACGTGAAAATTCAGTTTCAATTGCTTTTCTTCAAAGGAGTGTTTGCACTTAAAACGAATTTTAATTTTATAAATTGAGTTTAAGGCCCGTTTGCGCCAATATTATAAACTAGCAAATCCCTTTGCGAATAATTCGTACTAATTTCAAAATTAAAACCGTCAAATATCAGCATTGCTGTATTATACCTGTATAAATAATTAATTTACAAAAAGCAAAGCAATAATATTTTTTTTTAGTTGTTGATGCCGGTAGAGCAAGCAATTATCTATAAAATGATATAGAATTTATTTGGAGTAGGTTTTCTCTAAAAAGGGAGGCAAACATCTTAACCTTATAATATGTTTAAGTTTTATTTAAATGAATTTTAAATTTAATTTATCGTTTTTGTCTTGCACCATCATATTTTGTAAAAAAATCGCCTCAATGGTATAGTGGTCCAGCGGTCCGGCGTTGGCGTCGACCACATGAGGTCCTGGGTTCGATTCCCGGGTCGGGCACATAAAAAAAGTGTTTTTTCAGTTTTTTGATAAACACAAAGTTGCCCGGGATTGGAAAGTGCCCGGTTGACGATAGGCTTGCCACCTATCGCATTTGTGGGACCAAGTATCTTCGGCTAATCGTGGGTGCACTTGTTGTACCTCTGCCTACCCCTTCGGGGATACAGGCGTGAAGATACTTTTTGGAATGAAGTTCCTTATCGCGCGTTGTGAAAGGGGGCTAGACGGAAAAAAATCTTACGAAAAGTTGTCACGACACTTTTTGCTATAGTAAGGTAACCACAGAAATATCTAGCCACTTCTCTTTAGCTCGTGCATTTAAAGTGAAAGTCTATCTACTATTTGATTCAGTTTACTTTTTTTCTAGTGCCAAATGTTCGACATTTATACAGAATTTCGGCCGAATGTCGAATTTCGACCAAAAGTTGAATTTCGACACTCGTTCGAAATTCGACCGGTAGCCGAAATTCGACCGGGTTCCGAAATTAGACCAGGTGTCAAAATTTGGCCGTGGGTCGAAATTCGACCGGGTGCCGAAATTCGACCGGGTTCCGAAATTCGACCGTGGGTCGAAATTCTACGAAGTTCCTTATAGCGCGTTGTGAAAGGGGGCTAGACGGAAAAATTCTTACGAAAAGTTGTCACGACACTGCTATAGTAAGGTATTGTAAGCTGTGCGGCGTGCGGATGTTTCTCTCTCTCTCTCTCTTATAGAAAGCAAGCCAGATATTTTAATTTCTATTTCTATTTCGCATTGAACAGTGTGGTGTCGCAACGATTATTTTTGTTGAGTGTATACAGGTTTTTGTAAATAATAATAAAAGGAACTTCTTTCCATCCGAGTGTCCCTTGACACCTCTCAAGTTTTTATTTTTTTTTACATATAGAAATACTGGAATAGATTTAATAAACACTCAAATTCGGAAATACAAATATTTATTCTAATCACACAAATGCTTGTCCCCGTCGGGGATCGAGTCCGAGCCCCGTAGATTGTGTAGTCAGGGTCGATAACCACTCGACCAATGGGGCGGTAAATTGTAAATTTGTATATTATTTTTTAATTAGGTAAGCAATATTCTACGAAATTTTAAACGGAATTAAATTAAAATATATATAGTTTACATGTCAATAAAAAAAAACAAAAAAAATTTGCATGTGGCATTAACATCGCACCACATTGATAACAATGCGCCAATAACATCTTTTGTATTTGAAAAACTTTAAAAACAACAATGAAAAATATTGACACGCAGGATTTGAACCTGCGACCCTCTCATTAAAGCCGAGACGCTCTACCACTGAGCTAGTGTCGACTGGACTATAGGAACAGGGTCGCAGTTTCAAATCCTGGGTGTCGAAATCGGACCACAGACTAAACAATGAATTGATTTTATTTGAATGAATTAAACTGAAAAGAGATAACTCTTTTAAGGTAAGGCAGTGGTACGAAATACCTGGTCGAGAAGTTGCGAAACGCGATATAATAAATCGGTCGTCTTTTACGACTTGCCCGGTAGAACGGCAGTTGGTCTATTCTTCAAAGGAGCCTGGACCAACAAGGGGGAGGGGGGGGGGAGAGTTTGGTTGCGAAATTCTACTTGTGAGATTAATTTACTAATTCTTTAGAGCACTTCAAAGTTGGTATTTTGTCGTGTGTGTTTACAGATCGCTAGATTGGTCGGTACTAATTCTTGCACATTGGTTGGAATTACTTATAAGATTTATTAGTCTGATGTGTTGACAGAATAATTGGTCTGTTATTTGGTTTTTACCCTCGATGGTACGGATACAGTATATGCGTTTGGGGTGAGAGGATGTTAGAAGGTTTTTGTACAAACCAATGTTGCCATTTATCTTCAAAACTACTCGTCCGATTTTGATGCCGTTTCAGTAACGGATGTGGAATTGATTGGTGCATATTCTTAAATAGGTTAAGAACTAATCAGGGAGCGCTGTAGTAAACATTTGTTTGTAAAACGATTGTTGCCATTTATCTCCAAAACTAATAGTTCGATTTTGATGAGGTTTTCAATAAAAGGGATATATTTGATTGGTGCATGTTCTTAGATTAGGTTTTATGCTGAAAACTCATCAGAGGACACTGCAGTTAACATTTGTTTGTAAAATGAACTTTGTCATTTATTTCCAAAACTACTGATTCGATTTAAATGCAGTTTTCAGTGATAAGTTTTAGTTTGATTGGTCTATGTTCGTATATATAAGAAATCAAATATGTGTTACGATGAGAACTCACCAGGGGGTGCTGCAGTAAACATTTGTTTGTGCAAAACCAAAACTATTATTCCGACTTAGATGCGGTTTCACTATGCCCGACCGTACATCTATCTGCCCGTCCGTCTTAGTAATACAAAGTAATTATAGTTTGACATGAATATACATATTAGTCACGGCAATAAAGTGATAAAATAAAATATTGAATAATATTTTTTTAGGGTAGCTCGTCATTTGGAAAGTGGGGATGTTAATTTTATTTCTCGTGTACTCCATAGTGTGGGGTATCGTCGGATATGTTTTCAAAAAATATTAGAACGTTGGTCATGACGATTTTTCGATCAAGAGACTCGTTTGTGAAATATTAAGCTTTAAATTGTAATTTTTGTTAAATTCAAGTGTCCTTCCCCCTCCTGGTGGAGAAGGGCAGAGGCGGGAGTTGGAAATAATTCATGGTAGTAGGTAGATATAATAAAGTTAAGAGAAAAACAATCACGGCTTGATGGCTTTACAAGTAATTGAGTAATAATCGACCAACTTATAAAATGTACTTGGAGAAGTTTTTGTCGTCGGTAACCTGTGATATGGGGATATATCTGTAACAGACGTTAAATGTTCGTAGTATGAAACAATAAAAGCCCTCTTTTAAGCCTGCATTTTTGTTATGTGCAACTTCGGAACCATACACTGTGCGTAGCCCGACACGCACTTTTTTTAAATAAAGGGTTTGTGGCTGATTAGTGAGGCTTCTGAAACAGATGTTACGGTGATAAATCAATAGGAGACGCTGCAGTATTATATTGTTTTAGCTAGTACATTTAAAAAAAATATATAGAATTATATATAAAAAGGTAAGTATTTCCTGTAGAGTGTGGTGATACAGAAATACTAAAATATTTAGAAAAAAATTAAAAATAAAATATATAACCCACGTCATCCAAGCGCAAAATAGTGTGGAGCTAAAAACGAAGGCAATTTTATAACCTTTCTTCTGTCTCGTCGGTTTGAAGCCAGGAAGAGTTTTTCAATCACTCTAATTCGTCCAAACATTTGCTATTATTTGGGTTGCTGAAGTTTTATTTCATCTAGATCAGCTATTGCAACACCGTCTAAAGATCGTACTCCACTGAGCGCGATATAAGCTTCCCCTTTTGGCGAAAGTTTTGGGTCTAACATTTACAAGGTGGCCAGAAAAGTGATGTCCAAAAATTTTGTTTTAGGTGCCTCGTTTTGAGAGGTATCTGAATCAACCCTATGTATGTTCTACGATTTTTCATAGTTTTAGAGTTACGAATTTTTTATTAATTTTTGCAAAATTGTGACCGGATCAGCTACAATATTTTTTTAAAAAAAGTAGAAGGTTTCTTTGATTATGGTTTTTTCTTGCTGTTAATCTCAATTAACTGTGCATTTATACATAAAATAAACAGCCCCATAACTTTAATGGAAGATACTAAAATAATGACCTGAATTTGAGAATTTACGTTAAATGAGTTATCATTTCAATTTTCAACTGAAAAATCCAATCTGGCAATTTCTTAAGTAGCTTCAGAAAATGCGTTAGACTCTAAGTTTTTATTATAATAATAAAAAATTTGTACTTCAAAGGCTATGTTTCGCAGAAATCAGCCATCAAAGACAGCAAGGTGGAAAATTTGTTAAATGTCTGAGGACTTCACGATTCGCATGGGTGGTGGTAATCACTTACCAATAGGTAAACCTCTTGCTCGTTTGCCTTTTTTTTCTATGTATAAAAAAAGAATGCGCAAATCTCTAAACTGTCATAATAATATAAAAAGTTTTACGCCATAGGCTATTTTTGCTGAATTCAGCCATCAAAGACAGAAGAAAATTCTATTTTATCGTTTATGAGTTTGATTAATTTGTTAACTAACCAAAACGAACTCCAGAAAATTTAAAATACGTATTACGGCATTTTGTAAATAAATTTAATTTTTTTTAAACCCGCTGCGTTTCTGAGCGTAGTTATTGGGTTTTTAGACTCATCTCATGCAGTAATCATGAACAATTTCGTTGGTAATTTAGACAACATTGTCTGTATTCATTTACGAGTTGTATGTTGGGATATATCCTAACAGATATATCCCATATATCGGATATATCCGAGCAGCTTCTCTGCCGGCAAAGTTTATTCAAATGGGCCACGAGTTCTCTCCAAAAGTAGGTGATATTGCTCCACCGTTAGTTGACCCACCAGCAAATCGTTGAGCAAATCTCTATTCTCCGTATCGGTTGCCGCATGTTGTGTGTCATTTTCTCAAAATTCAAAGTAAGGATGCGGCTATTCATGGAAAAGGTTCGTATCTTAATACAATAACTTTCCTTTATAGGTGGTAATTGCATCAAACCACCAAAACCTAGGATGTTTACACCACCGAAGGAGAATCATTATTTTTCAACTCCTGAAACCTTCACCATTTTTTATGAGACCATATAAATCTCATCAATAATAATTAACCAGAGGATTGCTTTACAATTGCATCGAAGATCTTATAATCGCTGACCTGTTAATTGGCACTTACTGATCTAACCCCAAAGTAAGCAAATTATTGGCTTGTGTTATGGATGTTAGTCAACGATACTAATACATAGAAATACATATATAAATACAAGAATATATTTAATAAACATTCAAACCCGGAAATACAAACATTTATGCTCATCACACAAATACTTGTCCCCGTCGGGGATCGAACCCGAGTCCCGCCGATCGCGTAGTTAGGGTCGCTAACCATTCGACTAATGGGGAGGTCAAATTTTCAAAATTATGTATATTTATTTTGTATAATACATGGGTACACTAAAGTTTTGCACTTCTAGCTAATCGGAACTATTTCAATTACGAATTTTATATTTTTAAAACGTTGCAACCTTCTTAGTATTAAAAAAAAACAATCGGCGGGAAATTGTTTGTCAATTTTTTTTATCACACATCAAAGTTCTACGTACGCAACGAAAATAGAATTAAGTCGAAAAGATTTTAGAGCGATGATTTTGTGCCGCTCGTCTTCAAAACGCTTTTGGGAGAGAAGCACCTTGTTTGAGCATCGTGAAGCGATGATTTGCTGAATTTGAGAGAGGTCGAGTTTCTTTAGATGACGAATTTCGTGAAGGGCGACCTTCAACTGCCGTCACCGAAAATAATGTGGTTACTGTTAAGCGGTTAATTGAAGAAAACCCCCGGATTACCTATGAGACAATTCCAGGACTATTGGGGATTGGTATGAGCCTAATTCAGAAAATTTTACACGAAGAATTGAAAGTTCGGAAAATTTGTTGTCGTTGGATCCCTCAGGAACTGACAGCGGAGCAGAAGCGGGCGTACGTGGAATGGTGCTCACAGATGCTACTGAAGTACGATCACGGACATTGTAATGCTGTTTATGACATTGTCACAGGAGACGAAACGTGGATTTATTGTTTTGAACCCGAGAAAAACAGCAATCTTGTGAATGGGTGTTTGAAAATTAGAACAGGCCAACAAAAGTGACATAGGCGAGAAACGTTGGTAAAAAAATGATTGCCTTTTTTTCTCAGCTTCGGGTCCCATCTGTTCAATTCCACTTGAAGATCAAAAGAGTGTTAATGCCGAGTGGTATTCTACCATTTGTTTAGCCAGTGTGTTAGAAAAAGTTCGCGAAAGACGACCCAAAAATCGCATTCTCCTACACCATAATAATGCTTCTTCACATACGGCCAAAAAATGTCATTTTCAGCTTCCGAAAAAGTACATCTCGTCACTCATCCTGCGCCTAGCCTCGACCTAGTACCCTGTGATTTCTGTATTTTCCCCAAAGTCAAAGATTTGATGAGAGGTTTTATTTTTACCAACTCCAAAGAGGCAGTGATAGTGTTCAATCAGCACGTAGAAAACATGCCTCCAGATCTGTGGTCCTCCTGTTTTAAAAAATGGTTTGATAGCATGAAAAAATGTTTAAAATGTATTAGAGATTATTTTGAAAAGCAATAAACATAATATTTTGGTTATAACATGTTGTTTTTTTAAGTCACGCAAAACTTATAGTGTGACCTACGTGTACCTACGCTCTTCAAAAAGTTTGAAATAAATAGCAAAATTAAAAAAAAATAAAAGCCCACTACGGATAAAATTTAATTGAAAAGGGTGAAATAATTTAAAAACCCCCAACCGGTAGAGTATGTGTATCGAAAGATAATAAATGTAAAATGCTTTAATAAGTACATTTGATTTCTCGAAGAGAAATAATAAAAAATCCAAGAAAATCCGTCGAAGGCTGCCTTCTCTATATTAAATTTCACCAAAAGTATAAATAAAAACATACAGCAGTAAAATATCTCTAAATTATTCACGTTACTATAAAACTACAAAACTAATTCATTTAATGGCAGCCCCGGACAGATTTTCTTGGGTTTATTATTATGTCTCTTCGACAGATCAACTCTATTAATAAAAGCATTTTACGTTTATTATTTTTCGTTACATTTTCTACCGGTCGGAGATTTTTAAATTATTTCACCCTTTTTAATTAAATTATATTCGTCGTGGGTTTATTTTTTAATTTTCCTGTTTATTGTTCTATTTACTCAATGATTCCGAGTATATATTCGCACCCATTGCCTATAATCAACCAATTTTATAAAAACAAACTGTGACATAATAGATAACCTTTTAAATATAAACAATAATGATTATTATGTTCATTAACAATTTAACATTACTGAAAGAACGTTTCGTTTTATTAAAGAATTACTTCTTTTTCCAACAAAGTGAAGTATTGGAAATTTGCCTTAAACGTACGAACAGAAATGTTAGCTATGAAAAAGTTTTTAATGGTTATATTTGTGGTATGGTGTGCTCTGGTTATAATCGATGCTCGACCAAGTTGCAGGTAAAAACTAGTCTATACTCCCAAAGTTCTCATCCCTGTTGAGATACAATCTTTTGACGACACATCTTTTCTCCCCGTGTTGGTCCCGGCTTCACTGAAGAATAAATCCACTGCAAGTCGGAAAAGGCGACCGATTGGCCTTACGTGTGTGTGTGTGTGTACTATCAGCGTGATTACTAAGTGTTAGAGTTTTGCAACAACTCGCCCGGGTAATTGCTACAACCGCTTTACCTATTTCTACCGCAATAGCGTCAATGCTTGTCCCTGTCATGTTCCGGTTTAGAGGGCAATGAAGCCGGTATATTTATGCATGAGGCATTGCCATTCCACCACACGGAGGGGCAATGCCACGGGTAGCCGGTAACTATGTATCCTGCCACGCAAAGCAACGCACCATTAACATATTTGGTGTCTATAGGCGATGGTTTCTCTTTCGATCAAGAGAGCCATCTGCTTGTTTGCTATCTTATAAATAAAAAAGGAACAAAAATAACGTTGATCTTATTTGAAAAAAAAAGACAAATACTCAACAGGTCCATAAATTAAATTGATTTTTTAAAATTGTTTTACCTTATTGGTGAAAATATGAACATTAATAGCCTTAAATTTGCATAGATTGATTTCCAAACTCTTTTAGGTTCGATCTTTACCCAATTTACAAAGGACCATATTAAAGAATATTCCCTCTCCCTTCTCCCGGTGATGGTCCGGGGACACCTTTGAAGAATAGTCCATCTGCCATACTACAGGCAGTTCAAAAGAGACGAACAAATGATTAAACATATCACTACCATCGTGACTACTATGTGATAGATTGTTACGTCTTGCCTGGGTACGGTATCACTGACTTTCCTATTTCTGCCACAACAGCGTCAGTGCTTGTCACTCTTAGATAGCAAAAAACAGAAGGCTCTGCTGGTGAAAAGAAAACCATCGCCTTTAGATACCAAAAGTGTGAATAGAGCGTTGCTATGTGTGGCGAGATACGCAATTGCCTGCTACCTTACTCTCCAAATCGGAATAAGGCAATGACAAAGATTGACTATTAGGCACATTAATAATGTTTTAAATCATGTCACAGGAATTGACGCTAATGCGATAAGAATAAGCAAGGCGCAGTCACAGAATATAGAGATTAACAGAAGACAAACTTGTGTATGTACTTCACTTTTTATACCTAAACTCGGCGGTCGCGCTAGGGTTGTCTCTTTGGCTTATGCACAAAAAACTGACGAAATCGTGATTTTGGAAATAATTTTCAAATGTTTATTTTTCAGGGACTACTCAGACTGCTCTGATTACGAGGATTTTGTTCCTAAACACTGCAAAGGATGTAAAATTTATAATGTTGGACATGGCTACCGCAACAAAAATGACGTAGTAATAAATACTTAATGCCTGTTACAGTGTACTTAAGCGAGGCAGTAACCTACTATAAATAGTCTATACAATTTTTATATAAGTACAAATATGTACCGAAAACACAACGAACGCAACACATTCAAAATTTTTAAGCTTATTTTTTACTAGCTGTTTCTTTTGACGTCATTCGCGTGACCATTATTTTATGGTGTATGGTGAGTAAAATTGTACCCTGTGTTACTCCTCAATAGTGTAGCTTTTTAATGGTCAAAGAATTTTTAAGATTGGTTCAATAGTTTTCAGTTTATTAGCGAATTAATTCGCGTGACAAAAATCATTAATTCTCCTTGCTTATTTATGTAAAAAAGTAGCTTATGTCACTCCCGGATAATGTTAATTTTTAAGGGAGATTTTTTTTTAAATAGTAGGTTTTGAGTTTAATCATAACAAACAAACAAAAAATTAAATTTTCCTCAATATAATTTTAGTTTAAATGAAAATACTATTCAATATTTCATACTAGCTGTGCCCGCGACTTCGTTCGCGTGGAGTAAATCCATCCTTCCATAATCCATAATCCATACTAATATTATAAATGCGAAAGTAACTCTGTCTGTCTGTCTGTCTGTCTGTCTATCTGTCTGTCTGTCTGTCTGTCTGTCTGTCTGTCTGTTACGCTTTCACGCTTAAACCACTGGACCGATTTTGATGAAATTTGGCACAAACATAGATAAGACGTCGAGAACGGACATAGGCTACTTTTTATCGCGGGAAAATATTTCGTTCCCACAGGAAATGCAATTAATCGAAAGAAATTGGAGCATAAAGCATAACGTAGAACACATTAACTAGATGGCGCTGCACGAAAATACATCGCGCTAACGTATTGAAACACATATACATGTAATTAAATCGTTGAGTTTAGAATTATCTTTATTATGATACTAGCTGTGCCCGCGACTTCGTTCGCGTGGAAAAAAATCTAAAATAAAAACCCGCATAAATCCCGTTCCCATGGGATTTCCGGGATATTCAGTGGTTTGGCCGTGAAAGCGTAACAGACAGAGTTACTTTCGCCTTTATAATATTAGTATGGATGATATGATACGAGTATTTTAACGTTTGTTTGTTCATTGAATGCGCTAAATGCTAATTCCTGGAACTACAAGTCGGATTGAAAAAAAATTATGTGTATGTTTAATGATAGCTACATTCATGAGGATTAATTACGTTACAATTATTCTTAGCGTAGTTAAAATATCGATATTTGTAAAATAAGTCGGAAGAAAAAGCGGTATCGAACGGCTGTATCCGCGTGCGCTTGCTGGCGTAATGCTTAAGTACACGTAAGTACAATGTACTACAAATATATTGGTTTTTAGTAGATGCACAAAAAAGTCCACGACACTCTATATATATATATATATATATATATATATATATATATATATATATATATTATATATATATATATATATATATATATATATATATATATATATATATATATATATATATATATATATATATATATATATATATATATATATATATATATATATATATATATATATATATATATATATATATATATATATATATATATATATATCTCTTATAACAACACAATAAGGAATTTTGAGTCGAAAAATTATAGAAATTTAATAGGTGAATTTTAATCCTTATCATATTAATCCTTACTAACGAAAAGTACTTCATCAACACGAAGATCTTAGGAAGACAAACTTTGGCTCTTATACCACGTTATTAGTAGATGCACAAAAAAGTCCACGACACTATATATATATATATATATATATATATATATATATATATATATATATATATATATCTCTTATAACAACACAATAAGGAATTTTGAGTCGAAAAATTATAGAAATTTAATAGGTGAATTTTAATCCTTATCATATTAATCCTTACTAACGAAAAGTACTTCATCAACACGAAGATCTTAGGAAGACAAACTTTGGCTCTTATACCACGTTATTTAGATGCATAGTTTAAAAAAAATGTAAAACGAAAATAACTCAACATACCTAGGTACTATCTAGGTATTAACCGAAAGGCTGTGTGCAGTGTGCACGATGCGGCGCACTACTCTGACCGCCGAACGAGAACCGAACATTGCCGAGAAAAGCCGAACTTTGAGAGCGTTGGCTTTACTATACTTTTTAAGGTTCCATACTCAAAGTTTAAAACGGGACCCCATTACTAAGACACCACTGTCCGTCCGTGCGTTTGTACGTCTATCTATCTGTCCGTCACCAGGCTGTATCTCATGAACCATGATAGTTGAAATTTTCACAGATGATGTAGGTATTTATGTTGCCTTTTATTTATGTATAATAACTAAAACTAAAAAAAAGAATAAAATAAATATTTAAGGGTGACCACCATACAACAAACGTGTTTTTTTGCATAAACTCCCTTTTGCATTTGCATAAAATCACTTTAAAAATAAATAATTAAAATAAAATAAATATTAAGAAGACTCCCATTCAACAAACGTGATTGTTTGCCGTTTTTTTATAGATTATGGTACGGAACCCTTAATGCGCGAGTTCGACTCGCAATTAGCCGGTTTTTTTAAGGTACATGAGTGGAATCATACACCTTTAACCTCTGCGGCCCGCGCGGAGTAGACATGTGACCGGCTCCTTTCGCAATAGACTTCTTTGATACGGAACGTTGGATTTTCCTTCTTTGAAAAAAATCACTTTACTTTGTAGTAGTTGAATATTCGATCTATTTTGTGTATTTTATGGTGTTGTTGAGGGATACATGATCGTTCGCTTTGGCCTGATATGTGTCTAATTCGTTAGTAAGTAGGTGTAAGTACTGTATTTGTATAGCTACTTAATAAGGATTTGTAGTTATAATATTATTAAATCTTGCTTTAAATCTTCCCCATTGTGGAAAACTGTTTAATTTTTGAAGCTGTAGGTATACCAACATAAGCAATCATTTAGGTAGAAGAAGCACAAATTTTCCAAACAAGATCATATTGATTGGTTAGTGGTTACTTAGGGAAAAATCCTGAATCAGGCTACAAAAAAATTTTACATAGGTAAAGACCTTCGTGAAATCGTAACCAACATTAAAGACTTGATATTTAAAGTGTACCCGGAATTCGGATATGATAGATTTACCAAAAAAAAATCAATTGATGTGTGTAAGGGCAATTTTATCTGCAAGAAATGCAAGCGTTGACGCCATCTATACAAATAAATAAAATTGGGGTGTCTGTTTGTAATATTAAAATAACCGTTTTTACTAAATGCATATGGATGTATACACGGTACGTATACCAAAATAACATTGTTTAGAATTTTTGTCTGTCTGTCTGTTTGTTCCGGCTAATCTCTGGAACAACTGGACCGATTTTGACGGGACTTTCACTGGTAGATAGCTGATATGATAGCGAGTACCTTAGGCTATTTTTTTTAATTTTTCCACGCGGACGAAGTCGCGGGCTCAGCTAGTAATATTATAAATGCGAAAGTAACTGTCTGTCTGTCTGTCTGTCTGTTACGCTTTCACGGCCAAACCACTGAACCGATTTGGATAAAATTTGGTACAAATATAGTTTGAGACCCAAGAAAGGACATAGGATAGATCTTATCCCGGAAATCCCACGGGAACGGGAACTATGCGGGTTTTTATTTTAGATTTTTCTTCACGCGAACGAAGTCGCGGGCACAGCTAGTTCTAAAATAAAAACCCGCATAGTCCCCGTTCCCGTGGGATTTCCGGGATAAGAACTATCCTACGTCCTTTCTTGGATCTCAAACTATATTTGTACCAAATTTTATCCAAATCGGTTCAGTGGTTTGGCCGTGAAAGCGTAACAGACAGACAGACAGACAGACAGAGTTACTTTCGCATTTATAATATTAGTATGGATTTAAACACTTGTGGTTTTTATATGAAATATTGAACGAAAACAGAGTTTCACCAAGTGCCGACGACAGAGTGTAGAATATAAAAATAGTAATATTTTTTTCTTCATGATTATTCTGTACTAGGTGGTAGAGTTCTGCGTTGTCTCGCCCGGGTCTGGTACCACCGCCTTACCTCTTCCTGCCGCAATAGCGTCAGTGCTTGTCGCTGTCGTGTTCCGGTTTGGAGGGTAAGGTAGCCGGTAAACTTATGCATAACATCTTTGGTTTCTATAGGCGAAAGTTTACTCTTTCCATCAGGAGACCCATCTGCTTGTTTGCTATCTTATGATAAAAAAGAAAACATTTGTATGTTTGTATCTTCACGCCCATATCCCCGAAGGGGTAGGCAGAGGTACAACAAGTGCACCCACGATTAGCCGAAGATACTTGGTCCCACAAATGTGATAGGTGGCAAGCCTATCGCCAACCGGGCACTTTCCAATCCCGGCAAATTTGTGTTTCTCAGAAAACTGAAAAAACACTTTTTTTTAAGTGCCCGACCCGGGAATCGAACCCGGGACCTCGTGTGGTCAACGCCAACACTGGACCACTAGACCACAGAGGCGATTTGTTTTTTTAATAAACTATATAACTTATTAATAATATTATATATAACTTTTTAATAAACTCAGAAACTGGACTAAACTTAAAAATTCTTTTTTCATTACAAAGCTATCTAGGAGTGACATAGGCTTTTTAACCGCCTGAGCACAAGAAAGTAATAATTTTGGATCTAGTGCAGTCGCAAGAACAGCTATTATAGGTATGAATATCAATGACTTGAAATCAGGTGCAAAATCGTGTTATGTTGAGAGAAATAAGTAATATTAAAGCAGAGATATCGCCATAATTTCAAAATGAACTCAATTTATCGCCATAATTTCAAAATGAACTCAATTTATCACCATAATTTCAAATTCTGAACATCTGAGTTTGGCCGGTTTCGTCCTGGACACACTTTCTTTCATTAACTGTCAAAACCTATAAAAAAAGTGTCAGGAGCACATCCAATATCAGACCTACAACTGCCATTTTATTTCATGTCATTCCGCTGTCAGTTTTTCTTTAGAATGTTTTCGCGTTAAGAATACAATGAGTACCTAATCGTTACTCGCTGACCCATTATCCTTGATTGGATAATGGGTCAGCCGGTAACGATTAGGTACTTATTTTTTTGATAAATGGGCCAAAAAAATCGCGTTGCACTAACTCACTGTAGTCTTCTGTAGTCTTAACACGAACGTTTTATAGCACAATTCTTAAACACTAGCTTTTAGAGGCCACAAGCAACGCTGTTTACTGAACAAATAAGTTCATGGCGCTATAGTACAAATGAGTATAAAGCTTCAAGCATCCCAGTACTAAGAATTTCTGAGCTAAGCTACGGACGAACGGATGGACAGACGGATGGACGATCATATAAAACTATAAGAGTTTCTTGTTGATTTCAGAACCCTATAAATCCCTAAGTAGTACATGAAATTAAACCAACCTAATAAAAACAATATACCAACCTAATGAAAATGTGCGATTTCATTCGTCTAAACATTCAGCGATCAGTAAAATTATTCGTATTCGTATCTAGTATATTCAATGCTAGGGTCGCATGGGTATTCAATCAGCACCAATCGAAAGAAACCAGATTCTAGAGATTTCTAACAAAAACGAGTAGAAATGCCGATTTCAGCTGTGCAGTGGGCAACCTTCAATCGCAACCACATCGTCCACTGTTTCGAAGATGCAGCAGTGGTTTTTCTTACACAGAAATTGATGATATTTCAGATGAGCTTTGGTTCGTTCGGTAGTTCGATAGTACTAGATACCCAGGTACAAGGCGTCACGTATAATGCTGCTGCCACTGATAAGGGCCGGGATGGGGACATGCAGCATCGTATTTTCGTATAGTCCTACTCCTCCTCTATTACGAGGAACGAACGAAATTCGGTAATCATATCGTACTAGAAATTTTTAATAGCGCCACCCGGTTTTCCACATTGCGGCATAGCCATTTCGTATTCTCCAATTAACGACGAATCTAACTATGTATATACTATCCGGTAGTCTTATGGGACTAGGTTTAGAGTCGTGGGCTTCCGTACTACATTGTCTACCGCGCAGATAAGTTGAGGGTTCTTTGTGAATATTACGATGTGTGTCAATTGCATGTTAGTTTATGTAATGTTTATTTTTATTAATGTATTTTAATGTAATAGTCTCTAAATATGTCAAATGTCAGACTCCTCTATTTGCCTGATTTTCGTTAATAAGGGTACAATAGTTTCGCTTCACGTGGCAATATATAGATTACGGTTTCGTCAAAAAGGAATGATTCTGCTAAGATTAAATTAGCTGCGAACCCAAGGCAGATTTTATCTAGAGAGTTGTGAAACACTTCTTTGTTAGCGCGAGTAGTTGCACAGCCACAGGTGTTTTCATGCTTGTGTTGGTGCGTTTTTTCAAGTATTTGTAAAAGTTAGGTTACTGCTGAAGATAATATGAATTCTTATATTCCTGAAGTTTGTTTTAGTTATAATATGTTCTGAAATGTGGAAATAAAAAATATAAATATGCAACTATGGTTTTTTTTATTAACCCCCGACGCAAAAGATGGGTGTTATAAGTTTCAGGTGTGTATCTGTGTATCTGTGTATCTGTATATCTGTGTATGTGTGTATCTGTGTGTCTGTCCGTGGCATCGTGGAGCCCTGGCGGATGGTCCGATTTGATTGCGGGTTTTTAAAATTGAAAGCCCTGTTTTGCGAGATGGTTCTTAGCTAAGATTCAATAGAATCTGTTCAGCCGTTTCAAGATAACCAGCTCTTTTCTAATTGATGAAAGGAATTAAACAATTTGTAAATGTTTTATCAATACTAAATTTTGTGTTCTGTTACTTTATTGATATTGCAATTACATGGTAACGTTGAGCTAATATTTTGAAATTCTTATTCGAAGATTATCAGCCTCTATTTAACTTGCAATTTTCCTATTTAAATAACAGATTTTTTAAATATTGCAAGCCACTTTTTAACGACTGTCTGATATCCGTTAGTACAAAAACTTGACAGACTTGTGAAGTAAATGCAAATACTATGGTACCATCCAACTGAGCTCGTGATGTAGCCTGGATGTAGGGACTGGAACTGTTTGATGCAGAGCTTTAACAAGACAATCTTGCTTAGACTAAGTCTGGTTGATATAAATACTAAGTTTGATTAGTTCTCATGATGACGAGGATTTGAAGATGGAGCTGATAAATTGCTACCGAAACTCACGCGTAGAATGTAGAAAGAGATAAGATAGTCAAGTTCGGTTTCGATGGATTTTTGATGATGTTTACTTTCCATTACATATAATGTCGAAGAACAGAACATAGAGCCGTAAGAGTGTAATAGTAACTCACAGATAGAAATTGCTAATATAGTGGAGTTTGGAGTCATTTCATTTGTTACAGTAAGATCTTTCTCATGATGATATAGCTATGAAGATTGAGCCGAAAAAGTGACATTGGAACTTCAAGAATCCAGATTGAAAGTTCAACTACAATGAACTCCTAAATTAATTAAGGTAAAGTTTTTGAATTAGCACTTAATTGTCTTGTATTGGCAAATATCTTAATGCTGGATGATTTTCAGGATCTGATGATGAAACTGAAAGATAACCATGAGAACTCCTAAACTAAATAAGATAAACTAATCGAAATTGGACTCATTTGTTCTGTTTGGATAAATACTCTAGTGCTAGAAGATTTCCAGAGTCTCATGATAGAGCTGGAAATACTTTATGGGAACCTTGGATTAAAATTGGCAACACCATCGAATTTGAGGTTGTTTGTATCGTTATTTCAAGGACTTTGGAGCGGAATGGCTTCCAGTGCCTGATGATAGAGCTGAAGGATGTAACCAAGAACTCCTACACTAAACCAGGTTAACCCATCAAGTGAGGAAAAAATTCAGTATGTTTTTTTAAACAATTTGGTGCTAGACGATTTTTAGTATCTGATGATGGAATTGGAACGTTGTCATGGGAACTTCTAAACCAAACAAGATAAATCTATCGAATTTCGGATCTTTTGTTGTATTTTAACAAACAACCTGGTACTAGACGATTTCTGGGGTCTTATAATAGAGCCGATAATGGAGGTCGTGTGAACTTTGAAATAAAATAGAGTAAATTTTTACAAGGATTTTGAAGCACGTTGTTTATCAGTGCCTGATGATAGAACTGGAAAAAGTCTATAAGAACTTATAAGCAAATCCAAATAAACTCATTGAGTGTGGGCTGCTTGGGTTTGTTTTGACATATACTTTGGTGCTGGATAATTTTTAGGATCTGATGGTGAAACTAAAAGGTGACCATGATAATTTTTGAACTAAACAAAATAAAACCATTGAGCCCCGTGTTGGTCCGAGCTGCTTTGAAGAATAGGCCAACTGTCGTTCTGTCTTGCAGGTCGTAAAAGGCGACCGATCAGCTATGCGAGTGACTACCATCCTGGCTACTAGGTGATAGGGTTCTGCATTGTCTCAACCGGGTCTGGTACCACCACCTTACCTATTCCTGCCGCGGTAGCGTCAGTGCTTGTCACTGTCGTTTTCCGGTTTGGAGGGTAAGGTTGCCGGTAAATTTATGCATGTAGCATTAGACTTCGCCACAAGATTGCAAAGTCTTATTATTACGTCTTTTTTTATTTATTAAAGTATTTATATCGGACAGGTGGTGAATCTGTGTTGTGTGAAAATGTGTGAATATAATATATAAGTTATCTTTGAGTACATACTTCCAGAGAGATAGATATTCCTAAGCAACTGACAATTAAAAATGTCCTCAGAACAATATGCTTGTGTGAAATGTCAACGCGTGTCACTTGTGTACTTACAGTAATCAAGCCACGCACACTAGCGTGGTTGGTGTGCCCGATCTTTATTTTTTGTTGTCCCTGCTTTCAATAAAAAAAGTGAAGGTTAAAGTAAATGTTATACATCCGTACTTAATTTAAATAGATACAATTACAAAGAACGCGTATAAATTATTATACAATTTGAAACTTAAAGTTTTTGCACAAAATGTAACTTAAAGTTACCGCCCCGCTGATCGAGTGGTTAGCGAACCTGACTACGCAATTGACGGGGCTCGGTTTCGATCCCCGACGGAGACAAGCATTTGTGTGATGAGCATAAATGTTTGTATTTCCGGGTTTGGGTGTTTGTAAAATTTATTCTAGTATTGATATATGTATTTCTAGGTATTAGTATCGTTGACTAACACCCATAACATAAGCAAATAATTTGCTTACTCTGGGGTCAGATCAGAGTGCTAAATGTGAGTTTTTCTTTTCGCATTCGATCGTGAGCGCGTTTCGAGTTTACTAGGATATGTGATTTGTACAGCGCCACCTAGTGGTAAACTGGTTTCTCACGTTTACCACTAGGTGGCGCTGTACAAAATCACATACAAATTCCTAGTAAACTCGAAACGCGCTCACGATTGAAAGCGAAAAGAAAAACTCACACTTAGCACTCAGTAAGTGTTATTTGTCTCGTGAATGTTTATTATTTATTTATTAAATTCCACATGCAAAAAACTGGTAGGTAGATGTAAATAAATAAATACATCACTTTTGATGTATTGTGATTAGATTGTGATCTTTAATTCATTCAAATTAACTTTTATACGTACTTTTAGTGAGTTAACATTTATAGAATTACTAAAAAATCGAAATGCAGGGCCTACATTGAGTTGATTCGGTGGAAGAAACTTAGCGAGATTGTCTTGTCTTATACTATTATTATTATTATTACATTATATTATATAATTTTTCATAGCACGATTATATACTGTACAAGTTAACTTGATCTTTTTGATAGATGTAATTTTTTCTGATCTGATTGCAATGACGAACATATTGTTTTCTTAATTTCATGATTTTAAAAATTGTAAAAATATTAAAAAAAATACATATAACACAAAAGTTCCTGAAGATTCAAGCGTTATCCGAAAATTTTAACTTTTTATTGCTTCAAAGTAAAATTTAAATAGGAACACTGAAAATAATAATAGACGCTTGTACAATGTTACATCGCACAGTGTGTTAAGAACCTCTATTTTGTTTCACTTTGTTTTTATTCAAAAATACTATAGTCAATGTCATTACAAACGTCAAAGTAAAACTCTCACTGCGATACAGCTTTTAGTTTTTTTAAAACATCGTTTCAAAGTTTGCCTTTTCCGGGTCTAAAAATTTATAAAATATTTTTTTGCAGACAAACTAAATTAAATACTTTAAAACTGATATACCACCCTTAAAACATTTGCCTATTTACTGTGGTCCAATAAAGTGGAAAATGTGTTTTTATCATTTTCGGTCTTGTTTATTTTTCTTGAGTGTAACGCCGTATTAGAAGAAGATTTATACATGAATCGATAGCTTATATAAATGGATATAATTTGTATTAAAACCATGTTCTAATTCCGCGGAATTCTACTGTAATGACTAATTGAAATTATATCCGGCTTTTTGTGGTTAGGGTCAAGGACATCAAGATAATTTTAACCGTTTTTTAATGTTCATCTTACACAACTTTTTATTGCAATAACGTTTTTCATGTATAAATCTATTTGTAGAAAAACAATATTGATCCGTTGAAATGTTACAATTTAAGGAACTGATATTACATTTTTTAGAGAACGCAATTTTATTTTTGTGACATATGTAGGGAATCAATAGAAGCTTAACCCCAAGTTTGTGGATTTGCCGCCCTTATCCCCAGACCGCCATCTTGGAAAAAGGGGTGCAAACACCTTTTTCGCAATATCGCGGAAACTATGCGTCCTACAAAAAATTCGTAAAGACAGTTGAAGTTGACAGAAGAAGACATGAGAAAATTTCTTAAAAAATGTACTTTTTTGCTCTATAACTTTTTTTATACATTTTACAAATAAATTACCTGAGACCAATCTTGTGGGTGGTCTTTGGAGGGTAATTTTTCTCCATATTTTTTTTTTAATTTCATTCATTTGATACGCTGCTACGGCTCTCCAAAGTTGACCAGGTTCGTCAATGCTCATGAAAATCCGGTCAAAACGAAAAGCCCACAAAGTCGATCGTCGCATGATATAATCACAAGACGCTTAAGCGTCTACGCATCGTTTGATTAACATAAAGTCTATTTTAGTATGAAGAAGTTTAATGATATATAATCTATGGTAAATTTTGTGTACTATTAATACAAAACGTAACTATTACTATTTTCATAGAATGGTAAACCTAACCATTGAACGAATAGTTTGTTTCCTTTTCTTTTTAAAACTTTTTCAACCAAGTAAATATTAGGATTTTTAGTTTCTTGAAGTTCTTGAGTATAAAATGCACCCAGTATAGGTCTTTTCCGAGAATCAATCAACAAATACGTAACAGGATTAGTATTTTGTATCTTTTCTATCTTAAATATCTTAGTTGACCAATTCGAAGTGTTTCCTTTATCAAACGTTCCCTTATATTTACTTATAGGAACGTAATCACCTGTTTTAAATTTAGAGCGTTTATTTAATATTGTCGACATTTGCAACATTCTGTATCTTTTTAATATACTCTTTTTATTATTTTCACTAACGTTTTCTGGAGATATCTTTATCGTTCTATGAAACGTAGAGTTATATTGCTTTAATAAAATACTTAAGATATTTTTCCATCGATAGTTTCCTTGTTGACTGAATTGTTTGTAAATGTTGGTTTTTATCGTCCTTATAAATCTTTCAACTATGGATGCTTTCTTTGTAGAATAAGTTGAGTAATGATTTTTGTTAAATTGTTTCATAAGTTTTTTAAAATTTGTATTATAAAATTCTGTTCCTGAATCTGTTTGTAAGTTTTTGGGAATGCGATCTTCTTCAAGTATTTTTTTGAAAGCACAACTTGCATTTTCTTTACTTTTATTTTTAAGAGGATACAACCAAGCATATTTTGAAAAAGTATCAATTATAGCTAAAATAAATTTAAATTGAGAATTTTCTTTAGAATATTGTTGCATGTCAATTAAGTCTGCTTGCCATAAATCATCAATATCTTTCATCAAAACATGTCTTCGAGGAAAATTTTTCCTTACAGACCTATGTATTTCGTTAACAATAGCTGCTTTACTCATTGCTTTATTTTCATTTTGCCAATACGATCTGCATTATTTTTTAAACTAGTCACGCTGTTAGTCAGCTGTGAAATAACTTCATTGATTGTTTTAAGCTTTTTAGAAATTTCTTTTTCAATACTGTCAACATACTCTTTTGTGACGCAATCATGGGGATCAGTAGGAGTTCCAATATGCTTGATACATTTATATTGAGCATCTAAAACTTTTTCAGACAAACAATTGTCATTCATTTTTTGTCTCTTATAAATATGATGACCAAATTTGTTAAGGTTCATGTTCTGTAACATTTGAGTAACTAAAGAAAATTTAAATTTGCTGCTTATTTATAATGCCAGCTTCTTCAAGTTCTTCGATTATTGAAATAATTTCACTATCGTGACTAGCGGCTTTTGAAGCTAGTAAAATTTTTCCTCTTTCAACCAATTCATTAGCATCATCCCAATAAACTAATTCAACATTTTTTCTATAACTTTTTAAAGTAGGTAAATGGCCTCCAAGTTTTTTTTTCACTGCTATCAACTTCGAAAAATAATGGTCTTATAATTTGACAATATTTCATTCCTTTATCGCCTTTGATTTGACCAAATGGGCTGTAATTTCGTTTATGAGTATTTGTGTAAAATAAAATATTTTTATATACTAATTTATCTTTCTCGGTTATTACTGTTAGATTGGGCTTGTTTTGAAATAACAATTCTTTTAGTCCAGGCGTTACCTCATAAGTATTGGACCCTATTTTAGCAGTCAATATACCATTTGAATCGAAATCAGATTCATCTGAGAAAGAAACCAAAGAGTTTCCAATCATCAATTTACCATTTTGACATCGTATGCCAAAAGGTATCTGCAGATTGCTATTTTCATTACGTTTTACCCGTAAAGGACTACTGAATTCCTCAAAATCATCATTATCTTTTGTAGCAGTTTTCAGATTTGTTACTAAATTTTTAATTTTTTGTTCATCTTCTTTTTCACATTCTATAATAGGTGGGTTTTCATATAAGGATATTTAAGATAATTCTGTCTTAGGTAACTCCACTTCATAAACCTCATGCGCTAGGTTTTGAGCGGTAAGTTCTATTGCCCACGACACCTTTCTTGCTCATTAGATGAGATAAAGGTTGTAAGGAATTTGTTATAGGCTTAAATAGTTTACAATATTTTAATTCTAAGTCCTTTTCATACTGCTTTAAAATTTTTGCTTTGTGCTTAATAGCTTTGACAGATTTTATTACTTGTTTTTTTTTTATATTTGTATCCATCGTTTATCGTTTTGGTGCTTTGAAAGGTAAGATTCAACTGCTCTTTTTGTAAGATTCAGGCTTTATATATGATCGATTTAATACACTACTTTGTTAGTCAAATTTTACAAATATATCGAAAGCTTTTCTATATCTACCTTTATTTATTTCACAGTCTTTATTTATCAATAAAAACATATAAGGTTCCTTCCAGATATTTGAGTACATTATTTTAAATTCATGCCAGCTCAAATCAGAATTGACATGCTCGTTATATATATGCTTCAAATTAATTTCATCTTGTTTGAACACTATCAGTTCATTAGCATTATCTCTGATTAATTGTTTAGGTATTTTTGTATATGTTTGAGATAAATAGAAACAGTCAATTTTCACCTTTATGTCTATCCATTGAAAAATATTTTCTGATATTAACTTGGTTTTCACAAATAATATCACAAAAATAAAGACTGAATTTTAAGCACTTTTAGGTCTTCGGAGCTCTTTAAGATAAACATCTTAACTTCAGGAATCATTTTAAAAACATTATATAAGAACATATATTTAGGTTGAAAACTGGTTTTTGAATACAAATAAACATTCTGAAACCTAACGCCGTTTTCGTGTAATAATAAAGATATCATTACGTTTGTTTTGCCACAATTTGAGGGTCCGCATATTATACAGCGAATCGTATTTAGGAGAAGCTCTCCATGTCGATTGTTATTAGATATTATTTGTGTTGTAGGGTCTATATCACTTATTTCTAATGATTCGTCTTGTTTAATTAACTTCATTATAGCTTGTGTTAATAGACGTATCTAAATGATTAATTTAAACATATGCCGCATTTTATAATATGTTTTAACTTGTTCAAACTTCATCAGACCCTCATAAGTCACAATACGTATATAGTGTCCTAGTTCAATTTCTAGTGTTTATATATTTAATCAATACGACACGGGTAAGAGTTCAAATAGATGAAGAGATCATGACTCATACTAGATTCTTTATATAAATGTTACTAAAGGAATCATTACAAAAAATTCACTATAACTATTCGGACGTGCAAGTTAAATTAGTAAGTTTATTAAATACTACTATTTACAATTTGTTTTATGGTTCCATGATAAGTTCACACATTCATTATTTCATGCTTAATTTGTTGTAGATCATGAGTAACGTGCAAGAACCTCACGATTCTATTCCTATAACTAATCCATTTTATTACGCTTAAGATGTGGATGGATATTGGCAAGAATTAGAAGAGCAATTAAAAAATTTGTCTCCTAACAAAATTAAAGGTAAACAGCTGAAATTAAAGAATACCTTAAAAAAAGGAAATGTTGTTAAGCTTCATCTTCTTCAACTTATATTATTCGTCGAGGCAACATTAAGCGATGTCGTCGTTTAACTAAAATCAATATTTATGAACTTGACGAGGAAGAAGAAAATGATATGAACAATGCTAGTGCTAGTGTAAGTACTCAATACATGACGTATGCTATTTATGACGATGTAATAGATGCTACAAATAGTATTATTAAAAAAATAGGTGAAAAATTATAGGAAACACCGCTATAATTATTTTATTATTAGTATTGTGTAAAAAATAAAAATATTATTGTAAATTATTGTATAAAGAACGTTGTGTAAAAATTTCCAAAAAATATAATTAAATTAATATATATATTTATTTTCTTTTAATTATAATTATTAAATATACCTTGTGATATATTCTATTGCATAAACTAGTGAGCTCATTTATTTAACATCCCAACCTCCTGGATGACGATGCAACTATAAAGATCTATAACAATTTTGTATGTTTAGATCATGATATTAAATATACAGTTTCCCCACTTTATTAGAACCAAATCTGAGTGTAGGAATGGAGCAAGGATCAAATAAAACATAATTTATAATTTAAACCTTTCTTAATAAATAATATAAAACATATTCTAAAAAGCAATACACCAAAAATAATTAAATATATTAGAACTTATATATTTAATTAAATTACCTAATATTAAAATACATTTTTGTAGTGCTCCAGGGTAAAGTATTACAATCGTCAGACAGGATTTGTCTTTTATGGTCATCTTTGTTTAGGATAAGTTTAATTAATTTTTTGAGTAAATATGATTTTTTGATTTGATTATACACATAGTTTCTCTTAGCATTTCATTATACCATAAGATACATTTGCTTTAATACCCTTCGCTTTTTTTATTGAAGTGCTTTTAAAATCTATACAATACAATTTAGCTCTTAATCCACCAAATTCAGATATGACATCACCATCCATCTCATCTTTAAAAAAGCCTGGTATTTTACAATTTACCTTAGGCATATTATATTGCTTCATTTTGAAGTTACTTGTATCAAAATATTGCAGATTTTTTTTCATATCTTCATAAAAATCTTTGGTATTAACTAAATACAAAAGACTGTCCGTATCGGTATAGCAAAGTTTAATAAAGTCGTTATATACATACGTTTCATTACTGAGTAATGAAAATTATACAAATGAGTTTTAGCTAATTCTAAAATTGAACATAATAAAATTAAAAATTTCAAAAACCCCCGACACATCCTCGACCGCCATTCCGCTACATACGCATTATTTTAAGAGTAAAACGTGAAAATACCGGATGATCTACGAAAGGGGATCTTGCAGCATCAGGTTAAGGTTACCATGGTTTCTTAATCAATGAGCTTGAGTTATTTTATTGCAAAGCTCTACTATGTAATCCTGGAAATCATTTTGATACAGAGTCTATCTAAAATATAACAAATGAGACCACACTCAATGGACTTATTTTGTTTATATCAGGAGTTCCACGGCCACTTTCTATTTATATTATCAAACCCTGCAAATCTCCTAGTAATAAAAGCCAACGATATCAGCCCAATCTTCGATTTCAGTTCCAAGGTTCTTCGAACCTTTCAGTTCCATCATTATTTTATCTTAGAAAACATCCGGCACCTAAATATTTGCCAAAATAAACCGAAGTAGCCAACATTCGATGGGTTTATCTAGATTAGCTTAAACCTTATAATGGACCTCTTCCAGCTTTATTATCAGACACTTGAAAACAGAAAAAAGAACGATTCAAACGAGATCAAAATCGATGGTACTTTTAAATTTTCATTCGTTCGTTTGTTTCGTTTCCCTGACCTTCTCTCACTTTATCGTAAGAGCTTGAAAATAATCTAACACCAGATTATTTGTCAAAACAGAACAAATAAGTTCGAACGCGTTGAGTTTGTCTCGTTTAGTTTAAAAGACATCTAGCCACCTTCAAGTTACATCAATAGATTCTTAAAATCAGCACCAAACAATATACTAAAACAAACTCAATTAACCCATACTCGATGGGTCCGTCTGGTTTATCGAGATTTCATGGACTTCTTTTAGTTTTATCTTGAGAAACTGGAAGTCATTCTGTTCCAAATTCCTTATTAGAACGAACCAAAAGAACCCCAAATCGCCTGCTTTATCATAGGACCACAGAAATTATCCAACACCAGGGTAACTCTCAAAATAGAAGAAATGAGTCCCAACTCGATAGGTTTAACTTGTTTATTTCAAAGATTCCCATAGCCACCTTCAATTTCCATTATTAAATTCAAAAAATCATCTAGTACCAAAAAATATGCTAAAACAAACCGAAGCAGCCCACACTCAATGGGTTTTTCTGGGTTAGCTTAGGATTTCTCACGGACTTCTTCCCACTATCATCTGACACCGGAAGCCATTCTGCTCCAAAGACTTTCTCCTTCCTACTTCATTATAAGACCCTGGAAAGCATTTAGCATTAAAGTATTTGTCAAAACAGAACAAATGAATCTAAGCTCTTTTTTTTTATATCGTAAGATAGCAAACAAGCTGATAGGTTTTCTGATGGAAAGAGTCAATCATCACCTGTAGACACCAAAGATGTAAATTGTGCATATGTTTATATGCATAAGTTTACCGGCTACCTTACCCTCCAAACTGGAACACGACAGTAACAAGCACTGACGCTATCGCGGAATAGGTAAGGTGGTGGTACCAGACCCAGTCGAGACAATGCAAAACTCTATCACCTAGTAGTCAGGATGGTAGTCACTCGCATAACTAATCAGTCGCCTTTTACGACCTGCAAGACAGAACGACAGTTAGACTATTCTTCAAAGAAGCTCGGACCAACACGGAGCTCAATGGTTTTATCTTGTTTAGTTCAAAAATTATCATGGTCACCTTCTAGTTTAACCATCAGATCCTAAAAATTATCCGGCACCAAAGTATATGTCAAAACAAACCCAAGCAGCCCACACTCAATGAGTTTATTTGGATTTGCTTATAAGTTTTTCCAGTTCTATTATCAGGCACTGATAAACAACGTGCTTCAAAATCCTTATAAAAATTTACTCCATTTTATTTCAAAGTTCCCACGACCTCCATTATAAGACCCCAGAAATCGTCTAGTACCAGGATGTTCGTTAAAACACAACAAAAGATCCGAAATTCGATAGATTTATCTTGTTTGGTTTAGAAGTTCCCATGACTACGTTCCAATTCCATCATCAGATACTAAAAATCGTGTAGCACCAAATTGTTTGCAAAAACAAACTGAATTTTTTCCCCACTTGATGGGTTAACCTGATTCAGTGTAGGAGTTCTTGGTTACATCCTTCAGCTCTATCATCAGGCACTGGAAGTCATTCTGCTCCAAAGTCCTTGAAATAATGATACAAACTACCTCAAATTCGTTGGTGTTGCTAATTTTATTCCAAGGTTCCCATAAAGTATTTCCAGCTCTATCATGAGACTCTAGAAATCGTCTAGCACTAGAGTATTTGTCCAAACAGAACAAACGAGTCCAATTTCGATTAGTTTATCTTATTTAGTTTAGGAGTTCTCATGGTTATCTTTCAGTTCCATCATCAGATCCTGAAAATCATCTAGCACTAAGATATTTGCCAATACAAGTCAATTAAGTGCTTATTCAAAAACCTTACCTCGTTTAGTTTAGGAGTTCATTGTAGTTGAACTTTGAATCTGGATTCTTGAAGTTCCAATGTCACTTTTTCGCTCAATCTTCAGAGCCATGTCATCATGAGAAAGATCTTACTGTAATAAATTAAATGACTCCAAACTCCACTATATTAGCAATTTCTATCTGTGAGTTACAATTACACTCTTACGGCTCCATGTTCAGTTCTTCGAAATTATATGTAATGGAAAGTAAACATCATCAAAAACCCATCGAGTTCGAACTTGACTATCTTATCTCTTTCTACATTCTACGCGTGAGTTTCGGTAGCACTTTATCAGCTCCATCTTCAAATCCTCGTCATCATGAGCACTAATCAAACTTAGTATTTATAGCAACCAGACTTAGTCTAAGCAAGATTGTCTTCTTAAAGCTCTGCATCAGACAGTTCCAGTCCCTACATCCAGGCTACATCACGAGCTCAGTTGGATGGTACCATAGTATTTGCATTTCCTTCATAAGTCTGTCAAGTTTTTGTACTAACGGATATCAGAAAGTCGTTAAAAAGTGGCTTGCAATATTTAGAAAATCTGTTATTTAAATACGAAAATTGCCAGTTAAATAGACGCTGATGATCTTCGAATGAGAATCTCAAAGTATTAGCTCAACGTTACCATGTAATTGCAATAGCAATAAAGTAACAGAACACAACATTTAGTATTAATAAACCATTTACAAATTATTTAATTCCTTTCATCAATTTGAAAAGAGCTGGTTATCTTGAAACGGCTAAACAGATTTTATTGAATCTTAGCTAAGAACCATCTCGCAAAACAGGGCTTTCAAATAAAAAAAACCGCAATCAAATCGGACCATCCGCCAGGGCTCCACGATGCCACGGACAGACACACAGATACACACATACACAGATACACAGATACACACATCCACAGATACACACCTGAAACTTATAACACCCCTCTTTTTGCGTCGGGGGTTAAAAACCGATATAAATTGGACAATCAAGAACGATTTTTGTTAATTGTAACTGAATTGCAACTAACGACTCCGAAATCACTGACATGTTTTTAAAATTAGGAGCGCTTATATATTTCTCTGCTCCACAAACTTTATTAGTCCTGTTTGACATATCTCGCCATATATTAACCAATTTGATATCGACCTGTTTTCTTTTATTTTCTATTGTCTTTCCAAAAATAGAGTTATTTTGTTTTTTAAAAAAATCTCTTTCGAAATCTGAAGTTGCTTTTTGTCGTAGCATGGTATTTAATTTAATATATGATGCTAAAAATGCATCCTGATTAAAAGACAATATCCGATGAATTTTAAGTAAAATTAGATCTTTATTTAAACATTCTTTTAGATGATTATAATGAATAACATATTTATATTTATCATATAAGTTAGCTATTAATTTTTCTTGTTTAGATCCTGGGGGGCAAATTTCTCAGATGCAAATGGCAAATCAGAATGGTCATGATGTATTTCGATCGGATAAAGTAAATCTACTTCTAAAATAAATCCTGTGACACTATTATTAGGAATATTCATATGAAAGTTATTCATATTATGTGAAAGGTATTTATTTCTGCATCATTTAAAAATCTGAAGTTCGCCGTAGGTAATTTTTGCATCATAACAAAACCATATCAATTAACGCAATCAAAATAAACTAACGGGTTTGTTACTATTGTAGTTAGAAAGATATCTATTGTTAGCTTTTGCGTATCGTAATGAACACTAAGCCAGACCTCTTTGAATGCCTTTTTCTAACATTTGATACATATCGATATCTGTAAGCAAGTCTAGTTTAATATTAGTGTATAATAACATAGCATCTCAACTCAATGAATGTGACGATACATAATAGCAAGGGTCAAGGTTGTAAAATTTTAAACTCATAGCTCAAAATTTTTCGGAAACGTCGCACAAAAGTAAAACATCGCATTTTAAATACCAATCTGTATATTCTCCTAAATTAGAAATGTTAAATTCATCCCAAACTTTCTGAGCATGTTCATAATCTTCATCAGTAACAGCTTGGGATGTAAGATAGTGGTAAAATTTAGTTCGATCTGGTAATTCATTTTCTTCATAACGATCGAATGAATCGATATAATCATAGCAATAAACGCCTTTTTTTCTAACTAAATTAAATAATTTTTCTCGACCAAAATATTTCTTTAAGTTCTTAAAATCTTTTGGTTCCATTGATTTAACTAAGTTATCTCAGCTCGAACTCAAAAAGTTAAAAGAGTCAATAAATTTTAACTGAGCGTTGTTCTTCGCGTCAATTGGAACACATTTCGTAAAAGAAATATATTGTTCCTTATTTTTAGCTATTAAATTGATACGCCCGCATGTTATAGAAAGTTCTTTTATAAAGAAGTGACAGTCATAGCCTGAAAGATTGTGAAATATTATATGAACATGTTTTAGCTTTTAAATTACAAATACTATGAGCAGCGACAATTTTATCAGTATATCTAAATTTTTTTTTGGACAAATGGCATGTCGTCGCGTTATTAAAAGAATCGAGTTCTATTTTGGTGATAACCATAGGCTTTGAATTCAATATTAATTCGTATAACCTTGTTACATCTTTAGCAATTAATTCAGTAATTTTTTTGAGCAACTTTTACCTTTTTTTTTTTTTTTTTTTTATAGAAGAGGGGGCAAACGAGCAAGAGGTGCACCTGATGGTAAGTGATCACCGCCGCCCATGGACATCTGCAATACCAGAGGTCTTGCAGTTGCGTTGCCGGCCTTTTAAGAATGAGTAAGCTCTTTTCTTGAAGGTCCCTATGTCGTATCCGTTCGGAAATACCCCTGCCGGTAATTGGTTCCACAACAGAGTAGTGCGAGGTAAAAAGTGTCGGGAGAAACGCACAGTTGTGGATTTCCAGACATCGAGATGGTGAGGATGGAACTTCAAGTTTTGACGCGATGTCCGATGGTGGAATTCGGCGGCAGGAATTAATCCAAACAACTCGTCGGAACACTCTCCATGATATATACGATAAAAGACACAGAGAGAACCTACATCTCTGCGCAATGCCAAAGAGTCAAGCTGTTTCGAAATGGCCAGGTCGTCAACGATTCGAACCGCTCTACGCTGAATGCGATCAAGAGGAAGAAGCTGGTACTGAGGAGCTCCGGCCCAGAGATGCGAACAGTACTCTATGTGAGGCCGAACCTGTGCCTTATAAAGTTGAAGGCGATGGACCTCTATATGAAACAAACTTATTAAGTTCTGGTCTAGAATGACAAACAATATAATATGCAAAACAACTTGCTTCATGAATTTGAATATTTTCGACATACATCGTTTTAATTTTTTAGAATATTCTTGCAATAAACTCTCAAAATCACCATAAATTACAATAGGAATTCTTTGGGTGTATTCATAATGTAAAAAACAAATTTTAGTGTTATCTTCAGGCAGAATAGTTTGAACTCGAGCAAAGTTATGATTGATAAGTTTTTCTGTCCTATCAAAGTATATAAAACATTCCTCACACAGATGTATTTTAGATTTATGCTTAGTCAATTGTTTATGCACGAGTTTATCAAAACGTTTTATTAAACAAAAATGATGCCAATCGTTTTTACAGATGTAAAGTAAATTTACATGCATTATTTTTCTCGTACATGTTTTATATAAAGGTCCTGTTACTCTATTTTTTTTATCTAAGCCATAAATATTTATGCTCACATTAGGATTTTAATCTTCAAATATTTTAATGTCGGTTAAACTGACGGGAAATGTCATATTTTTTAAATTAGTTGTGTTTAAACCTTTCGAATGGTGAGGATATGATGTTACTCTGTTAGGATTCTTCGTGGTTGGATATAAATGAGCTACAATACTTCATAAAAAGCAATGATTACCATTGTTTACTAAATTTAAACAAGATTTTGTACTGCGAATGCTCTCGGGTAATGGTACAAAATAACCCGCTCTTAAAGGGCTACTTCTAGCTAATCGGAACTATTTGAATTTCGAATGTTATATTTTTAAAACGTTGCAACCTTCTTAGTGTTAAAAAAAACAATTGGCGGGAAATGATTTGTTAATTGTTTTTTTATCACACATCAAAGTTCTACGTACGCAACGAAAATAGAATTAAGTCGAAAAGATTTTAGAGCGATGATTTTTTATGATTTTAAAAGTTCTCTTTCTCCGCAAGACTGTGCCGCTTCTCTTCAAAATGCTTTTGAGAGAGAAGCACCTTGTTTGAGCACCGTGAGACGATGGTTTGCTGAATTTGAGAGAGGTCGAGTTTCTTTACATGACGAATTTCGTGAAGGGCGGCCTTCAACTGCCGTCAACGAAAATAATGTGGCTACTGTTAAGCGGTTATTTGAAGAAAAACCTCTAAAATGTGAGTTTAGAGGGTCCTCAGGAGAGTTTGTTACAATTTGGTGCCGCGGACCAGGATATGATTTTGAACACAGTTAATCAGATTACAAGTATTTCTGCAATTTAAAATTATCTGTGACTTATATGACAAAACTTAGGTTTTGTCACAGTTTGGAGCCGTGACGTGTGACAAAGGTCTTCAAACATTTCAGCTCGGTAAACATTTAAGCTAGACAAACATATTTTTGAGTAGAGACCTTAAATATGTGGACAATTTGGTATTGGTTGCTAGTGTGAAAGGGTAGAATGATTGAGTTCATAATAGAAAATATAAGGTTGTAGTAGTATTAAAACAAATTCTAAATACATATTCTGATTCATGGTAAAACATGACAAAAGATAAATATTTACTAAAATGAGTTAATCGAGAACGATGTTAAAGTACAATAACCATAATTCTAATCTAGACATAAAATCAAAATCAACTAGTAATTACTCGCGTCTTCATCCAAATGACTAAAAATCATTACTTCCTTTTTTTCCGTCGGGTAAGTAGCCTATATCAATTCTTGTTGACTCTTTTATGGACAGAGTAGCTTCTAATGGTTAGTGTTTTACTTCGTGACAGTACGCCACCCTGAGAACAGCCACGACTTACAGGCTTTTTGAGTGCCTTGTTTGCCGAAACTAACCGTTCTTTTACGTAGCATATTGTCGATCCAACTTATAAGTGGTTTGTTAACACCGTAGTCTGAGAGTACTATGCTTATGCTAGAGAAGTTGCTTTTATCGAAGGCTCCTTCCACATCTATGAAAGTGCCTAAACAAATACCTTTGTTTTGGAGTGATTGTTCTATCTTTCATACAACCAGGTGCAAGGCCGACTCCGTTGATTTGCCAGGGGTACCCACATGTTACTGGCAACGTAGTGGTGTGGTTCTAGGTTCTAAGTACGTTGTCTCTCAGTTCCCGGTCACACAGCCTCTCCAACGTTTTAAGTAGGAAGGATGTGAGACTTATGGGTTTGAAGGATTTCGGGTCGCTGTAGTCACTTTTACCAGGTTTAGGTATGAAAGTTACTCTTACCTCTCGCCATAGTATGGGTATATACTGAAAACCTAGGCAGGCTTGGTAGATGTTGCACAGTAGGAGGACTAGACAGCCTTCGCCCCCCTGTAGTACTGCAGGGAAAATTCCGTCTAGGCCAGGTGTTATAAAAAGTTGGAAGCTGTCGATTGCCCACTGTACCTCATTTGGGGTGGCCACTTTTCCAGCCATGATCCAGTACTCTTTAGTTGGTGTGACAGACGTGTCTTCCCAGCAGTGATCTTGCACTAGTCTACATTTAGGAAAATGGGTGTAGAGCAGGATCTGTTGAATTTCCGCCGAGCAGTTAGTTGTGGTGTTATCTGCTCTGCGGAAAGTAGAGGGGCCATCGTTGGGTTGGTTTGCAAGAATTTTCCTTACCCTGTTTGCCTGTTGATTTTTCTCAATATTGTCGCAGAAGTTCCTCCATGATTGGGTCTTATGGAACCTAATGCGTTTTTTGTATAGGGACTTGGCCTCCTTGTAGTTGTCCCAGTCCGTTTCATGCATCGTATTCATTGCCCTATTGAATAGCTTCCTTACCTTCTTGCAGAGGCGGGCTTGCTCAGGTCCCCATCATTTGTTTGATCCATTGTTACACCGGGCAGGATCCCCGAGTGGGCAAGCAGTTTCATAACAGCTAATGAGTACATTGGTCAAAGATGTTACCTGCTGTTCGATTTGTTGCACGTTTGCCGTCTCGCGTACCACTTGCATCTTGCGCAATTCAGTGGCTGTTTTCCTTTGAAAAAGGGTTCAATCCGTCTTGCGAGGATTCCGTCGTGGTGTTATCTCTTTTTTTACTATACGCAAGTTGAACCTAATCCATCTGTGGTCAGAGCTGGATGTCTCTTCCGAGACATGCCAGTCCGTGATGAAACCCGTGGCTCTGTTTGTGGCGAGTGACAGAGTTATTATAGTCTGGCTATGCCGTGTAACGAATTGGTGTGGCGCCTGTGTTAATAATATCTAAGGGGCTTGACATTAAAAACTCGAAAAGTGTCTCACCTCTCCGGTTGTTTCCATTGCATCCCCAGGCAATGTGATGTGCGTTGCAGTCGGTGGCGATGATAACTTCGTCACCTGTAGCCCGCAGCCTTTGTTGTTTTGTTGATTAGCATCACTAGGTCGTACGGCGGGGGTTCGACCGCTTCCGGCATGTAGACCGACGAAAGGGTCACTTTAGAGCAACTCCTTCCATCTGGTGAGGGTATTTTGATCGTGCACATGTCTCTAGAACAAAAATCTGTTAGAGGTTCTGCCAGAATACTCCTCGAAACATAGATACAGGCCCTAGGTTGGGGTTCTGAACTAGTAAAAAGTTTATCTCCTAAATTGGAGAGTCCCTGGATTTTGCCTGTGCCACTGATCCACGGCTCTTAGATCAGAGCTATTGCCGGTTCATTTACCTCCAGCCACCTGCGCAATTAAGCCGTAGCGGCTAAACTGTGCTGGAGGTCGATTTGGACTACCTTACGCGGTTGGGTCGCGGTCGAACCTCGTTGTCAAAGCTATTGCGTAGAATTGTATTTCATTACCAAAAATCCAACAACCGCAAGATTCTTATAGAAAGGAATGACATTGCCCTCAAACGAGTTGATTTCTTACGAAAAGCCAAAAATATTACCGATTGGGAAAAAGTTGTGTTTTTAGATGAAACTTGGTTGAATGCCACTCACACTGTTAAAAAAACTCAGAAAGATGATACTGCCCAATCATCTACATAAATACCAGAAAGAAAAAGGGAGTGACTGATAATTTGCCACGCAGGTACTGCCCAGGGTTTTGTGCCAAACTGTTTACTGGCATTTAAATCCAAAAAAACGAATGAGTATCACGAAGAGATGAACTTGAAAAATTTTCGGAATTATTTTATAAAATGATGAACAACCTGGATGATCCTTATATAATAATAATGGCATTAAAACTTCACCACAAGGATAGCAATACATCATTAACATTTTTGGTGGCTATAAGGCGATGGTTGCCTCTTTCTATCAGGGGAGACATCTATTTGTTTGCTATCTTGAAATGACATAAAAAAAGAAGAGAACGATTTTGATAAAAACTTCAGATAATTTTCAGAACGTTTTTTTTTTGCATTTTATTTGTAACTAGCTGTTGCCCGCGACTTCGTTCGCGCGAACTTCATTCACTCCGCACAGCTCCTCCCCCGTAGGTGATACCGTGATAATATGTAGCCTATATGTTGGCCTGACCTGTTAGTAATATTCATGCAAAATTTGAAGTAAATCCATGTAGTACTTTTTGAGTTTACCCCGGACATACTTACCTACGATTTTATTATATGTATATAGATAATTAATGTTATTTCATATGACTATTGTTCCTTGTATAGATTCGGGTTTGTTTTGAAGATGATTTCCAGAATGATTCCCTGTATTGTCGGGTTATCGCTAGAAATAGTCGATAATCGATAACATGCAACTTTTGAGGCTTTTCAATTTTTTTTAAATTTTCTGGAATTTGGCCTGTTTGGCCCGGTTCAGATTTTCAGGAAGTGTAAGTTTGGCGAAACCCAATCGAATGCTATCAACCACGTTTTATCACGATCGGTCAAGTTACGAAAGTTACGAAATGTTTACACACACGCACACAAACACACACACACATACTTACAGACATACTACCATTTTCCAGAAATTAGTCGGAAAAGGTTCCTAGAACCTCAAAATGTGAAGATCTGGTTTTCGCCAGTTTTTCGAAATACGGGACAAAATCAGTAACTCCTTGTCTGTATACGTAGCAGGAAGATAAAAAACTTAACCGACAAAAAGTGTCTATAAATTAAACTAAACAAAACTTTAAAAAAAACACGAACACAACAGTAATAAGCACTGACGATATAGGAATAGATTATGCAGGAAATACGCAGAAGCCCCCACCCTCGTGTTGATCCGAGCTTCTTTGAAGAATAGGCTGATTACCGTTCAGCCAGGCAGGTCATGAAAGCGACTGATTGGTGATACATGTCATTACCATCGTGAATACGTGACGTAATGGAGAACGAGAATAAATGATTTATTTCTATAAAAAATTAAAACATTTCATGATAAGCTACACTTTGTATAAACATGTTTTGATAAGCCAATATAATACACATGAAATAAAAATCATAACTGGATTTACCAGTCTTAAGATATTATTAAAATGCTTCAAGCGTGAACAAGAGCGCAGTATGTGCTGTGTCATTTTTATTACGAAGATGTCTGCCTTATGTTTAGTTATTTATGAATGAATATTTCGTTCAATAGCTCAGTCCAAAACAACAGAATGCTTAAATAAATATATAATAATCTGTTGTAGTTTGATATAAATATTTTTTTAGAAGTTCATTAGTTAAAACAGTTAAAAATGAGGAATAGTGTATTGATCATTTGTTTTTTGTTGGCCTTAGTGACAATTAGTTATACGAAACCCGTGTGTCTTAGGTAAGTTCATATCATCAATAATAAATATTGCTGGATAAATTTGTGTCGCCACTGGTCCGTACCGCTGAAGGGTCATAGTGATGGAACCAGCGGGCCAGCTTCTTGTCAGTATGACGTCATTACTGTGGAGGTTGATGACGTCACACAAGGACAAGTAAGGGAAAAGGAAGATCTTCCCAACCAGGCAAGGTGTACTGCCTGGGGACCGAAGTACATTTGAGAAGCGTTGAAACTTGTATATAGTGTTACAAGATAAATATTTGTGATATCGCGATTCAGAATTTTATTTTGAATTTCATTTTTTCCATTTGGTTATTGATTTTTGTCCATTTTTTATTATTTTTCCTTGTAGCGTTTGTGATTGTTTGAGCCGCTACAAATTCCTCAATCTAAGGATCACTCTGTGGTCGAAATTTGACTGTAAAACAAAAAAATCTCTTTTAAGCTTGACAACAGAATAGACGTAATAAAAATAGTAAACCTGCATATTATCTGTATGTCACATGAATGTAGTGTGTGTGATGTTTATTTTTATTAATTTAATGTATTTCTAATGCATATTATGAAAAGTATTAAGTTTCCGCAGTCCTTTAAATTTTAACTGTACCAAATTTCATACTTTACCGTATTTGTCTCAAAAATGAGTACAAAGTTTTTCCTTGACGTATTAAAATTAGATTGATGTAATCCCAAAATGAACAAATCATTCGCTTGCCACATAGGTGTCAGTCAACGATATTATTACACAGAAATACATATATAAATACTGAAAATTTAGGCTGGAAATGTATTTTATACATACCTGAACCCCAAAAGACAATTATCAATACTCGTCACACAAATGTTTGTGCCTTCAGGGAATTGAACATGTACTCGGTATATTTGTGGAATTTGCCGAAAGTGAATATTATATCAGTTCATTCAACACCTTGGCATCTTTATCTCAAAATATGTCTTATTGAGAGTAGTATATTCTTGCACATTTTTTTTTATATCATAAGATAGCAAACAAGCAGATGGGTCTCCTGATGGAAAGAGTCAACCATCGCCTATAGACACCAAAGATGTAAATGGTGCATTGCTACCTTGTGGCAAGGTCTAATGCCACATGCATAAGTTTACCGGCTACCTTACCCTCCAAACCGGAACAGGACAGCGACAAGCACTGACGTTATTGCGGCAGGAATAGGTAAGGCGGTGGTACCAGACCCGGGCGAGACAATGCAGAACTTTACCACCTAGTAGCCACGATGGTAGTGACTCGGTAGCCAATCGGTCGCCTTTTACGACCTGCCTGGCAGAACGGCAGTTGGCCTATTCTTCAAAGGAGGCCGGGACCAACACGGCGAAAATTGTTACAAATTTAAAGATTTTTGTTTACGTCTCTGTATGAGTACACGTGTGTGTCTGCATGTTAATATTTCAAGTAAGTAGTCTGTTATATCGTAAGATAGCAAATAAGTAGATGGGTTTTTTGATGGAAAAAGACAATCATCACCAAAGGTGCGTTACTATGATTGTGGTGAGGTCTTAATGTCACATACATAGAGGTTTACCAGCTTTCTTACGGCTTAGAGCTTTAAAACATGGAGAGCTGATGAAAATTCGATTTCCGAATATCGCTAAAAAATAATAGAAATTTTGGGTATGTGACATACCCAAAATCAAAAATATTCACATTGATTTAGGTAATAAAAATTAAAAATGGTACGAAAAAACGGGTTGTGGCTTTGTCATGGACACAGCCGTGCATCTTTTACGTGAATACGTCGAATACGTCATGCGTAATATCTTGCGATGGTAATATTTTTCATTCGTCGTTCTAATCACAATGTACCCCGTTATACCAGCCTACAGACCTATGTGGTCTAAACCACGTCCATCTTGTGGATAACGAAATAGAGAGTAGGGCGGCACTACTATCAGATGGTGATCCGCTATTACGCACCAATGCCGAAGAAGTAAGTGAAATAATCAAAAACCTACGCAATAAAAAGGCCACGGGGTCTGATAAAATCACAAATATATATAATAGTTAAATACTTTGCTCCCTCCCTTATGTCCCTACTAGTGTAAATCTTCAATGAACTCCTAGTCGGTTGTGCGTTTCCGGACGAGTGTAAAGAAGCCACCGTCATAGGAATACACAAACCGGGAAAACCCCGAAATAATGTCAGTAGTTATCGTCCCATTAGCCTAAACAATATGTTAGACAGAGTCTACAAAAAAATCATACTATCTCGGCTTATAGCATTTGTTTACGAAAAAAGTCTCATAATAAATGAGTCACTCACTCTTGCACTCATTAACTTCACGGACTCACGTAGTACATTTTAAACTCTTTAAATGCAGCCCCGTGGCTGCAAATGCTGCTCTATTTTTCGACGTCATGAAGGCGTTCGATAAGATCTGTCACAATGGCCTAATATACAAGCTATGCCGAATGGTACTGCCCGACAGACTTGTAATCATCATACGAGAGTATTTAACCAACCATCGATTGCCGAAATCACGATGCCACTGCTAAGCCGAGGATCGGTCTCACAAGAGACACCCATAGGGTGGAGGGCATACAAGCCCACATCTTTAAGCTCCGGCTGAGCACTCTGCTCGCCCCCACAAAAGTCGTAAATGCCCTTAAGGCCAGTAGTGTACATGTGCCATCGTTGATCAGTTCGGACGCCTTCGTCTTGTTGTGTTCTCGACACTTCTCCACATTTTTCATATGTTGGTTCATAGATATCATTAGATTGCTACTTAAAAACTCTTTCAGACGTTATACATTCCTTGTATTTATATATGGCTTTTAAAAGATTTTTGTGGCTGATTACAATTTTGCACTGAATTTTTCACTTAAGTGCCATATATATTTACTATTAGAGTCGAAAATTATTTTTTTAAAATTATACAATCAATAAATCTTTATAAGAGCTTTCGAATAAAACTTAATTGAATTTTATAGTTGTTCTGAGTTTAAAGATATACTATGTTATGCAAAATATGTAACGCAGTAAAATTAACTAAAATTGGCGGCACTTCCCACTCCACTATTCGCGAAGCATCGTAATTCGCATTCAGCTTATCAAATTATTTGATTCTTTAGCTATCCAGTGGTATAATTAGATTGTGAATGTTGATGGTAGTTATGTAGCTATAATACCAAACTGTATCCCACCATTTTGTTATCATCCATTTTTTGTACTGTCCCTCCTATGAAGGCAATTTTAAAGACGTATTCACGTCAAAAAGAGCAGGCAGATATAGCAATTAATTGTATGTATTTTGTCTCGGCTATGAGGAAAAAATGCATAATCATGGGTTTTTTGCAATATGATTTAGGTTTTAGAAAAGGGAACCAGCAGCATTAGGTTAAGATTACAATGGTTCCTTACTTAATGCGCTTGAGATGTTTTATTGCAAAGCTCCTACGACCTCCTTCCAGTCCCACCTTAAATATAGTGAATGTGGGAAAAGATTGATGTGAAGTAATTAGACATTTAAAGTAAAAACTAATTATTGTTATGAATTGATATTTTTGCTTCATCAAATTAACATGTTTGAAGCCCCCTAACCTTATTAATTACTCGATTCGAAATTTTTCAAACAGAAAAGATAGGCATCTCATCAAAACGAAGCTGTTTACATAAATGCAGCTTCGAAATAAAAATGTTCCTGAGGCCATGGTTTAATTACTAATTTAACCTAAATAGAATTTTTTGGCACAATGAGTAATATTAAAAAGAAACATAAATCATGTTTTCCCAGTGTTGGTCTGGGCTTCTTTGAAGAATAGTCCATCTGCCGTTTTGCCAAGCATTACGTAGAAGGCGAATGATTGGCTATGCGAGTCACTACCATCGTGGCTACTAGGTGGTTGAGTTCTGCTTTGTCTCGCCCGGTTCTGGTACTCGCCCTATTCCTGCCACAATAGCGTCAGTGCATGTCGCCTTCGTATTCCAGTTTGGATAGTCAGATAGCCTTTAAACTTATACATGTGGCATTAAAACCTCGCCACACGGATAGCAACGCACCATTCACGGTTTTTGTGGTCTGAAACCTCTGCAATGGTTCGATTGTTTTTTTTTGTATATTTCATAGACATAGGAATCAATCGCAAAGTATTATTTCATACCACTAGATGATTAGGGTGTTTCCATCCAGATTAATTTTCTATTCCTTTGTTATTTTTTAAAATTTGGCATTTCACCCGTGTTGTTCTAAGTTTCCTTTGAAGAATACTTATCTGCCGTTCTGAGAGACAGTTCGTAAAAAACGAGTGATTGGAATGCGAGCCACTATTATCGTGGCATAGTTCTGCATTGTCTCGCCTGGGTTTAGTACCATCGCTTGAGATATTTCTGATGAATTAGCGTCAGTGCTTATTACTGTTGGATCGGTACAGGCACACAGTTTAAATTGTAATGTATGGCTGTTTGTCGTCGTCGTCGTTGAATGGCTATGAGCGAATGGTTCGCCCGTACGCATGTCGCTCCTCGTTCTTCAGTATTCTTATGTTTGAATTATTGGCGCGAACTGCCGGTAAGGAAATGTTAAAGGCATTAAGATTCCATCAGAAGGAAAACAACGCAACATTGAAATATCTGGTACCTATCGGCGATGATTGTCTTTTTACTTTAGGAGAGCCACCTATTTATTTAATATTTTATTATATAAAAATATACTTTTATCCCCAAATCTTCACCCTCTTACCCCTACCTCACTAAAAATAGTACTACAAAAATAATGCATATGACATAACAACGTTTGCAGTGTAACCTAGTAGAATATAAGAAAAAATATTAAGGCATAATAAATATTTCAAAATATTTTTTTTCTATTTTCAGACGAAAATTATTTGACTGCTTTGAAATGGACAAAAATGATGCAAGTGAAGAGGAAGATAGTAAAGAAAGCAAGGAAAGTATGGAGGAAATGAAACCAAAAAAAACTTGTGAGGATTGTGTTATCCGTAACATTGGTAACGGAGTAAACAATAAAAACAAAGTGGAAATTAATGGTGATTAAAGTAGTTACTTCAAAATTCATGAATTAAGTCGGATTGTGATTTTTTTCTAAATTATATGGTATCGAAAGATCTTGTCTGATGAATTCATGTCTTAATATTGAATGTTTATGTATTTTTTTTGTAATTTTTGTTACACTCGTATGACTAGTAGAAATGAATTATGTCAAATATACTCGTATGTACCTATACTATTTAATAAGCCATGTTCGTACATTACAATAATTTATGAATTTATATTATTCGTTAAATTTCATGATAAATATTTAATTTAATTACACTCATAGCAATTTTACCTTTTTGATAGTTTTATTTGTTATATCTAAAATGTGTTTTTTCAATGCCCTGTTAAAAACCTCGTTGAACGGGAAGTATCCGGGGGTATATATATATATATATATATATATATATATATATATATATATATATATATATATATATATATATATATATAGTACTGTTCGCATCTCTGGGCCGGAGCTCCCCAGTACCAGCTTCTTCCCCTTGATCGCATTCAACATCGCATTCAGAGCGGTTCGAATCGTTGACGACCAGGCTATTTCGAAACAGCTTGACTCTTTGGCATTGCGCAGAAATGTAGGTTCTCTCTGCGTCTTTTATCGTATATATCAAGGAGAGTGTTCCGACGAGTTGTTTGAATTAATTTCTGCCGCCGAATTCTACCATCGTACATCGCATCAAAATTTCAATTTCCGTCCTCACCATCTCGATGTCTGGAAATCCACAACTGTGCGATTCTCCCGACACTTTTTACCTCGCACTACAGAGTAGTACAGAGTAGTAGTGTGGAACCAATTACCCGCAGGGGTATTTCCAAACGGATACGACATAGGGACCTTCAAGAAAAGAGCTTACTCATTCTTAAAAGGCCGGCAACGCAAGTGCAAGACCTCTGGTATTGCAGATGTTCATGGGCGGCGGTGATCACTTACCATCAGGTGCACCTCCTTCTCGTTTGCCCCCTCTTCTATAAAAAAAAATCCAAACTTTCGCATTTATAATATTAATATAGATTATTCAAAGGTATGGTTACTGCATATTAACATTTTTTAGTCGCGACTTCGTAAATCGCCGTTTGTAGATAATGAATTACTATGCACCATCCACGGCTGTCCAAACTAAACATTTTTATTGGATAATTAGGTCATAATTTAAGTACCTATCTTTTATGCATATTCGTTGTCATAATCCAGTACTTAACACTCCTTCTTCAATATGTACAATATTTTACCAGTCAATAAAATAAGGTGATGATTAGATCTTGTAAAATAATATTTCTTAATCCTATTTTGCCCATCATCTGTTTCTTACAAAGAAGGTCGGCAAAAATTTTTCTTTTTTTTTAGTTGTTTAGGTAAATACTTTAATTCATTTGTAACAAGGAATCTGTACTTTTATAATTTTCAGATCTCTATCATGAAATTAAGTTTCCATGGAAAAAACATCTATACAAACTTTCATCACCTAATTTAAAGTGTGGGGGTCCTGAAATATGTTTTTTATCATTTATTATTATAAATGTGATGAGAAGCTTATATCAATTTTCATTCTAGCATCAAAAATTGCGGAAGTCTGATATAAAACTCTAGTATAAAATTCTTCCTTAGTTTAAGGAGTTGGGGGGTAAAGTTCCAAGTACAATTTTATTGTAGTCTGTGTACTGTTACTAGCTTACATACCAAATTTCAGCTTTCCGAGACTTCAGGAAGTACCCTAAGAATTTTGATGATCATCAGTGAGTGAGTCAGTGACGAAATCCTATCGTATTACAAAGTTTACGAGTGTATCTGAGTAATTGACCCGAGCATCGTAGCTCCCAAATGGTTAACTGATTCTGATTCAGAAAAGCAATATTCTATGAGTATGGTTCTAGTTAATAACCTCATTTTTAAGTCAGTTCAGTAATCTTTTTCCTTAAAGTTAATGAAATTACATTTCGTGTTTCCTGTTAATTATATGTGTGTAAAGTCCGGAATATTATAATGATAAGGATTTATGTTGCAGCTAGCAACATTTTGATAATTGCAGTCTAATTATAACTAATCACAAGGATAAAACCTTTTGATAATGTATTAACACAGAATAAAGAGACGACAGAATTCAATCTTGTGTATGTACTTCACTTTTTATACCTAAACTCGGCGGTCGCGTTAGGATTGTCACTTTGGCTTATGCACAAATAACACACTAGTACACACTCCAGTAAAATAATGTTTTAAATCAAAATATATCACTCTTCTTTACATTTTGCATATAATGTAGTCTTAATGATATGAAAATGATGTGTAAAGGTAATTTGGTCGGCAACCACCGGCAAGTGTTGAAAAAAATTACATCAAAAAGGTTATATGACTTTTCCTCCTCTGATCAAAATTAACCGAGTTAGAGAGGTTTTAAGTTTAAGGTAAATGATTTTACAAATGACTAGTTGAGCCCACGACTTCGTCCGCGTGGAAAAATTTTGAAAATTAAAGTAGCCTAAGTTACTAGTCATTACATCAGCTATCTGCCAGTGAAAATCCTATCAAAATCGTTCCTGCCGTCCCAGAGATTAGCCGGAAAAAACAGACAGACAGACAAAAATTGTAGAATATGTTATTTTGGTATATGTACTGTGTATACATCCATATGCATTTAGTAAAAATCGATTATTTTAATATTACAAACAGACACTCCAATTTTATTTATTTGTATAGATGACTTGAATTTTAAATATTAAAGCTTTTATAAATATGTATAATGACATTAAATAATCAAACGTAAAATAATAATACGATATGAATTTGATGTTCTTTTCGCCGTGTTGGTCCCGGCCTCCTTTGTAGAATAGGCCAACTGCCGTTCTGCCAGGCAGGTCGTAAAAGGCGACCGATTGGCTATCGAGTCAATACCATCGTGGCTACTAGGTGGTAGAGTTCTGCATTGTCTCGCCCGGGTCTGGTACCACCGCCTTACCTATTCCTGCCGCAATAGCGTCAGTGCTTGTCGCTGTCGTGTTCCGGTTTGGAGGGTAAGGTAGCCGGTAAACTTATGCATGTGGCATTAGACCTCGCCACAAGATAGCAACGCACCATTAACATCTTTGGTGTCTATAGGCGATGGTTGACTCTTTCCATCAGGACACCCATCTGCTTGTTTGATATCTTATGATATAAAAAAAAAAAAAAAACGAAGTTCCTTATCGCGTGTTGTGAAAGGGGGCTAGACGGAAAAAAATCTTACGAAAAGTTGTCACGACACTTTTTGCTATAGTAAGCTATTGTAAGCTGTGCGGCGTGCGCATGTTTCTCTGTCTCTCTCTCTCTCTCTCTTATAGAAAGCAAGCCAGATATTTTCATTTCTATTATTATTACGAAAATTGAGCCTACTGATTAAGTTTATACTACATTATATTTGTTAATAATAAAAACATATTATTATAACTTAAAAAAATAAAATTTTATTACAATTCCTTCACTAATTAATCGAAAGGAACTTCGTTCAATCCGGGTGGCCCTTGACACCTCTCAAGTTTTTTTATTTTAAAATAGCTGAGCCCGCGACTTCGTCCGCGTGGAAAAATTTCGAAAAAAGTAGCCTAAGTTACTCCCTGTCACATCAACTATCTGCCAGTGAAAGTCCCGTCAAAATCGATCCAGCCGTTCCAGAAATTGGAACAAACAGAAACAGAAACAGAGACAAAAATTAAAAAAAAAAAGCTGTTTTGGGATATGTATTGTGTATACATCCATATGCATTTAGTAAAAAGTGGTTATTTTAATATTACAAACAGACACTCAATTTTATTTATTTGTATGTATAGGCTAGATGTGCCCACGACTTAGTTCCCGTGGAAAAAGTTCTAAAATAAAAGTAGTTTAAGTTACTCCTTATTACATCAGCTATCTGCCAGTGAAAGTCCCGTCAAAATGGGTCCAGCCGTTTCAGAGATTAGCCGGAACAAACAGACAGACAGGTAGGCAAAAATTGTGAACAAAAGTATTTTATTTGTTGCCGAGGTGATAACATAAACGGCGTTCTAAATAAGTATATATAATAATAATAAAATCAAAGTTCAAAATAAATAACCCACTTACAAACAAACCAAAAATAATTTAAACAATATGCCGCGGCAGTTTGTTAACGACGGCGGAGAATATCATTAACATTACAAACTAGCTGCATCCGCTCTCGCATTGAACCGAAACTACCGAGATTTCGCGTCCGTGAGAGCTATCTATGTGTACGTTGCTCGAAGACTAGGTGTATCTAGATTGTCTTCTGTAGTTATTTTGTGGTATTAACCTCTCAAAACTTTGACATGTAAGGACGAATTTAAGCACCAGGACTCATCACTCGCTTTTTGGCGGGAATGGCATCTCAGGCGACTTGTTGGAAAAAAAAATTTTTTTCTACAACTAAGCAATATTTTATCATTCTGTAAACGACTGCGTATCAATTGATATATTTTCTGTCTATAAGGGATCAAAATGAAGTAAAAGACAAGATAGTTTTTATATTTTCAAACAAATATAACAAAAATTAATTGAAAAATAATGAATTTCTAAATGATTTTATTTTTGGCTATCACGATATATTTCTTACAAAAAATTATCCAAATAGAACAAATAAACGGCATTTCTAATAAAAACAGCATGGACATGAGAGAAATGCACCGTAAAACAACACAAAATTAAATTTTATACCACTACGTCTGGTCCGGTCCGGTCGAACGAACTAAAGTGACTGGTACAAAATAAATGACAATAGTAGACTTCAATTTACGAATTTAATATGACAGATATTTTATCATAGATTAAACGACAAAGGCTTTTTCATACAACATTAGTCTTTATAAAGAAAAATTTAAAGTTTAAATTCAAATGCAAGCGAGGTAAAATTTTGTTTTGCTTTGAGAATGGGCAACCAAATTATCATACATAATGTCTAATATTTGCCTCTTGGAGCGTCGAGTCGTTCAGTATATAAATTGGCACACAACTCTGGAAGAGGACTATTTCATTTCACTTATTGAAATACAGACAACTTATTTTATAACATTAAAATATTTTAAAGAGCCGATTAACTGCATCAAAATGAAGAAAAAACATATTTGTATTATGGACTTTGCTAGCCTTAATAACAGTTGAAGCTAGAAGATTTACCACTGCAACTCCTATTTGTCTCAGGTAAAGTAGGTTTTTCATTATCTTTTAATTTATAACTGTTGCTTTTCTGAATTTGTAATTAAATTTGATTTTCCATGCTATCATATTTTTTTAAATATATAATTAATACATTTACTATAATTAAAATGTAATATCGATTATCAAAGTAGTTGCGTAAGTAGGTACTGTTTAGCTTTTAAGATAAAAAAATGTTCTTATCCTTCATTTAAGGCAACACTTTGGCATTACCCTATACACGAATTTTGTTCATACTTTTTTTTATACTGCACTTTGTTGGCAATACAAAATTAATAATTATATTAACAATTAGACAAAAACTTCAGTAGCGTGTAAGATAAGTTTCTTAATGTCATGGTCAATTTTAAAATCTTTTAATTTTAAAATGATTTTTTTTAAATCTAGATAGCATACAAAACGGCTGTCCAAATGTAATGAAATAATCATGGTCTGTGGGAATTTGGAGAATTTGAACATGTGTGTAAATTGTCGTTAATTCTATCGCATCGACTACAATGTAACAATAATCAATACATAGTATAAAACAAAGTCACTTTCTCTGTCTGTCCCATGTCCCTATGTATGCTTAAATCTTTAAAACTACGCAACGAATTATGATGCGGTTTTTTTAATAGATAGAGTGATTAAAGAGGAAAATTAATATGTATAATAACATTGTAGAGAAATACTGCAATTTTTGAGTTTTCTGATGTCATGTCGGAAATAATTATATTTTTTTCCTTTTCCGCTTACATTGCAAACGCAGGCTACACCCTACGAGATTTATCAAAATAATGTACTAAGAGTTTGTACACCTTGAAAAGGTCTACAGAAAACTCCGCGATGGTATATGTCTATCTCTTATGGATAACCCACAATAGCATTTTTTGTCATTTACTTTTTACGAGAAATAATAGCTTTTTTTTCGAAGCAATTTTAAGCAATACAGCACTAATCCTTATCCAATTAAATAACTTAAATATATTGTGGATTTAATATAGATCAATATGGCCGTTTATAGCAAGTAATTTAAATAATTATATTTTCGAAGATATTACAGATTTAAAATGCAGGGGCATAGCGGTTCCGGATTTACGGGACTGTGGCGGCACGCGCGCGTTGTGTTCTGTTAAACCACTGGGAAACGTGTTAATTTTCGGATAAATAAATTTAGGACTGCAACTAAAAACCAAAATTTAGTACATTTTTTTTAAAACTAAATATCACCATATAAAAATCATGTCGAAGATTAGAAATAGTACTAACTTATTTGTTTTAGAGTTTTTTAGCCTGTTTTTGAATTTTATATGATCAAGTAAAGTACATTATATCATGTAATAAGTGAGCACATTCCTTACATAATATCTTCAGGTATATCATATAATTTTTGTAAAATTGTTATTTAACAATTAATGTAAAAAACGTGATTTAGCAAACCAGTTTTTAACTTCCCACTACGTATGTAGATAAGGAAGTTACTGATTTTACGCCAATTTTCGAAAATCGAGTTTTCACCAGATGTCCATGTTTTGAGGATATTTTATTTATTATTTTAAGGAATAGACTTTTTGTGTGTGGAACAGCTTGGCTAATGAAAGAGTAAGGTATGTTATCAATTCCTGGTGTTGTCTTTAAGATGTTTTAACACATTATATAATTCAGTATGAGAAAATTCATTATCCATCCTGTTATTAATATTACAGCTAGGAGGTGAAACTGGTTACATTTCCTCCCTGGTGGGGACCCAAGGGGGGGAAAGTTTATCGCAGAAATCATTTGTCCAGGATGAGGGATCATTACTATCCTCTGAGGTATTGGAAAAAACTCCACGGAAACGTCTAATGCTGTTCTAAATGACAGTTGAAGGCGTACGAGGGTAAATGTTTTCGCAGAAGCGTTGCTATCCCAGTTTCTTTTTTTCTGCTAGTAGTTTTATAGTTTGTGAAGCTGTATGTTGGTAATTTATGAAGTTTTCTGTAGTCATTGATTTTGAATATAGGCGTTCTGCTTGTTTGCGTCGACGAACCGCAAGGGTACATTGACTATCCCACCATGGAGGAGAGGGTATTTTAGCCTGAGAAGGTTTTCTGATTGAAATGCATTTATCAGCAGCTAATAAAATTGCTTGTGTAAATTTCTCGGAGACTACCTCTATGGCATCACTATTTATATCTATAGAACGAGTTTCATCATCTTCTGTGTTGTAGTATTTTTGCCAATAAGCATTTGATAGATTATGTTCGAACAGCGATGGGGCAGTTACAATTCTAGGTATGGAGCTATTTAATATTGTTAGTAGTATAGGATAACGATCACTGCCATATGAGTGGGGCAACACCTTCCAAGTCAATTTAGGAAAAAGGCTGGGGGAACAAATGGAACGGTTTACAGCACTCTTAGGGTTTTGTGTCGGTAGAACCCTCAGGTTTGGCGACCCATCATTAAGGATGCACAGATTTAGGTCATCCATAATATCTAATAAATGAAAGGAAAAAGCGTCATTTTTGTATGAACCCCATGATGTGTTATGTGTATTAAAATCATCAAGGATAATATAGGGAGAGGGAAGCACAGATAGAATGGACTTAAGGTCTCTCACCAGAGATGGATTAGGGTGTGCTATGTATATGGACAAGAATGTTACATCTAAGCATCGCACAGCCACAGCATTTATTTCTTCACTGTGTGAGGGTAAAGGCACTCTCTGATATACAAGCTGTTGTTTAATTAAGATAACAGATCCAGCATATCCATCGCTTCTATCCTCCCGGAGGCTTGAGAAACTGGATATTCTGAAGAGAGTACGAGGTCTCAGCCAAACCTCCGACAGGCAGAGAAGCGATGGGTTATATCTGTTAATTAGTTAGATTTAGTCAGATTTTTTGTGTTTAAGACTACGACAGTTCCAGTGGAGTATTGTCGCAGCCATTGTTTAAGTTTTGTTTGGAAATATTGGTAAGTTTATTTATAAACATAGTCACGTTGGTCGGTAGTGAGTCATCAAATTTCGCAATCATAGAGAAGACAGTAGACATTAAAAGTTCTAATAGGTTGTCATTTGAGGGTAAGTTTGTAAGGGCACACCCGTTACATTCGGTTGAGGAAGGAGGGAAAGTTTGTTATTATGGGCTTCACGGTCATACCCATGTCTAGATGCAGGAGATGTAGGGGCACGGGTCATGACAACAGTTTTTTTATGGCTTTTTATTACGTTCGAGGGTGAGGCATTTACCTCCAATGCAGAAATGTTGGCATAACCCCTTCTTGTAGGTCGTATGTGAGCAGATGCTTCCCCATAGGATATATTTTCTTGGGATATTATAACCTTAATATTTTTTTGTCTAATCATTTCAAGACAAGTTTTATTTATTGCCGAGTGAATACCACCACATCGTAAACATGACAGTTCTTCTTTATTACAAGAATTGCCATCATGTTCTTGTGTGCACTTGTAGCAGCGAGGCTTGGACTTACATTTAGCTCTAGTATGCCCAAAGCGGCAGCAGTTATAGCATTATATTGTGGGTAGTATGTATGTTTCCACTGGGAACGACGAATAATATAAATAAATGTTTGAAGGAAGTATTTGCCCAGTAAAGGTAATCACAACGGTTTGTGTTGGTAACTACTCTACAGTGTTGTCAGGTTTTACAGATTTTCTGTTGATTCTACGAGCCTTAATTATTTCCGTTTTGAACTCAGAAGCAGAGACCAGTTCATCCATAGTCATGTCAACTGGGACACCACGGATTACACCCATTCGGGTCACAATGTGGGTAGGGATTGATGGTTCGAAATTAGATTGGGCAAGCTTTGGATTTACGATGAAATTGTTTGCATCCTGACCAGTGGTAAATTCAATCGAAATTCTGTTACGACCTATTCGTTTTAGGCCATCTTTGGCCACGTTTTTAATTTTATTTTGGAATAGGAATTCACCAACTTTTATGGGCCTAAATGTGGTTGAAGTAGATTCATCTTCGCTTATACGACTTAAATGCACTACATATGGGCGTGGATCTGTTATCTCGTAGCGTTTTTCTTCTTCCGCTTGAGGGTGGATAAAAATATTTTTAGGAATTTTCTCACGTGGTTTATCAGGTGTAGTTTCGTTTAATTTCCTTTTAGCTGAGTTATGTGCTGTGTTTAAAATAGCACTCTCCGAGGTCGATGGGAATATATCCGGGGATATATTAATATCCGGCGGATCAGGATCAAACTCATTTCCATCCATACTACCTACCTACTTAATTATATTATTTAAAATTAAACTATCTAGGTTAGTATACACAAAAACACTTTCCAATACCAGGACAAGCACAAAATAGATAATAGTAATTAAAATAAACTTAAGTCAAACAAAAAATATCAAAAAATTAAAACTATTCGCGAGCACGTGTGACAACCAATCCCAAACCCCCAAAGAGTATACCATAATTTTCTTTTTTGAATATCTCATAATATTTTCTAAAATAATTCTAATTTATTTAAGAATATAACAACATTTGAGCTGGGAGTACGATAAATACAAATTACTATTAGTTTATAATTAACAATTTCAACAGCGCAACATTCAAAGGAAAATGGTAAGCGTATTTGTAAATCTAGGATTTTAAAATCAAGTTCATTTCTAACTAAAATACAAGTTCCACCCCTACGTTGATTATAACGAGAAAAATGAGATGCCATAGTATAATTTATTCAGAAAGACATATAACATCAATTACACCTAGTGTGTCGCTAAGCTCACTAATAGCTACTTGCAAATAATAACGTTTTTTTAATGCACCTGCTATGTTTTGGTGAAGTAGCTTAAATTGGTGATTATTGACGAAAAAGCTGGTTTTTGTTACTTTCTAGACTTTTGGTTTTCAAAGTAAAATAGTATGGTATTGTACCCTTCCTGACTGTTTTATTATGCAAAAGATTATTTAAATTGTTTTCCGGTTTAATTCTTGTGTTTAAATATGTAGTACCTTTTTTCGGATTTTGTATAGATTTGTCACAATTCTTTATATTAATCCTATTAGACACCAACTTTTCCAAATTTTCTTTATGTTCACTGTAGGTCATTTTTATAGTGCTCAATAATTTATTCTCAGTCTCATTGTTAATTAGTTAATTAACTTTTAATTTTGAAAATGACAAAAAAATATTTTTATAATTCTGATAATCTATCTCAATTTTTAATTTTGTATACAAACAGTTAATATAATTTTTGTGTGTATAACGGTTATATCTAGTTAAATAGGTACCCAAGTCAATAAGAGTAGAATTATTATATTGATTTACAATTAAGTTCATTTTATAGTTAAGAAGTCCTTTATTTAAATACCTGTTTGACTGGATTTTTAACAAGAACACTTGCTTACACTTCCTAAGTTTGTCTAAGGTATTACTCAAATTGGTAAAAACAGAATAAGGATCGCGATCATGAGTACCAATTCCCAGAATAACATAGTCTTTGTTACCTAAACTAGAAAAGTCACTATAACTATGTAATATTTCCATTGAAGTCGCATTAGGCTTGATTGTAGACACATCTGTGTTTTTTGATCCAAATTCCAATAATTTGGTAGATAAGCCACGTAGTTTTTGGTCTCCTAATACTATGATTTTATTTTTCTGGTTATATATGGGATCTATATTACAATTTATTGAAGAATGTTATGTAGTCGTACATATATTTTCTAGATTTCGAGACAGTCCAATATCAATCTTTGATTTATTCTTTGAATTTTCCTTATAGTCTACGTTTCGTATTCTAATCTCACTGACACTATCTTTGTTGTTAATTAATTTTGTATTTTTTGGTGTAGAACACTTGTAGTTTTTATTTTTAGTAGAACTCTTACACGGTGTGGTTTTAGCTACTTGTTTCAATATTACAATATTTTTGGATTTTTCTTCGTTTATTTTACGTAGAGAATTATTTTCTTATATTAAGTTCTGGATTTCGTTGTGCGCACTTTTTAATTGACACCTAAGAGAATTTATTTCTTCCTGCAATTCCTTATTGACACTGTCGCTAACAGCTGATAAATCCGGCAAACTTCTAGCCAAGTAGTCCGAGGTGCTTGTTTGAAAAGATTCGACTGACGCGTTCGAAATCGATACATTTTTCCTTCTCAAAGTGACATTTTCAAAAGTAAAATCCATTGCAACGTTTATGGGTACTAAAAGAAATATATTAAAAGTTATTAATACTATGAAAGTGTAATAAAGCGAAAAAAATATAACTAATACTTCCCCGGTTTTCCGTTCAAGAATTTGAAACTTTCTTCTTTGTTTAAAAGTTCATTACTGTCGATCAATATTACAAACTTTGTTTCTTCAATTTTTGATAATTATTATTAAAATCTATTATATCACAACGTTATTTGCCATTTTTTATTTATTTTATTGTACTTTTTATTACTTAAATACTCTTTAAATTTATAAATTAAGTAAAAATTAAAACAGCAGATCTAATTCGCTTTTGACAGGTTGAGAGTTGCCAGTTCTTTCCAAAGACACTATAAAGACAATATAAAACATTCTGTAATATACTAATTGTAAAAATAGAAGAAATAGGTAAAAATGTGAAAACTAAAAATGTAGTATCTATATGAATTTATATATTGCAAAGCTAGCAAGGAACCTTAATGGTATAGGGAAAGGAGAATTGTTTTACTCCAAATCTAACGCGTGCGGGCCACGGGCAGTAATGAATAAATCAAAACTACTGTATCGACTTTAATCATTTTTTTCCCGTGCGAAGCCGGGGCGGGCCGCTAGTTGATAATAAACCAGATATAATGAGAAAAGTTTACCTATTGTCTATAGACGCCATTGACACGGTAATGTTATCTATCAGTATTTTGACTCGGAAATAAATACCTACAGCCGGTCGCGCCATGCTGTACGTAAAATGCGATAGGGCTGCCCGCCTTCAATATTTTAACTAAATTTGCCTGAGCTGTCATATCGGCCGTTCGTCGCCGCAACGTCGGCGTAACCCTCTGTTCTGTTTTTTAGCAGTTTTAAGTACATATTAAACAAGATAAAATTAAAAATTTCAAGAACCCCAACACATCCTCAGACCGCCATTCTGCTACATATGCATCATTTTAAGAGCAAAACGTGAAAGGGCCTAATGATCTTCAAAAGGGGATCTTTTGGCATCAGGTTAAGCTACCACGGTTCCTTACTCAATTAGTTTAAGTTGTATTATTGCAAAACTCCCATGGACTCCAACTTTACTATATAACCCTGGAAGTTATTTTGATTCAGAGTGTATGTAAAAATATAACAAATGAAACCACACTCAATGGGCTTATTTTGTTTAGTGCAGGAGTTCCATGACCACTTTCTAGTTTCATTATCAAACGCTGCAAATTTCCTATCAATAAAGGCCAACTATATCAGCCTAATTTCCGATGACCATCTTCCAGTTCCATCATTATTATATCTTAAAAAAATATCCGGCACCTAAGTGTTTGTCAAAATAAACCGAATTAGCCTACATTTTATGGGTTTATCTAGATTAGCTTAGACGTTCTCATGGGCTTCTTCTGGTTTTATTATTAGACACTAGAAAACATCCTACTCCAAATACTTTAGTATAAATTTACTCCATTTTATTCCAAAGTTCCCATGCTCCATCATCAGCTCTATTATAAGATCCCGGAAAACGTCTAACAACAGGATGTTTGTTAAAACAGAACAAAGGACCCCAAACTCGATAGGTTTATCTTGTTTACTTTAGAAGTTCCTATGACTATCTTCGGATTCTATCATCAGATACCAAAAATCGTCCAGCACCAAATTGTTTGCTAAAACAAACCGAATGAGTGTCCACTTGATGGATTAAACTGGTTTAGCTGAAGAGTTCTCGGGCACATCTTCCAGCTCTACCACCAGGCACTAGAAGCCATTCCGCTCCAAAGTCCTTATAATAACAAATGACACCAAAGTAGATGGTGTTTCTCTATTTTAATCCAAAGTCCCCATAACGTACTCCTAGCTCTATCATGAGGCTGCACGGTGTTTTGTCTAGAACAAGCTAGCCGGACAAAAACAACATTAAGATTTCTTAAAAACATTAATGAGGGTAATTAGGGAATTAGTTGATAATTACACCGACATACATTACTTTGGTATAATTCATAAGACGCATCGTTAATGAGGGTAAGTATATAAAACAATTGGGTGAAATACATACTATTATTTGCATTTTTGCTACTGACACGATTACATCTCTAAAGGTTGTTTTACTAGTTGTGGTGAATTTTAGTGATGGATTCTATTACTAAGGGTGAGTATATTTTTCTGTTTTAGTAATTATGAAATAATATCTATTATATATTAAAATCTGAGCATTAGAAATTAGAAAATGTTTTTTTTTAACAATTTCAACGATAACTAAAAACCCTCTCGGGTCCCCGGCTTGTATTTTTTTCAGGTGATGGGTACTTATTTTTAAATTATAACTAAACTATTTTTTCTTGCCTGTATTTGCCCATAACCCGTTTTCATTTATTTTTCCAGATAGCAGTTTCAAAATCCCGAAAACGGAGTTTTTTGAAGAGTGGGTAAAACATTCAAAAAGTGACAGGAACACGGCGCTTTTAATATTTGTTACCCAGCAACACGACCTTAGTGGCATAACCGAAGCATCAGTACAGGAAATCAAGAACTCCATTTTCCGCTTGTCTGCGAAACTTTCGGAGAAATGGGAGGCTTCTAGCCGAACACGAGATCGCTTTTTGGCTAGCAATGCTAAGTGGCTAGGAGGCGAAGACATAATTTTTAATGTTTCTTGTGACCTTGCGGAAGCATCGACGTCCTCAAATTCACTGCATGGTCCCGGAAGACCGCCAGTGGATATGTCAAATGCAAGTGCCAAAACAAAACGTCGACGAGTCAATGATTTGGTTCAGTCGCGAACATCTGAAGAACTTTTGGCTGCAGCTGAAATAGCTTCTCGTCAATCAGGCAAACGCAACGTGGCAAAACTGATTCGAGAAGTTTCTGAGAGTCCTGAGAAGCTTAATACAAGAAAGTACTGGACTTTCTTGCAACTGAAGCAACTGCAACTTGCAACTGAGCAGCAAAGGTGCCTTACGAGTTACGAGGCACTTGCGTATTATATAGACTCAAAATCTACGAGTCACGCCTATAAACAGACGCGGAAGTGGAGCATGATGACTGGACATCAGGTGTTTCCATCATTTCATAGTTTATGTAGGGCCAAGAAAGCTTGTCGACCAGCGGAAGAACGTGTGACGGTAACTGAGACTCGTGCTGAAATTAAACTGCAAGCTATTTTAGATAAAACAGCGCAGCATTTAATTTCTGCACAGCGAGAAGTTATTGCAGCATGTTCGTTTAGGGGTAGTAGCGGCACATCTTTTACTTTATTTTGCAAGTGGGGTTGTGATGGGAGTTTTGGTCATAGCACTTACAAACAAAAATTTACTAATAGTGACGATACAGACGAATATCTTTTTGTTTTTTCCTTGGTACCAATTCAACTAATTGATGGAAGTAGTAATATTGCTTGGCAGAACCCTCGGCCATCTTTCACTATGTATTGTCGACCAATAAACTTTATTTTCTCTAAAGAAACCACAGAAATGACTGTTTCTGAAACCAATAAGATTTTGGAGGAAACGAGAAATTAAAATTTGTAATTTGCTTTGACTGAAACATCTTCAGCACAAAAGTGTTACATTTGTGGCGCTGCTCCAAAACTCATGAATGATGAGTCTAGGGAATTCGTGACTAATAAATCGAATCTCGGTTTTGGTATATCTACTTTATACGCTTGGATTCGTAGTTTCGAATGTTTGCTTCACATTAGTTACCGTCTTGGTGTTAAAAAATGGCAATTACGCGGTCCAACTGAGAAAGCTCTTGTGAAGCAACGTTCGGAAATAATTCAAGAACGTTAAAAAAAAGAATTAGGTTTAATTATAGATAAACCAAAGCCAGGATTTGGTAACTCGAATGATGGAAATACCACTCGTAGGTTTTTTGAAATTGCTGAACAGAGCGCTGAAATTACGGGACTAAATGTGACACTTATTCAAAATTTTGATACGTTACTTCGCGCTTTATCTAGTGGTTTTGATATTAATATAAATAACTTTCAAAAATTAGCTTCCCTTACCAGAAAACGTTATTTGGATTTATATCCGTGGTATTACATGCTCGTTACTGTGCACAAAATTCTTGTGCATGGTGTGGATATTATTCAATCGGCTATTTTGCCAATTGGGCAGCTTTCTGAGGAAGCTTAAGAAGCTCGCAATAAAGATTGCAGAAGATTCCGAAGGGATAATACCCGAAAACGCTTTCGTATTGCCACCAATATAGATTTGCTTAATATGTTAATCATCACATCTGATCTCGTAATTAACAGTCTCCGAGATATCCCAAAAAAATATCAGATAGCCTCCCTTCTGCAGTCTTAGATCTTGTAAATCCACCTGTGAATATTGTAAGAAATGTAAACATTAATGTAAATATTAATTTAGTAGATTATTATGAAGAGAATTCTTCTGATGACGATGAAATTACTGATTGTGAATAATTTCTAATTTGATCCTCATTATAATAATTTTCTTCAATACTAGGTAGTTGGAGATATTTTAGTAATTAATAGTAGGTTTATTATGTACATCGTAAAATATAGATTCATTTTAATTATTGTTTTAATTATTATTATTATGAAAATGTACACATTCTCGTTATAATTAGCTAATTAATATTAGTTAAGTTGTTACGTAAATGTGTACTTAACTGTAAATGATCAGTAATGTATCTGTTATTGTTTCCAATTCATGCAATAAACATCATTGTTTTTTAATCAATGCATTTTATTTTCGAAGTGACTTTTTTGAAAGATTTATAAGTTTTTAAAATATTAAAACATACAATATTTTGCTTAATAGGGACTTTTAAACCTATATCCGTTAAAAAATAATTTTGTCCAGCTAGCTTGTTCTAGACGAAACACTGTGGGCTGTGCAAATCGTCTAGCACTAGAGTGCTTGTCCAAGCAGAACAAATGAGTCCAAGTTCGATTAGTTTATCTTATTTAGTTTAGGAGTTCTCATCGTTACTTTTCAGTTCCATCATCAGAGCATAAAAATCATCCAGCACTTGTGTTTGCCAATACAAGAAAATTAAGTGCTAATTCAAAAATAATACCTCATTTAGTTTAGGTGTTCATTGTAGTTGTATTTTGAAGCTAAATTCTTGGAGTTCCAATGTCACAGTTAATTTCAAATATCGCTAATCTAAAATCACGATGATTTGGGAATCTTTTTAGTATTCGCGGTGTTTTTAGTGTAATAGTTTTTACCGCTTTTATATGCACACAGAAATACATTCATATATTATTACGTACGTATATATAAACTTACTGGGTATATTAATGATGTGTGTAATAAAAAAAATCACATTTGCCAGATACTCTAGTAAAGAAACCGGCAGGAATATTTTAATTCTAATAGCTCCATTTGATAACCCATTTTTAAGTTAGTACGACAATTTTAATGCAAACTCTGTGAGAAATATTGTGTTTCCTGTAAGTTAAAATATGCGTATAATCCGAAATTAGAAAATTATTACCAATAACGTTGTAGGACGTCATTTTGTCATGTCTAATAATTAACCACAAGGATAAAACATGTTTGATATGACATTAAGTATATAATACGGCTGCGACTACGGATGGTCACTATTTCATCATATATATTGAAATACGAACAATATATTACATATTATTAAAATATTAATAAACATTTCTAAGCAACCGATTTGTGGTCAAAAATGAAGAAAAACACATTTATTGCATGGACTTTGCTAGCTTTAATAACAATTAACACTGTAACTCCTATGTGCCTCAGGTAAGAAATTATTTTTTAAATTTATAATTACTAGGCTGCTACTTTACTAATGAGTAGATAGTTTAACATTTTCATACAATTTTTTTACTAAACACCCTCCCTAAAAGCCTTTTTTTATCAAAAAAACTTTATTTCTCGAAGTACTGTTTATTGTTGGAAAGACATTTTTTATGGCTCTTTAAAAACTTTGAAATTTGCAAATTGTAATATGTATGTGTATGTATTTGTGAATTTTATGTTTTTTCGACTCAAAAGGTTGCCTATCCCTGCCTTAGGAGTTGATTTTTTTTTAAAAAGTTAGATTATGTTACCCCGAGTCTTCAAATATCTCCATGTCAAATTTCATGAAAAGCTTAGCTGTGAAAGCGGTACAGACAGACTTTAACATATAATATTAATAGATAAATGAAAAAATATAAATAAGATAAATGACTTTTTGAATATGTATTTTCGTTTTATTTTTCACACGATTTTTTTTTCAATACAAATACTGCTACTTATATTTGTTATTTAAATGTGATCTTGTTTATTAATGATCGCAAGTAGTTGTACGATTAGGGGGATATTGTTATTTCCTTTATTTAAGACTAGCGACTTGCCCGCGGCTTCACCCGCGTAACTTTTGGTCCCGTAGGAATGTCGAAAAGGTTTATATACTTAAACCTTCCTCGAGAATTAATCTATCTATTAAAAAAGCCGCATTAAAATCCGTAGCGTCGTTTCAAAGATTTAAGCATACATAGGGACAGACAGAGAAAGCGACTTTATTTTATACTATGTAGTGACTAGCTGCAGCGTGCAGCCCGCTGCATTATAAAAGTTTTTGGTTAATCCCGCGGGATCACCTAATTTTTCCGGGATAGCTTTTTTACTATTTTAGGTCATCATCTACCTGTGTGATAAATTTCATTTAAATCCGTTCAGTAGTGTTTGCGTGATTGAGTAGCAAACATTCATCCATCTAAACATCTATCCATCCGAGCATCCAAACTTTCGCATTTATAATATTAATATTACCGAAATTGTGACTTAGATATTATCTAGAACTGAAGCAAAGCTTACACTTGTATTTTAAGTGCGCCTTGTAAGCTATACAGGATAATTAGTAATCTATATATATAAAAATCAATTCTGCCGTCATACAGAAAAAGAGCACCAGTAGTAAATGAATGAATGAATGAATGAATCTTTTATTTCAGGTTCCAAGTCCCATAGATTACAGAATAATATGTCAAACAATATTTTTTTAGATTAAAATTAAATGAAGTTAAATTACAATGACAAAACGATAAAAATAAATAAATACATAATAATAATTTACATTATTAATATTACCTACATTAAATTATATTTGAAATTTATATTATTTAAATTAAATTAAATTATATTATTATTATTATTATTATTCGTCGCGCATCCGCTTTATCTTTGTCCTCTTCACGATACGTACAAATATTTTTAAATTAAAACTAAAAACCAGGTTTATAATTACATAAAGAGCAAGGACATAATAATATTTTTTATATTTAAGCTATATACATATTTGTTTCTATTTATATATTGTCCGTGGTCCATCCCTCACCACTCTTTCGGATACGGCACAACAATGTGAAACGTAGATGCAGTCAAGTCTGTTCACAATCATGTTCAAGATGCCGTTAGTGCTATCCCTCACTGGGCGCACCAGGGATGCGAATTTTTTGCGCATTGTTGCATAAAAACGATTTACCCGAGCTGCCACAAACATTCCTGAAGCACTACAATATCGATTCAACCCTAACAGAATCCTGAATGCATTATTATATTGCACTCGAAGAGCGTTGTAAGCCTTTTGCGAGTAAGTAGTTCGCCGTGTTGGTCCCGGCCTCCTTTGTAGAATAGGCCAACTGCCGTTCGGCCAGGCAGGTCGTAAAAGGCGACCGATTGGCTATCGAGTCACTACCATCGTGGCTACTAGGTGGCAGAGTTCTGCATTGTCTCGCCCGGGTCTGGTACCACCGCCTTACCTATTCCTGCCGCGATAGCGTCAGTGCTTGTCGCTGTCGTGTTCCGGTTTGGAGGGTAAGGTAGCCGGTAAACTTATGCATGTGGCATTAGACCTCGCCATAAGATAGCAACGCACCATTAACATCTTTGGTGTCTATAGGCGATGGTTGATTCTTCCCATCAGGAGACCCATCTGCTTGTTTGCTATCTTATGATATAAAAAAAAGTAGCCCACAGACCGCACGCGTAGAAAGTTGTACAAAAAGCTCGAAATAGTGTAATTTTTACTGCTTGCGAGCAACGCGCAAATCTGCGAGCCAGCATGTTCGCTCTAACCGACAACGCCCTTCGCTCTCTTTCTATATCTTTATCGTCTTTGAGGTCGGGAGTTAACATATGTACAAGATATTTAAACTTAAATATTCGTTGTGTTGTAGAGTTTTTAAGTAAAACAGATGGAATCCTTTCAAATCGCCCACTCCCAGCCCCAAAGGCCATGATTTGGCTCTTTTTTGTATTATAGTCCAGTCCGTGAGAGTTAGCATAACTTTCACAGATAGACACCAATTTTCTCAAACTGCACACAGATGCACTCAGCAGCACCATGTCATCAGCATAGCTGATATTATTCACACTGATACCGTCTATATGACAACCGACTCTAGTGCTGCTGAGCTCCTCTATCAACCTATTTACGTACAAATTGAAAAGTGTAGGTGAGCTTAGCCCCCCAGTCTCACCCACATTCCAATCTATACGACTTTGACATGACACCCCCCCATTTTACATTATTAATTTGGTTCTTATACCAAAACTTGAAAATATTTATGAGCTCTACAGGCAGATGAATACTTTCAAGCTTTTTCCACAATATATCATAAAACACCATATTGAGAGGATCCAAGAGATGATCTTACTACAAAGTGGTCCACAAATAAATTAGCTATTTTTTCGGGCTCAATCTCCCCACCCACACCCACCGGAAGGACAGGCTTACACTGTATTCTATTTGTGTGTTTCCAAAAGGAACGAAAACCATTTTTTGCATGATGAGAAGCAAGGATATCCATCTTTATTTGGTTTACGTGGTCTTGGCATCATTTTAAACGAGATTTGAATAACCTTCTTGCCTCACACATTTCCTCAAAAATGATACCTGACGTGGGTTTACCAGATTTAAACCATATGCGAAATTTATACCTGGCCCTTCGTGAGCATCAGCTACATGTTTGTTCCAACCTATCACTACATTCTTTTTTGCTTTTACATTCTTCCGACTCAATATGGATGAAGTCTTAAGGGCCCGTACAATATCACTATATAAGCGGTCTATGACTACTTTATGGTGGGTATCTAAGCACTGTTTGTCACTACATTTTTTAAAATCATAAGGGAAATCAATGAGTCTCAATAGTTCATGACATTTCCCTTGGTAAGTGTCTATCTGCTCGGGTGTTCTCTCTCCCCATATAATCTCACTATGACACGAATAATTTACTGTCTGCGAACGTAAAACTTCATTTACATTACATTCTATTACAAGTGGGTAATGATGTGACCAAAAGATATCATGAATGACGTAAATATTTCCTATCGTATTTAAAGCCGCCTTAGTTACTTAACAGTGATCGAGCCACCTTCTGGATCCATGCGCATCACTTATAAAAGTGTATGTGCTAGATGAAACACCTAACCTATCAAAATCAACACAGGACCATTCTTGCTCAGTACAGAAATTATCTAGTTCATAATAAAATCGTTCATATGGATGAGCATTATAGTCACCTAACATATAAACGCATTCTAAATTTGAACTGTCTCTTATTGCACTAACCGAGCTTAAAACATCCGTAAAGAGCACTAGGTTGTCTGATTCATCCATTGGCATATACACACACATTACTAAAAACGATTTTTTATTTAATATCACTTTAATCGCGCATATACGCGGCTTTTTGCACTCAATAACGATCACGTTTTGAAAACGACTACATCTCCAGAGCAGCGCCACACCTCCGTACGGACGACCACGAAGCAACCCTGCAGCTGTATCCATCGCGGACACACCAGTACAGCTGAATTCACTACTTATGGTGCTTAACAGCGGAATTTCTTCCTTGAGTAACCACGTCTCCTGTAGTGCAAATAATATCATATTTTTTACATAATTCTCGTATATTATATATCGGACGTTTCATATTTTTACAGTTAAATGTAACAAATTTACATATATTTTTTCTATATTGTTATCTACTACTATCCATATTATCGTAATCTTGAAGGGCCGTCTTGTTTCATACCACTTACAATTTTACGCCTTAATTTAAAATTAATAAAGCGTCGAAAGATAATCCCCTGAGGCCATATTTTCTCATCTAAAAATAAATATAGCTTAGATGGCACTACAAAGAATTTATATGCATTATAATCACATTCGCGCTTGATCGATATTTTTTCCAACTTGACCGTTTCTTTTGTCGTTTTGAAAATATAACTTTCTATGTCCGATTCCATCGTATTTTTATGTACATTTGTTATAAACAGAGGGATTTTTCGTTCGGTTGCTCTAAACATTTCATCCGGATGGACTACCACTATCCCTTGTCTCCCTTCAATATGATTTTTTGCATTTTCTTTCTTTTGAACAGTTGTCCACTCTAGATTCGACTTTAATGCGGTCGCATAAGGTTCATTATATTGTTTGTTTATGTCGGAAACAGCCAGCTGTTTGATTGGTTGTTTCTTGATATGAGTAGTACTTAATGACTCATCTTTTTTTGAACTAACGGATGGAAAAAGTGTCGTTTGATTTATTTCTGCAGCTATCTTCGTAATCTTTTTCGTAATTGAGTATTTCATTACACTCATCAGATAATGAAAAACCTACAGGACCACTGTCCCGGTACGCTCCTCTCTTTATGTTGATTTTAGTGGCCGAAAATTGTGTTGAATAATTTTTCCAATTTACACACTAACTTTTAATATTTTCCAACTGCTCAATAGTCGCATAGGTGAACTTAATAGTTTTGATTTCCGCCTGCACCAGAGCTAGATCTTTTAAAAGTTTCGATACATCCAGGTGATCAAATGTAATAGGTGGTAATTTTTCTAAGTCTTGTGCTATGAACACAGGAAGAATATCAGGCTCTGTCCCCTTCAATAGGTTTAACATATCGTACAGCAACCGGTCTTCTTTTCTTTTCCCTTTATGTGATATTTTTCGTAAATTTGTAGACACGGATTCAAATAAAAACGTATGTGATGTTTGAATTTGTTCCCCGGTAAATGCAGATATACATATTTTCACAAGTCTTTCTTCGTCAGATATCGATATCTTGTTATGAATGTAACACAAGAGTTCATCTATTACAATATTACAATTATTACACTTTAATATACGCGACATTCTGCGAACGTTTGTTAAAATATTGCGTTTGTTAACATATGACAAGCACACTTCAAGCGGATACACGCGCGCGACTGAAAACGTAAAAAGCAGTGTGGGAAAAACGTGTTCAATGCTTTTTAATCTTTTTTTTTTAGTTATTGATAAGTTTATAATATTTTTGAAATATTGAAATAAAAACTAAAAAAATATAAGTCAAATCTAGCTAAATGTGCTCTTTCATTTATTTAATGTAAAATATGCCCTTTTTAATTAAACTCCTGCCAGATGTGCCTTTGAATCTTTCTGTATCTTTGCGGATTATAGAGTAAAAATCTGAAAAAAAATTGTGTATATACGCCTTTTTCTCCCATTTCCGGGCATACATATAACTCGTATTTAAAAAAATCAGTTGTGCCCTTTTTCGGAACGAGAGGGCAGAATTGCTGTTCGTTAGTCTCGCTAAAACTCGAGAACGGCTGAACCGATTTAGGGTAATTTTGGTTTTAATTAAATGTTGAAGTCCAGGAAGGGTTTAAAAGGTGAGACAATATAGAAAAAAAGAGTAGTTAAAAAGGCAGAACCACGTTTGCCAGGTCAGCTAGTCTATCTATATGTATAAAAATCAATTCTTGTTCGTTAGTCTCGCTAAAACTCGAGAACGGCTGAACCAATTTGGCTAATTTTGGTTTGAATTAATTGTTTAAGTCCAGGAAAGGTTTAAAAGGTAAGAAAATATAGGAAAAAAAGAGTAGTTAAAAAGTCAGAACAACGTTTTCCGGGTCAGCTAGTACATTAATAATAATTAATTAGAAGAAAGACTTCGAAGCGTAATATTTAAGTTACTTCAGTGTTATAGTCAGTTTTAAATTGTGTTATTTGAAGTTATTTTATATGCCTCGTGTTGGCCCGGGCTCCTTTAAAAAATAGACCAACTGTGGTTCTACCAGGCAGGTCGTAAAAGGCGAGCAATTGGCTACACGTGTCACTACTATCGTAACTAACTAGGTGGTAGAGTTCCACAAATCTCGCCCGGGTATTTGGTACCACCGCCTTAGTTATTTCTGTCGCAATAGTGTCAATGCTTGTCATTGTCGTGTTCTTATTTATAGGGTAAGGTAGCCGGTAAACTTGTTATTTCTGTCGCAACAGTGTCAATGCTTGTCATTGTCGTGTTCTTATTTGTAGGGTAAGGTAGTCGGTGAACTTATGCATATGGCATTGCCATCTCGTCACACAGATAGCAATGCGCCATTAACTTCCCATCATAAGACTCATCTGTTTATCCTATCAAAAGGTTTAGAGCGAACACCCATGCGTAAATATCGAAGTTCATGGTTTACAATCTGCGATTTACCGAACACTTGTTAGCGAGCGGTAATCATACTTTCTGATTTATTTTCATTGAGGTTTTTGTAGTTAAGCAATATTCTCTTATTGTTGTATTTTTATTAGTTATCTATTATCATGCCCTTCAATGTGTACAATCTTTTACCAACTTGTAGAACGAGTTACGAGACCAAAGACACGGTAATGTTATCTACCAGTATTATATCTTCATGCAAACAGGTGGAACGTGAGTTATACCTACGCGCTCGGAGTTCAGCATGCACTCGACGTAGAACAGACTGAGAGTTGCGCTTCAGTGACGAACGGCTGATGTGACAGCACAGGCAAATGTAGTTAAAATATTGAAGGCGGGCAGCCCTATCGCATTTTACATACAGCACGGCGCGGCCGGCTGTAGGTATTTAATTCAAGGACAGGGCCGAGTCACAATACTGATAGATAACATTACCGTGCCAAAGATGATGATGTGTTGATGTTGATATCCTCGTTAAACGGATATAATGTATCAGGCTTAATTTTAACCGCTACCTAGATCTTACCAGACTTAGGCGGGGCAATAAGCGAAAGTCCTTCGCTTATATGCGAGTCACTACCATCGTGGCTACTAAGTGGTAGAGTTCTGCATTGGCTCGCTCGAGTCTGGTATCACCGCCTTACCTATTCCCGCCGCAATTGCATCAGTGCTTGTCATTGTCGTGTTCCGTTTTTTAGAGTAAAGTAGCGGGTATTGCGACCCCGCTACCAGGGTAGCAACGTACCCGTACTGTGGCTATATGCGACGGTTGTCTCTTGTCGCCCGGAGTGTTATCTGCTTGTTTGTTAAAATCACGGTAAACTTACGATGTGGTATTAACCTCGTCACAAGATAGCAATGCACCATTTACAACTTTAGTGTCTTTAGGTGATGGTTGACTCTTTCCATCAGAAGATCCATCTGTTTGTTTGCTATCTTATGATATAAAAAAAATATTTATATACTTTCTTGTTCCCATCAGCTGAGTCTCGGACAACATGTACGTGCCTATCTATTACAATAATAAGAGACGAGTAGCGCCCCGCAGCATGTGGCAATTTTTTATATCAATAGATAGCAAAGAAGCAGATGGCTCTCCTGATGGAAAGCGAAACCATTGCCTATAGACACTAAAGATGTTAATGGTGCGTTGCTATCCGTATGACGGGATAGCAATGCCACATGCATAAGTGTACGGGCTACCTTATACCCTAATAAGCACTGACTTGATGGTAGAAAAACCTTCAGACCTTTGATTTCATCTTTGTTAAGTCAAATACTGCAACTAAATGGATATTCTGGATTCTGGACCGCCCCGTTGGTCGAGTGGTTAGCGACTCTGACTACGCAATCGGTGGGGCTCGGGTTCGATCCCCGACGGGGACAAGCATTTTTGTGATTAGCATAAATATTTGTATTTCCGGGTTTGAGTGTTTATTAAATCTATTCCAGTATTTATATATGTAAAAAAAAGAATCTTCACGCCTGTATCCCCGAAGGTTTGATGAGCATAAATGTTTGTATTTCCGGGTTTGGGTATTTATTAAATATATTTCAGTATTTATGTATGTATTTCTATGTATTAGTTTGGTTGACTAACACCCATAACACAAGCAAATAATTTTCTTACTTTGGAGTTAGATCAGTAATTGTAATTTGTTCCGTGAATATTTATTTATTCTGATCCATTATTGAATTTTACCACCTCTACCTCGTGTTAGTCCAAGCCCCTTTTAATGAATAGACCAACTGCCGTTCTGCCACGCAGGATGTAGAAGGCAATTGATTGGCTATACGTGTCACTACCATCATGACTATAGCCCCGTTTTCACTTTGATTAGTGCAAGTGCGAGTGTTTAATACAGGTCGTAAGTACTAAACAAAAAATACGTGAAGACAGCCGTTGTGCAGTGCGAGTGATTAGTAATAAGCGCCTATTCACTTTTACTACACTGAATACTTATCACTCGCACTGATCAACAGCTGTCTTCACGTACTTTTTGCTCAATACTAAGCACCTGCTTAAACACTTGCACTCGAACTAATCAAAGTGAAAACGGGGCTTACTATGTAGTATGTTTCTCCAGGTTATTTCTACCGCTTTTCGTATTCCTGTCGCATTAGCATCAATATTTATTATTGTCATGTTCCGGTCGGAAAGTAAGGTAGCCGGTACTTATGCAAGTGACCAAGGATTTATAACGTTATAATTTCGATATTTTTGCTGTTTCGTGATTGGTTCCCAGCGTTTCATGCTGTTTCGTGATTGGTTCGCCAACTAGCGCTTGAAGACAACGTCATAATATCATATACCATAACCAATCACAACGTCGCAAATATATCGAAATCATAACGTTTTAAATCCTTGCAAGTGACGTATCCATCCCACTAAACGGATAGCAACAGACCATTAATATTTTTGGTGGTGGTGGCGTTGGTTGTCTTTTTCTATCAGGAGAGCTATCTTCTTGTTTGCTATCTTATAATATAAAAAAACGTAATAGTTAAGATAGTAGTGACATGCTTGATGCCGCCTTTTGCCTTTCAGAAGGTAGCTTTATTCTTCAAAAGAGGCTTTTCTTTAACAAAACTGTGATTAATTTTTATAATTTATTTCCAGGACCAGATTGTTCGAGTGCTTTTCGTCTAGTGGTAATGAAATCCAGAGCCAAGAAAGTCGAGAAAGTAGTGAAAGTTCAAAGGAATCAGAGACAAGTTGTGAAGACTGTATAATTAGAAACATAGGAAATGGACACGGAAACAGAAATATAATAACGATAGATAGTCGTCATTGACTGTGAAATAAATAGCTAATTATAACATCTCTTGGTCATTTAACCCCTAATTATAATATAACCTCTGTGGTATCGTGGTTTGCCGTTGGCGTTGACCAATGAGGTGCCGGGTTCTAATCTTAGATTTAAAAAAATGTATTTATTCAATTTCCTGAAAAAATAAATGCTGCCCAAGATTGGAAATTTTTTGAATAAAAAAAGAATTGGTTTGCCACCTAACCTATCACGTATGTGGGACCACGTAACTTAGGCTAATCGTGGGTGCACATATTGTACCTCAGTCTACCACTTCGGAGGTACGAGCATGAAGATACTTTTATTTGCAACTAAACGATGATACTGAATAAGAAAACATAACCACCACCCGGACAATCCATACTAATTTTATAAATTGCAAAAGTCTGTCTGTCTGTCTGTTACGGTTTCACGGCTAAACCGCTGGACCGATTTTGGCTTGACCGAAACATAGGCTATTTTTTTTTCAAAAATCAACCCTTAAAAGGTTGCAATAGGGGATGAAATTTGTATGAAAAGCTATCTTGACATGTTAATATACTCGCGGGTGAAGCTGTGCGGGTCAGCTAGTAGGCTAAATAAATTTGAAAACCTGTTTAATACTTTACCCTATTAACTATATTAACCAAAAAAAAAATCATTACTGTATTTATCTATACATTAATACGTGAAGAGAAAAGTTCGTAATCCTTTCTATGACCATGAAAATGGCCGATCGGTAGAGCATGAAATTTGACACTCTTATATTTACATATAGCACGACTGCACAAAACTAATATTTTTAAACTCAATGCATTGTAAATACATTGAAATTAATAAAAATAAACATTAGAAATACTACATTAATGTGATATACATTCGATAGTATTCTCACATGTAAAGGTACATTTTCCATGAAGTAGTAGGTAAAGGTGCAGCTAGCACTCGTATTAATCATTTGAAACCAATATTTACGTTATATCTCACTCTATGAGGTCTCCCCATCTCTTTTTATACAGCTGTGTAGAAGAGAGGGTTAGACCTCAGACGATGACAGCCGTATTAAAAGTTGTGTTTCATGTAGATATTAGAAGTGTTACCTCCAGGTATAATACAGCTTCATGAATGGCTTCATGCTATTTTCTTTAGAGTTAAAGTCAGTTGTCAGACTAAAAAGAGATTTTATTGTTCAGTCTATGGTCGAATATTCCTTCCGATCGCTAGTAATAAAAAAAATGCATTTTAAAATTTAAATTTACCACGAAAACGCTCTGGACTCTCATGACATTTAAATGAGATCATACCGTGGTCATACATACGTTGTAATAAAAAAATCGCATTTTAAAATTTAAATTTACCGCGAAAACGCTCTGGACTGTCATGACATTTAAATGACATCATACCGTGGTTATACGTACGTTATCCATTATTTTCTATGCATTATGGTCGTTTTACATTTTGATTAGCGGGAGTGCGAATATTTAGCAGTTGCGAGTGATATTGCGAGATGTGTCCAATATGTCCAACACTGTTTAGTCATCATTATAGGACCCGGCAAGCCGTGAGTCAGAGGTAGGTAGGTGCACCCTGAACGGGGCAGAGTTATTCGCAAAGAATAGAACACTCTTCTATTAATTTTACTAAGCTGATTACTAATCACTCGCACTAATCAACGGCTTTCCATGCGAGTTTTTGCTTAACACTAAGCACCTACATTAAAAAATCGCAACCACACTAATCAAAGTGACAACAAAGTTATGTTGAAAAAACACTTTTCTAAATTTTTCGTCAACTATTACTTCCAAACGGATACATCGATTTTGATGCAATTTCTGCATTAGACGTATTTTTTAAAAAAATAGAGTTGATTAATTTTTGGACTCAATCGGTACATTAATCTGGAAGTTATATTTAAAAAAATCTGTTTAACCAAAATTTTTTTGGGTTTTTTTAAAATTTCTCATATACGTTCAAAAGTTATGAGATGTTTACATACACACACAAACACACACACACACACACAGAAGTACTGACGTCATCGCGAAAATAGTCCAAAAATGTTTAAAAACTTTAGCAAAATCAGTAACTTCCTTATCTACATACGTAGCGGGAAGTTAAAAAGTACAAGTGTATTAATATTGTATTAAAATGGAGTGATTGAAAACTAATTAAAGCTACCACGCCAAAGCTCAAACCTAAAGGTGCGGTATTTTTTCAGTAAAATGTACCACAAAAGGGCACAGATCGTTGCCTAGTGTAGCTTTGTAGCATTTTAACTCTTTAGTTTTATTATAGATGGCGTTAGTAGTAATAATATTCTAATACAAAATGTACTTTTTTATGTTCATTAAATGATATTTTAATGGTAGATACATATCTAGATATGAATTTAAACTACCACGTCAAAGCTCAAACCTACAAGTGCGATACTTTTTCAGTAAAATGCACCATAAAAGTACATAGAAAGTCGCCTGGTGTAGGTAATAATTAAATTAACATAAAATAAAGATTTAAGGGGGTTTCATTACGACAAACGTGATTTTTGAAAGTTTTTATATAATATGCGTCCGAGACGTCTGAGAATGAGACGGAAAATCTAAGAATAATGTCAAGGTTGGAACGGTGAATCAGATAAATGTAAAAAAGGAAATATCAGATGAATGTAAAAAGGAAAAATCCGAATTTGTCCATCACAATAATTTTCACTAGAAGAGGGCTTTTGTAGTTTTATACTATGAACATTTAAGCTATTCTACGTCAATGACAAACATATGTGTATCCGCACCACAGGTACACCACCTATAAAAACTTCTTTAAGTATTTTTATAAGTTGGTCGACAATTACTCAAAAATTTTAAAGCCTTCTAAGCCGTAATAATTTTCTTTTTAACTTCATCATATTACCTACCTAATTTTTTCTCACTCCCAAAACCCAACGTTTTGCCTGCAGAGGGGGAAGGGTTTGACTTGCCTTGACTAACAAAAATTGGTACTTAAATGCTTAATATTTTACAAGCAAGTCCCTTAATCGAAGTTTTTTTTTTCACAAACCTATTATTTTAGATAGGTTTTTAAAAATTATTATTATAATGTGTTTTAAAAATCTATTCAACGATACCTCACACAATGGGGTTCGTGAAAAAAAAAAGTTAACATCCCAACTTTACATGAAAAGGAGCATGTAGAGGTGCAAAAATTGTTTTTCAAAATTCAATGTTAGCACTTTGTTGACGTGTCTAGTATGATAGTTTATTGATTCAGGTGTTACTTTATGGAAATCCATGAACTATTATATGTTTTTTTCGCGATGATCCAAAAAGAAAGACGACGGTTTAATAAATGGATAAGACTCACCGATGGTCTGTAAAAAAAGAAGACCCCAGCGTCACAGTTATAATTTATATATAGTTATAGTACTCAACGCACGTTTCACTTCAAAAACCGAAGCATCTTCAGGGGAAACGAATACTACTTCACTCTACGCGAGCGTAAGTAAAACTGATTTGAGCCGGTGTTTGTAACGCTTTTTATACACGCTGTGTCGCTAGTCCAAAAGTTGTTTGTAACAGGGGTGAATTTGAAAGATTTTTTTGTTCATCTAACAATTCGATTGAACCGTTATTATGTTTAAGATTTTTAACTGCTCTAATATATTTAACTTTAACTACTAGTCACACGTATGTAAAACTTAAAAAGAATGACTCGCTGCTAAAATATGACCGGTTTCTAAAAGGTGTTTAGCAAAATGAGACTTATCGGAATGTTTATTTTTAAAGGCGGATATATGTTCGTGACTCGAAACTATGACCGGTTTGACCGCTATATATACGCTACTACATTCGGAACAACGTATGTTATAAACTCCGGATTTATTGTTATTATGTATAATTAATCTTTCCATTACATAATATATTTCGTAAGGAACTATGTGTTTTGAATGTTACGTTAATATTATTAAATTTAAATATTTATGTATTTTTTCTGAATCGCGACCGAAATACGTTAGACTACATTAAAACCTAAACCCTTTTTGGGGTGGTACCACATAAAGTAATGTTTTAATTTTTTATGTTTCCTTCTTTTTTATTAAATTTTTAATAAAATTACAACTGTATCTATTTGAAAAAGTCATAGTGAACATTGTATTGAGTTCTTGAGCTTTTCAATATAACTTCCTCTACTAAGTGGTAAAGATGTTAATCTGTGTGTGTAACTATTAAACACAGCTATTTTGTGTTGCCATGGATGGCAGGAAGACGCGGTATTGTAGTATCTGTGTGTGTCGGCTTACGAAAAATCCCAGTGGTGTTTATTTTTTTTTTGTTATTGTTAAATCTAAGAAATTTTTTGAATTTTCCTTTTCTAATTCTAGTTTGAACTTTATTCTTGGGTGTTTTATATTTAATTTTTTCACAAAAAGATCTAGTTGTCTGTCCGTATCGGTCCAACACATAATAATATCGTCGACATATCGATAATAATATAATATATACTGATGACCTATAATATTTAGTTTTTCAAAATTATCCATAAAAAATTCTGCCATAATGGATTTAAAGGAGAAACCATCGCTAGACCATCTTTCTGGATGTATATTCTTGATTATTATTATTGACTAATATGTATATTCGTGCTAAATTACCTACAGCTTTGTAGTAATAATGATCTCTGAGCTATCATGCGGACGGGCGGACAAACGAACGGATAGACATAGCGAAACTACAAGGGCTTCTAGTTTACTTTGGAACCCTAAAAACGGTAACAAAAATAGGCGCAGTTGGATTATTTAAAAGAAGACGCAGAATAAATAAAAGTGTTCCTCACGGAGAGCGGATTTCAATTTTGTAATTTACAATGTTAAAACTGTGATGTATCAAAACAGGTTGAATCAACTGTAGCCTAACTGGTTTTGGTTATTCTTTGATGACTATCGATATATTTAGTTACAAGGTTTATTTTATTGTAACAAGTACTAATAGTAACAAAGTTTAATTTTTGAGGTTCTGATTTGTTTTGTCTTTTTTCTAAATACCAAAAATTTAATGGCTTTGTTGTTTGGACTTTGAGATATTTTTTATATTCATTACAAAATATTTTTCTTATATCTTATGACTTTCGTTTGTGTGTGAAGTTCGTATGTTATTTTATTTCATTGTGTCTGAGTCATTAAGATCTACTACTCGTAAAATATTTGTATTCTAAAATGAGAGCGTGTGTGTACATATTACTTGGATTATTTGTAATTTTGATAATAAAAGTAACAGATGCACTGCCAAAGTAAGTTAGTTTGGAATTAAATACGTAATAATAATCAATGTGACAAATAAAACACGTATATTTATTGCATTGTAGGTGTTTTGATTTAAAACTTTCGTTACTGTATTTGCTACATTATATTTAACATATTTGTAAACAAATGTTGATAAGTAAATCTCATAGCATAATAAGAATAATATACGCAACAAATAATATAATAACTGTATGATATAAGGAAAAACCTCACTGGCGACGTGATGTGCCAGGGTAGATGATTATTATTACTCATAGAATCTATTACTAGCCATTGACGTGTATAATATTATACACGTCAATGTTACTAGCGAAAGCGATAGTCTGTGGTCGAAATTCAACCATAAACATTAAAATCGTTTGACAAACAAATTAAGAAAATAGTAAACAGCGTAGGTATGATGGACGATGTATCGTCATTTCTTGTGGTAATAGCAAAATTTGCAATTTATGATTTTTTTACGCCACGCAATGTGCGGCGTGGTAACACATATCGGGCTACGGCGAAGTATCGCGCTAGCACGATGTCGTCACAAACTACATCGTAATAACTGCTTACGTCATAATTACGTCATATCACTGGTCATCAAACTGCGACCCGCAGGCTATATTTGTGCGACCTGCTGATGATATTTGAGCGTCTCACAACAAAGCAAATAAAATTATTGTAATATTCCTAAAATTCTTTTCTTCTCAAATTCTTAATTCATTAACATTCATTCCTTAAATTATTTAATTTTATGCTACTGTTTACTGTATTTCATTCGCTCAGATTACGAACATATGACACTTTCATAAATATGAAAGGACACTTTCATAAAATTACGATAAACAACAGTTATAATAATACCAAACTATAGTTTATCAGCATACATATATTTAGGTAACTTCTTGTGTAAGCCGTATTTTGATATTGACCAAGTATAATTTATTTTTTCTATCATGGTACAAACTATAATTATATGCGGATAAATTATAGTTTGGTATTATTATTACTATTGTTTATCGTAATTATAATATTGTTTCTGTGTCGTGAGCCGCACAAATATGCGCACCACAGTTTGACGACCACTGCAGTGATACGTCGAGCCCTATCGCGATGCAGTTTCACGATAGGCCGTTACGTCAAAATTTTTCCCGTGTTGGTTCCTACCATCGTGGCTACTAGGTGTTAGATTTCTGCGTTGTTTCGCCCGATTCTGGTACCATCGCCTTACCTATTCCTACCGCAATAGTGTCAGTGCTTAACACTGTCGTGTTCCAGTTTTAAGGGTAAGATAGCCAGGAAATTTATGCATGTGAAATTGTCATTCCGTCATACGGATAGCAACTCACCATTAACATCTTTGGGGTCCATAGGCGATGAATTACTCTTTCCATCAGGAGAGCCATCTGCTTGTTTTCTATATTATGATATAAAAAAAACAAGAAATGTTGTGATGCAGGAAAATAGTCCCACATGAATTACTTATCACTTTACCAACTAGCCCGGAACAGAAAACTATCAAGCAGCATAAAATATAAACATTATTTAATATTATTCGTATTGGTCCCAGGTTCCTTTGAAGAATAGGCTAACTGCCGTTCTGTCAGGCAGGTCGTAAAAGGCTACCAATTGGCTATGCGAGTAACTAACATCGTGGCTACTAGGTGGTAGAGTTCTGCATTGTCTCGCGCGGGTCTGGTACCACCGCCTTACTTATTCCTGCCCCAATAGCGTCAGTGCTTGTCACTGTCGTGTTCCAGTTTGGAGGATAAGATAGCCAGTGAACTTATGCATGTGGTAATAGACCTCCCCACAAGATAGCAATGCACCATTAATATATTTGGTGTCTATAGGCGATGGTTGACTCTTTCCATCAGGAGACCCATCTGCTTCTTTACTATCTTATAACATAAAAAAATCAAATAGACAAAAATATGGAAGATACATACTATGCAACCAGACAATTTTACTGATATTAACTTTTTATTACATTTACAGAAAAAAATCTAAGCCTTCTATAATAGACGATGCTTCAAATGAGGATGACGACATGGACACTGAAGTGAGTCAAGATTCAGGATTCGATCATTGTAAGAGGTGTAAAATAACAAACGTTGGCAATGGCAGCGGCAACCGCAACACTGTGGTAGTAAACGAAAGTGAATTAAAAAAGGAGTCGACTTAATATATTGAATTTTATTTCCTAATTCTAATTAACGATCGCCCTGTGATTGAAACCATTATTTTGTTAAAGTTAAAACAAATATCTATTAAATAATTGTTTAATAGATATATTTCTAAAAATTTAAAGCTGCATATCCTAATATTATCACATGGCTAATGTTTTATCATGCATTAAGTTTTTATAACATATCTAAGACATACAAAACATATAGACGTATTGTAAACAATTAGAAACAAATCGGTGAAGATAAATTTTGTACATATGTGTAAGACAACGCCACATTTGCAAGCATCGTAAAACATTGCGTACGTATGCTAAAGAAAAGTGTTGCAAGCATTTTCTTTCAAATTACCATTTACTGGTTTAATATTTGACTACTACGTTTTATAAATTATAATGCGTTTTACTTATATTATAAAAAATTTGGTATTTTATTTGTTTTACTATGATACTTTCCTACGTCAAAAACAAACAAATTTAGAAGGACTTGAAATTTATTTATTTTATCTACTGTACATATGCCATTATGTTAATGCATATTTACACATGTAAATATGCATTAATTACATAATGGAATAATATTTTTACGAACATTTTTCGGCATATTTTACATTTTTACTCTAAATAATTACAACCAATAATTCAATAGGTTTTTAATATTGGTTCACTTTTAATGTTAACTTTTTATTATACATTCTATTTAGAATGATAAGAGTATTAACTCATCTTAAGTAATAATTTATAACTTCTTTTCTACACTTAACTGTACACACAAGAATAATAATTTGCTAACTAAGAAATAAAATGAAAAATAAAGTACGAGCTTATTTATTTATTTATTTAATTCATTATTGCACACAGTAATTACTAACATAACAACAATAATAGAAAACAAGTATAATGAGCGAGCTTATCTCTAGTAATAGAGATTTATTTCCGCCAATCCGTAACAAGGAAATATTAAAAACAAAGATAATTTTCGACTTGGTGTACAATGAATTAATTATAATATATGCAATAAAATTAAATGTATAAGAAAACAAAATACAACAATAAACAAAAATAAACGGAATAAATACATAAACACTCATAATATACATTTCATAGGCATATAAACTACTTAAAATAAAATAGGGCCCACTTTGATTTTCGCTTTTAAAATGAAAATGTATATTTTTTTGAAGTTTTTATGGATAGATATAGTTAGAAAGTAAAGTTTTATTAATTATACAAACAGAGTAAATGATTAAAAAAATTACACACATAAAAATGAAAAAATAAAATTTACCTTTAAAAATTCTAACTTTCCACGTAACATCAGCAGGAAACCTTAAATATAACAAACACATGTTTTTTAAATATGTGTATATCTAGTATATACATACAAAGTACGGTGAATCCAATTAAACCAATAAATAATAAAATAATTAAAATATACATTCTAAATAAAAAGGATATTTTCCTAGTGTTTGGGGAAATTGATTGGTATGTTAACTTACCACATAGCCACAAAGGGTGTTCTGAGAAATTATATTAAATGTTACTTTAATTTTGTTATAATTTATGGAAATTTGGATACCTACTTGTGAAAGGTGATCCCGAAAGCCTTTTTTCAAAACATGAATTGTTTTTACAATTGTTATCATAGAAGACAGCATGATTTCAAAATAAATACTGTCACAAAAAGAACGTTTCTTACTCTCTACTCACGATACGAGCGCTTGGCTATGTCTATATTTTTTGTAGGTCTTTGTAACATAATAAAAATTGTTTTTTTTTGTTGTTTATTTATTTATTTGTTATAGATATTTCCCTACAAACCAATCAACCAATCTGTGTGATTTTCTGGTTAGCCGACAGCCGTATGGTTTGCTGGTAGAGAATGCTTTAAGCCCCGTTTTCACTTTGATTAGTGCAAGTGTGAGTGTTTAATGCAGGTGCTTAATATTAAGCCAAAAATATGTGAGGATAGCCGTGGATCAGTGCGAGTGATTCGTAATCTGCGTAGTAAAAGTGAATAAATGCTGATTACTTATCACTTGCACTGATCAACGCCTGTTTTCACGTATTTTTATCTTAAGGCGATTACAGCTGCGAACGACCTTGAGCTTCTAACAGGAGCAGCGCAAATACTATTTCGCGCGATGGCATGCCCCAACGTCAAAGAGTATTTACAGTGGATGCAGATACCTACCTTTTAACAAACTCAGAACCAATAACCAGTAATCGCTCATTTATCGATTACATATACATTAATTTTAGAAAAACGATAAATATCTAAAAAAAATATATCAAAAATCGACAAAAAATCAAACCCGATACGCATCGATTCTTAGTTAGGTTCGCTAACCATTTATGGTCTTCGCGTTAATTTTAGTCCTTGACAGGAATAAAATTCCACTTCCATCTATTGCGTAGCCGGAGGTGCTTATCGATTCGTATTTCAGTTTGATGGTGAGGTAACCAGCTAGACTTTCACATGAGGCTTAATATCCCAGCCTTCAGGACGGCAACGCATCTAGTATAACATCTGTGATGTCTATAAGCGACGGTATCTTTTACCATCAGGGGACCCGTCTGCTTCTTTGCCGCCCTTTAGTTACAAAAGATTAATATTAATGCAAGAGCGAATGTAAATTGGTATAGGTATAAACTTTAATTATTAACTAGTTAAAATTACAAAAACAACATTTTAATTTTATTGAATGAGTAAATTATAACTTATAATCTCCAGTTCACCATGGACCTTAAATGCAATTGCAAGCAACGTCCTCACAAGTACGTAGCAAAAGGGTATCCAACAGAGTATTATAATTTATAATACCTACTTGTTTTGCGTTTCCTAACTGATAACCCTAAATTCATGTCATTGGTCTATTGACTGTTGCAGGACACTGCAACAACGTAATTGGTTTAAAATGCAAGTATTTAGTCTAAAAGCAAGGGATTACGACCAGCAACCCTTTGTTTCCAGTTTCGCATTATTTACCTGCTATTAACAATGACGTTTTGTTATTATAACAAGTACAAATATCACTTCAATCAACACTTTTTTTCGTTTGAAACACGATGGCTTGCGTATTTTTTTTTTTACGTTTTGCATTTCCTGATAAAACCCAAATTCATGTCGTTGGTTTATTGACCGGTGCAGGACACTACAACGATGTAACTAGTTTAAAATGAAACAATTATAGTCTATAAACAAGGGATTACGACCAGCAACCCTTTGTTTCCAGTTTCGCATTATTTACCTGCTATAAACAATGACATTTTTGTTTCTGATCTTACTTAAAATTGTTAACAAAAACGAACGAGGCAAAACAGCCATAAAATCTGGGACGAATCTGAACGAAATTGTAATAATAAGTAGAAAATCATATTTTAGGACGAAAGGGAATAAAATGTAGGACGTACACGGATTTCTGACGTGGGGCAAAATTTGTAGCTCGAATGTGGAACAAATCAAAATTGCAATTTTATGGTATATGTCGTTTATTTATACTAGCTGTTACTCGTGATTTCGTTTGCGTGACCGAAAATCATTATTTTCTTTTTTTATTTACCATTTGAGCATGTAAATTATTACACAATTACGTTTAAGTTTTTTCGTAGGAGGGTAAAAAATTAACCCATATTACTCCTGAATAGTGTTGCTTTCTAAAACTAAAAGAAGTTTTTGGATCAGTCCAAAGCTTTAAGTTTATTCGTAACAAAAATACAAATGACTTTAATATTAGTACAGAGTGCTAAGTGTGAGTTTTCTTTTCGCATTCAATCGTGAGCGCGTTTGGAGTTTACTAGGAATTTGTATGTCATTTGTACAGCGCCACCTAGTGGTAAACGTGAGAAACCAGTATACCACTAGGTGGCGCTGTACAAATCACATACAAATTCCTAGTAAACTCGAAACGCGCTCACGATCGAATGCGAAAAGAAAAACTCACACTTAGCACTCAGAAGAAGACTCAATTTCTTTCTATTAAGTTTGAGGTAACATAAAAATTGGTAAATCGGCTTTACTGATGCGTTGATTTATTGTGTGTGCAGGAACCGATTACTTACATTTAGTTTATAGTTACACCGAGAATGGCACTGCCCCTTTAATGATGCGTTGCATTTATTGTGTATGCAGGCGCCATTTATTTCTATTTAGTTTACACCACCATCTTTTTTTCGAAATGAACTTAAGCATTTGGTTCAAATGCTACTGCGAAACCGGGCGTTTAGGGCGAGCAGAGCCCAGATTGCTTAGCCAGAGTTTAAATTAAGTGGGCTAAGAGCCCGCTCTAAGGGTGTCTCCTGTGAGACCAAACCTCGGCTTAGGGCAATATCTTGACGATTAGTGGGAGGGTAAGAGAAATCAGGATTTCGACACGTTAATGGCTCTTGACCGGAGTTTCGAGTGTTGGCGGGCCAAAACAGTGGTGCAAGTCACTACTGGCGACGTTTTTGGCATTCTTGGCATTTGCGTGTAAATTGTGAAGTGTAGGTTGTGATGGCATCATCGGGACATTGATAATGAAACTGCACCTATAATAGTGCGTCACTACACGATGTACTTATGAATCTTGTAGTACCATTTATTCTTGTGTTCAGATATTTTAACGAGAATAACGCATTTCTGCTACTACTTATCAGCCCCGATTATTGCAAATTACAATCGTTAGTCTTTTTAATTAGTAAATCAGGCATTTCAAGAGCAGACCATCTTGTCTTCCTGCAGGATGTGAAAGGCAAACGAATGATCAAACATATCACGAATATCGTAACCGTAAGTTAGGTTTTCTAGCCGTGATGTTGCATTACGCCCTTCTTTAGTACCACCGGCCACCGCTTCACATATTTTCGCCTCAATAGCGTCGACATTTGTCGTGTTGCAGTTTGGATAGTAACTGGTAAACTTGAGCACATAGCATTAAAACGCCATGGATAGCAACGCACTATTATTATTTTTGTTGTCATATGCGATGGATATGTATTTAAAATAGGCTATAATTACAAACCGTATTATGCTTTTAATATCATAAGATAACAAACGATCAGATGATTCTTCTAATGCAGAGACAATCATTGTCTATAAATACCAAAACAAGCAACTCGCCGTGTTGGTCCCGGCCTCCTTTGAAGAATAGGCCAACTGCCGTTCTGCCAGGCAGGTCGTAAAAGGCGACCGATTGGCTATCGAGTCACTACCATCGTGGCTACTAGGTGGCAGATTTCTGCATTGTCTCGCCCGGGTCTGGTACCACCGCCTTACCTATTCCTGCCGCAATAGCGTCAGTGCTTGTCGCTGTCGTGTTCCGGTTTGGAGGGTAGGGTAGCCGGTAAACTTATGCATGTGGCATTAGACCTCGCCACAAGATAGCAACGCACCATTAACATCTTTGGTGTCTATAGGCGATGGTTGACTCTTTCCATCAGGAGACCCATCTGCTTGTTTGCTATCTTATGATATAAAAAAAAACAAAAATGTTAATGGTGCGTTGCTATCCTTGTGGCGAGGATTTGATGTTATATGCATAAGTTTAATGGCCACCATACTCTCCAAACCGGTACATGATGGCAACAAAGACTGACCATATTGCATCAGGAATAGATAAGAACTCTACCATCTAGTAGCAGGGGCGGATCCCGCCTTCGGTTCAGCGGGGGGGGGGGGGGTTACAACCCCCCCCCGGGTTACATATTTGAGGTTCAGTCAAGATAGGCTCTAATCCTAATAAATCCATACCTAGACCCCTGCGTAGAGGGAGGGTCATATCCCACATGACCTCTCTTCTGGATCCGCACTTGCCTAGTGGTCACGGTGGTAGTGACTCGCACAGTCAATCTTTCCCCTCTTACCAACTACCTGGCAGAATGCCAGAAGCTCTATACTTAAAAGCATTTCGGTTTGGAGGGTAAGGTAACCTGTATTAAGGATTGCACCATTAACATACTTAGTGACTAAATATGACAGTTGTCTCTCTCCACCAGGAAAGACATCTGCTTGTTTGGTATATTGTGGTATAAAAAATATACTTCATTATCTCATAAAAAAATTACGATAAAATACAGTTGATGACATTCAGGAATAATGTTCTGCTAGTCAAAGGATTTTTAAAATCAATTCATTATTTCGTTAGTTCGTTAGTTTATTTGCAGGAAAACAACCTTACAAAAATATGAAATTATATTAATATTATAAAGTCTACCTAACATACCATGATCAGATTAATCGAGTACTGTCCGAAGGTGGCGTCAAGAGTTTTCCCAACCGACGTGTGTGTATGAAGAGAGTGATGAATGAGGAGGAAGCGAGACAAGCCTGCAAGGATCGTGATGTATGGCACTCGGTTCTCTCTGCCTATCACGTAAGGGATCTGGCGTGAAGATATGTATGTATGCTTGTGACTATAACTCTTTATGAGCTTATTGTGTATTAATTACGTGTCAAGTTGTTTGTCCGTAGTTTTAAGTTTAGTTATCTGCTGATTGGTCCAACTTAAAAGATAGGACAGTTTTTATCTCAATCCCCCCCTCTTTTAAAGTACTCCACCAAAATGTTGTATGCCAATACAACGTTTGCCGGGTCAGCTAGTATTATTACAGATAATGTAACCTTGATTTTGACCCCTTATTGATAGTGGAGCTGCTTGTACAGTGCATGTTGTTAAAATACAATTTGTATATATGTATATATATATATATATATATATATATATATATATATATATATATATATATATATATATATATATATATATATCGAGTCCCATTATATGTTAACGATACACTCCGAAACTGCTAAACCGAATTTGATAAAATTTCAAAAAGATCTGATTCTTTCAAGCAGGTCGTAATAGGCGACCGATTGACTATATTTGCCACCAACGTCGTGATTACTAGGTGGTAGATTTCCGCAACGTCGCGCAGGCCTTTGGTACCGCCATCTTAGCTGTTCCTGCCGCAATAGCGTCGATGCTTGTCATTCTGTGTTCCGGTTTGGCAGGCAAGGCAGCTGGTAGCTTACGCATGTGGCATTGTCAACCCGTGAAATACCTAGTATGACACGTATAGTCATCATATACGTGTCATAAATCAATTGTCTTTTAAGACCTGAGTGCTAAGTATGAGTTTTTCTTTTCGCACTGGTGGTAAACTGGTTTCTCACGTTTACCACTAGGTGGCGCTGTACAGATCACATACAAATTCCTAGTAAACTCGAAACGCGCTCACGATCGAATGCGAAAAGAAAAACTCACAACAAACGCAAAATAGCTGTTGGTCTATTCTCACAACTTGAGTTGTGGTGGTTAATATAATGCATGGCATTATATAAATAGCGCGCTATGTATACTAAACGTATAGCGTAAAAAAATATAGTTTATAGTCCATCATGCGCTGTCATAAAATAGTTTATTCAAACAATACACCACACCTCTACTCCAAACCGAAACCCGAAGGAACACGGAAAAGCCCGGAAAAACATGTGGAATCGTGTAAAATTATAACCATGTGAAATTACCATCCCGCTATACGATAACAATACACCATTAACATCTTTGCTGTCTATAGGCGATGGTTTTTCATACTACCAGGAGAGTTGACTGCTTCTTTGCTATCTAATGAACATATCTATAAAAATAGTAAAATGTTGTAAAACCCTGACAGTAGTCGCCATGATAGGGATACTTTTGATCTATGGTTTACTCTTTACGAACTACCTAGCAGGAAAGGAAAAATTTAACCGGCACCAAAATGAAGTGATATTGAGATTAAAAATAATGTGAATATGATGGGAGAACTACCGAGACTAAGACGACGTCCCCCACGAATATATTGGTAATAGAAAAATACAAAATTTTCAGGAAAAATAAAATAGTTTTTTTTTAATAAGTATTTAGTTTTCGATGAGTTAAAAGAAAGCAATTTTTTAAGCTGTCTTTATATCGAGCCAAAATACACTTGCTTACAAAAGTTTGATTTGTTTTTCGTCGATGGAGAGTATAAATTAGGTTAAAACCAGATTATTCGTTTGCATAAAGTTAAATAGTACATATTTTCATATCTTTGTGAATATCAATAGAAAAATTGCGGAAAATATTCAAAAAATTGATCATGACCTCTAAATGCTGAAAAACCATTGAATATTCGCGGGGGACGTTGACCAGCATCAGCATCATTTTGGTATTTGCATAACATTAAAATCTTGTTTTCAGCTCATAGATTTTATTCAGTGTTCTCTGTTTTAGCTATTTTCTGTTGTCTCCCGTATTGGGCCGGGCTCCGTTTGTAGAATATACCATTTGCCGCCTTACCTATTCCTGCCGAAATAGCGTCAGTTCTTGTCACCGTCTCTTTCCATCAGGGGAGCCTTGTGTTTGTTTGCTATCTTATGATATTAAAAAAACTCAAACACGAAGGGTCCCGTACCATCATCTATAAAAACGCCACAAAATACGTTTGTTGTTTTAGGATTCCCCTTAATATTTTCATTTTTTTTAATTTTTAGTATTAGTTGTTAAAGCGGTAACGGAAGGACATATTTTTTGAGAAAATTTCAGCTTTCTAGCTATCACGGTTAATGAGATACAGCCTGGTGACAGACAGACAGACGGATAGACAGACAACGGAGGTTTAGTAATATGGTCCCGTTTTTACCTTTTAGGTACGAAACCCTAAAAAACCGGGCTAATATGCCGATTAGGAAGTAAACACTAGTGAGCTCTTGCTACCTTTTACAATCTTGGTGCTAGCACAAATTATAAAAAAATATCAAAATATACATGTCTAAGAGAGCATACATCTCTATGCTAAAGTGATGGTCCCTTTTATTGTAAAAAAGAACATGGAAATTATTAGAAAAAGGAACACATACGTACTTCCAATGAATACATATAACTGTCGAAAATATTGTATCTATTAGCACTCGGTTTACTCTGCTTTACGCAGTAAGTTGCGGCGTGTTGATATTTATTTATTATTATGTAATACTCATATTTTAATAGTGAGTAGTATTTCAATATCACAACGATTTTTATTATACGAGTTTTGCCGATATTATGCGAAGCCGAGTGATAAAAAGAACTGTATCAACACATGGATTTTACGCTTTAGTCATTTCAAGACGTACTTTTGTCTTTAATTTAAAAATATTTTATCCGAAACATCATACCTTAAAATGCGAGTGATAATGCTTCTGTTGCTTTGCTTTCTTGGATTGTTAGTTATTAGTGATGCAGTGCCATCTCGGAGGTAAGATTATTTGTTTGTATCTTGTACATATAATAGCATTTTCCCCGGTGTTGCTCCGGGCTCCCTTGAAGTATAGGTCAAATGCCACTCTGCTAGACAGGTCGTAAAAGACGATCGATTGGCTGTAAGTGTCACTATCATCGTGACTACTAGGTGGTAGAGTTCCGCAACGTCTCACCCAGGTATTAGGTGCCATCGCCTAACATTCCCGGCGCAATAGCGTCAATGCTTGTTGTCCTGTTCCGGTTTGGAGGGTAATGAAGCCGGTAAGCTTACGCACGTGGCATTGCCATTCCAGTCACACAGATAGCAACGCACCATTAAAATCTTTGGTGTCTATAGGCGATGGTTTCTCTTTTTATCAAGAGAGCGATCTACTTGTTTGCTATCTTATGATATATATAAAAATAGCAAAAACACTGACTCATGTATTTGCTGTTACTACAATATCTTAAGATACTTGACCAGCGAAGTTGAAATTCATTTGATGACGTTAGATAAAATACATTAGCTAATTGTACCCATGGCGCTGTATTATATCTGGAAGCAACACTTCTAATACCTACTTGAAACAAAATTTCAAATACTGCTGTTATCTTCTGAGGTCTAACCCTCTCCTTCTAACACAGCTGTATAAATAGAGATGGGGAGACCTCATAGACAGATATGTAACGTAAATATTAGTTTCAATTGATTAATAAGAGTGCTAGCTTTACCTATACCTAATACTTCATGGTTGCACCTATAATATTGTTGAGCTGTCAAAAATATCTGTAGATGTTAGTTTGCATATATATTTTTTTTTAATTTTCATTTTAAGATTGGGCCTTGTATTAAGAAAAAAGCATGCTCTTCTGCCAAGCAGTTCGTGAAATGTGAACGATGGCCAAATATGTCTCGGCTAGGTTAAATAAGATCATTTTCCTATTCCTGTTGTAATAGCGTTAGTGCTTGCCACTTTTGTGTTCTGTAGAGGAAAAAGTAGCCGGTAAACTTATTCAAGTGGCATGACATCTCACAATACAGGTGATATCGCGCCAGGTGAGTGACATCAAGGTGTTACAGAAATTGCGTGCCATAGCTTCAAGGTGAGTTCCGTGTCGTAAAAGGAATCCGCAAAAAATAAAAACTAAATACTTTTAAAAAAGTTGAAAAAAAATGAAATGTAATTTATATAATGTCTTTACTTTTTTACATATTAATGCCGTCTTAGCGTTAGGGGCGTACATCTTGCGCTATTTGCCGCGAGCCGTTTTCCGTAGCAGTTTTAATTCTAAGCCATTGCTTTTTTAAGTTGGCAAGTACTAAATTATATCTTGCAATATACATTGAAACCTGGTTAATTGGGATCTTAAGGGACCAAGGATTTTTTATCATTTAAAGAGGTTTTCATTTATCTAGTTTTACAATTAGACAGGTGTAAAAGTAAAGTTGTCTCATTTACAAAGGCCCCCGCTTATAGAGGTCAAATATAAAGATATTCCATTTATAGAAATGGAAATGGTATTATATATGTGAAAAAAATTCAAATATTTGCAAACAAACGTGTCGAAACCTGACCCTTGCCCTTCCCAACCTGATAAAATGTCTCACTTATAGAGGCGATTGAGCTTTAGAGTCCCAATTATAAAGGTAAACATAAAAAAAACCTATAAATCAGATCTCATTTTCCCCGTGTTAGTTCCGGGCTCCTTTGAAGAATAGACCAACTGCCGTTCTGCCAGCAAGGTCGTAAAAGGCGACCGATTGGCTCTACAAGTCACTACCATCGAGACTACTAGGTGGTAGAGTTCTGCATTGTCTCGCCCGGGTCTGGTACCACCGCCTTACTTATTCCTGCCGCAATAGCGTCAGTGCTTGTCACTGTCGTGTTCCGGTTTGGAGGGTAAGGTAGCCGGTAAACTTGTGCATTATTATGGTATTAGACCTCGCCACAAGATAGCAACGCACCATTAACATCTTTGGTGTCTATAGGCGATGGTTAACTCTTACCATCAGGAGACCCATCTGCTTGTTTGCTATCTTATGATATAAAAAAACCAAGTTTGAAAAGTTTCCTTAATTTTTTTTTTTACAATTTATGATAACAAACAAGCAGATGGGTCTCCTGATTGAAAGAGAACCATCGTCTATAGACACTAAAGATATTAATGGTGCGTTGCTACCTTGTGGCGAGGTCTAATGCCACATGCATAAGATCACCAGCTACCTTATCCTCCAAACTGGAACACGACAGTGACAAGTACTGATGCTATTGCGGCAAGAATAGGTAAGGCGATGGTGCCAGACCTGGGCGAGATAATGCAGAAATCTACCACCTAGGAGCCATGATGGTAGTGACTCGCATAGCCAATCGGTCGCCTTTTACGACCTGCCTTGCAATGGCAGTTGGCATATTCTTCAAAGGAGCCCGGGACCTACACGGGGTAAAGGAAAGTTAGTAGAGGTAATTCGTAACAAACAGCCGGGACCTCATTCTCATTCTCAATAAAAGAGGTGTCTCACTTATCCAGGCCCCATTCAATTAGGTTTCACTGTATCTTAGTATTTTTTTAATTTTTTTTGTTTTAATTTTTCTTGGGTTCCTTTATCGATACTGAACCTATCCCGGAGCAATTTCTTTAAAATCTTGTATACGGTATTTATAGGCCGTGATTGTCTCTTTTCATCAGTATTTTGTTTGGTATCTTATGACATATAATTATAAGAATGAATTAACAGATCAAAAAAAATGTACATATTAAGTTGTAAATGTATATATTACTACTACTGTATATATTCAAAGCTGAAATTAATTAAAATAATTTAAGGTCAAACATATACCCCGTGCTGGTCCGGGCCATGGCGAATGATTGGCTAAAGCTAAACGAATCACTAGCATTGTCGCTACTAGGTGGCAGATTTCTGCATCATCTCGCCTGGGTCTGTATCATAGGAAAGGCATCCTATTTCTACCGCAAAAGCGTCAATGCTTTTTATTGTCGTTCCGGGTTAGGGGGTAAAGTAGTCGGTAAACTTTTGCGTGTGGCGTTAAGACCTCGCAACGAGGTTTGCAACTCATCCTTAACATCTTTAGTGTCTATAGGCGATGGTTGTCTGTTTGAATCAGGAGAGCCGTCTACTTGTTTGCTTACAATTTAAAAAAAACATGTAAGTTAGGTAAAGTTCTGCAATATCTACGTTGGTTAGTTGTTTGCAAGTTCTTGGAATATGTAACGGTAGAAGATTTGTTACTATTATATTATTCATACATATTCTTGCCGGAATGGCATTAATATTTGTTACCGGTTTACTGATATAGCGGTTTGGAGAGTAAGGTAGTCGGTTTTGCATATTGCATTACAATCCAGTCACACGGAAATCATCGTTCTTTAAGTAACCTTGATATCTCTAGGCGATGATTATTTTCTTCCATCAGGAGAGCCATCTGATTGTTTTCTATTATATAATTTAAAAAATGAGAAGTGTGCTAAGTACACCCGGAAAGAATAGACTTCCTTTCGCTATATCTGAGACTGTGAAACTTAAATGAGGTGTCCAGTTTTACTGGATGGACAAGTCATAAGTACGAGTATAAAACGTGGATAATGAACCAAGGATTGAGATCTGAGTGCTAAGTGTGAGTTTTTCTTTTCGCATTTCGATCGTGAGCGCGTTTGGAGTTTACTAGGAATTTGTATGTGATTTGTACAGCGCCACCTAGTGGTAAACGTGAGAAACCAGTTTACCACTAGGTGGCGCTGTACAAATCACATACAAATTCCTAGTAAACTCGGAACGCGCTCACGATCGAATGCGAAAAGAAAAACTCACACTTAGCACTCTGTTCGCAGTTGTTTAGTAATAATATTTTTGATTATTCATACTTATTTATACTAGGAATTACATTGTGGTCGAAATTCGACCATAGACTAAATATTAAAATATTTAAAAGATAATTTAATATAATATCTTTAATATTAAATATCTTTTGAGTTTGATAACAGACTTTCCGTAAAGAAATTATACATGTAGTATGTGCACATATTATCATATATCATATGAATTTTGTGTGTATAATGGTTATTTTTTTCAATTGAGTGTACTTTTAATACATAATATTATTTAAAAACATTAGATTTTTGCAGTCATAAAATTTAACTGTGCCAAATTTCATACTCCTCCGTTCGCGTAATTTTCTAAAAGGTACAAAGTTTTTACATCACACATTTTTTTTAAATACAAAAGGGTATTTAAACGTTTAAATTTTAAATTATTTTTGCATATTCTCAAAACTGACAGCAAGTTAAAACGATTAAAAAATATTTTAGTTTCCTAGGAAAGTGCCTCAAAAATCACTGCAAATGATTGTTTTTTTTTGTGAGCAAATTGGTATCGTTTGTTGGATGATAACAAATGATAACGTGCAAAAAAATAATATTTTGGTAAACAATTACAGGCTCAAAGTTGAGTATAGTGAAGAAGATGACGTAGAATTAAACAATGATGGTGGATTCGATCACTGCAAGCGATGTAATATAACGAACATAGGAAACGGAGACTCCAACAGAAATACAGTTACAATAAGAGAGTAATAAATCTTTTTTTCTAAACGTTAAGAAATTTCATTTACTTATACCGCATGTATAGCAAACATTGCCTATATTATTTAACCTTCCGCTACGTTAGTTGAATAAAGTAGGTTAGTAGTATATGTTAGTGATTGCGCCCCGATTTTTGAAAGTCGAATTTTTGCTAGATCTCCACGATTTAAGATCCTAGGCAAATTTTCCGTCTATTTTCACGACGATGACTGTATGTATGTGTGTATGCGTATGTATGTGTAGAAAGAAAAGAAAAAAGAAATTATTTATTTGCCAGAATATGGAAGTTACAAGTTACAGTACCCGGCGATAAATATTGCACATCGACCTTTGGAAAGAGACAATCGGCTAATTTCGGCTTCGTAGAGCGTTATCTCTGTCGCACAAAATACAAACAGTCCGGTACCTATTAGGAGCTGTTAAAACAAGTATGATTTGCTTCTTTTGATATTTTTATTCTTTGTATAAAATACACTAATTTTTCTATAAGTGATGGCTTTAGGTTGGGGTAAAATAAAATAAAAAAACATTTTTACATTATGTTTACGTATTTAATTATTTTGGAACATTACAGCTTTAGTGTACATAATAAACACCATTATACCTATTGCTAAAATGAGACATTGCAATAAAAATAATAATAATTCTAATTCTCAATTACTTCCATTTCACTATCTGTGCTCTCAAAGAGGTCAATATCACTGTCACTATCAGCCGTATTTATTACTAATCTATCAGTGTAATTGTCTAAACTGTGTTGAATGCTTCTATATTCATTCTCACATTTGATTGCATGATCGCAAACCTTTTTCCACTCTTCAGCGCCGATCATGTTTACTTTTTCAGTCAAAAATGTTTTTACTGTAGTTAAGTTCATACCCACATTTCTAGAGGCTACATAGCCTTTCAGTTGAGACCATATATTTTCAATTGGATTAAAATCCGGATGATATGGTGGCAATCGCAACACAGTGTGCCCATGTTCGGCAAGTATTTTGTCCACAGAAAACTCTGTATACCTCTCCTTGTGCTGACATATAATAGCGTAAATCTGGGTTTTTGTTAATTTTGGATCAACTGGAATTTCATGTCTGTTTAACCAGTTGATCATTTCCCGTTTAATGGTGTTTGAGTTGGGGGGTCTCTCAACATACTTGTTGTGATAGGGTGCGTTGTCGATAACTAGAACAGAATCACTGGGTATATTTGGGATTAATTGGTTAACCAGCCATTTTTCATAGTTATCGTTATTCATTTCATTGTGATAGTCACCTGTAGTGTCCGTGGATTTATACGTTAAAAAAGCACCGGGTACAAAGCCTTTTTCATTTCCCGCATGAACTATTATCAAACGTTGACCTTTTGAAATTGGCTTTTTTACTCCTTTTTTCTTATCGTCACTCCAAGATTTCCCTTTAGTGTGGGATGCATGTATATATGACTCATCCATGTAGACGATATTTTTTCCTGTTTCGCGAAATTTGCGTATTTTATCAAGGTATTCCATTCGTTTGAGACTAACGTCGTGCTTTTCCATTAGAATTTTTCGATTATCTTCCATTTTAGTGAACTGAAATCCCATGTCATGAAGTATTTTTCTCAATGTTTTTTCAGACCCATTGTAATTAATAGCTTCAGATAACTTAGCTTTTAATGATTTTATTGTTGGCAGTTCATTAAATCGTAAGTAAGGCTATGTAGCCTCTAGAAATGTGGGTATGAACTTAACTACAGTAAAAACATTATTGACTGAAAAAGTAAACATGATCGGCGCTGAAGAGTGGAAAAAGGTTTGCGATCATGCAATCAAATGTGAGAATGAATATAGAAGCATTCAACACAGTTTAGACAATTACACTGATAGATTAGTAATAAATACGGCTGATAGTGACAGTGATATTGACCTCTTTGAGAGCACAGATAGTGAAATGGAAGTAATTGAGAATTAGAATTATTATTATTTTTATTGCAATGTCTCATTTTAGCAATAGGTATAATGGTGTTTATTATGTACACTAAAGCTGTAATGTTCCAAAATAATTAAATACGTAAACATAATGTAAAAATGTTTTTTATTTTATTTTACCCCAACCTAAAGCCATCACTTATAGAAAAATTAATGTATTTTATACAAAGAATAAAAATATCAAAAGAAGCAAATCATACTTGTTTTAACAGCTCCTAATAGGTACCGGACTGTTTGTATTTTGTGCGACAGAGATAACGCTCTACGAAGCCGAAATTAGCCGATTGTCTCTTTCCAAAGGTCGATGTGCAATATTTATCGCCGGGTACTGTATTAAAATTTGATTAAGTTTCCGACATATTTTACCATAATATGGTTTACAAATATTTTTAAATTATAATTATTTATTATGAAACTAAAAATGCTGTGAATCGATTTTTTTACAATAATTACTACCGGATTGGAACGCAGCCACACGCTGAGAAGATCCGGCGGAAGAAACTCAGTGAGCTTGTTTTTTTTTTTAAATTATTATATATGTAATATGTTACTTAATACAAATTAAAAACATTATTTCACATCGCAACACTTATTCTTATTATTTACAAAATTCATTCTTTAATTTACAAACTTTTTTGTTTAATTAAAATATTAACATTTTTCTGTCTTTAGACAGAAGAAAGACAATAGTTAATTTGTCATAATATAGGTATTACAAGTTGTATAATTTAATGTATATTTATCAATGTCTTCTACCGTATATGGTGCATAAATTACATTTTTGATATACAATTTTATAAATCTACATACTTACTTGTAATTTAACAAGAGTAATTTCTAATTCGTATTAGTTAGTAATATTTAGTTATTAAATTTATTAATTACGTTTTTTCTATAATTATGCAATAAAAGAATCATTTTACTAGCAAAAAAACCGGTTGTGGCTATGTCAGGGACACAGCCGTGCATCTTTTACGTGAATACGTCTGCGTCATGCGTAATATCTTGCGATGGTAACATTTTTCATCCGTCGTTCCAATCACAACGTTCCCCGTCAAACCAGCCTAAGGATCTAGGTGGTCTAGACCACGTCTATCTTGTGGAAAGGAAAGTAGAGCGTAGGGCGGCGCTACTATCAGATGGTGACCCGCTATTACCCACCGATACCGAAAATGTAGGTGAAACAATCAAAAACCTATGCAATAAAAAGGCCAGATAAAATCACAAATAAGCTAGTAAAATACCTCCCTCCCTGCCTTATGTACCAACTAGTGTGCATCTTCAATGCACTTCTAGCCGGTTGCGCGTTTACGGACGAGTGTAAAGAAGCCACCGTCATAGGAATATACAAATTGGGACAATCCCAAAATAATGTCAGTAACTACTGACAATATTTCGGGATGGTCCCAATTTGTATATTCCTATGACCATCCCATTAGTCTAATCAATATGTTAGGCAAAATCTACGAAAAAATCATACTACTCGTATCTCGGCTTAGGGCATTTGTTCGCGAGAAATGTCTCATAATAAATGAGCAGTTTGGTTTCCGAGTAGCTCACTCTTGCACTCAATAAGTTCACTGACTCACAAAGTACATTTAAAACTCTTTAAATGCAGACTCGTGCCTGCAAATTTCCACCGGTGCTCTATTTTTCGACGTCACGAAGGCGTTCGATAAGATCTGGCAAAATAGCCTAATATACAAGTTATACCGAATGGGAGTGCTCGACAGACTCATCATGCGAGAGTATTTAACCAACCGCTTATTTCAATTCCGTGTATGGGTTCATTCACTACTCATAGGTCGATCACAGCAGGTGTCCCGCTCTCGTGTCAAGAAGGGGACACTTCACAAGATTTCGTAAGGCCTACTTACAATCAATAAATCTTTAAAAGAGCTTTCGAATAAAACTTAATCGAATGTTATAGTTGTTCTGAGTCTAAAGATATACCATATTATGCAAAATATGTAATGGAGTAAAATTAACTAAAAATGGCGGCACTTCCTACTCCACTTTTCGTGAAGTATCGTAATCTTCGTTCAGCTTATCAAATTCTTGGATCCTTTAGCTGTATATGTACGCGTTTCTGACCCGTTTATATATTTTTAAAAAGTCAAAAAAAGATCTAAAAATTTAACCAGAACTGGAAATCGATACCGGAGCTACATGAAGCCTCAGCAGCGAATACATTTTTGTACGAAACTATTGTACGGAAATTGTGAGAATTGCTACAACAACCTCTCAACTACTTTTGGGAATTAGCCCGAATTTCTTCTGAATGGTCCAATTCATGGGCCCGTTGAGATATAATACAAGCCAATAATTTATATGCCAAATACATCTTCATATAAATTGTTCTATCTGATAATATTCATGAGCGAGTTCACTTTGAAAGGAAAATGATGAGCACTGTGAAAAGAAAAATAAGATGCCATAGTATAACCATTTGATTTAAAGTTTTGTTCAGAACCTTGTTTTAGGAATGTTTCTGAATTCATTCAAATTTAGCCTAAAACACAACACATGATGATAGCTGCTTACCGTATTGTAATACACTATTAATTTCTTCTGAAATGTAAATTGTATCACGGACACTTTTTATAATACTAAAGTTGACGAAACTTCTTCAAAGATTAATATTACTTGTATTTAAAATAATTGTTACATTCTATTTTAAGCTACTCACATCGCAATATATCGTCAACATAAATATAATTCATTTTTGTATCACTCATCAATAAGATTATTTGATTTTAACCACTTAAAAGTTAAAAAACGATAAAACTTTTGTTTACATTGAAACATTGATTACTCACTCGTTCACAGTGTAAATAGATGAGGATGACACTGTTTTTTTTTGTTTCTTTCGGATGATAAAAATAAAATAAAATAATAATAAAATCGGTTATTTCATTAACAATGATACAATAAACAAGATAAAAGTTTGGGAGCCCCTTTTAAGTGTAAAAACACTTGTACTAGTTGTACTTGTTTATACAGCCTTCTATGTTATAGGTTTCGACTATAATAAATATTTTTAATTTTGTTGCATTTTATACAATTGTTTGTTTAAAATTTTGCGTCTTGCCTATCCAACATTTTTATAATTTGTTGGTTGGGTGGAAATAAAAGAAAGTGTTAACTTTATGGCAGAAAAGAAAAACCTTTGCTTGATTTAGAAATAAGAAAAAGCGTAAAATTTTAATTAGTTTCATGAATTCCAACTAAAATCCTTATAAAATTAATTTTCTATTATAAAGTTTCCGTTGAATTCTAATATTGACTTATTGTAAATTAAATTATTAAATAATTTCGGCCGACGCTATATTCTTGTAGCCCTTTTAGGCCGATCTCATCAATCTCCTTTCAAGGGTATATTTTATTTAATTGAAATGCTACAGCTGATGGACTAGATATAAAGCAAGGCCTTTGGTGAAACTAGAAATATTAGAATTCGTACAGTAGTTCCATTATATTTATCCAAAACCTTTATACTTTATAGCAAATTTATAGCAGAAAAGAATTGCCCTAATGGAATAATTGGAGGAATATTTGTAATAGAATGAAAATAAATTTTGCCCAAATTACTTGAAACTTAGAATTTACCTTTATTAAATTGATCAATACTAATATTATAAATGGGAAAGTGTGTATGTTTGTTTGTCCGTCTTTCATGACAAAACAGTGCGACGAATAGACGTGGTTTTTAAGTGGAGATAATTGAAGGGATGGAGAGTGAAATAGGCTACTTTTTGTCACTTTCTAACCCCCCACTTTTCTAAAATGAATTAAACGCAAGCAAAACCGCGGGACAAAGCTAGTTGTAATAATAATTTTATTAAAAAATTTCTCAGTTCATCCCCTAAGAAAGTAGAATGAGGGCTTTCACCCACATTTTATTTCTGGTACGTATACAGCGTGGCACTTTGTTCCCACTAGATCAAACACTAAGGAACCACTCCAATACACCATAAGGAAACTGCAAAGAGTAACAAAAGAGAACCAGTTGATTCGGTTTTTGATTTAGGAGCCACCAGCTCACAAGACGGTAGTTGATAGGTGCTAAAAAAGCAGATCTTCAGACCTGAAATATTAAGACTAGGATTCCTTCCAAAGGAACTATAATTTTTTTATATGTAATCTTATTCGTCTTTCAGTGACGCAAAAGCAGTCAGAATTGTTCCAATAACAAGAATAGTGGAAGCTTCTAACATCATGATGACGGAGTTAGAAAAAGTCTCTAATGTTTACGCTATTAACGTTGTAGATATTTCTTTAAATCCTAATATTGAGAATATACCTGACGATCTCCATAAAACAGGTGGTGTGCCCAACTAACTCAAATTAGCTGTGAAAGCTGGAGGAGCCATTTTTTTTTCATGAAAAAGGAAACAAGCTCGTGGCTCTCCTAAATGGAAAGAGACAAGCATCGCCTATAAACACCAAAGATGATAATGGTGCTTGGCAATTCTCGTTGCGGAGTCAATGCTACATGTGTAATTTTACCAGCTAACTTACCGTCCAAACTAGAAAACATAGGTACAAGCACCGACGCAATTGCGATAGAAATAGATAAAGGTGGTTGTACCAGATTCGGGCGAGATAATGCAAAGCTTAGAGATTGTCCAGAGGTGCTAATAACATTTTATTATTTACTATAAATTCTTCAGGTGATGAGGGGCAATTTAAAGCGCATTTCTACCTGGCGCCTCGAGTGACTGCTCTCCGGCTTTACCCTAGTATTGGCGCGAGGCACGTGAGGTGCGCCTTACTTGATACAAAAGCCGAAATATTCCAAACTCATTATTATGTGAACAATTATAAAACTTAAAACAGAAGCAATTTCTCTTTTAGTTATCAGTAGACAGTCGTATTATTCGCAAAATTATTGTCACAAAAAATTTGACATAGAGGCTAAAACTGTTTTTAGGTGTGTCTATGTTAACACTGTCAGCTATCTGCTTTCAGTAAATAATTAAATATTTTGAACACGTTACTTCTAAAAGCCCAGAAGCCTAAAGTAAATAGTAGTTGGTCGGATCAGTGGACAAAGATCACAAGATTGTTCACCTACCTGGAGGTCAGACACAAGAAAATGCTCACAGGGCTGCTAAATAACCAAAGCCATTAAGTTCGCTGAGGACAGAAACACATAGAGAAGCAAACTAGACGCAAACTTAAAAGTTCTAGCTTACTAAGAAGAGGATTGGTGCTATAATAGTGTTTCTGAAACTCAAGAAGAAATTGAGAAACCAATTGAGTTTGTTAAGTTATCCCGATTTTTAAAAATCGAGTTTTCGACAGATCTCCATGTTTTGAGGTCCTAGGAACATTTTCCGATATTTTCATGATGACGTCAGTATGTCTGTATGTATGAATGTGTGTGTCTGTATGTGTGTGTGTGTGTGTTTGTGTGTTTGTGTGTTTGTAGGTATGTAAACATCTCATAACTTTTGAACAGCTGGACCGATCAAAACACGATTGATAACATTCGATTGGATTCTACTCAACTTAGATTTCCTGGAAATTTGAACCAAGTCAGCCCAGGAGATTAAAAAAAATTTTGAAAAAACCTGTCACCTCTGTGGTCTAGTGGCCCAGCGTTGGCGTTGAGCGCATGAGGTCCCGGGTTCGATTCCCGGGTCGGGCACATAAAAAAGTTTTTTTCAGTTTTCTGAGAAACACGAAGTTGCCCGGGATCGGAAAGTGCCCGGTTGGCGATAGGGTTGCCACCTATCACATTTGTGGGACCAAGTATTTTCGGCTAATCGTGGGTGCACATGTTGTACCTCTGCCAACCCTTTCGGGGATATGGGCGTGAAGATACATTGAAAAAAAACCAACAAAATTAAAATTATTAATTGAAATATAAGACCATATGAAAACACATTTTAGATATGTACAGCTATATAACACTAAATGTTTATTATGTAAGCTATACTTCATATGTACTTTGGCTGGTATCTATGTATCTAGGTATCTAGGTATCTTTATATCATGTCTATGTGTCTATGTTTACTGTAATTTATATACTCATGCTATCGTGTAGTTTGTGCACCAACCTGCATGTTTCAGCTTTTTCGCAAGAAATCCTTAACCTGCTAGTTGTATGGAAGAGATCGCTTTAGGCGACAAGTTGTATATATTATATTATTATTTATTCTCTTTGTATGTGCCCTTTCTGGTGTACAATAAAAAGGGGTAAGAGGGTATATAATTCTTATTCCAAATAAATAAAATAAAGTTTAAAATTAAACTTAATTATCCAATAAATTCATAATTCACACGCACCAATACATTAGCGCAAGTAAAGAGCATAGATAAATAGGTAGTTACGTAAATGCTCCCTACTTTTTTTTATTTCTTTGGAATGAGAATCAGATACCTTATTACCACCTTCAAAGTTTAGGTCGACTTACCTAACAGGCCATATTTTGTATGACGTTATAACTTTATGTGAAGTCGTGGTGAACAAGTCTCAAAGTTAGTAAATAATTATTCAGTCTACGCCGTAGCTCTACGCCTGGTACGTAAATTCGTAAAACATTACATGACATTCAGTTTTCAGTAGAAGCCTGACTTCCACATCGGATGCACGTCGGAAGTCGGGGAATTTTTTCGCGATTACGATGAACTATATGAATGTGATAATTAAACTGAAATTATATGTGATTTGAAATACACAGAGTATTGCAAAATATATAAAGGTAATTTTAAAATTGTCATTCGGTTTTCGTTTTATATAATTTTAGATTGTTTATTTCTCATGATAATTTTTAGTAGTTTGTGTTTACTTGGACTGTTAGCGTTTAGAAAATAATAAAACAAGAGTCTGACCTATTTAATATGTTATTTATTTTTATTTTTATTTTTATTTTTATTTTATTTATTTATAAGACACACTATAGAATTTTCATAATACCTTAATAATTAAAATATAAGACCCTATGAAAACACATTTTAGGTATGTACAGCTATATAACACTAAATGTTTATTATATAAGCTATACATCATATGTACTCTGGGTGGTAATTTCAATTTAATAAGCAAACTTTTAACTGAATAAATAAATAATTAATTTCAACAAGTAAGTTTATTTTTTGTTATTGAAATTAATTTAAAAAGCTTCAATGTCATAAACATTTTACTAAAACAAATTAATGTAATATTTTATCACTTACACACGTGTACCGTTTTAAAATAAAGCTATTATCATTTATTTCTAACCGGTTTCGCTTATACAAGTAGCAGTTTGTAATTATAAATTGCCCTGATGATGCTTGTATAAGTGAAACCGGTTGAAAATGAATGATAATAGCTTTATTGTGAAACGGTACAAGTGTATAAGTGATAAAATATTACATTAAAATAATATTATATAAAACAAATTAATGTCTTTGTTTATAATGAAGAGTTGACATTATAATAATTAGATCTGATTATTTATTAATACACAAAAAACAGTAGTAAACTGCCTTTTGTGTATTTGTAGAAAATATTATATCATTTTCCATATTTCATAGATACACCTAGATTTTATTTATTATAAGCATTCATTATTATAATAGAAGTACCAAATTTTTAATAAATAGCTTAAAAATATTTCAACATATTAGGTTTTCACGATTCACAATTGTTAAGACTATGTACTATCGCTAGTAATTTTAACTTTATAAGTAACTTTAAATTTAATAAATAAATAATTAGTTTCGGAAAGTGAATAAGTTCAATTTATGTTGCTAAATATTTTAATGGGTTGATCATAGTATTTATTGAATTATATTAACAATAGTAAACTGTCATATTGTTAAAAAAATATTTTATTATTTACAACAGCTCATAGAAAGTAAATTAAAAAATATATCTAGATGATTTGGTTTATTATAAACCTCAATATTTCTTCATTATAATATTAGTAACTAGCTGTTGCCTGCGACTTCGTTCGCGCGGACTTTTACTCCGCACAGCTCCTCTCTCGTAAGTGATAGCGTGATTATATGTAACCTATATGTTGACCCGACCTGTTAGTAATATTCATACAAAATTTGAAGTAAATCCATGCAGTACTTTTTGAGTTTACACCGGATATACATACAGACAAACAGACAAACACACAACAATTCTAAAAACTATATTTTTGACTTCGATATCGATTGTAGATCACGCCCCAACTATTTTTTAAAAAGATATTCAACGTACACTTTTGACCTTCCTACGATTTTATTATATGTATAGATAATTCTTCCTAAATAGCTTACAAATATTCTAACATGAGAACTGAATGTTCTCTCGATTTACGATTGTCAACCGCCAAACTGCCAACTGTCGTTGGCTGGTGCCTTATGCTTACTGGCTTGACCCTGGAATCAAACCGTCCCGGGTTGTGAATTGTAAAACTAGGTATCATCGGCTAATCGTGGGAGCACTGGTTATACATCTACTTACCTCTTCGGGGATACGGGCGTGAAGATATTTTTTTTACTATAACTAATACAAAGCTACATTATCATTGCTGTTGCTGAGATATTTTTCGAAAAAAATCTTTACGTACGTTCCTCTCTGTCGGCCTGGGTACCTTTGAAGAATAGATTAACTGCTGTTCTGTTGGACAGGTCATAAAAGGCCACCGATTGACCATAGGCCATAACTATGTGACTAGTAGGTACTAGTGTTCTGAAATGTCTTGTCCGAGTATATGATACCGCCTTACCTATTCCTACCGTAACAGCGCCAGTGCTTGTAATTGTCGTGTGTATTGGTAAGATAAGGCAGCCAGTAGACTTACGCAAGTGGCGTTGCCATCTCGCCACACGGATAGCAATGTACCATTAAAATCTTTGTTTTCTCCTCCCATCGAGCCATCAGCTTTTTCTAATATCTAATTATATAAAAAAAAGTTTTGGAATATAATCTTGAAAATCCACACTTATGGCCGACACGGGGATCGAATACGGGATATAATAATCTATTCTGAATAGGCTTATTATAGACAATGAAGTAGTCAAAGTGTAAGATTAGAAGAAATCTGTTGACGAGAAATTCTTTGTTCCATTTTGTAGATGGCATACACATTACACATAATTTTTATCTATTTGCGTAGGAAGTATGTATTTAACTAAAAATATTTTCATTTAAAATATTGCCAAGACAAGTGCACATAGCTTGAACTTTAAAAAAGCTATCAGATCTTATATAACGCCAAGCTTCTTACTCTTCATGATTTAACTTCAACACTTACCGAAACTCTACTAAGTATAAATTAAATCTTCATGCCCTACACTACGTGGTTTAACTCTACATGCCCTAATTCTACAAGCTCTAACTTCATAAACTCTACACTACTTATTGTTAAAATGTGTTACTTGGCCGTTTCAATGCACTACGTAACATATAATGTGTTTGTGTTATGTATGATGTGATGGTGCTTTTTGTTAAGCCATATGCCTAAAGTAACGTAACGGTTTTTGACATATGAGGTGTCGTTGGATTTGTCTAAATTGTAGTAGTGACATAGGCTATATAAATTTTCATAATGGCGCCCGAAAACGGCGGAATGGGGGGGAATTCATTTTTTCTTACCGTAGCAATATAGGTATCAAATTAAAGCTAGTAAAAATACCAGTTCAAATATATATACATAGCAATATACATATGTGTATACTTGATACAAAAGCCGAGACTAATTTGTTCAGTATCAGCAGTAGAATCGATTGCAAAATTATTTTAAGTATGTTATATTTTGTCCCAAATATCTATTAAATTTTGTTAATGTGGACACACTATCAATAATTATATCTCATAAGTGTGTCCACATTAATAATCTCAATATGATAAACTTAACTTTTGCTTTAATATATTATATTAAAATAAAAGTTAAGTTTATCTCATATTGAGATTTCTTCCAGTCAGCCCGTAGAAAACAGTAAATAAACATAGACACTTTTGTAGAACATAAATAACAAAAAGCCTTAAAGCTATTGACAGAAAAAAAAATAACTAAAGACAAAAGAAAAAATACTTGCACATTAAAAGATAAGAAAATAAAATAAAAACAACACGAATTACGAAATTAACCTAATAACTTAAATTTCTTTCACTTCAAATAAAAATCATTCAAAAGTGTTTTAAAAATTAATATCAATTCGCTAGTATGAATGAACAGAAGCATGGACAGAAAAGGAACCAGAGAAAAAAATAAATTTAAAGGAAGGGAAATGTAAGACAGTACTGACATCAGCACGACAATTACCTGGACCTGATAACTTACCTAATATACTTTGCAAAGCACGTAAGCGTTGAATCAACCGCAGAGTTTGGGGTTCTACTACGCATTTTCTAGATAAAAGAAAAATAAATATTTTTGGAAGCCCGTAGTTTACATTTGAATAATATTTAGATCAAAGAGACAATCAAGTTTTAAATCTTCACACCTGTATCCGTACCCGAAGAGATATGCAGAGGAACAACTAGAGTACCCATGATAACGATAATTCACATAAAATATTAATAAATGTAAATACCCTCAGAGGGCCTACCATGAACTCTTATAATACTTGTCAAGTTCCAGGCAGTTCAACTATGAGTATTAACCTGTCAGGTTTTACGATCGTACCATGAACTAATTTTTGTTGACCTGCAATGCGTCGTCTTCTGGCCGGTTACATTATCTCTGGCAGGACATATCAAGTTAACGTTGAGAAACACATAACTTGCCGATTTTTAAATTTTAGTATTAAGATATTAATATTAATGCATTTTAATTAGAAATCTTGAATTTAAGAATACAAATTGGCAAAAGAGATCGAGTTTCGAGTTATTTAAATTTTAAAGTCTACGTAAAATATATGGAACATAAAGTAAACCACGTAATATTTATTAAGCGGCATCCATTAAAGAACGCAACTCTGGGAATATTACACATGACCTTGAACTGTTTAATAAAGACATTTATGTTATGAGCGTGGTTTTTGAATTTCTTGAGTACGTCTTGATTTTTTTAAATTAGAGTTTTGGAATAGTTTTTGACTATTTTAAAGCTTAAAATTACACATTGATTTCATGAACGTGATTGATGTCGGAAGCAAAACGATCGTATGATATCAATATATTTAATGAACAATTGGAAGTTTTATGAGATATTTTAAATACTCATAAAGATATTGCAACAGGATTCAATAAAAGTGCACACTCAAAACGTTAATTTTCATCACACACCTGAATTTATGTGTATCTCCTCTGTGGTCTAGTGGTCCGATGTCGGAGTTTTGATCACATGAGGTCCCGGGTCGGAAATGTGTTTTTCAGTTTTCTGACAAAAGCAATGTTGCCCGGGATTGGAAAAAGTGCCCGAGTGGCGATAGGCTTTGACTAATCGTGGGTACACTTGTTGTACCTCTGCCTACCTCTTTGGGGATACGGGCGTGAAGATACTTTTTTTAATCTAAAATTAAAAATAAATAAAAAATGCTTTAAAAGTAAGTAAATATTAAATAATAAATAAATAACTTTAAATAGAAGTAATGAATTAGGTACTATATTTTATACAATATCAATATTTTTCTAAAACACAGTTAATGTCAAAAAATATACAGTATAAATTCCTAACAGGACTAGGGCTAGGAATAGCAGTAATAATAAAAAATACCTACGTTTACAGTATATTTAAGACAAAGCAATTCAATAAAAGTTACTTTTTTCCACCAGCACCAGCACCACCAGCACCAGCCGGTCACTTACCGGAAATATTATGACACTTAAGCAGTTCAAATATCGATTTCGGTCTGACAAAAACACTTCATGGTACACTAACGCAGGGCAGAAGTTGGTTTGAATAGTAAAACGATCGCTCGCCGGCATAAGTCACGTGGTTACTGACTGGCCTGTTAGATAACGCTTTCATGGTACGAAATAGCAGGACAGTTTAATTATCGGCTAAAATTGACCTGCTATAAGAGTTCATGGTAGGGCCGCAGGTTTGTGTCCTCGAAAAAGTAGACAGAGATTAGATAGGTAGTGCACCCACATTAGGCAACGAAATTATTTCTACGATTTGATAGATGGCAAACCTATCAAAACAACGGACACTATATCCAGAAATGGTTAAATTCAGTATAGACGGTTTACACGAGTTGATTTCCGCCACACGGTAAGGTGGTATGTGGAAAATCAAACTTTTAAATCGCTATTTGGCTAGGATGCAAGTGGCTTAAGGCTCATTTTCATTGGTCATTAATGCCTGCATGCGGGGTACGGCAGATTTCTGTTAAAACATGTCACAGGGCCTACACGCGTTAACTGTTTTCATAAGTTGAAGGTAGCCGCACGCTAGGTACTGGAGATTTATATTAAAGCATACCATAGCACTCGCATGCGATAACCATTTTCATTGGTCGATGCTGCCTGCTTGCGGTATGTTTGATATTACTTATATAGTATGTAGTATTATTTTTATATAAATTACTTGGTACATTCCATAAACATAGGAAGTATCGATATATTTCCACTAGTTTAAGCATTTGTAAATAAGTAAAACGATCAACCATATTGCTCTCACGCAGCGGTAATTCCCATCGAATAATAATAGTGAACTAATCCCCACTTTTTTCGGGTTGAACTTAAGCAGTTGTTCCAATTGACCGCTACAGCAAAACCGGGCGTTTTGGGTGAGTAGAGTGGACGGCTAGAGTTTAAATGAAGTGGGCTAAGAGTCCGCTCTAACAGACACCATGACACCTGTGAGACCGAACCTCGGATTAGAGCAGTATCTTGACGATGAGAACCACAGCACAATGCTTACTTTATATTAAACGATAAATCTCATTGGTCGTGATGCCACTAGTGGGAAATACTCGCATGCTGTATATTAACTTAAATATCGTAAGCGCACTTGCATTACTCGTTATGAAAGATTGTCGTTATAGCGTATTCGGGAACATCCCGCATGCTTGTATATCGACCGAGTAATAAAAGTGAAGGAGCATTTATTCGGCTTGGGTTGCGCGGTGACGGTCTCATGCGGCTAGTATAAACAATATCACATTTTTGTATAAGCAAAGTAACCTGATATAGTAGAATATCAGTGACCTATAATTAATCTCAATAGTTACCTTAAATGATCAGGATTTTAATCTCTATTCCACCAGTAAAGTATCAAACACCCTAGACCTTACGTCGATAAATCCTTCCACGTACGCAACATTTATTGGTTTCCTCATTTCTTTCTGTTTCTTCGCCTCTCTTTACTTTTCAATCAAATCTTGAATTATTGAAGATGCTACTACTATTAGCTATTTCGATGCCGGCACGTATAACACCTGTTCTGTAAAACATTTTTGAAGAAAATGAATTATGGTAGAATGCAGGGCGTCATCGTTATTCGCTGGCATCTTAACCAACTAAATCACTTTTGCTGGTTAATGGACCAATCAAATCAGTTAGACTTATGACTCACTGCATTTTTAACGCAAACGCAAATTTGATTTCAGCCAACTGTGTAATAAGGCTATCGACGCGGCTTTGAGGAACGATTTGTGAAGTGATTACACGCATTCTATTATCTTTTCGAGAAAAACTGAAATTTATTTAAAACGAATTGTTCGCCGCATATTCGAACATAGGATCCCAAGTAGAAATACCGAAACTGAGACTATTAATTAGGCTTTGAAGATACATATTTTATATCTTATATGTAACATTAAGGAAAAAAGTTCAGTCGTGTTAATTTTAAGTTTAAGTTAATTCAGAATTGGTCAAAGGAAATCGTAATTAAATCACATCGTAGCGTCGCGTCTGTGCGATAAATCAAGGAGACGAACTGTAAGATTTAATTTAGACGAGAAGTAGTGGTGATTTATCTTCAATGTCTTAAAACGTTTTATCTTGGAAAAAGGTGAAACAAAAAAATAAGACATAAATGACTATAAAATACATTGTTTTATATCATAAGATAGCAAAGAAGCAGATGACTCTTCTAATGGAAAGAGAAACCGTCGCCTTCGACACCAAAGATACCTACTAATGGCAATGGAATATTGCACACGTGGTAGGATGGTAATGCCACGTGCATACGTTTACGAACTACCTTACCCTCCAAACAGGTATACCACAAGACAAATATTGTAGTGTCAAGACAGAAATTCAGTTGGTCATCATAGTCTAAATAGGTTTTACTGGTAAGATACTTTATGCACAGTTAATAGAAGGACATGATGGTTAATGTTAACTAACTAAAAAATAGAAATAAAATTGAATGACTTAACTCGATGTACCGCTGCTCTCTATTCATATTCTGTGGCATCCGTACGGTTTCGAACGGGCCTCGACGCATGTCTATGGAGCCGGTAATTTTTGAAGCCGTACAGAGCAAATCGGAGCCTTTCACCTACCGCGGAACGTGAATGTGTCAGAAATATGAACAGTAATACCTGTTTACACGTTTCAGTTTTCACAACCGCATTTTAAAATGGCGTCCAGGTCGGGCCGATGCGAGCCGGTTAGCTTGAATCGTACCTACCGTTTTCAGTCTTAGTTAATTAACAAAATATTTACATAAAAAGTCATTCCTTTTGAAGGGTAGGCCATATATAAAAAACCAATATTTGATAATATTTATATATCATTTTTATTAACCAATATATACATCGTGTAACGAGTATAAACAAATTAAGCCTTAATACAAAGCATACACCATTTAAGGACACACAGCAAGTGTAAAAGGAGGAACGAAACATGTTTAAGTAGTATCTCGTATCGATCCAGTCCCCTTTTGAAGATAAGCCATTAGTCAACGGATGGCATTAGCCAAGCTCAGTGACTATCACATATTAATTACGAAAACAGGGAGGAATAGCTTTACATGCTTTTGGAAAAAGGCGGATTCAGATTTATTATCGTTTTCCAACCTCCTAGCTGCTACTAAGATGTTCTGCCATGTGGGTCAAGGCTTCATTTGTAAGTTCGTAAAATGTGAACAATTCGCCAATTCGTGTCTTTACCATCATGATTAATTGAAAAAAGTTCTGTGATGTTTCGACCGAGTACGATTCCATGACTTTTGGTAGTAGCAGTATCTTCACGCCCATATCCCTGAAGTAGTAGGTAGAGGTACAACAAGTGCACTCGCGATTAGCCGAAGATACTTTGTTCCACAATGTGATAGGTGGCAAGCCTTTCGCCAACCGGGCACTTTCTAATCCCGGGCAATGTTGTTTTTATCAGAAAACTGAAAACAAAAACACATTTTCTTAGTTGCCCGACCTGGGAATCGAACTCGGGACCTCATGTGGTCAACTCTGACACCGGACCACTAGACGGCAAAGGCACATGAATTGGTGGTTCTATAAATTAGCTTACCTATGTGGACTGTAATAGTACCAGTGTCTGCCAAAGTAGTGTTAATTTTTGAGAGTCAGCCGCAAATTTATGCATTTGGCATTATATTCCCAACCCACATGGATGGCACCAAAGCTGAAAAAAAAACTGACATTATTATTACATCTTCGTTATTTTTTTTCAAAAAGATCGTCAGCGGCTTGTTTGTCATCCTTTAATATATAAAAACGTATTAATGTTTTTCAAATGTATATTTTTAAAAATAGTAGGTTTCTGCAGCCCTTCGTTATGTAAACTTTACTGCGCTAAACACAGACCACATGAATGTAAACGTGCTCCACCGTTCGTGTAATTGTTTTAAAAAGTGATACAATGTATTTTTTGTTTCACTTATTAATATACTAGCTGTTGCCTGCGACTTCATCCACGCGGACTTCGTTTTCTCCGCACTGCCCCTCCCCTGTAGGTGAAAGCGTGATAATATGTAGCCTATATGTTGATCCGACCTGTTAGTAATATTCATGCAAAATTTGAAGTAAATCCATGCAGTACTTTTTGAGTTTACCCCGGACATACATACAGACAAACAGTCAAAAATTCTAAAAACTATATTTTTGGCTTCGATATCGATTATTCGCCCCAAGTATTCTTTTAAAAAAATATTCAATATACAGTTTTGACTTTCCTACGAAACGTCACCAAACAAATTACAATAATTGCAAACATGAAATAAGCAAATTACTTTTATTAGCAGATCTAATCACAAATCGGTGTGGCTCGGGTTCGATTCCCGACAAGGATAAACAATGGTGTGATGAGCATAGCTGTTTTTATTTCTATGTATGGGGGTTTTTTATGTATGTATTACCATGTATTTGTATCATTGACTAACATCCATAACACAAGCAAATACTTTGCTTACTCTGGCGTTAATCAGTTCGTGTATTGGTCCAGTATCATTTATTATTTATTTTTTTATTCTATTAAGATCGCCTCTGTGGTCTAGTGGTCCAGCGTTGGCGTTAACCACACGAGGTCCAGGGTTCGATTCCTGGGTCAAGCACATAAAAAGTGTTTTTTCAATTTTCTGATAAACACAAATTTGCGGGATTGGAAAGTGCCCGGTCGGCGATTGGCTTGCCACCTATTTTCCCGAAGATACTTGGTCCCACATTTGTGGGACCAAGTATCTTCGGTTAATCGTAGGTGTACTTGTTGTATCTCTGCCTACCCCTTCGGGAACACGGGCGTGAAGATACTTTTTAAAATACATGGTCCTTATTTTAATAAGGAAAATAGCTACCAAGATTATTATAAGCACTATGCGTCCAGCAATATGTGAATATAAGAAACAACGCAGCCGAATTCACAGTCGTTAGCAGAATTAGATAATATCGAGACCTAATAATATAACATTACTTTACCCTTCAAAGAAACTTACAGTCTATGTTTAACTGGTAGGGTAAGGTATACTTTTTTATATCATTAGATAGCAAACAAGCAGATGGCTCTCCTGATGGAAAAAGAAACCATCACCCATTGGCACCAAACGCACAATATTAATGGTGCGTTGCTATCCGTGTGGTGTGATGACAGTTCCACATGCACAATTCTTCCGACCTATTGGATTTTGTAGATTATAGGAAAAATAAAACGTTATACAATGTTTTTAATTTCAATAGTGGCGAAAAAATCTACAGATAAAAAAATGTTTAAAAATAATCAGTGATATGGAAACACTGAAGCGTGTGAGATTAGGTAGCCAGCTAAAATTTAGAAAATCTGACGATTCAAGGGTAGCGTAAGGGAATATGAGGGTCACAAAGTGCAAAGAAAATGCTGTCTTGACATTCTCGAGTGCGTCTGAATTTTCTTTTATTATGGAGGAAATTATGTGAGAATTACGAAAAAAGTATAATCTGACAATTTCCACAAGCCAAAGTTATCTTAATTTTGTTTTTTTTTCTGCCATAGATGGCGTCTCTATAGAAAGGGCTTATATTTAGTGGAGAACCCCCCCCCCCCCTTAAGGTACCCCCTTCTATGTTAATCTGACGCGCTCGAGTAAATACCAAAATCCTCTCTTGGGCTCCCCTACTAAAAGGGAATATAAACATCTATTCTTATCACAGAAATGTCCTTGCTGGGGATTAAACCAAAACCTTGACGAGGCTTAGATAAAGGTACGTCTAACATGGGTAATATTACATTTATGCTCATCACACAAATGCTTGTCCCGTTGAACCCGAGCCTCGTTGATTGCGTAGTCAGGGTCTCTAACCACTAGACCAATAACATATTAATTATCACTTTAAGTACAAAATTCGATTCGACCGACAACCACCCCATCAGTCGACTGGTTAGCGTATATTCGTATTTATGTTTTTTTTTTATATCATAAGATAGCAAACAAGCAGATGAGTCTCCTGATGCTTGTCGCTGTCGTGTTCCGGTTTGGAGGGTAAGGTAGCCGGTAAACTTATGCATGTGGCATTAGACCTCGCCACAACATAGCAACGCACCATTAACATCTTTGGTGTCTGTCTATAGGCGTTGGTTGACTCATTTTATGAGACCCATCTGCTGGTTTGTTATCTTATAATACAAAAAAAAAAATCATACAAGCCGCTGCATGATAAAAATTGTCGGCGAATCTCACTGGAGCAACTTATTTTTTCTAGCATGAAAAGTAGCATATGTGCTATTTCAGGCCGTCGTCTACCTGTGTGCCAAATTTTATTCAAATTGGTTTAGCCAGTTTTGCGTAATGGAGGAGTAACATCATCCAAAATTTTGCATTTATAATATTATTTCAGTCTTATTTATGTGTTTTTTTTGGGACAAATGACTGATCTAACCCCAAAGTAAGCAAATTATTTACTTGTATTATGGGTGTTAGTCAACGATACTAATACATAGAAATACATATATAAATACTATTACATATATAATAAACACCTAAATCCAGAAATACAATCATCTGCTCATCACATAAATGCTTGTCCCTGTCGCGGATCGAACCCGAGCCTCGTCGATTGCGTAGTCAGGGTCGCTAACCACTCGACCAACAGGGCAGTCTGATTGAGTAATTGCGTAACATCCATCCATTCATCCAAACAGGTGGTAGAGTTCCGTGCCATCTAGGCCATCAAAAAAAATGTATCATTAGCATCTTTGGTTTCTATAGGCGATGGTTTCTCTTTCCTCAGGAAAGCCTTGTGCTTTTTTGCTTCCTAATGATATAAAAAAGGGTACCTTACCCTATCAATTAAACAAAGAATGTAAGTTTCTTTGGATGGTAAAGTAATGTTATATTATTAGGTCTCGGTATTATCTAATTCTGCTAACGTCGGCGAATTCGGCTCGTTGTTTCTTACAATATATTTACAAAAATATATAAAACTTTAGTATTTATGATAATAATATAGATGATTAGTTAATATTAATACAGATTTCTTATTTGATCAACAGATGAAGGCGTGGGCGGCTCATGATCATGATACATCCCTGTCATGTTGCAGAACCTTACACGTCAAACACGCGGCGTACGCTAGCGCTTTGTACACTTTGGTGAGTTTTATATCATGTTTTTTTTTTGTATCATAAGGTAGCAAATAAGCAGATAACTCCAATTGTATACACAGAAATTATTGCCTATATACAGTGTGTAAAGACAACCCTATCGGATAATTAAAGGAGTTATTTGGTACCGTAATACGGTTACATATGTGTAATTATTTTATGGATATTAATTAATTAGTTTTCCCAATAAAAAAGTAATCTTAAATGGTATTTTCATACATTAAGTACGACAACACCTACAAATAAGTAAGTTCTACTATCAAAGAATGCCGCGCATGTCGTATGCTGACGAAGGTCACGCAGCGCTTTAAAATTTCCTTTATAAAAAGCCGAAAAACGAAGACCGCGCCTTCTCGCGGTGTTTGTGCGAAAGCCGCTAAAACGAAACACTGAAACAAGCAGCGACAAAGTGTTGTCATTTTTAAAATATTTGCTTAACGCTAGGGAAATATAAGTAAAAATACGAATATTAAAAAAATGATATCTTTTTTATTTTTTGAAATAAAGTTATTTTAATATTTTTCAGTAAGGTTTTTAACCAACCCCAAACCTCCCAACCAAAAACAACAAGAAAACCCTGTCCGACCTGAAAGAGACATATGTCTCTTTCAGGTCGTACAGGGTTTTCTTTATAAACTATATATCAAGGATGTTAATTTTGCGTTGATAACTACGTGATAGAGTTCCGCAACGTCTCACCCGGGTATTTGGTACCTACCACCGCCTTACCTAATCCTGGCGCAATAGCGTCAATACTTGTCATGGTCGTGTTTCTATTCTATTATACATATATGTATCTAAAAAACATATTTTTCCATTTCCCAAATCCCCGCTCTTCAGATTCCTACATCAGATCTTCACCAAATTAAAACAAAAAAAGAATTTTTAAAATCAGTTCATAAATAACCGAATTCCGAGCTAACATACAAATAAAATGGTAAAGTGCGTGTGGAGCCACGCGCAATGTAGTTTTCTGAAGTTGCCCATCATAATAATGCGGACTAAGAAGAGGGCTTTTATTGTTTCATATTAATAAAAACTTCTCTAAATTCATTTTATAAGTTGGTTGACTATTACTCGTAAACTTGTTAAACCTTCTAAGCCGTGATAATTTTCCTTTTAATTTCATTATATTAATTTTTTTTTCATTATATTAACTACTAAAAATTTAATTACTAAAATTTTAATTTCATTATTTAACTACTACCGTGAATCTTTTCTCATCTACTGTCTTCTCATCGTCTGTGTAGTCACTGCATGTCACACATTCAATAGAAATATGTCAATTATTCAGTAATTATAGTTTATATAAGGTTATTTATAACGTTTTATGTACAAATATCAAATACATAGATTTGAACTAAGAGGCACATGGATGAATTATTAGAATCACGGCAAGAGCATAATTAATACAAAAAGTTTTAATTGTTTCCAACTTGAAATTGGTGTTGCCATCCGTGTCAATTTTACCCAAGCATACAACTTGACGATTCCAAATCCTTAATCTATATATATGTCGCAGTGAAATTGTCAATGCCGTTAGATTATAATCTACCTAAGTGGTTTATAATTTAACTGCTAACCTAACCTAACCAAATTATAAAATCCCTAGGTAGATTATAATCTAACGGCTATTGACAATTTCACTGCGACATATATATTGTCTTATTATATTAGTATAGATAAAATTCCGTGAGTAATAGATGACAGATCACAGTTTACACTTCCTCTGCTTAGTAAAACAGAAACTATATAAGATACGGTAATTTATTTGAATGAGTTACTTTTTGTATCGGCGTGTTTTATTCGAATGATATTTTAGACTTGGTTTCACACGTAAGTATTATAGACAGTTCAATTCAGTTCACTGAAGAGAAAAGTTCTATATCGAGAAAATAGTGGCATATTCTGTTTTTTTTATACTTCAATGTCTTTATTTCGTAGGTAGGTACACTATATTTGTATAACTTGAAATAAACTAGATATTGTGTGTTATATATGATTACCATAGATGATTAATCCAACAATGTACTCTGAATGATACGATCTTGCTACCTTATCTAATAATTGACATATACTGTAAATTCGAAAAAAAATAAGGGAATGTGACTTTGAAGAACAAATCATTCGCTATTCTGTTAGATGGTTCGTGAAATATCAACACTTGAGTTGTTACCATTGTGACTGCTAGGTGGTAGAGTTTGGCTATGTCTCACCCGGCCAGATTTGGTAGGTAGAAGTTTTGAAGGTAGTAATTTACCACTAGCGTAAGCAGTGGAGAATCCCCTTCTGGACATACATCCATCCATTCAGGAGTATGTAATCAACCTAATCATGGATTCCTAGGCTGCCCTGCTTACTCTGCCCCCCTTCCCAGAATTCAAGGAAGACAGCTTAAGTGCATACCATCTCTAAAAAAGAGATCGCTCTAATCCATCTAACTATCGACATATAGCCATAACCTCTTTGTTCTCCAAAATAATGGAGACAATCATCAACTCTCAACTTCCCAAGTATTTAGAAGAGCATTAGCTGATTAGCGACCGTCAGTACGGTTTTATCGTGGCCGCTCAGCTGGTGACCTAGTATACCTAACACATCGGTGGACAGAAGCAGTTGAGTCCAAGGGGGAGGTATTGATTGTTAGTTTGGACATAACGAAGGCCTTTGATCGGGTATGGCACGAAGCGCTTCTCGCAAAGCTGCCTTCCTATGGGCTTCCTGAGAAATTATTCAAGTGAACCAGTTTTTTGGCTGATCGAAATACCAAGGTCGTAGTCAACGGTAAGTGCTCTGACCTTCAGTATATCAATGCTGGTGTTCTCCATGGCTATGTGCTAGCACTGACACTGTTCTTTCTGCATATCAATGACATGATATGCAAAGAGAACAGTGCTAATTCGCAACATACATTGGTATGCAGATAACAGTATAGTGATGCTGTATACCCCGGACATAGCAGTATTTCTTGGGAATACGTCGAAGAGTGCACAAACAAGCTTGTGTCTGAAGTTGAGAATCGACTTACCGATGTCTCGGTATGGGGTCATCAAAACCTGGTCCCTTTTAACCCCAAAAAGGCACAGCTTTGCGTGTTTACCGTTAAAATATTCCCATTGTCGTGTTACCTCGATTTGGGGATATTTTAGATTATTTGGCGATAGGCTGTCAGGAGACAGCCTCAGCTAGTGTCGGGATTCTGGGAGTTGACATATCGAACTACGTTCAGTTTCGCGGTCATTTGGAAGGAAAGGCTAAACTAGCCTCCAAAAAGCTCGGTGTGCTCAGCAGAGCGAAACAGTACTTCTTGCCGACCCATCGCCTTTAACTTTATAATGCACAAAATTAGCATCACATGGAGTACTGTTCTCATCTCTGGGCGGAGCTCCTCAGTACCAGTTTCTTCCTCTTGATCGCATTCAGCGTAGAGCGGTTCGAATCGTTAACGACCAGACCATTTTGAAATAGCTTGACTCTTTGGCGTTGCGCAGAGATATTGGTTCGCTCTGCCTCTTCTATCGCATTTATAATAGAGAGTGTTCTGACGAGTCATTTCAATTAGTCTTGACGCCGAGTTCCATCACCGGACATCACGTCAAAATTTTAAGTTCCACCCTCACCATCTCGATGTCTAGAAATCCACCACTGTGCGTACCTCTCGGCACTTTTTGCCTCGCACAACTTTTTTGTGGAATTACCGGCAGGGGTGTTTCCAAACAGACGCGACATAGGCAGCTTCTTAAAATGCCGGTAACGCAACTGCAAGACCTCTGGTATTGCATATATCCATGGGCAGCGGTGATCACTTTCCAACAGGTGCACATACGGCTTGTTTGCCCCCTGTTCCATAAAAAAAAACTTCAATGCATGTCACTGTCTTGTCCTTGTTGGTAAGGCAAAAGGTAAGATAAAGTTATGAATATGGCACTTATATCCTCTCATATAGATAGCAATGTATCATTAGCATTTTCGATATCAATAGGCGATCTTTATCTTTTCCCATTAAAAGAACTATTTGCTTCGTTTCTATCTAATCTCTACATGTAATAAAATCGTAGGAAAGTCAAAACTGTACATTGAATCTATGCATTGAATATTTTTTTTAAAAGAATACTTGGGGCGTGATCTATTATCGATATCGAAGCCAAAAATATAGTTTTTAGAATTTTGTCTGTTTGTCTGTTTATCTGTTTGTTTGTCTGTTTGTCTGTATGTATGTCCGGGGTAAACTCAAAAAGTATTGCATGGATTTACTTCAAATTTTGCATGAATATTACTAACAGGTCGGGTCAACATATAGGCTACATATTATCACGCTATCACCAAGGGGAAGGTGCTGTGCGGAGTAAACGAAGTCCGCGCGGTCGAAGTCGCTGGCACCAGCTAGTGATATATAAAAAAGAAGATTTAATATAATATGCTTAGCATTTTTAGAGACATTAATAGTAAATGGAAGATTTATTTTACACTTATTATAGAATAGAAACATTAATCTCACTTGAAGTGAGCATCATCGCCCTTGGACATCTTCAATATCAGAATTCTTGCAGTTTCATTACCGCTCTTGTAAAAATGAGTAAGGTATTTTCTGAAAGGTCTTGAAGATTTTCTATGTGGCATTTGTTCAAAGACACCATCGCCGGTAATTGATTCTACATACTTTCTGATAGTAGTAGTACAAGGTAAGAAGTACAAAGTTCCACAAATACAGCCGATACTTTGTCTATAAAAATCTATATAAATGAAAATGTATTTGCAAATAGTATAAATGACAGTAATAAGTAGCATTTTACGTCATATACACTTACGAAATTAACACTTGTGCTTGGAAGTTATATAAGTAATATATTATCATCAAATATTGGAAGCTATATAGGCAATATATTATCACTCAAATATTATCTAATTCCAACAATATTACAATATACTGACATGTTAAACTGATCTGACCTCAGTTTTTCATCATTTGTAAATAATCCCAATGCTCTGAATGAACGCAATCAAGTAAAATTTTATTGAATTTTATTTTAAAAGTTAGAAATACAACGACAGAAGCTATTCAAAAGAGAAATTTAGATCTAAATCAAATAGTCAAATCTAATAAAATTACTGTCATTTGCATGAACTTTGGACGTGGGCGAGACATAAATATCCTCAACCTCATTGTTTTTCCAATCGCTCATCTGCTTTTGTTTACATATAAATGAATAATCAAATTAGGCGTTTTTGTTTTAGCCGACTTTAAAAAGGAACTTTATCAGTTTGACCTGTATGTAAGTAATATTCTTGGAATTGGATAATATGATATATTTAGGCCCGATTTTTCAATGGCCAGTTAAACACCAAGATAACATAAATGCCACAGTTAACACCATTTTAAATTTTTCAATTGACAGATAGACTCTAACGGTTAGTTAAATACTGTAACTGGCGAATAAACTTAACTGTCCCTTTACATCCCAGTTAGCTCGTTAACTGTGGAATAATTTGGCTTTCTAGTCAATGTGCGCGCCATATGTTTGTAGGTATATTCGTGTTTTTGCTTTTATACTGTGAAACTATGGATATTTTATTTTTTATTATTTTGTGACGATTTGCCACAAATTCGGTTAATAATCTCACTTCACTCGTATTACTACTCCGTGTTGGTCCGGGCTCCTTTGAAGAATAGACCAACTGCCGCTCTGCCAGGCATTTCGTAAAAGGTGACTGATTGTTGATGTTTTATTTGTGATAGTTATTTGTGTCACCCGTCGTGACTTCTAGGTGGTAGAATTCCGCAATGTCTTTTCCGGGTATTTGGTACCACCGCCGACCTATTCCTGTGTAATGTCGTATTCCGGTTTAGAGGAGGTAGGTAGGTAGTCAGTAAATTTATGCATGTGGCATTGCCATTCCGCCATACGGATAGCAACGCACCATTAATATTTTTGGTATCTATAGGCGATCGTTTCTCTTTCTATCAGGAGAGCCATCTACTTGTTTGCTATCTTATGATATAAAAAAGTACCTATACAAGATTTGCAAAACGTTCGCGCTTCACTATATTTTCCATATTATATTATAATAGCAACCAAAGCAGGTACTTTGTAACAGCACTAGAAACTATTCAAACAAATGAAGAAAGTACAACACATAGCTTTTGATTCGAAGTTCGAAAGAAAATAAAATAATAACAAAGAGACAGGCTAAGCGGACATCTGGTTACAATTTACGCCTACGGACTTACGTCGATTATGACAGCCCCTACCATTACTTCAAAGTTCTCTAAATTCTGGTAAACGTACATAAGCACGTCTCGCTCTCGCTGATATGTGTGAAGCTAGTCACAAAAAACATCCAGGTAGCTAACTGAATGTTATCTGTGCTTTGAAAAATTGAAACCTTTTAAACGTTTGTTAAAATCCCAGTTAAAGTTATTGAATGGTTAGCTATCTGACTTTTTAAGTGGCCATTGAAAAATTGGGCCTTAGGCTCCCAAGCACGTGTGCTAAATTTTATATTTTTATGTATTTCTACGTTTGTATGTTTTATGTTCATCCACGAATTTATCAAAAAGTGAGACACATATCGAGATGAGCTTCTTTGATTGTAACCAGGTATATGCCAACTTAGGGAGCCGTTTAAGTTTCACCAAAATCGGTGCAGTAAATTTTAAGATTTATATTCGGCGGACTATGAAGTCGTTTCGATTTTTTGAATTTTTTTTATTATATATCGACACTTTTTTAAAACCTAATCATTCACCTCAGATTCTATTATATTAAACTATCGTAGTATTAACGTTGTTATGAGTCACTTCGTTTTATTCTCTTGTTCGTGATTTCCAAATACTCCGTTTATCTAATTTGATGTTTGTGACTTTGTTGTGAAATTAGCCATTTCACATAGAAGAGTCTAGGGCCAAATTTAACGTCCGATGAATTCATCCCTGAACGGCATCTACGAAGAAGCGGTTGAGCTTCATACAGGGCATCTGACTGGAGAAAAGTCCAGGAAACATTATGAAGTTAAGTACTTCTAATGTGTAGCCGTATTTTCTCCTTGAAAATGGTATCTGTATTGTTTCTTTTCCATTGTATTTTAAAGTAAAGCTTCTTTAGGCGCAACTTGAGAGTAAGTAAAGATTGTTTTATTCCAAAGAAAATAACACGATACAGTCTTCTAATGCAGTTTCAACTATTTAAAATTAGAATTTTGTGAGTGTGACACGAGCTGACTTAACCTTTTTTTTTAAATACCAATCTAACCAGCCAGCCAGACATGTTAACTAGCCAGACAGCCAAAGATATTTTACTGCATTTTTTAGGGTTCCGAAATAAACTTCGAACTCTTATAGTTTCACTGTGTGTGTCCGTCCGTCCGCAGTCAAGCTCACAGATCCTTAGCACTAAAAAACTGTTATTTGGCATAAATATACATATGAACCACGGCAATAAAATAAAATTTTCAAAAATTTTTTTTGTAAGTAAAGTTGGGGTGTAAATTTCGTCTCATGTACCACATTTGTTTATAAATTACCACATAAATACCACAATTTGAAGAGTTCCATCCTCACCATCTCGATGTCTGGAAATCCACAACTGTGCGTTTCTCCCTACACTTTTTACCTCGCACTACTCTGTTGTGGAATCAATTAACGGCAGGGGTATTTCCGAATGGATACGACATAGGGACCTTCAAGAAAAGAGCTTACTCATTCTTAGAAGGCAGGCAACGCAACTGCAAGACTTCTGGTATTGCAGATGTCCATGGGCGGCGGTGATCACTTACCATCAGGTGCGCCTCTTGCTCGTTTGCCCCCACTTCTATAAAAAAAAAACCTACTGTTGCATAAGTTTTTAAAAAATATTGTGGGTTTTTAAAAACAAATTTTCGATTAAGGGACTCGTTTGTGAAATATTAAGCTTTAAAATTATATTTTTTGTTAGATTCAAACATTCCTCCCACCAGCGGCGTGCACAGAATTATGACACCGGGTATGCAGCTGTGTACTCGATCACAAAAACTTTTTCTTATAGATTTGTAGCATAGCTACAGCCACGCGACGGATCTCTAAGTCGGAAATCATGTCAACAGAATAAGTCTTAGATGTACTACTATTCATGTACATCTTCTACGGCAACGCAAACAAAACAGCAATCGATCGTCGCGGCGAATGAAATTGTAATAAAATAAGTAAAATAATAAGCTAAATTAATATCTAACTACTCACCTAGTCAGCTTCAATTTTCACTGAAGGTTCTGATTACTTGAGATTACTATACACTGGTATAAATAAACGCAAGATTTTGACCACCTCAAATATATTATCCAAGTGAGTGATAGTTACAGAACACATCCCTTGTGAGATATCCGATATGGCCTTATATAATATAAACTTAATAATAAAATTACGGGTTAGTAAAAAAACAAACTACTCATTCATTTATAGATTACTAGCGACCTGCCCGCGGTTTCACCCGCGTAGCTTTTGTTCTCGTAGGAATATCTGAAAGGTTTATATACTGAAACCTTCCTCAAGAATCAATCTATCTATTAAAAAAACCGTATCAAAATCCGTTGCGTAGTTTTAAAGATTTAAGCATACATATGGACATAGGGACAGACAGAGAAAGCTACTTTGTTTTATACTATGTAGTGAAACCTATGCGCCTATCCTTTTTTAAATATGATTTTAGGATATCGTCATAGAAAGTTGGATTGCGTTTTAATTCTATCATTAATGTCGTTTCTACAGAAATCATGGAAAGCTCTGTGAGTCGATGATTTTGTGTGTTTCTGTGTATTGTAACTCGGGTACACACCTACATTTAGACACGATTTGAATCTTTTCACTAAATGACAAAATAGAAAAAACTTGTTATTTTTTATTTTTAATATACACACATTTTCAACACAAACTTCACAATCAAATAACATTTAAAAAAATCAACAAATGCACTAGTAAAAGCAAATCACTACAATTATTATAGAAACTCAGTAATAACCTATCAAATGTACCTACACACTTTCAAATATTAAAATGAAAACTTTATATAATATACTGGCACAAACAAAATAATAAACAATGCTTAACAGTTATCACACGAAAAAGCAAATGGCCCCCGCAAAACACAAAACATTTCTGCTATTAAAACAAATAAAACCTTACTAAACAAAAATGCATAATGTGATCATATTGTTTGCCAATAATATTTCGTCTATTATCTTTACCCGGATTATAGAACAAGCTCGCATTACTTGCCCTACAGAATAGCATGATTGTGTGAGTGAGCCAATTACGTGCGGATAGGTAATTATGTCTCGCACACATTTACAATGTGAGGCAGATTGCTTGCGGCATTAGTTCAATATTATTTATCGTTTAATAAACGCCTGGCAAACATGTTTGAGTGCTGTGCTTGCAAATAGGTGCTTTTTTTACTAGGTGGTAGAGTTCTGCATTGTCTCGCCCGGGTCTGGTACCACCGCCTTACCTATTCCTGCCGCAATAGCGTCAGTGCTTGTCGCTGTCGTGTTCCGGTTTGGAGGGTAAGGTAGCCGGTAAACTTATGCAAGTGGCATTAGACCTCGCCACAAGATAGCAACGCACCATTAACATCTTTGGTGTCTATAGGCGATGGTTGACTCTTTCCATCAGGAGACCCATCTGCTTGTTTGCTTTCTTATGATATAAAAAAAATTAAAAATATTAGGAGTTTTTAAGTTATTATATTTTGTTTATTCATTTATTTATAATTAATTAAAGTCATCTAGAACGTATGAACGTTTTATTAAAATATAGGTAAAGCAGAGCTTTTGTGCTTCTATTTTGTGCATGCCCCTGCCTCCCACCCCCCTCTTCCAGCTAAACGGTTGGTTTTAGGGATGAGAAAAAATTCACGGTAGTATTAAATATAACAAAATTAAAAGAAAAACTATCACTGCTAGAAGACTTTACAAGTTTATAAGTAATAGTCGCCCAAATCTTCTATACATATAATAAAATCGTAGGAAAGTCAAAACTGTACATTGAATATTTTTTTTAAAAGAATACTTGGGGCGTGATCTACAATCGATATCGAAGCCAAAAATATAGTTTTCAGAATTTTTGTCTGTTTGTCTGTTTATCTGTTTGTCTGTATGTATGTCCGGGGTAAACTCAAAAAGTACTGCATGGATTTACTTCAAATTTTGCATGAATATTACTAACAGGTCGGGTCTACATATAGGCTACATATTATATCGCTATCACCTAGCAGCCAGGTGCTGTGCGGAGTAAACGAAGTCCGCGCGGACGAAGTCGCTGGCAACAGCTAGTTATAAAATATATTTGGAGAAGTTTTTATAGGCGGTAAACCTGTGGTGCGGATATATCCGCAATTGACGATAAATAGGTTAAATGTTCATAACATGAAATAATAATAGCCCTTTTCTTAGCTATAGAGATGCTCAACTTCAGAATCCTACATTGCGAGTGGCCTATATACACTTTACCAATTTATTACTTATAAAATACGAAAGACCTTTTTCTCCCCACTTATTATTATTTGTATTTATTACAATTGATAAAATAATGAGTCAAAACTATTTTAAAAATTAGAGTAGTCATAACAAATTTTATTTAAACGAAAAAAGTACTTCAGTTGCGTGTAAAAGTTACGCGCAATCATTTTCTTTACAAATACAGATCGCCTGTATGCTGCTGCTGCTGATCGTTTGATGAATTAAACTTTGGACAATTCATCGCATCTACGTCAAGAACTCATATAATGGTGCCCCTCATTAAATAATAGCTTATATAAAGTGTGTAAAGAAAACTCCGTCGGATAATTAATGGTGTTATTTGGTACCGTAATACGGTTACATATGTGTAATTATTTTATGGATATTAATTAATTAGTTTTCCCAATAAAAAAATAATCTTAAATGGTATTTTCATACATTAAGTATAACAACACCTACAAATACGTAAATTCTATTATCAAAGAATGTCGCGCCAGTCGGATGCTACCAAAAGACATGCGGCGCGTTTGAGGCGCGTTTAAAGATTCTTTGTAAAAAGGCAAAAAACAAATAGCGCGCCTTTGCGTGGTGTTTGTGCGAAAGCCGCCAAAGCGAAACAATGAAACAAAAAGCGACAAGGTGTTGTCATTTTTAAAAGATTTACTTAACTGTAGGGAAATATAAGTAAAAATACGAATATTAAAAAAACGATATCTTTTTTATTCAGAAATAAAGACATTTTACTATTTATTTCAGTAATTTGCTTTTAACCAACCTATATGCCTCTTTCGGATCGGTGGGGTTTTCTTTACACGCTGTATAATACAGCACTACAACTTCAAACGCATTTACACGCTTCAACAAAAATCTGAGGGGTAGGGTTGACTTCATTGGACTAAAAGTGCCAATTACCACAGACCATATGAATACTAATAGACACGCCATTGGGAAAGAAACATGTCGCCGCACATATGAGCAAACGCTCCTATTACTGTCAAAAATTTTAAACATTTATAAGTTATATTGTGAAAAAAATAGAAATAAATCATGTTGTACTGTTTTGTCGTACCGAATGAGATAACAAGGTTTAATTTGAAATGATTTTATTTCATTGATAAGTACTCTGTATTTCTGTGTGTAATTGCAAGCTACGTTGCCAAACTAAGAAATTGTCTTGAAAGGCGAATCCATTTAATCCGTGGCCAATTACGGGCCGTTTGTCTGTTTGTTTTTGTTGTTTTATGTTGTGGTTTTTGCTTTTGTGGCTGATGCCTCTAAGATTCCGGTCAATTCTTCATAAAATATTGGAGTATGTCGTGCCATTCTTTTAAGTAATTTGAAAAGGTAAAATTCGTAGGGGAAAATCATAAGAATCTTATAGTATGAAAAGTAACTAGTTGCTCGTGTTGGTCCGGGCTCTTATGAAGATTATACCAACTGCTGTTCTACCAGGTAGGTCGTGAAAGGTGACCGATACGCTACACGTGTCACTATCATCGTGGCTACTGTGTGTCAGAGTTCCACAACGTCTCACCCGTGTACTTGGTGCCACCGCTTTATCTATTCGCATTAGTCGCCTGTCACATTAGCGTTAATGCTTGTCACTGTCGTGTTCCGTTTTGGAGCGTAAGGTAGTCGGTAGATATATGAAAGTGGCATTCCCATTCTACCACGCGCATAGCAACGCAGCATTAACGTCTTTGGCATCTATAAGCGATGGTTTCTCTTTCCCCAAGGAGAGCCATCTGCTTGTTTGCTATCTAAACTATAAAAAATAAAAATAATTACGTTAAAAAAACTACTTCAAAAACTAAAAAGTAAAAAATAATAAAGATTTACTAATAGGTTTGAAGTCGGTGCCAAGCCAGTCCGGCACGCACGCGCGGGCAGACGTCGTTGACGGACGTCTAAAATACAAAGAATTTTTGAAAGAATGAAAATATTTATTTGCAAGAATATGGGTTTTACAAGTCGTTAAAAATTAATTAAGCTACCAACATATTCTACCATTATATGGTGTAAATTTTAAATTAAAATTTTTGATGTATTTTAGCCTAATTCCACATCAATTCATATGACCATTTAGTTTATGAATTCTGTTAAATACATTTTTGTAATTATTTTTTTCATAATTCTTTGTACTGATTGAAGCTGCTTATAATATCAACATTTGATTGCTCTTTAGTAGGTTTATTTACGCATCTTAATCTTTAAAGTAGGTATTTCATTGTATTCTTTTAAGTGATTAACATATTATTATTTGTTTAAGGCTTTGCACCGATTTCAAACCTATTAGTAAATAACACATATAAATAATTTTTTACTTTTTAGTTTTTGAAGTCGTTTTTTTAACGTAGTTATTTTTATTTAATACTTTTTAGTTTACTGTTCTATTGTCAACTATTTATGCGTAGATCTACAACATATGTTGCACGATTTAACATATATGGATCTCAAGAAACCAGAATGGATAAAAGTAGTCGTGTCGTTCGTTCTTTCTTGTGAGACTATTAAAGATCATGTAAAACGTGTGTTGGCCATGAAAGCATATATGAAATCACGCTAACGTCAAGAAACTTTTGAACATTATAATTCTAGACTCGGTAAGATCCAAGAGCGTTTAGCGAATAAGTTTTTTGAGCAGAGAACTAATAGACTTGGTCTCATTAATGAGCGCCTAGCGAACGAATCTGCCGATCCGAAGGCTATAGAATTGGTATCGTTAAGGAGCGTTTAGCTAGGGAGTCCGCCGAGCAGAGAGTTCATAGATTAGAAGTGATACGAAACCGTACAGCAATCGAGTCTACTCAGCAACATAAGAACCGACTAGCGGCAGCGCGTCAGACGTCACAAAGACCGTTCAATGACAGAGCGTAATTTTATAACCACCATAATTCAAAATGCTGAAATTATTGTATCCAAAAGAACAGTCGTCATTAGCCACAGCACATGTTGATTTCCTTCCGGAGGAGCTTCCGTTGCTCGACTACCATAAAAAAAGGAAAGTTCCTTCTCAGGCCTACTGAAACCACATGGAAGTTATGTCTTTACCTCCTAAACTGTCCGACTAGACAGACATAGAACAAAGACATTTGTCAAGAGTAGTTCCTTTTGTAACTAGTTACCACCCGTACCAAAGTGCTCGTCAACACGAATCAAACGAGCCCAAACTCAATAGAGTTTTGTCTTTAATTACTGAGCTCCTATGGCCACCTACTGGCTTCATCATCGGACCCTGCAGGATCCTAGTTACCACCAAGAACCAAAGTACTCGTCAACACGAATGAAACGAGCCAAAACTCGATAGAGATGTGTCATTTAAGTACTGTGCTCCTATGGCTACTACCTTCTGGCTTCATCATCGGACCCTGGAAGATCCTAGTTATCACCAAGCACCAAAGTGCTCATCAACACCGATCAAACGAGCCCAAACTTGATAGACTTCTGTTATTTAATTAATGAGCTCCTGTGACCACCTTCTGGCTTCATCATCAGACCCTGGAGGATCCTAGTTACCACCAAGTATCAAATTGCTCGTCAGCATAAATCAAACGATCCCAAACCCGATAGTTTTGTCATTAAACGACTTTTAACCATTTAATTACTGAGTTCCTGTGGTCACCTTTCATCATCAGATCAGGTCTATATCATAATAAGTTTTCATTGTCATTCAATTTACATAGGTATACAAAATTTCAGCTCAATCGTTAACCCGGAAGTGGATCAAATTTACTAGCGAGATTTCATTTCAGACATCAGCATAGGTAAAATAAATAAAAAATGCTCATAAAATAAAAACTACTGGACCTACCTGAATCAAATTTTATGCGACCAATTCGAAGCAATTCCGCATCAAACAAAAAAGAATCACGTAAATTGGTTTAGAAACCTCGGCGAAATCGGTGTACATACATAAAAAATACCGGCCGAATTGAGAACCTCCTCCTTTTTTGAAGTCAGTTAAAAATTGGAGAGTGTCTTCGATATATTACAATATAGAATACTCGAGTTATTTAATTGTAATTCTATTTATTTAATATGACCATATTATAAACGATAGATTGTGTCTCATTTTTTATTAGGTACATCACACAACCCGAGCGAAAACGGGGCGGAGATCTAGTAAAGATTAAAATAGATGCAACATGATCCTCATAAGGATGACGGATTATTGTTTTTAAAATGATTAAATTTTGTAGATAAACATTTAGAGCACTAGTAATCTTATCATATAACATAATATATTTATTAAAAATCAATAAACTGTTATCAACTTGCTGTAATTTTATAGCTGTTTACTGTCTTAACAGTCTCTTGCATACCCTTTCTGATATGGCTCGTATATTTAATATTATTACTGTAATAACAGTGTTTTTAATATCTGTTACATATGGAACTGTTCAAACAGTTAATGGAAAATTAAAAATTACCGTTGGAACTACATCGGGGTGTCCATTTGCAGCTGCATTTATTGGTATATTAGGAACGATATATGAAGACTATAAACAATTCCTAGAACTAGAATTTGTACCATGGGGAAGAACTACAAGAAATGAAAACGGTGATCTTGTCTGTCAATTTGGTGATAATGATTGTTTTTCTAATCGATTACAAAGATGTGCTATACATTTACTAAATGGGAATCAAGACGCCCAAATGCGTTATATGGTTTGTGAATTTACGGAAAGAACAGCGTTTCTTAATAGAAATCTCTACTGTGCTCAAGCTGTTGGCCTTAATCTTGTAGAGGTAGACTATTGCATGTCTACAAGTGGTGACGCCTTAGAAGGTCCTGCAAGTGAAATTTCAATAGAACCAATTGCTATAATTAACAAAATTCCCTTTATTGTTTTCAACGATTATGTGAATTATGATAACGACCTTCAAGCTAGGCAAAGACTTGAGAGTACAATCTGCTTCGCTCTTGCGGATGATCCTACTACTGGAATAACACATTGCAGAATTTAAAAGAAAAAATAAAAAAATTTGAAATATCTGTTTAGTGATTTTTTTATCATATTTTTGTAAATATTTTTTAAAAGCAACAAGAATATTATTATAAGTACAACTACTCAATTAATTCTTTTTTAAAAGGGAAAGATGGACAAATAGCTTATGTGAAACTTTTTATTTTATCACCAACGTTTCGTCAACTTTATCGACTTCTTCAAGGCTCTTCTACAATGTGAAACATGTTAACAATTTATTCATTACAAAATATTTATTAATGCATGAAATTACGTATGTAAGTTCAATAGTTACATTATTGTTATTAACTGATTTTAATATTATCTTGAATACAATATATATAAAAAAATATATATATTCACGGGACAAATTACACTTACTGATCTAACCCAAAAAGCAAATTATTTGCTTGTGTTATGGGTGTATCACATATGGGTGTATTGTGTATCAACTTATAACCTTTGTTATATATAATATATAACAAAGGTTATAAGGTGATCGCCTCTGTGGTGTAGTGGTCCGGTGTCGGAGTCGACCACATGAGGTCCCGGGTTCGATTCCTGGGTCGGTCAATTTAAAAATGTGTTTTTTCAGTTTTCTGATAAAAACAACATTGCCTGGGATTGGAAAGTGCCCGGTTGGCGATAGGCTTGTCACCTATCACATTGGGCGACCAAGTATCTTCGGCTAACCGTGGGTGCACTTGTTGTACCTCTGCTTACCTTTTCGGGGGTACAGGCGTGAAGATACTTTACTTTTACTTCTAACAAAGGTTATTTACCAAAATTTCGCCATTTTAAATAGTATGCCAATAAAATTGGCATATATATGTTGCCCGCGACTTCGTACGCATGTTGTAGTGACTTTCGTATTAGAATTTTAGTTTATGTTGTTATAAATTACTAAAATTCATTTTTAGCTCTTTTTCTAAACGACCCTAACAATATGAAATAAGCAAGATGATATGATGATAACTGTGATAAGTGAGAATCATCATCATCAGACAATCTGTACACAGAATGCCATACACGGTCTGTATACAATTGAGCACTATGTTATTTCTCAGAGTGAGATTGCCTAATCTGGTTTACTCTTTCGCGTGCCTGTGATTGCTGGATATTGATAGTACCTATCTAACACATCATGGTACCACTCCCAAGCAGCCGCATTACGTTCATCACGCTGTTCCTGTTTCTAATGAACGTATTAGATTGACGTTCTCTGTCAACACGAATTCGTTCTTCGCGCTCTACAGTGGTTTCAATTGAACGCAAGGCAGTTGTGCGATTACGCTGAGAGCTAAGCCGAGATTCATGCGGAGTGAAGATCGCTAAGGCACGGGACTCGGTGTCGCACTCGCAATCGTTTGTTAATGTCATTTCACGCTCTTCACAACTTTCCAGTGATCGCAGGGTAGCTGTGCGATTACGCTGAGAACTAAGCCGAGATTCACGCGGAGTGAAGATTTCGGAAGTGCGGGACTCAGTGTGGCGCTCACGATCGTCTGCTAATCTCATTTCGCGCCCTTAACTACTTTGTAGTGACAGCAAATGAAGTGGACGACTACGCTGAGAGCTAAGCCGAGATTCACGCTGCGTGAAGCACAGGACTCGATGTGGCGTTTGCGATCGCTTGAAAATTTTATTTCACTCTGCGTGAATGTTTCAGAGACGCGGCTCTCAGTGTGGTACTTGCGATCATTTGTTAATTGAGTTTCACGTCTCGGAAGCACGGGATCCAGCATAGCGTTCGCGATCGCTTGTTAACCCTATTTCATACTGCGTGAAGGTTTCAGAGGCGTGAGATATGGTATAGCGATCGCGATCCCTTGCTAACTGAGACTGAGGACCGTCAGTCTCAGTTAGCAAGGGATCGCGATCGCTTTCTAGGGGATAAACTAAAGTCATCCTCTTGACTGAGCTTAGAGCCTTAAAATAAATTACTTTTTTCTCCTAGGCATTTTATAATTTGTATAAAAATAATGTTTTTCCAGCCTAAGCACAAACCAAAACGTAAACACAAAATTCGATGTCCGTTTTCACTTTTCAAAGCCAAGATAAGTACTAAGCAGAATGCAGATATAGACCAACATTCTCAAGTCAACAACTAATCAATAGAAAGCAAAAATTTTTATTTCAAATTCTTGAAAGATGACACGAATATATACCTACTTGAAGAAAACACAACAATAGCGTATTTTAAATACTAACAGCGACATCTCTTGAATTGATTTTAAATCAAATTGGCTCCTGAACATTTTTTTAAATACATGCATTTTTTTTCTATGAGTATATGACGTTTTTGTGCAGTAAAGAGTAACTAACGTGTACATGAATTCCGTTTCGTAGTTAGTTGAAGCTCGAACTAAATTTTGCATTTACCTTTTTAAATCTGTCTGTCTGTCTGTTTGCTCCGGCTAATCTCTGGAATGACTGGACTGATTTTGACGGGACTTTCACTGGTAAATAGCTGATGTAATAAGGAATAACTTTGGCTACATTTAAAAAAAATACCACGCGGACGAAGTCGCGGGCAAAAAAATTGATCATGTGAACAACATCAAACGTGAACTATTTAAAAAAAAATAATCAAGGATGCAACCCATTAGAGGGTTCCGTGTTTATTATTATGCTCTGGTAATAAGTAATTATTATGTCATTGAAATTTTTGTTTGAATTTGCTGAACCAGTAATTGTATTTTCCTGTGGGAACAAAAGATTATCCCGCGGTAAAAAGTATCCTAAATGTTACCGCGGGTAATTAGCTATTACTACACAAAATTTAGTAAAAATCCGTTCAATAGTTTTTGTGTAAAAAGCGTACAGAGAGACAAACAGACAAAAAATTCAATTTCTATCGTTTTGGGGTTTATGTCCTGTACGCAATACGCAGCAATATTTTTTTTAAATATTTCATGTACAGATTTGTTTTCGTTACTGTTTTATTATATGTATATAGATATATATTCCCCCCTCCTTGAGTACCAACAAAAATATTCAAGTAATTTGTATGGCAAAACAACGTTTACCGCGTCAGCTAGCAATATTGTATTTGTACCATAGTATTATTGTACCATTTCGAAGTTTGTTTTCGTGAGAACTTATAATAACTCTCCTAATTGTTATTCGTGCTTAGATATAATTTCCCTCAAATTTTACGAGAGTAAATTTCCTTAGTGACTTGGGAAACTGGCAGTTTTAAATATATTACAGCTGACAATTTAAATATTTTAGCGAAGATCGAGTAATGTAATTCAGTTAGATAAGATTTGGTTTTGGCTTTTGACACTTGACAAACTTCAAGACAAATTTAAATGTTTATTAACCGATTTCAGAATGGTAAGGTTCCATGTTCGTTTTTTACGTTTAGTTTTGTCTACATCAACAACAAAAAACTATTTAAAAAGTATCACCATACCCCGTTCCCATGCGGGGTAGGCAAAGTAAATCGAACGTCTATAGATTATCCGGTTAACCAGTATTCATCGGTTTATCGTTGGTGAGATAAGTCGTAATCCTCATTGCCGCTTTAAAATCTATATTAATATTAATTAATTAATTAATATTATAAATGCGAAAGTTTGGATGTTTGGATGGATGTTTGGATGGATATTTGGATGGATGTTTGGATGGATGTTTGGATGGCTGTTTGTTACTAAATCACGCAAAAACTACTGAACGGATTTCAATGAAATTTGGCCGACACGTAGATGATAACCTGGAATAGCATATAAGCTACTTTTTATTCCGGAGAAAAGGTAATCCCCCGGGATTCGCCAAAAACTTTTATAATGCAGTGGTCTGCACGCAGCAGCTAGTTAAATATATTTTTATTTGCAAGAATATGGTTATTACAAGTTATCAAAATTAATCAAAGATACCAACATATTCTACCGTGATATGGTATGCAAATATTTAAAATTATCATTTATCACATACCACATATAAATTAATCATATCATTAAGTAATTCAAAAATGAGTTTTTTCAGTTTTCTGATAAAAAGAAGGATAAAAGAACTGGAAAAGAAAAGGCTGGCCACCTATCACATTGTGGGACCAAGTATCTTCGGTTAATCGTGGGTGCACTTATTGTACCTCTGCCTACCTCTTCGGGGATACAGACGTGAAGATACTTTTCATATCATTAAGTTTATCATTTAAATGTCAAAATTTAATTATAATATTCTATCTGTACTCTATGCAAATAAATAAAATTGGAGTATATGTTTGAAATCTATTGACTCGAAGTTCAATTGGTCAACTGGAATATCTATTGACTCGAAGTTCAATTGGTCGAATCATATTGAATATGTTAGTAGAAAACTAATACAATTTTTGGCAAATTTAGTCATAATCAAGGATCGTATTCCATTTAAGGTCAAACTAATGCTATATAATTCTTTAGCTGAATCTCATGTTCGATATGGGCAGTTAAAAATATTAAAGAATATAGTATCTCCAAAAATTAAGCTCCAATTTAATAATGACGATTTAGGTCTTTTTAGACATTGTAAAATACTGCCGGTACAAATACAATTTAAGTATGTTTTACTCAAAGAAAACTTTTTAATGAATCTTTAAAGAATATAGTAAAACACTCTGTACATACTCGAGCTGTTTCTACGAATCGGTTTTGTTTACCGCGCGCAAAAAATATGTACGATAAGAGGACAACTAGCTGGTGGATTCCTCGTTTGTTAAATAAATTGCCATTTGAATTTGTAAAAGACATTACACAAAAAAATATCAAAACCAAACTTAAGTCCTACTTTTTGTTGTACAAATTAGAGAGTTTTCAAGAAATGTGATTTAAGTTTTTGAATGAATGTTTACCAACGTTATTATGCTTTTATATCCGTGTCTTATGTGTATAATGATATTTTAAAATTAATGTGTAGTATTGTTCAGTATAAACCTTTGTGGTTTTTAAATACTACTATATATAAGTTAAATGTACTGTTATTTATTCAATAATAAATTTAAAAAAAATTATTAAAATAACCATTTTTTATTAAATGCATATGGATGTATGCACGGTACATACCTATACCATAATAACATGTTTTACAATTTTTGTCTGTTTTTCAGTCTATTTATTCCAGCTAGTCTCTGAACCGGCTAAGTAACTAGACTATACAAACAAATAAAATTCGAGTGTCTGTTTATAGTACTATAATAACCACTTTTAACTAAATGCATATGGATGTATACACGATACATATACCAAAATAACATTTTTTAAAAGTTTTGTCTGTCTGTCTGTCTAGCAGATAGCTGATGTATCTAATAAGGAGTAACTCAGGCTACTTTTATTTAAGAATGTTTTCCACACGGATGAAGTCGCGAGCATAGTTAAGTAAATAAAAACTGCATAACTTTCATCAAAGAAAGTGTCACAGAAAAATAAAAGCAAAACTTTGGTAAACTTTATGCCGACATGTTAACTATAATTTATCGACTTTATATATCTATATTATACTATGTATATAAACGAACGTGTAAATACCTAAATATACTATGTATATAGGCAATCATGTAAATACGTATATATACTATAACAGTTTTTTTTTGTTATTATAAGATAGTAAACAAGCAGATGGGTCTCCTAATGAAAAGAGTCAACCATCGCCTATAGACACCAAAGAACACCTTTGGTGTCTATAGGCGATGTTTGCGATGTCACTGAAAGGAAAAATATATAAAAGCGGTGTAAAAAACGGAACGGACTTATCGTAGGTCTGAAAAATAATAAAGACCCCAACGGCACAGTTTTCCACACTCGTCCACCACAGTTTACACCACACTTTACGCCACGACAGCACCAAGTACAAATTACGTGTATTTGTGTTATGTGTAATGTAATGTGGAATGTGTGTAATGTAATGTAATGTAATGTGTAATTAAATTACACAAACAAACAAAATTTACGCACTTAACGCACGTTTCACTTCGCAACCGAAGCATCTTCAGGAGACACGAACACTACTTCACTCAACGAGAGCTGCAGTAGTATTGTACTACTTGGTATAAAGTGTGGTGGACGAGGGTGGATAACTGTGTAGCTGGGGTCTTCATTATTTTCCGGACCTACTATAAGTTTGTTCCGTTTTTTACACCGCTTTTATATATTTTCCCTTTCAGTAACATCGCAAACATAGCTTTAGACCTTTGGACGCCACAAGATAGCAACGCACCATTAACACCTTTGCTGTCTATAGGAAATAGAAGACCGCCCCGTTGGTCGAGTGGTTAGAGACCCTGACTACACAATCAACGAGGCTCGGGTTCGATCCCCGACGGGGACAAGCATTTGTGTGATGAGCATAAATGTTTGTATTTCTGGGTTTGGGTGTTTATTATATATATTCTAGTATTTACATAAGTATTTCTATGTATTAGTATCGTTGACTAACACCCATAACACAAGCAAATAATTTGCTTACTTTGGGGTTAAATCAGTAAGTATAATTTGTCCCGTAAATTATTATTATTATATTCCTTACACCGTTGCTATATGTTTTCCCTTTTAGTGACATCGCAAAGGTACACTTAAAAGTTCGCGGAAATTTGCAAAATAATTAGTTTTCTTCCTCTTCCTTCTTCTTTTAAGGTAGCCGGTAAACTCATGCACGTAGCTTTAGACCTCGCCACAAGATAGCAACGCAACATTAACACCTTTGGTATCTATAGGCGATCGGTTAGATAGATATATTTATACTACCTGTCGCCTGTCGTGTTATTTATATATTTATTTTATACTATGTATATAGGCAAACATGTCAATACCTAAATATATAAATATATATGTGGTATATATATATATATATATATATATATATATATATATACATATATATATATATATATATATATATATATATATATATATATATATATATATATATATATATATATATATATATATATACCACATATATATTTATATATTTAGGTATTGACATGTTTGCCTATATACATAGTATAAAATAAATATATAAATAACACGACAGGCGACAGGTAGTATAAATATATCTACAAGGGATCCGCAATAATATAGGGAAATGTTATAAAACTTTATACGACATAACAAAAAGGATGTGGTATTTTATTTCCTAAAATTCCTTTTTTCGTCATAAGAGATTTTACTTCAAAGGCACATATGGCGTCATACATGGAAAATTGTAATAGATTCATGTCACAAGAGCCGGAAACGACCCGCGGTTTTCCGTTTTGTTACTTTGTATTTGGGTATAAGCCACATTTTATCCGGGTTCTCAAAATACGACGTTCAAAGAGTTTGATAAGAAAAGTCGATAAAATGTCTATATAGTATAAAACACGCCAAATAAATTTTAGGCACATATTTTAGGGTTAGATATGTACCAAAAACGTGGCAATTGGATGCCTCCGCTGTATTTTCTATTATTATACTTTTTTTTTAAATTTTATATATTTTTTCCCCGTGTTGGTTCCGGGCTCCTTTGAAGAATAGACCAACTGCCGTTCTGCCAGGTAGGTCGTAAAAGGCGACCGATTGGCTATGCGAGTCACTACCATCGTGGCTACTAGGTAGTAGAGTTCTACATTGTCTCGCCCGGGTCAGGTACCACCGCCTCACCAATTCCTGCCGCAATAGCGTCAGTGCTTGTCGCTGTCGTGTTCCGATTTGGAGGGTAAGGTAGCCGGTAAACTTATGCATGTGGCATTAGACCTCGCCACAAGATAGCAACGCACCTTTTGTGTCTATAGGCGATGGTTGACTTTTTCCATCAGGAGACCCATCTGCTTGTTTGCTATCTTATGATACATATAAAAAAATTCTCTGTATTTTCAAAAACTAAAAAACGTAGTAGGTTCCCAATTCGACGCGTATATTTTTTTTCTAACATAAAAAACACGCATAACTTTTTACAGAGTAGTCCGATTTTAATCATTGTTTTTTTTTTGGAATAGGTATACCCCGAGGGTGTTCCAATTTTTAATAATTGGAATTCTCTCGGGGTTGAAATTAAAATTTACTAATTATGAACGCCGTAATAAATACATTTTAATTAACAAACTGTTTATTATTTATGTTGCTAATAATCTGGTAACGTGAAGAGTTAAAGCGCTGGAGCGATCTAGAAATAAAAGAGATAGCTACTTCTATTGATAAACAACTAGTCGACCGTTACCTGAATAGTTATGCCATAATTGACCTTATCGCTTAGAGCATAAGGGTGAATAAATGAATAGCGTGTACTAGGTCTTATTTACAATAACTTGTTTACGATTAGCCTTGTAGAGGATTCGGAAATAATGTGAAACTTTAATATGTGTATAAATAGATATGTGAGATGTGTTGACAAATAGAGAGCAGTTTTATCGATGATCGAAAGCGATAGTACGAGCGAACAGTGTGAAGCGGAGTGACTACTGTGTAATACAATGAATAAGAGAAGTGTTTTATTGTGTAGTCGGTTAAGTTTAGTGTTAATACAGTGTGTATAGTGTATTTACGTTAGCTTATCAGTGTATTTACGTATTTTATCGTAGTGTATTGTACGGTACAATTTGTACCTTAGTGTTGTAAATACACGGTTTTATTATAAGTGACGTTTTCTTGCAAATTACGAACCCGAAGCACGTAACATTTCAAAAATCAAAACATCTTTATTTCCATATCGTTATTTAACATAGCTTGCAAGTATTAGAATCGATCTACTATTTAACAAATAAAAAAAAAAATATTGAAAACAAAAAACCCGACTGCATCTTGAAAAGATTCATTGCCTTGAATGAAAACTGAAAAGAAAAAAACAAGCCTATTAGTTTAGAATCATGTTAAGTACTTAATAATAAATAACTACACCACTAAAATAGTTCTATAATCGATGTACCTACATATAAAACAATCCATGAATTTTATCACAGAACGGTTAATAGTCGGGGCCCTTTGTGAAAATTTGTGTGGCGTGTTAATACCGGCGCCAACTCTGGAGCACACACTTTTAGCACAGTTGGAGGGATGTCATCTGGCCCACTCGACTTGTGGATGTCCAAGGAAAGTAGTGCTTTACGCACAGATGACTGCCGAAATTGTGGTTCTGGCATGAAACTATCACACTGCGGAATGGTAAGCGGTCCGTTCCCTTGGTCATCCAGAGTCGAGTTGGCCGCAAAGAAGGAGCCCAGGAGATCGGCCTTCTCCTTTGCGGTATGGGCCAAAGAGTCATCGTCTCCGTGCAAAGATTGAAGAGAGGACTGTAAGAAATTCCCTAAGACAGTCTTGGCGAGAGACCAGAACGCCCGGGTCCCTGAAGGAAGGCGAACTAATTTCTCACCAATTCTGCCTATGCGTTCAGATTGTGCCTTGGTGATAGCTCTTTTGAAGTACCTTGAGGCGGAATTGCACTCCTTACGTAATGAGCTGTTTTCTTATCTCAAGATGCGGACGCTGCAGTCCAAGCCCGGTAGCACTCCGACTTTCGGCGACAAGCCGTTTTACAGAAGCGACCAAACCAAGGCTGAGACTTACCACCAATTGGTACCGCAGAAAATGGAATGAAAATTTCCATGTCTTGCAGCACCACAGCGGCAATAGAGTCAGCGACGACACTCGGATCATCCAGCGGGAAGCACAACAGCCTCCTGGGGTAGGATGCAAAAAAAGACTGCATCCTGTCCCAATCTGCTGACCTATAGTGCCAAACGCAACGACAGCCTGCTAAAGGAGGCCGTGATAGGTGCGAAACCACCACTTTACTCCGGATCAGACAGTGGTCTGACGTACCAAGTGGGATATCTACAGATACCTGATAATGAACCGGATGAGAGGTCAGCAGAAGGTCCAACAGTGCAGTATGGCACTACCTCTAATTTGGTTGACTGACTGCATGGGTGTTTAAAATTTTTTGTCACAGCAATTACCCCACCAGTGGGCGATGGGGTCGTTACATCCCTACGCCGGGATCTTCAGATTAAAATAAAGTAAGCTATAGTTATAACAGAAACAGTAATAAACAAACAATGATAAAAACAATAATAATAACTATATAATGCTGTTAATTTGTTCGTAATATGTTAATTGTAAAGTTTATAATATTATGTGTACAGACAAAGAAAACAAGTTATTTCACAAATTTCCGCGAAATTTTAAGTGTACCTTTGCGATGACAAAGCAAAATATACAAAATATACGTTGCAAAATATACGATGTAAAATATACGTTTTATGATTTTTCGTATTTTCATGCCACGCAATGTAAGGAGTACATAGCTATGTCGTCTCGCCTCGTTAAATTCTCGAAGCAGTCGTTTATTTTGTAAGGCATCAGTCGCATAACACATTGCTTATTTTGTGTATTTCCTTAAATTTTACTATTTGTTTAGGAAAAACAATATAGTGGCATGTTAAAATAAATCAAATTATACAAAGTTAGGCTAAAAATTCCTCAAATAATTCCAAAATTTCCCCCATACATTTTCAACGGTTTTCATCTTAGAATCGTGGTCCATATCTGGTTTCGATTAGATTTGATCGAAGGAAATAGTTTCGATTTTCGGTAGACCGTTCCTTAGGTACACGGCTTACTACTAGCTCACCCGCGCAGCTTCACCCACAAGTAGAGTAACATACCGATATCATTTTTCAGCCCTTTAGGGGTTGATTTTTTTTAAAAAGATAGCGAATGTTTGACCCCAGGTCTTTAACTACCTCATTGCCAAGTTTCAATTTCATCAAAATCATTTCTACAATTTAGCTGTGGAAGTGTTATATAGAATACTACATGAACCCAATTGCAGCGCTACTAAATACGCTAAAAAAATAGTAGCTATTTTCTTCTCGAAGCAGACGTTTGTCGACATTTATGCTGGATAATTATAGGTCTATTAACTCGAATACACTAAAATAGCACTGCTGAAAGTTTTCCAACCAATGCGAGGGAATAGACCAAAGGCTGGATTTTGGTGTTTCATGCTCCGTTGCGACAGTGCCTTAAAAATACTTCCCTAAAACAAAAATGTTTATTCAGTAATCTGGTATAAAAAACTATCTTATCCATCCTACTTAGCTCCGTGTGATAAGATTGAGGCGGAACATATAATAATAGAAATAGAAAAAAGACAGAGAGAATTTAGAAAAAATGTAAAATTAATATTGGAAAATTCCTCAATTTTTTTCCTTTATCTCAAAACTTTTAGAGTGATCCACGTAGATGCATGATGCTTTAGTTTTGAATTGGTGGAAACTGGGTCGAGCAATTAAATACGAATGTAATGCCTTGTGTTGACTGACTACTATCGATTTTACTAGACTGGCTTTGGTCTTGGACTAGCTATCGGATTTTGGTGTAAACTAATGGGGTTCTGGTTTTTCAAATTATTTTTTGAAATGAAATCTGGTTGAGCAATTAAAAGTGAACCTAGTACCTTGTGCTTTTACACAAAAGCTACCGATTGACCGGCTATCATTAAGTTTTGAAATAATCGAAACTTGGTCCAGCAGTTAAATACGAACCCAGGACCTAGGGTGTTTAAACCAAAGCTACCGCTATGCTGGCTCTCGGCTTTGATAAACTCGGTTTTTGAAATTATTGCAATCTGGTCGAGCGATCAAATACATTCCTAGAGCTATTCGTCTATACTAGTTACCACTAGAGCGGTTATCGGCTTTGGCATAGACTCTGAATATGAGGTTCTGGTGTTGAAATAATGAAAACCCGATATAGCAATTATATACCAAAGCTACCGCTTAACTACATTAATACATTTCTAGTTTAAATATTAGACCGTGGTCCCACGAACATTTTTATTTTTGATTAATAACAAGCAGATTTTTTGCAAATAGCTTTGATTGGACGAGACGCCCATTTTTCGCTCTTCGAACAATCTCGAATCGGGTAATTAATACAGTTTGGGGGCTTCAAACATGTTAATTTAATAAAGAGAAAATATTGATTAATAACAATAATTAGTCTTTTACTTTAATCACTTGATTAAAAAACTTTTGTCTTACACATTGTTGATAGTTTTTCTGGCGAGTTCTTCACTCTAAAGATATCGGAATTATGAGATTTTTAAATTAATATTAATCTATACAAAAACAAAGTTATTTGAGAAAATTAAAACAACTTGTTAATAATTATTTTAATTCAAGGGTAACTTTGTCATACATGTATGGTGGAAAATGTTCTTAGTCCGATACACGAACATTTTCTTTTTTACCTTTTTTTAGTTAGTTACCCGATTAGAAATTTTTCGAAGATCAACATCTCGTCAAAACGGAGCTGTTACCAAAATTTGAACATGTTATTAATCAAAAATAAAAATGTTCCAGGACCACGGTCTATAGCCTACTTTGTAAAGGTACTCTGACTAAACTGTTAAATTTTAATTCATATTATTTGCTAACTCACATAAAATATGGAATTCAAAATAAGCTTGCCAGGTAAACGTATTTTACTGAATAATGTTTAATCATAGCAAACCACTAGAAACTTATTTGCAATAGCAACATTATGAGCGATTCTGATCAATGTAAATAAGGTATTTCGAGCTTATTTGCATAGAGAGTGTAGTATTGCGTCCTATCTAATCAAATAACTCTTGCCTTAATAACACCCTTTTAGACCTTTAAGAGTATGTGTATCTAACTACATTAAATTTAATTAAGGTTAAAATAATAACATTAACTATTGATTTACTTAAATTAAAAAAGTTCATTGAATTTCTTGCCGATTTTTGATTCAAATTGTTTTAGTGTGAGTTTTATTTTGCAGAAATTATTTTTCCTTTTTATTATCTTCTATAGCTTTATTTTATGGAAAAAACATATTTTTTTTAATCTAACCCCAAACTAAGCAAATTATTTGCTTGTGGTAAGAGTATCAGTCAACGATACTTACTGATACATAAAATATATAAATACTGTTACATGTATAATAATTACCCAAACCCAGAAAAACAAACATTTATCATCACCACTTGTCACACAAATGTTTCTTCCTATCGGGAATCGAGTCTAGGCCCCATCGATTTACAACACTTGCCCAGTGGGACTGTCTGTTTTGTTTTATATTTGCAAATCTGACGTTTATTTTTGTATTACATTTTTCAAATTACTTTTTAAGTTGTCTTGTAAATTCACTGTGTAAATGTATTTAAACTAAATATGTATCCATCATGAAAGACAATCACATGTAATCGGCATATTTCAATCAAGTTATTAAAAAAAATGCAGCACTTTATTTCCCCGTGTTGATCTGAGCCGCCTTTTGAAGAATAGGTGTTCGCGCCGATGTGTGTCATACGGAAGGCACGGCGGGGCGGGCGCGGCGCGGCGACATATTTAACAAAGGACAACATTCGCACTACAGACGCGACACGATAGGACGTCCACCAACGTGCAGTTTACCTATTTTTGTATATCTTATTATAATAATTAAAATCTAATATACAGTCCATTGGTTCATTTAAAACCTCACACGAACATATGGTCCTTCTTCGGCAAGAAAAGAACCAGTTAAAGGCAAATAAATAATCAAGCTGCATCGTTTGGACTTTGGACCCGGCATCAACGAATGTGCCATATCATCGTCGTCGTTGCAACATCAAGCGAAATCATTATGGATGAAGACAAGGATATTTTGTGAGTCCGTTCCAAATTCCTTCTTCTTTTTCATCCCATTTTTCATAAAATCATTTATTTTCATATTTCATATTTTTCATTTTCCATTTTGCTTTCCTCTATTTGTGTACCTAAATTCATTAAAAAGCAGCTTATTCATACATCTCACGCATTCATATTTCATTACATTATTTTAAACGTATTTAAAATATTGTGCCTATTCACAAATCATCACCCGTCGGACCGGTTTCTTTAGCGGTCCACGATCGGGTAAGCGATAAGACAACGCATATTTCTGCACTCATTTACCTACTTCTATGAACAATATTTTTTAAATTTAATATTTTTGCATTTCTTTTTCGTTTTGATTATATACTGCCCTTTTAAACGTGCTATTAGCGAATTGCTTGGCTTTATTTAATATCGATCGTTTAAACCTTTGCAAAAATGGCGGAAAGGCTTATAAAAAAACGCAGTTCAATGAAAGCTAAGCTAACAAGCTTCAGTAACTATTTAGAAATCGTTAAAAGTTGTGAAAGCTTATCCGAATTGCAACGCCTTGAGCTTAGTGGTCGCTTTAACAAATTTGATGCCCTATACTCGGAATTCGACGAATTACAGACCGAGATCGAGATGTTAACCGACAAACCAGAAGAAGCCTATGAGGTTCGAGCCCAGTTCGAGTCGCAGTATCACGCAATGTTCGCGCTTGCTCAAAGCTTGTTGTCTACTGTGGACATCAAGGCGCGCGATCAAGCCGGCTTTATGACGGGATCTGAAGGTTCGACAGGTGGGACACGCAATAATTTTATTCGTTTGCCTAAAATTGATTTACCTCACTTCGACGGTAGCTATCAGTGTTGGCTCGAGTTCAGAGATACGTACATGTCACTAATTCACCAAAATACCAGTATAGATAATATAAGTAAGTTTCATTATTTACGCGCGTCACTTAAAGGAACTGCCGCAGAAATTATAAGAAATATTGATTTTAAAAGTGATCAATACCAATTAGCTTGGGATTTACTTTGTGATAGATTTAATAACAGTCGTTTGCTAATAAATAATCACGTACAAGCCTTATTTAATTTTGAGCCTATTTCTAGGGAATCGCCCATTTCACTACGTCAACTTATTGACGTCACAAATAAAAACATAAGGGCGCTTAAAGCGCTTGACGAACCGACGCAATACTGGGACACTCTTATTATATACATGATGTCTTTAAAATTAGATGCTATCACAAGTAGGCATTGGGAAGAATATCGCAACACCTTATCTACAGCACCTAAATTATCCCAATTTTGTACATTTTTAAGCAACAGGGCTGATTTATTGGAAACATTACAAGAAAATAACAAATATATAAATAAATCAAATAAACCAGAATATTATAAAAACAAAAATTTTTTACTTACATCTAAAAATAATATTCAACAAAATAAAAATAGTAAACAATCACAATTTATTACAATAACATGTCCTTTATGTTCGGAGAATCATTTCCTTTACAGTTGCGAGTCATTTAGACAACTGCCTATTGAAGCGCGCATTAAAAAGGCGCGCGAATTTAAAGTTTGTACTAATTGTTTGCGAACAGGGCACACAGAAAATAAATGCAAATTATCCCATTGTAAATATTGCAAATCTAAGCACAACACGCTCTTACACCTAGATAAAGTAGAATCATTTCAAAATCCGATGCCTTCATCAAGCCAGCTTGAAAACATTGCCCTGCCCGCAAACACTTCGCCCATACAGAATACTACGCGTTCGCATGTTTTGCTTTCCACAGCGTTTGTGCGTGTGATCGGGGGCGACGGAAAGAAATGCGACGCGCGATTGCTACTCGACAACGGTAGTACAGCGAATTTTATTAGCGAAGACCTTTGCACTAAGCTAGGCGTGCCCCGACGTAACGCATCCTCCACGACTGTCACAGGTATTAATAATCAGATTAGTAATAGTACACAGTCTTGTAATCTCACTATAGAGTCTTTTTACGGTGACTATTCCTTTAATATTGATTGCCTCATACTGCCTGAGATAACAAAACGCCTTCCATCATCGTTAATAAATATCGATAATTTACACATACCTACGAATATACGTCTAGCTGACCCTACTTTTAACATACCGTCAGCCATAGACATTTTGGTAGGCGCAGAAGTTTTTTGGAGTATCATACAATGTACTCATATCGATCTTGGTAAAAATCAACCAAAATTATGTGAAAGTAAACTCGGATGGATAGTAACAGGGTGTATTTCTACTAAAGTTCCACATAATTCTAAGTTTTGCAATTTTTCGAATGTTGACAACACTTTTGATTTGTCAAAATTTTGGGAACTCGATAGAATTCCGAACAAATATTCTCTTACATCAGAGGAACGCGCCTGCGAAGAGAGTTTTCAGGCAAACACAATTCGCAATAGTGACGGCCGGTTTGTGGTAACCATTCCTCTTAAAACAAATCCATACGTTCTAGGTGACTCTTTTCATCTAGCCAAACGTAGATTTCTTTCATTAGAAAGACGTTTTGAACGTGATCCAGATTTCAAAACATTGTATATAAATTTTATGTCAGAATATGAAAGTTTAGGTCATATGATGGAAGACACAGACTTTTCATCTGGCGTTAACTATTTTTTGCCTCACCATGGTGTCACTCGCGAAACTAGTACCACCACAAAATTGCGTACGGTTTTTGATGCGTCTGCGAAAACTACATCGGGGATATCTCTAAACGACATACAGATGGTCGGTCCCGTTGTTCAGGACGACTTAATGTCTATATTATTACGTTTTCGACAGCATAGATACGCAGTCACGGGTGACATTGAGAAAATGTATCGGGCCATTCAATTAAATCCTTCTCAACATTCTTTACAACGAATAGTTTTTCGTAAAAATGCTACGGAACCGCTTAAAACGTTCAAATTAACTACGCTAACATATGGGTTTGCTTCTGCTTCCTATCTCGCGACAAAATGTTTAGTTAGCTTAGCCGACAAAGTATACAACGACAACGTGAAAAAATCTATTCAACGCGATTTTTATGTTGACGATTATCTTTGTGGTAGTGACACTATTTCCGGTGCCATAGAACTTTGCAAAGAGGTGACATCCGTTTTATCTAAGGCGAAATTTAATTTGAGAAAATGGCAATCAAACAGTCACGAAATCTTAAAAGAAATAACTACAAATAATTTACAGAATAATAACATTTTAAATATTTCTGATAGTAAAACATCATCAAAAACATTAGGTTTAATTTGGTATTGCGACACGGACAGTTTATCATTTTCTATTAACATTAATTTACACACAAAGGTAACAAAGCGAACCATCCTTTCTGTTGTTAGTCAAATTTTTGACCCCCTAGGTTTGGTGGGTCCGTGTGTCATAGACGCAAAAATAATAATGCAGAGTTTATGGATAAAAAAATGTGAATGGGACGAAGAACTATCGCATGATATATCTAGTCAGTGGTACTCATTTTATAGCACATTAAGTCATTTAAATAATTTAAAAATACCACGCTGGGTTTCTTGCGCTTACAACATAAATGACATTCACGTTTTCACAGACGCATCCGAAAAAGCTTACGGCGCTTGTTTGTATATTCGTACCATCGACGAATCTGGAGTAATCACGGTTAACCTCTTAACGTCTAAAAGTCGCGTAGCTCCGATCAAACCCACTACAACGCCAAGGCTGGAACTGTGCGCAGCTTTACTGGGTACTAGACTGTGTACTAAGGTTAAAGAATCGCTAACAATACCGATACGAACGTGCCGATTTTGGTGCGATTCAACAATAGTGCTAGGTTGGTTATCGGCTCCCGCAAACCAGCTTAAACAGTTTGTGCGTAATCGAGTCAATGAAATACAGGAAACCACGTCTGGTTGTACGTGGAGTTACGTAGCGTCCAAGGAAAACCCGGCAGACATTCTTTCTCGTGGCCTGAAGGCTGATCTTATCAGCGCGTCTACACTCTGGTGGTCAGGCCCGCCCTTTCTATTACAAAGCCAAAATACTTGGCCTTGCGTGCCTAATAAACGCGATAAACAAGAATTACCTGACGTATTATCCAATTTTTCAAATACGAACGAGACAGATAAAACTACAATAAATCAAAATATATTACAAAAATTAATACACAAACATTCAAAATTAAATTATTTGCAGAGAATCGTAGCTTATATACTAAGATTTATAAACAATTTAAAACAAAAACAAAATAAAACATTAGGCCCGCTCACTCAAAAGGAGTTGCAAATATCATTAAACAATATAATAAAAGCCGCTCAAATTGAAATGTTTTTTGAGGAATACAATATCTTACAATCCAAAAAATCACTTCCTCGAAAAAATCGACTTATATCTTTATCGCCATTTCTAGATTCTGAAGGAATCATTCGCGTAGGCGGCAGGCTTGATAATTCTCCCTATGATTATAACGTTAAACATCCCATTTTGCTATGCTCTAAGCACCATTTTACTAAAAGTCTTTTTGAAACGTTGCACAAAAAACTTTTACACGCAGGTCCGCAGTTGCTTCTAGCAAACGTTCGTCAAACCTACTGGCCCTTAGGTGGTCGTAATCTATCGAAATCGACAATTAAAAACTGTGTCATATGTTTCAGACATAAGGCACAATGCGTACAACCTGTAATGGGTCAACTACCAGCACACAGAACAACACTAGAATTTCCGTTTATTAATAGTACCGTAGATTACGCTGGGCCCATACTGATAGCTGACCGCAAAGGTAGGGGTTGCAAACTAATAAAATCCTACCTGTGTATATTTGTCTGTCTTGCTGTCAAAGCAGTACATTTGGAGCTCGTCACTAGCCTTACGAAAGAAGCTTACATGGCGGCATTAAACCGTTTTATTGCTCGTCGTGGCAAGCCGCGAACCATCTTGTCTGACAATGGCACGAACTTCATAGGCGCGAGTAACGAATTGCGCGCCTTTTTACAGAATAAGGATTTACCATCTAGCATCGCAGACGAAGGCATCGAGTTTAGTTTCACGCCACCTTACTCTCCTCACTTTAACGGCATTGCCGAAGCTGCCGTAAGGTCTACGAAACATCACCTTACCAGGCTACTCAAACATGCACACTTCACGTATGAAGATCTCTATACGGCCCTTACACAAATAGAGTCTATTTTAAACTCCCGTCCCCTTACTCCATTGTCCGATGATCCTTTAGATTACTGCGCCTTAACTCCTGCTCATTTTTTAATTGGACGGTCACTTCAAGCTCTTCCACATCCACCGATTACTGACATCCATGCTACACGTTTAGATCGGTACAGACGCGTGGAACAAATCAAACAGCATTTTTGGAGTAGATTCAACCTGGAATATGTCAACCTCCTTCAGCAAAAAACGAAGTGGGCAGCATCTTCTGGCGATATAAAAGCAGGAACACTTGTGATTATAAAGGACAAGGCCTTGCCACCATTAATGTGGTCTTTAGGGCGCATTATTCAAGTGTTTCCAGGGAACGACGGCGTAGCTCGAGTAGCGGACATCAAGACGAAACGCGGGACTGTGCGCCGCGCTTTCAATAATATTTGCCCACTTCCTCTTTGAAGCACCAGCTTCAACCCGGGGAGCATGTTCGCGCCGATGTGTGTCATACGGAAGGCACGGCGGGGCGGGCGCGGCGCGGCGACATATTTAACAAAGGACAACATTCGCACTACAGACGCGACACGATAGGACGTCCACCAACGTGCAGTTTACCTATTTTTGTATATCTTATTATAATAATTAAAATCTAATATACAGTCCATTGGTTCATTTAAAACCTCACACGAACAATAGGTCAACTGCTATTCTGCTAGGCAGGTCGTAAAAGGCGACTGATTGGCTATACGTGTCACTATCATCGTGACTACTAGGTGGTAGAGTTTGGCAACGTCTCGCCTGGGTATTTGGTAGCACTGCATTACCTATTCCTGCCGTAATAGCGTTAATTGTCATTGTCGTGTTCTGGTTTGGAGGATAGGGTAGCCGGTAGATTTATAGCACTACCATTCCGCCACAAAATAGCATTGCACCATTAAATTTTTGGTATCTATAGACAATGGTTTTTTAATCCATCGGGAGAGCAATCTGCTTATTTTTATCTTATATTATAAAAAAGAAAGTCATGGAAAAAAACAATGTCGCCTAGAAGAAGCCAGTGACTAAGTTTTAAGTATGTATTGATTAATCAAAATAGTGACGTGCGGCAGACTAGTGTCTTTCATTGACATTTCATAGTCCAGATAATAACAATCTCATCAGTGACCGACAATATGGTCCAGTGGACTGACTGGACATATTGAATAAGTTGAATAAGGAGTATTGACTCCGCCCACTTATTTGGCCTTTGAGATGTCGGGTAAAACACTAGGTTCTTAACATCTCAAAGGCTTTGAACAGAATCTCTAAGCTTGTCCATATTATGTAAAACAATTTATTTTGTGCACATGGATATCAGATTTTATAAGAGAATTTCGATTCTCTTAGTTATCAATAACTGAAGCTTTGTGCTTAGAGCTGTGATGAATATTATTCTGCCTAAAATATTACATGAATATGTTTATATCATAAGAAAAGACAAAAAAATGTATAAAAGGAAATTATTTTTTACTTGAATGCCGCTGTAACAGGACAAAATACTTGAATCAATGTAAATTGATTTGTGTAATTTTTCCTGTTACATTTCTAGTTTATACTTATATCATCGAACTCTAAATATGTTAGATAAATATTGTCCATACTTCGAGCCTAGCGCAGTTGCGACGACAGGCGCGAAATATCAAACAGACAAAAACGCCGTTTGTGTCCATTTTGCAGTGACTAATTAGGTATATAGTTTTTGAGCGAGTTAGCGCCAAGGATTTAAAAAGTTATACCTAATATCGATATGTTTGTGCGTTTAATGCTATTTCGTATGATTGGTTCGCCAACTAGCAATAGAAGACAACGTCATAATATTATATACCTTAACGTTAATTAACTACAAATTAACCAATCATGAGACGGCATAAAACGCGCAAACATATTAATATTATAACGTTTTAAATCCTTGGACTTAGCGCGTGTAATTTTCAAACCTATCCGCTCGCTATGGCCATACGACGGAACTGTTAACAAGCGTCAAAGAAGCGAGCGGCGGCGGTATTAAACCTCATTTGGATTATAAACCAAATCGTTCTTGTCGCTTGGACGAAGCGTGTCTTTGATTTTTTTCTTGGAAAAGCGGCGATAAATATTTAAGCATTTATTTCACTTTAAACCAGATATATAGCAAAGTAAATATCCACACCACTTTAAATACTGGAAGTGGTGCAGTTTACTATTATTATATCGCACTATCTAAAAAATACCGAATCTTCGACCATGGTTTACAACACCTGCATTAGGCTAAAGCACTACAACACAACAGCTCGCATGCCACTGTGGCCATCGCGCTCTCTCGCCACGCCGTCATAGCCGTCATATGGCCTGGCCACGGTATATTCGCGCCTGCGATTTTTCGCGCGGCGCGAACGGCGAAGCGTCTGGCGGCTGAAACAAATGTATGGGGAAGTACTAAACATGCCACGCGGCGGGGCGACGGACGTATTATGACGAGCGAGTTGGGCGCGCGGCGCGGGACACGGTGAACGAGTGAATCAGCACAGCGCACGGCGGCTGCCTTAGCGAATAGTCTAGGTACCAGAATGTTTTAGTTGTAGTTGCCGAGATAATACCCTATGAACATTTTAAATTTAATTTTCAAATATTTACTAGGCCAGTAATGTCTGGTCACCACATCATAAGTATAAACAAAGTCCAGAGATACAATTTTTTTCTTCCCACGATGTTAAATATTCATAAGAATATAAGTAGTGTCGCCAAAAAATCGATAGTTTTAATCTAGAAACGCCATAACGTCGATAGTATCGATAGTATTGAACGCTGCAAGTAAATAAACTATCGATTGCGTCGATAGTATCAATCATTGGAGATAAACAAAGTATCGGTTCTATCAATATTATTGTTAGACAATATCGTATTGAATGTCGATATATTCGATACTATCAGTAGTTTGTACAATGATAGCGTCGGTCAGTATTAGAATAAAGTTGACTATCGATAGTTTTGATACTATCGACAATAATTGTGATTAATGCAATATTAAATGAATGTATGAACCCTTATGAATCTACATCTGGAATTCCACAGGGCTCAAATCTAGGGCCTCTTCCATTTATTATGTTTATTAATGACCTTTTATAATCTTTGACGTGTAAGATTATTGCTTATGCAGACGATATTAAAATATACCATTAAGTTAAAAGTATTCAAGATGCTGTACTTTTACAAAATTATATTAACAAGGTCCATAGTTGGTGTGTGAATAACGGTATGTCTCTAATATCTCGAAATGTTGTCTTGTAACTTTTACAAAAAAGAAATTCCATTCCATTCCATCCATTCCATTACAGTTTGCCTACAAAATTAACAATTATAAAATAAATCGTACAAACCTGGTTAAGGATCTTGGTGTGTGGTTGGACTCAAAATTAAGTTATACATATAATTATGAAAATATCATGTCTAGGGTAACTTTGATGTTCTTATTATTAAACTATGGGTTTTATAATAAGAACATCAAAGTCATTTCGGAAGCCGGCTAGTGTATTGATTCTGTACTTTGCACTAAACTACAACTCAGTTATATGGTATCCTCAGTACAAAATCCAGATTGATACATTAGAGGCGGTCCAAAGGCGTTTCTTACGTCATTTAAGCTCAAAACTGGGCATGAGGCGTAGGCTGCCAACATATGACAGTAGACTTAAGTACTTTGGAATAGAAACACTGCAATTTAAACGATCGACTCAAGATTTATCAATACTGTACAAGCTTGTAAATGGACACTGGGATGCTGTGGATTTATTAAGTCAGTTGTCGCTTAAGACTAGCGGTAGTAAAATAAATAAGCTTTTTTCTGTACCAATATGTAACAACAATGTCACATTTAATGATCCACTTCTTCGTATGTGTAGAGCTTATAACAATACAAAAGATCTAGACATTTTCTCGCAAAGTTTGCGTTCATTCGTTATATCTGTCAAACAACTAAATACTGTATATTAGATAGTAGTAATCTTAAAAATGTATTTTAAAAATATATCATCTATGTTTCCCTATTTATTTACCTATTTTTTATTATTTCTAGATTCTGTATCAACGATGTGTGCAACACTTATTGAAATTCAATTTTATTGTGAAACTACTTTAAGAATTATGTAAATGCTAAAAATCGTTTTCTGTAGTTGCACCTTTCAATAAATAAATAAAAAAAAAGTAATATATTCGATAGTATCGATACTTTTGATAGTTTATTTTTTTAATCATGAATATTATCGATGCTATCAATTGTATTGCTGTTTATTGATAGTATTGTACTTACTGAGGTAGTGAAATTCTATCGATAATGGGCTATCAAGCGGCAACACTATAAATCAAAGGTTTCTAATTTCGACACTCACTCCAAAAATTTATCTTGATATAGTACGTATTTCTCATACTTCTTGTGAAATTCAACATCTATACTATACCCCAATTTGTATTTAAATCATGTACTACACATTCTCTTCCAAATAGTAAGTGTTGAAGTACAAAACTACTCCCCTCCAAGCAATATCGAGTTAAAGTTGAAAATGTCGTCTTCGCGGCGGTGATCGCAAGTCCGCGTGGCTTCGAAATCCGCGCCGCGCGAATTTTCGCCTCGCCCGGCGCGCCACCGCCGCCGCCCCCGGTTCGCGTGGCCGGGCGGTTAGGCCCTTGTCACCGCGCATTCAGTATGGACGTAATTTATGAGAAATCTAACCTAACAAAATAAGACAGAATAAAGGTGATACATACGACTTTAGATACTTGTAAAGTGTTTTTTTTTATTTCATCAAAAAAATCAACTTAAACTTACAAATTTTCTTCAACATCCTTAAACCTCGTTGTAGGTTTGTGTGGATGTTGCACACTTCACAGTTTAAGTACTGATTGATGTTTTAGCGAAGCTATATTAAATTAAAATATGGCATCTCGTAGAAGGTGATAGAAGATAATACATTTTACAAAAATCGATCGACTTTAGTACCACCACCTTACCTATTCACGTCGCAATAACGTCAATACTTGCCTCTGTTGTGTTTTGGTTTGGAGGGTAAGGTAGTCGGTAAATTTATGCATTTAGCTCAATCAGGGACGTAAACCTAAGACCTAACATTCTTAGATCAACAGGCTAGAATTACGAGGTGTGTAATCTGATTTTTAGATGTCATTAAAGAATTTAACTTGCATATGGAGCTAAGATACTATATGGAGCTTCGGATATGTAAGTAATGAGATTTTAATCACCTTGACGACACTCAACAAGATTATGAAGCGTGTATATAATGGGCAATTCATGGCCACTTAGATAATAACAATCACATTAGAGACCGACTGTATGGATCGATTGTAATCAGTCCCCTGGAGATACATACATAGATAATAAATATACTATATGAGATATATTTTCCAGAATCGCCTCACTATTATTAAAACCATTTACATTAAAATAAGCGTATTATTCGCCACATGCTATGCATGCATGCAAACGGTTGCCTGGTTCGACAATCCGCGGTCGCGACTAGTCCGTAGCGTGAAAATAAGAAAAAAATCACCATCATGACTAGAATGTTAAAATGGCAAGTTTTCTTAATTTTTTGGTACACCGTCTATTACACGCTGTATAATGCGGAAGGTTTTGACGAGCTATTTACTTTAGTGCCGGCATCTACATTCCGCCATTGCTCTACACGCCACTGTAAGAGATCTACCTGCGCCATCTCGATGATTGGTTATTCTCAACTGTTAAATTTTAAAATTTGACCACTCCGTTGATCGAGTGGTTAGCAAACCTAACTGCGCATCAATGAGGCTCAGGTTCGATTCCCGATAGGGACAAAAATTGGTGTGATGAGCATTGATGTTTGTACTATACGTCCCAACTGAGAATAAGACTATCAGGACGCTACATTGTTCCGCATTTTGCATAAACTTCGTAAGTGATACTGATGAGTAATATGTGCAAAAAATAATAACAAATAAAAACTTAAAAATCCATACTATCCATACTAATATTATAAATGTGAAAGTCTGTCTGTCTGTCTGTTACGCATTCACGGCTAAATCGCTAGACCGATTTTCATGAAATTTGGCATGGATATAGTTGAAGATCTGGGGTCAAACATAGGCTAATTTTTTTTTCAAAAATCAGTCCCTGGAGGGCTGAAATAGGGGATGAAATTTGTATTAAAAGCTATTTGGACGACTTATTAATATACTCGCGGGGTAAGCTGCGAATTGGTAATTTTTTTTAGATCATGTTAGCATGATGAGTAAGTCACATGTTAGTGACCTGCAAAACTAATTGCTCGCTTTTTACGTAGTGACTGGCTAAATGGTAGATAGTCTATTCCTTAAAGGGAGCCCGGACTAAAACTGGGAGTTATTGTTATGCATTACAATAAACATGCTTCGAAAAAATAGCTATATTTTTTGATTATCTATACATATAATAATAAATATTAGTTCCTTCTCCTTTTAGCGAGTGCTCTACATTAATAAATTGTAAATATGAACAAACTGCACATCACATTCTTTGGGAGTGTAATCTTTGGCAAAACAAACGTCGCCAAATGCTTGATAGTATTTAATCTATATACGGTGTAATTTATTACTCCGACCTTGTGGGTAAACGTGGGAACTTCCGTGCCTTCAAGCAATTTTGTCTTACTTACCACTGGAAGCAAAGTTGAGTAGGTCCCTAATTTCCAAACTTCCGTGGTGCAATAGCAATCAGGCTTAACCTCATTGTAAGTCTCATTTCTTAGCATTTTTATGCTTTTAACATTTTGCTATCTCCTGCTAAAAAGGGAGAGAAACAGGATGTATTTTCCTACTTCTCCTATATACTTCTGATTAATTTCGTTGCGGGATCCAAGACAGCTTATCTTTTCCCCAGGGCACCCTGAGCTCGCAACTTAGAGGTTATCAGGACGGTTGCAGCTGTTGATTCTGGTTTACAGAAGTTACAGTGGTGGGAACGAGACGTGGGCCCATTGCCCTTATATATAATAAATAGTAGAAAAGTAATTTATGTACATCAAAGATTTTTGAAAAATATTAATGAAGTCGGTTAAAATATCGAAAACAGAAGTAAAAAAACTAATTATTAGAATTTTTGTCTGTCTCTCTGTTACTGTCCGTCAATCACGCAAAAACTACAGGACAAAAATTAGTGAAATTTGTCATGATGGTAGCTGAGAGTCTGAAGCAACATACAGGGTAGATTTATTTTGGGCTTAGTTCCCATAGGAGATATAAAAAAACAAATTCAATTAAAAATGCTTATTACTCGCAAGTTAAATATTATTCTTTTCAATAATGTACACGCACGTTCTGTACATGTATTACATCTATAGGTAAGCGCACATGTGGGGTCTTATTAAATATTTTTGTTATATTAAAAACAAAAAATCGGCCAAATGTGAATCGGACTCACTCACAAAGGGTTCAGTACCATCATAGCAAAAAAAAACACGTTTATTGTACGGGGACTGGGACCCGCTTAATATATTTTATTTTTAGTATTTGTTGTTATAGCGGCAACGGAAATACATAATTTGTGAAAATTTCACCTTTCTAGCTATCACGGCTTATGAGATATAGCCTGGTGACAGATAAACGAACAGACAGACAGCATAGGCTTACTAATAGGTAGTAGATACCTTTTAGATACGGAACCCTAAAAACGGAATGTTCATCATAACATAAACCATTCTTATTTACGTACTACTACAAGTAACGCCATCTATTTTCGTAAGAGGTTAACATTAGTATTTGCAACTGTGACACGAATTAAACATTTTGTTGAATTATTCCATTCATTTTTGTTAAATTTAATAAATTAAAAAATAATATAAGTCGTTGTTCCTAAGAGCGAGATTTCATAATTGGGCTGTCAAGATTTCCTATCATTTATAATGACGTAAGTATAACTTTTTCCCTATATTCAGTAACATAAGCATAACTTTGTTTCCATACACAGTCTATACTTTACGATTTACACACACACGCCAGCCTAGTCGCCGCCGGCGGCGACTAAGCCCGTTATTTAGGTCGGGTAAGTGATATCACTCGAAACCATGATAAACGACTCGAGTCGAAATCCTGCACTTAGGAGAGTAGAAGTATAAGTAAGAGCTTATTATCGAGACACTCTTACCTTAGGGCAGGCTCAAAGCCCACTCAACTTAAACTCTAGCTAAGCACTTTGTTCGCTCAAAAACCCGATTTCGCAGTAATGTTCCTTAGGACCAACTTCTGGACAAAAATTCTGATTTGTAGTAAAAGTTTGTAGCGTGTAATTAATATTATGTAACAAGTATTTGGCATTATTATTTTTTTAGAACTTATAGGTGAATATTCTTTAACCTCTAAATATGATTTATGACTTGGCGATTAACATTCAAGGATTTTGCTTACGGATTGCTATTGTTTGATGTGAAGTTAAAAATAGGTATGTGCCGTTCGTTCGTTCTGAAAGAACTAAATCAATACTGACCCGTTGTTAAAAATACCCGGTTCGTGTAACTCGTTCAATAGATTAATTGATTTAGCTCAATACCATAGATATCCTGCTCAGTACTTCAATTCAATCGTAAGCTGTAATTCCAGATGATAAGTCTCACGATTCAATCGATTGATTGGTTTTGTTTCGTTCAACACTTCTATTGATTCGGGAGCTGTTGTTACATTTTTTTTTATGTCATTGTTATATATTTTATGATGTACCACTCAATCGTCATTTTTAGGGTTCCAAAGTCAACAAATAACCTTTATAGTTTCATCATGTCCGTCTGTCATGTATTATTCATGCTAGAAAGCTGTAATTTGGTCCAACATAGTAGTCACTCCAACAAAGTGGTGAAATATTTGTAGTGCGTAAGAGGTACCCTAACCTCTTATGCACGTAGAGTAGGGGTGTTTTTTTTTCGCGTACGCTAAAATGTGGGTTATCGTTAGATAGCTATTTAAAAAATATTATGAGTTTGTAAAACAGTTTTTTGATCAAGTGATCCGTTTGAGAAATATTAAACTTCAAAATGCTAATTTTTGTTAGGAACAAGTGCCTCCTCCTCTGTCGGCTAAATGGTTGGTTTTGAACGTGTGTAATAAGTATTTCATGGTAGTGGATATAATTAATTTCAAAGCAAAATTATCACGGCTAAGTAGGCTTAACAAGTTTACGAGTAATAGCCGACTAACTTATAAAATACGTGGAGAAGTTATTAGAGTCGGTGAACTTTAAGTGCGGATGTATTGTCATTGACGTTAAATAGGTTAACATTTAATAGTATAAAACAATAAAAAACCCTCTTTATAGTCCGCATTATTTTAATGGTCAACTATGGAACCCTACAACGCACGTGGCTTGACACGCTCTTGTCGGGTTGTTCTATACTAATATTATAATGAGATAATATTTGTAAGTTTATGAGTGTCAAGTGTGTTTGTAGAAAGTAACTATTGAAACGATTAAAATATTCTTCTATTTTTTATTATTTATATATATATTATATATATATATATATATATATATATATATATATATATATATATATATATATATATATATATATATATATATATATATATATATATATATATATATATATATATATATTTTTTTTTTTTCGCCGTGTTGGTCCCGGCCTCCTTTGAAGAATGGGCCAACTGCCGTTCTGCCAGGCAGGTCGTAAAAGGCGACCGATTGGCTATCGAGTCACTACCATCGTGGCTACTAGGTGGTAGAGTTCTGCATTGTCTCGCCCGGGTCTGGTACCACCGCCTTACCTATTCCTGCCGCAATAGCGTCAGTGCTTGTCGCTGTCGTGTTCCGGTTTGGAGGGTAAGGTAGCCGGTAAACTTATGCATGTGGCATTAGACCTCGCCACGAGATAGCAACGCACCATTAACATCTTTGGTGTCTATAGGCGATGGTTGACTCTTTCCAACAGGAGACCCATCTGCTTGTTTGCTATCTTATGATATATAAAAAATAAATATATCTATGCGAGTGGAGCCGCGGGCAAAAGCTAGTATTAAATATAAACAAGTATTTTTAGTGTCAAAGTGAAGCTTTTATCCGTACATCGTACCGTATCCACCTGTCCTTTTCCCATTGATATATTATTTCGATATCTTCAAGGGTTTTAGGAGATTAAACCGACCTTCTATTAGCATATTTTAGTCCAAGATGAATAATTGGTGATGCATATACATTTAAAGTATTTATATATATTTAAAGGAATTCCCGGATATATTGGCACAGTAAAATTTAATGGGCTTTTTGGGTATTAATGATATAAAAAGGTAATTTCTTTTTATTAAGAATTTTTTACTCATTTTTATTGAATACTAGCTGTTGTTCGCGACTTCGTTCACGCGGACTTCGTTTACTCTGCAGAGCTCCTCCCCGTAGGTGATAGCGTGATAATATGTAGCCTATATGTTGATCCGACCTGTTAGTAACATTCATGTAAAATTTGAAGTAAATCCATGTAGTGCTTTTTGAGTTTAGCCCGGATATACATACAAACAGACAAAAATTCTAAAAACTATATTTTTGGCTTCGGTATCGATTGTAGATCACGTTCCAAGTATTATTTAAAAAAAATATTCAATGTACAGTTTTGACTTTCCTACGATTTTATTATATGTATAAAAGACCACATGTGAATGGTAAATCGACGGGTCCTCCGTAAGTTGTCGTAACTTAAAAAAATCGATTTTTGTTTTATTTATGAAAATGACTCCACTTTTATAAATCTTTTAATAACATGAAGAATAAAAATTAAATTTCTATTAGAAAAATTTAGAAAAATCTAACTTCTAAGGGAAATTTCATTTTTATTCTTCGTGTTATTAAAAATCTATAAAAGTGGAGTTATATTCATAAATAAAAAAAACGCATTTTTTCAGTTAGTAAGACCCGCCGAAATGTTGTAAATGGTGACCATCATCAGGGATTGTTAACACAGTTTCAAAACAGTTTGTTTTAAACAATTTTTGGTAATTACAAGTTAAATTCTAACATGTTATATACAGACTGACTGGTGAGATGTCTTCAATATTTAAGGACGTGATAGTTGGTGATCATATATGATGAGAAAAAAATAACATTAAAAGTAAATATTAAAATACTTTTTAGTAAATTTAGTAAACAGTACGCCGAGAATCCTATATTTACTTGCGTCATACTTGGACACCGCGCAGACGCACTTGTCGTGCAGCGCGCTATCAATACAGAATACATAGGTAGGTACAAAACAAACAGCGCGGCGTGCTTAGAGAGTATAATAACCACATTTCACTTTTAGAGAAATATTGGTCAACAATTAATCGCTAATTTTATTATTTCATTCCGAGTACTCTCCAGAAGCATCGAAGGTAACTGACCAGTCAGTCTGTATAAGTTGGTCCCGGCCTCCTTTGAAGAATAGGCCAACTGCCGTTTTGCCAGGCAGGTTGTAAAAGGCGACCGATTGTCTATCGAGTCACTAGCATCGTGGCTACTAGGTGGTAGAGTTCTGCATTGTCTCGCCCGGGTCTGGTACCACCGCCTTACCTATTCCTGCCGCAATAGCGTCAGTGCTTGTCGCTGTCGTGTTCCGGTTTGGAGGGTAAGGTAAGCCAGTAAACTTATGCATGTGGCATTAGACCTCGCCACGAAATAGCAATGCACCATTAACATCTTTGGTGTCTATAGGCGATGGTTGACTCTTTCCATCAGGAGACCCATCTGCTTGTTTGCTATCTTATGATATAAAAAAAATATTTTGTAATTACTAAAAATGGTGTAAAGCATTAAAACTGTGTAAAATCTCTGATGATGCTATGATTAGCGAAACCGGTTGGATGTATCACGTAATATAAATGTGAACCAGAAGTAGAAGTGAGTTTATTTGTAATATTCCAAAATGCGGTTTCACCATGTGCCGATGATGGAAAGTATACATTTCCTTAAACGTTAAGTTAGTTCGCTATTACTTTCAATCGTGGTGGGTTTTCTTTCATCAGTTAAAGGAAAATGTGTAGCTTGACTAACTTAGATACTTCGTACTAATAAAACTATATATTTATTTTATACTAATTGATCTGCGCAGCTTCGCTTGCAAATAAATTAACATCGATCGATCGTCGTCGATATTTAGGGTTCTGAGTGCTAAGTGTGAGTTTTTCTTTTCGCATTCGATCGTGAGGCCGTTTCGAGTTTACTAGGAATTTGTATGTGATTTGTACAGTGCCACCTAGTGGTAAACTGGTTTCTCGTTTACTACTAGGTGGCGCTGGACAAATCACATACAAATTCCTAGTAAACTCCAAACGCGCTCACGATCGAATGCGAAAAGAAAAACTCACACTTAGCACTCTGAAGTAAACTAGGAACCCTTATAGTTTCGCTACATCCATCCCATCTGTTCGTCAGAAGTCTATCTCAAAGATCCTTATTACTAGAAAGCTGTAATTTGGCATGAATATACATATTAGTCAAGGCAACAAAGTAATAGCATAAAATTCAAAAAAATATGTTTTTTTAGAGTAACTCGTCTACATTTAAAGTGGGGATGCTAATTTTTTCTTGTGTACTCCATAGAGGTGGGTATCTTTGGATAGATTTTTAAAAATATAGTAGGATATTGAAAACAATTTTTGGTTAAGGGACTCGATTGTCAAATACTAAGCTTTAAAATGCAAATTTTTTTTAAAGTGTCTCCTTGCACTTTTGCCAGATAAACGGTTGGTTTAGAGGGAGGAAAAAAATGCACGGTAGTAGTAAATGTAAAAAAATTAAAAAGAAAACTATCACGGCTCAGAAGGTTTTACAAATTTTTGAGTAATAGCTTATAAAGTGTATTTGGAGAAGTTTTTATAGGTGGTAAAGCTGTGATGTGGATATTCGTCATTGACATTAAATAGGTATACATGGACTAGTAGCTACGGTGCTAGTGACTCGCATAGCCAATCGGTCACCTTTTACGACCTGCCTGGCAGAACGGCAAATGGCTTATTCTTCAAAGGAGTCTGGGACCAACACGAGGAGTTATCTAAGGTAGCGTAGCATCTAGCTACCTTAGATGCGCATCCAAGGTAGCTAGCCAGTCGACTAAAGAATTCTGAAATAAAATTTTGTCAAAAGACAAACCACGATATCTAATTTTAACGACGATATTAGTGCTTACAAATCTTATTATGGAAGTTATATCATCCGTTAATAAATTCTGTCACTGAGTTTCACGAAACTTTGACACTTCATAAATTTGAGAGTAATATTACATTCACATTGAGTTAATTTTCTTTTGTATGATCCAATTCGAATTTATCGTCGAAATTATTATTAAAATATTCAATATACTTTGTGTAATAATATAAAGTTTTGTATACTCAATTGAACAACTTTCTGTAATTAAATCGCAATAAAAAGTTTCCAGCGTAGGCATATTAAAATAAATATATATATATATATATATATATATATATATATATATATATATATATATATATATATATAGTTTAAATTCAATAGTAGTAGTATAGTTTCAATTGAATATTTAACTCGTTCCGTTCATTCGTTTGTTCGTTCGTTCGTCTGGCTCCATTTTAAATAATACATCAACCTTCTTTCACGTAAGCAGCTTTTATAAGGCGAGAAAATATTGTAACTGTCAGCTATGTAACTGTCAGCTATGTTTAGGAACTATATCACCATTTTACCTATTACTCTTGTTATAACGTCAACCCTTATGCTCATACTTGTGGTAATGTGTACAGGCTATGGTAGCCAAGCATTCCCTACCACTTGTTGCCTACACTACATTAGATAATATGCTTTGTATATTATACTTTGTAATATACTTGCATTACATCATATAGTCGATGAAGTACCAATACCTCCTAACTGACAAGTTATTACAATAGATATAAAACTCATATTTTCATAGATTGAATTCACTCCTATCTAAAATTTCTTTAACAATAAGCTACTTGAGCTATGTGAAAATATCTACTATGTGACAGTATTCATTCGTTCATATGTATTTTATGGAAATATCTTCTAACTGCAGCGACAACCGACTACACTCCCAACATTAAAGTGGATTTTCAAGTTCTAGAATCAATATCTCATAAGTAAGTGACTAAATTCTATAAAACGTAAACGTAACCACATCCCTTAGTAACTAATAAAAAGGTATTGGAAACTATTTTACTATTAATAGTTGATCAAAATAAATAAAACCATATTTGTAATAGTTTTTTTCTTCTGGTGTAAAATTAGATTCTCAACACTTAGGAAGTATTGGTACTTCATCGACGATATATTTATTTGATGTCGCATTCTTTTACCATCTGAGGAAACCCGTTTTCATTAGTTTATAATATATCATTATTATAAACTAGCAAGTGTCGCTGTATGATATTAACAACACAGACAAAGCTGCGGATATCAACTAGTCACTAAATAAATATATAGTGAGTAATCAAATTCTAACCGACCCAAAAGGGACAATAGTTAGGTCGACGACATTATCAAAAAAATAATAAAATTATTCTATTTCTACAGGATTACTTTTAAAGGTCCGGCCAAATTTTAAAATTAAAAACTGAGGTAGTCCTCAGAGGGCAACTATTTTCAAGCGCACCTAATGAAGCGCAACTAAATTATTCCTAAAATAACAATATCACAATTTTGTTCCTCGAAGCCCACCAATGACGAAAAATAGAGAAAAGCATAAAACAAGTGGTGTATGTACTTATGTAAAAAAATGTTATCTAAATATAAATAAATAAATATTCACGGGACAAATTACACTTATTGATCTAACCCCAAAGTAAGCAAATTATTTGCTTGTGTTATGGGTGTTAGTCAAATATACTAATACATAGAAATACATTTATAGATCAGTATCTATATTCCAGTGAATATATTTAATAAACACCCAAACCCGGAAATACAAACATTTATGCTCATCACACAAATGCTTGTCCCCGTCAGGAATCGAACCCGAGCCCCGTCGATTGCGTAGTCAGGGTCGCTAACCACTCGACCAACGAGGCGGTCGGTATAAAATATTTATCTAAATATATATGCTAGCGATCGCCTGTGGCCGGAATTCGGCCATTGACTAAACGCGTGACCATCTGTAACCATAGTTAAAAGTATATCTTATACATTTTGGTCGATAGATAAACTTTATTTTTATTTTATATTGAAATTTGTTCACAACTTTTCTATTTTTTTTATTTTTTCATTATCAGGACACCAAATTACGAAGGAATTAATTAAAATTACCAAAAAAGTTTTTTTGTTTCTTGGCCTGTGTTTATTAAGCAATAGCTCTCAATATAACTATTTACAATAAACAATATTTATGAATATTTAGATAATCACAATTTTTTAATTATTTACATGACTTGCTTTATGCTCTTCCCTATTTTTAATGCCTATCACTTGCTTTGTGCTCTTCCCTATTTTTAATGCCTATCACCAACCTATAATATATACACACTTGAAAATAGTTGCGCTTCGAGGAATACCTATAAAAACTAAATATTGAATTGAAAGTATGTTTTAATTAATATTGTAAAATTATTGCAAGATAATATAACAAATATTCGTTTAAAAATATCCCACAAAATTTATGAATTGGACGCACCGAGTCGTGTTAGTCGGCCACCGTAGTGGTGGGTGCGGGGTACGGTCCCCCGTACTCTACACGAGCCGCACTTGACATTAGTAACGAATGATACTATCGAATCAACTGAATTCTGCGCAATTAAAATTATATCCATGCGTTGTGTTTTCTGTGTCGAATAAAAATAAAATTTTGAATTTTTTAAATATTTTTTTATTACATACGTCGGACATATTATCGATTCTGAAAAACCTCTAAAAATTTGGCCGGATCTTTAAAAGTAGCCCTGTATATGTATTAAGCAACCAGACGATGTGTTTGAGAATCATACAGATTTTTTGTTACATACTTATTTATCGACCAAAATGTATAAGAATATACTTTTAACTATGGTTACAGATGGTCACGCGTTTAGTCTTACGGAATATTTTAACGGAATATATTTTATTGTTTCAGAATATCTCGATATTAGTAGTGTTGCTGTACAGTTGGAGGATAGGCGTAAACGCGAAGAGATATAAAGAGCTCGACGACGTGTACTATGGTAAGTATACTTTACTGTAATAGTTTTAAGAGTATTGACTTCAGTATATACGAATTAGTGTTTACCTGTTTAAAATAACCATCACGGTACGTAAACGTCACGAAAAGACATTGTTCTACGACGGCTAGTATCTCGATTATTCAGATACGCATCCCACGACAAACATTTTCTCGTCGCAGAGGTAATTACTAAAAACATGTGACCCATGAAAACATACTTAAATCGCAATTTTATGTATTACAATATAATAATTATTACTTTAAGTATAAAATTCGATTCAACCACTCCATCGGTCGACTTGTTGGCGAACCTAATCACGAATCGGCTGACTCGGGATTGAATATTTGGGGGGAAAAATATTTGTGTTACCGTTTGTATGTTCCCCTGTGCGTTCTCTATCTACGTTTAGATTATTTTCTATTGCTTAAGATTGTTTTATTATGTAATATTTAAGTCTATGTATATCATGCAGGACTACTGCTTTTATGAATTTAAATACTGTTTATCCATACTTATCTATATTAATATTATAAATGCGAAAGTTTGTATGTTTGGATGGATGGGTGAATGTTGGTTCCACAATCATGCAAAAACTACTACAAATACAAATACAAATACTTTATTTGCACAAAATAGGGTTGGAAAAGATTTTGAACATACATCGATGTGCTTAAACCTATTTTGCCAGATAAATGGCATGCAAATTTATGACAATAGATTATTGTTATATACTATTTAAGAATATGTTTTTACTCAATTTTTATTTAAACTCATATTTTTTACGTTTATACCTAAATACATTATTAAAAAAGTAGACAGTAACAAATTATAAATATTATTATTATTAAATTAGTAACTACTAAACAGATTTAGATGAAATTTGACACAAAGGTAGATTATGACCTGGAGTAGCACAAAGGCTACTTTTTAACGTGGAAAAATTAGGTGATCCCGCGGGATTCGTAAAAAAAAATATTATTCAGCGGGCTGCACTCTGCAGCTAGTAATATTATAAATGCGAAAAATTGGATGTTTGGATGGACGATGAATGGATGAATAAATGGATGGATGGATGAATGAATGGATGTACGTTTGTTACTAAATTACGACAAAACTACTTAACGGATTTGAATGAAATATGGCACACAGGTAGATGATAACCTGAAATAGCAGATAGGCTTTTTATCCCGGGAAAATGCGATGTTGATTTGCTGCACGCTGCAGCTAGTATTATAAATGCGGGAAGCAACTCTGTCTGTTTGTCTCTTCTTCACGCCTTAACCACTTAATTGATTTGAATGAAATTTGGTGCAAAAATAGTTTGAGATCTGACAAGAACATAGAATAGTTTTTATCCCGGTAATCCTATGGGAAAGGGAACTATGCGGGTAAAACCCCGGAACTGTATCTTTTAAACCACAGTATTATTTTTTTAGAAATTGTTTCACGCGGACGAATTCGTGGGTACAGCTAGTACATTAATATCTGTGTATTGTACATATTTTTAACATTCAATAGACCTCTTCTTTGCCGGTTTCTTCAGGTCTATGAAGCGAACTCATCTTAAGGTCCACATAGACTGGCACGTGGTTTTATGGCTCGTCGATAAAGCTCGCACGTGTATCACTGCGATACCGTGGCTTGTTAAGCCGGCTAGCCTGGCTTGCAGCTTGTCATGTTTGCTATAGTTTTTCGCAATTCTTTAAACACGACTGTTTTACTCACTTGTTCTTCTTCTAATACTTATTATATATAGGCTACTGATATAATATAACATAAATAAATAACTATTAAATATAAATTAACTTTAACAACATAATAGTTAATCTGATTTAACAATAATTTCCATGCTTAATGCTCGTACGTTGATCAGGGCCTTCAAATATCCTCCTAGCGAAATTTACTAAAAAAAATCGATAGTTTTTACCCAGTTTTAAGTCCTGAAAGCGACTTATTTCAAAAAAGCACTTTGTCCAACCAGTAAGCGTACAAAAATTAGATGCATATAAAACCATTATTGGAAATGGTTTGCCCTATTTATTTTTCCATTTGTAAGAGACGGATAATACTATACTTAGCTTATTGAATCTCCACTACTGAGTTTATTTTTTATATGGCTTCCGTTGTTTCCATTAATTAATTTTTTTGTGTGGGTCATTCATTTTCAAACTAGTTTATTAATCATATTAATTGTCAGTACTGTGCAAACCATGTCTGCTGTATATTCAGTGGGTTGAGGACAAATGTTACTAATAAATGGATCCCTAACATAGGATGAAGGTTTAGTAGATGGCACGAATGATAAGAATGGTACAATGAATTCCACTTTATTTAAAAGGATTGTACTATCAGTACCTCTTCCAGTAGAGGCTCATATAATAAACATTAGATATCTACTATATTTTGGGGGTATGAAATAGATATTTTCTTAAACCATTAGGTAGTAAACAAGCAGATGGATTTCTTGATGAAAGAAATTACCATCACCTACAGTTAATAGTGTTTTTTATATCATAAGACAGCAAACAAACAGATGGGTCTCCTGATGGAAAGTGTTAACCATCGCCTATAGACACCAAAGATGTTAATGGTGCTTTGCTTTCTTGTGGTGAGTTCTAATGCCACATGCATAAGTTTACAGGCTACCTTACCCTCCAAACCGAAACTTGACAGTGACAAGCACTGACGCTATTGCGGCAGGAATAGGTAAGGCGCTGGTACCAGAACCGGGCGAGACAATGCAGAACTCTACCACCTAGTAGTCACAATGGTAGTGACTCTCATAGCCAATCGGTCGCCTGTTACGACCTGCCTGGCAGAACGGCATGTTTTGTTAGTTAGTGTTTTGTTTTACATGTGGCGGGATGGTAATACCACATGCATACGCTTACTGGCTACCATTTCTAACTTCCTCCATCTGGAACACAACAATGACAAATATTAAAGCAGTTGCGGCAGGAAACTTAATAGGTAAAGCTTATGCATGTGGAATTAACACCTTGCCACATGGATAGCTACGCACCATTAACATATCTGGTGTTTATAGACAATGGTAGTCTCTTTCCATCAGAAGAGCTATCTGCTTGTTTGCGAATACGTTTACTCGTAACATAAATTCGCGGAAATTTAATAATTAAATATATTTGAGTCTTCTTAGAGATAGCCATCATCAGCTGTAAACGCTATTATCGTTAATGATGCAGTGCAAATTATATAGCAGGGAAGTAAGGCTTCATATCCAAGTATATAGGCTATGTTAATACCTTCTCAACTACAAGAATAAAACGTTATATAGCGACATGGTGAACTAAAAGGAAAAATCATCGCAGAGTTCCAATAACTATATTTTTTTATATCATAAGATAGCAAAAAAGCAGGTGGGTCTCCTGATGGAAGGAGTCAAGCATCGCCTATAGACACCAAATGTGTTAATGGTGCATTGATATCCTGTGGCGAGGTCTAATGCCACATGCATAAGTTTACCGGCTACCTTCCCCTCCAAACCGGAACACGACAGTGACAAGCACTGAAGCTATTGCGGCAGGAATAGGTAAGGCGGTGGCACCAGACCCGGGCGAGACAATGCAGAACTCTACCACCTAGTAGTCACGATGATAGTGACTTCACTCGGTCGCCTTTTACACCTGCCTGGCAGAACGGCAGTTGGCCCAGTAACATTAAGTAATAAAGAAGGAACAAACAACTATTTACAATTTTCTAATATGTTTACTAATAAGGATCTCAATTCACGAGAACATCTCTTCAATGTATCAATTTTGTTGATGTTTGCGTACGTGTAGTCTGACAGTTACATAGCCAATCTTCTTAAAACATCTGCCATGCGCAGTGAGGGCATCCATTAATAAATTAAACTACTACGCATTTCTGTGTCGTCCTTTTAAATCTTATATTTTTAGCCAACTGCGCTAGGGGGTTTTGCGAGTGTTTAAGTATATTTGTATATGTCGCAGGTAAATTTTATAATTCGTCCGTATGCAAATGGCGTAGCGAAATTGCAAAGACAAATACGTTTTAGAAAATGCCTTACGCCGAATGTAAAATGTAATCTTCATAATAATACGCAAATTGCCACTGTATATTGCTTAAATTACTTATTGTATTAATGAGTTATTATTTAGAAATAGAACACTTTCCGAATTCTTATTTTGAAAAAGAAGTAGGTTTTTTATTGTCGATAGGGAAGCACTTGACCACGATCTCGCCTGAAGGTAAGCTAAGATGTGGCCTAAGATAGAAAATTTTTCCCTAGAAAGTACATGTTCACTATTATCTTGAAGATTCCTAGATTGTTAAGTTGTCCTTAGATCCCACACTGGAACAAGAAGCCCTGCGTAGCCGAGTTCCATCGATCGTTGGTGACATCGGAGTTCATAATTGACGTTAAAGCCCCGATTACACCTTGATTAGTGCGAGTGCGAGAGTTTAATGCAGGTATGCAGGTTTAGTCACTTTTCCACGCGAAGTCACGGGCAGGGCTAGTAATTATATATTTGTATATTTTTGGAACGTATAGAAGAAGGTAGTATTTTAACATCAATAGATGTCAGGAAATAAATTTATTCCTGACGTGTGCTTTAAAGTAATAGAATTATGACATAACGCTTGACAATAAGGCTACAAAAATTGCTTTTGTTTATATCTGACAAGGCAGAACTATATTGCGGTGACCTATATGAAAATGGGGTTCATGTAATTTAATTGTTTTGCCGTCACATCGCTTCAGTACTTAGCGACGTTTTGTTGTCCTCATTTAATATTGTTGATTGTTCCCCAGAAAACCAATAATATTTTATTTTAGGTATACAATTTAAAGCATATAGTTAGCAAACAAACATTTTAATATCGTGCCTATTAAATATAACTACCGTTTGTTAATTTCGGCGTGGCTACAGATGTTGGTAAGTATTTGCAACGCTAGAATTTTGGGGCTTATCTAATAACGTATCCCTAAATTAATATTAATATACGAGTTAGATATTAGAACATTACAAAATCAGCTCACTTCAACATTTTTTTGTTCACCAGTAAGTATTTCTACTGAAACCAGAAACCCAAAATATTTATTATATGTCTATTAATGTAATGCTCAATATACTGATTTTTTTTAGTCCTTTATATGAACTCATTTATTTAGAAGAATTTTTTTTAAAACACTATAAATTCTCGCGCGCAATCTTTTGTCGATCAAATGTTGTACCTGCGATAAATCGAATAATCAAGATTTAATCGTGCAAAAACTGTAATATCCTTCGAATAATCTGCTCACATCATTACGATATTGCTCTGGAAAAAATGAAAATATGAAGTTTTCGCTACGAATCGAATACGCGCCCTAAAGGCCAAACAAATAACCCACGAAACGAACAAGGCAGTCATAGATGCAACAAAATACTGTAATGTAGTAATATCATTTGAAGTATAATTGTATATTTATTAGTCCCTCGGTGCGAATAATTCTTAATGTTTCCATTTTCATTGAAAAGCGAATAATTAGTTAACTATAATGCTCACATGACGCCGGCGGCCTAATTTTGGAAGCTAATATGTTTATTTAATTAAGTGCGGATTTAGTAATTACTAAAACACGCTTAATAACGGTAATTTAATATATTTAAACATGTGTTATTCGGATAACCTTGGTATGACTTTGACGTGGATTAAAAAGTTTATTATTAATATGGTAATTTTTAGGAGGATCCTGTTTCTTTACAATAAAGTAATGTAGGCTAAACTTTCTAGTTCATAGTGTCTATTGGAAGCGCTTTTTAACTTTCCGCTACGTATGTAGATAAGAAAGTTACTGATTTTGCCCCGATTAATATTATTAAATTTGATAGTAGTGTATCTGACAATCAAAGAGTAACAAAGAGTGCTCTTACTTTTGAAGAATCCAGCAACAATATAATAATAATATATGGTCAACATCAATATGTTTATTATGTTTTACTAATCTACAAAAACGAGGCAACAATTTGCCTCGTTTTTGTAGATTAGTAAAACCTACTTGGACAACAATATTTATCTATTGCATAGTGAGTATTACACAAGTATCCGATATATTATAATAAAACAAAATAACTGCATCTCAATTTCTGCTCTACCGAATCACAGCAAGAATAATATATCGAGCAAGTTAAATAATTAAAGCTTGTAAAATGGGTTTTATTTTCCTTTGGCTTCTACCCTTTTGTTTTACTACCCTTATTCAAATAAGAACCGTTTCAGGTTATGTTTATTTTGAATTAAAACGAAGTCTTCCATTATTTGTTTGAGTAAAACGGTTTAGTTTTCCTTATCGAGACCTAAAATTTGCCAAAATCTTTAATTATTAACGTGTTGTTATGCATACCCATGTTGTAGATTGTATTTTTTGCATCATATTTGTCTATGAGTATATACCAATATCTAAAGGAAAAACTTTGTACTTTTTTACAACAATTACCCGAATGGTGGAGTTTCTTGGAGGTGGAGAACATACATAGAGATCATTGATTGCACACAAGAATAGGTACTGTCTATTATGTTCATGGTTAAACAGACTTCAACTTAGAAAATTAAAAAAGATTTTGTTGTTTATTCTACAGTTGTATATTGACCAGAGCACGATCGCGATTCTAAATGCTGATAACTTATTTTAAATTTGATCTGTTGACATAATCATTGATTGATTTTTAATGTATTTAACCATAGTAAAATACATTAAAAGCATTATAGTAGGTATACATAAAGTTTGATGTAAGCGGACTTAATTTTAAAATTTTCCACGTCTTTAGGAAAGATATTTTAATCTGGCGAGAATAAAGTACGTTTAAATAAATTGTTGGATTTCATACTGGTAAGTTAATGATATTTTTCGGTGTTTCCTTTAACATTTTTAGATCTAGATTTGATTTAATCTGAACCTATTGTCTCTACAAAATATTGTCTATTATCCTTTGGTCCAGAAGTTTGTTTTGTTCAAGTGTCAAAAAACAGAGGAAGTAACCAAAAGTAGGTACACATTTTGTTAAGCAGCCGTTGACGTCATTGGACACGTATAAAGAGGACAGTTTATAAAAGAAAAACCTAGATTTTTTTATTTTATCTAAGCCTTATATTCTGAATTTCTTTTTTATTATGATACTAGCTGTACCCGCGACTTCGTTCGCGTTTGGCCATCCTTGCAGAGTAATTATTAGGAACTGACCACAGTATTTCTCGTATTCAGCAATACTTTGGACGGCGAAGCACTTTTAACAAAGGAGAAATATTAAGAAAGGATTCTTTTAGTGTGGATTTGAAAACACGTTGACTTTGATAACGACCCTTGTGCCTTGTAGGGATTTAGGCAGTGTTTAACTGATGTCACCTCGCCTTTTATTCTCTACAGTCATGCTTACAGTTTTATTTGTATGCCATTATATACTTATTCCATATGACTATATTTGACTAAAAATAATTTTTGCAAAACTTATTTTTTATAGAGAGAAAGATTACACACCGGTGAAGCAAATGTCTTCATCTGTATTATCATTTTTAAACATGGCTGGGGCTATCCTTCCACCGGATAAAAGTGTCGCAACTAAAATAAGCCACTGCCAGGGCAATCATAATCAGCCAAGAGGCTGCGAATTTAACTGTTATTTGTAAAAAAATGTTTTCGTCTACCTTTAAGTGAGTCCAAAAAAACTTCCACCCAGAGTTGTTTATGGTGTTATCCTTACTCTATTGACAGCTGTTCGCTGTTTAACGACTGCACGGTTTAGTTTATATTTGTTATATTACGTGCAACGTTTATCACGTCATAGCCGGTTTCAGAGCAGAAGGCTCGGTCAATATTCCTTCAGGAATTACCCCGTACGAAAAAAAAGTGGTTAAACATAACTTTGAGATTTTTCAACCAGTTAATTTTGGCCCAAGACAACGTTTTTCATCTTGCTAAAACTGCGGTTAATGCTGTTTGAAAGATTAAAATCGATAACATCGCGATCAAAAGTTACAGGATTAAAACTTCAAAATAGATATTTTTGGTTTTAACAACCTTAGATATTATTATCGTAACAACTTTAAGATTTTTTGAGGGCAAAAGATTGAAGGTGAAAGTATCGGCTTGTACCTAGGTTCTTAATGGGCAACGATGATTATTTAAGCTAATTTTAAAATCCATAGTGTATGTCTGATAATTAACAATATCTGACTCCTTTGCAGTAGTATTAGTCAAGACCTATGTCAGGGCAAAATAAATAGTATTTGCTTCCAGTAAACGTTATCCCTTTAAAGACCAAAGTAACAAAATCAAGATTTTGTCAATTTTGATTATTTTACTGAAGACATATAAGTATATGGTTACTTAAAAAATAAATAAAAAATACTATTAATCTGCGTTTATTTAAAAGGACATGTTAATTATACTCGACATTGCGACATATTAAGAAAAGAACATTTCTAATTAGAGATCGAGTATACTTAACACTGTCCGTTTTACTGTAAAATTAAAATAAAACAAATTATTGATTTTTTAAGACAATGAACGTTTATTGATTAGAGTAAAATATTAGAAAGCAATTTCTTTTCGAAACTAAACACAACCTTAAATTACATTTATTGCAATGGACATTAGTATGACCTTTTTTGCAGTATTTGCATCTTCCATAAGAAGTAAATGTGGGAAAGTGCCCAGTGTTGTCAAATCTGACTGAATCTGAATACCTGGGAAGAACGTATGTCTTGATTTGAAGAGGCACATCCACTGGAGCATTATTTGCGCCTACCCTATCCCGTTTTTGAAGCTCAAAAGCTATTTGCATCCGGAATTTCTTTAAAGGAATAGGCTTTGAAATGTTTCCCTCCCGCACGAACAAATAATTTAAATCCCCACTTTTTCGGTTTTTTAGGGAGATATTGCCGTCTGCTTCCAGCTCTAGTGCCCTTATACGGCACCATCATCTCATCTATGCTATATCGCCCTACTTCTTGCAACTTTATACAGTTATATCTCACTTTCTCCAAAAGGGGTCTGACTTTAAAATATCTGTCGTCATCGAGGTCATTGTTATCTACAAAATGTAGATATCTACGAATCTGCTCATATTTTTTCAAAGGCATTATGTCAGCAATTGGCGGAAATCTCATTTCTTTATTCTAATAATCTCTATAAAATGGCATTTGAACCACACCCATTATAAGTGAAATAGATATAAAATCTTTGATGTTTTCCTGAGTTACGTTTACGTTCTTGCCACTCGGACCCTGAACCGAATACTAATTGGTTTGTTGAACAATTAAATCAAAAATATCTTCCGAAAGTAAGTTGAGGTTTCTTTATTTCAGCCGAATGTCGAAATTTTACTGATTTCCAATTTAATGAAAGTTCCTTTCTGATATACTTCTTAAGCCTTTTATTAGTATGAACTTTGGGTGTAGTTTTAATTCTCTTTTTAGAACGTGTTGCACAAATTGTTGAATTGACAAAAGGAGACAATACAGATGAGACAGAGTGCAAAACTGGTAGTTGTTATGGCGTCGCATTTAAAGGAAAATTAGTAGTTATAATCGGAGTAAGAGGCACAGTATCTTCATCTGACAATTAAGGGCTGTTATTACGTGAATCTGGTATTTCGTCAATAGAACTTGTTGAATTTAAATCTATGTCTTCTAACTCTGGAGGCAATGAATATGGTTCTGAGCTGTCTAAGTCGTTATTGTATTTGGGTCTGGCATTATTCGAATTTTGTATTATTACTTCATCCTCCGAACTGCTACTGCCATGCCATGCCATGCGAAGGCGCTTTCTCTGGGGGGACTAATGACATTATTTTGTCTATTCTTTGCCATTTTATTCTAGCCTGAAGCAAGCAAAACAAAATAGGTATGCAAAAAGAAACACCAAGCACCAAAAAAAGATAAAATAACAGAAAAAACAAAAAAAATATTTTGTTAATAAAAGGACAATGTCAAAAATACTCGACATAACCAATAATTAGTACTTTGAGGCATGTCGTGCAATGTCGATTATACTCGACGTCTTACTTTGCCTTTCAATAACACCAAAGTTAATTGTTTAGCAAGCATTATTCATACATAAATAAGTAAAACATACATTTAAAACTCGTCACTCGAAATTTTAGTCACAACAATGCAAAAAATCTATTTTATTTTTATTTTACTTACATGCATGTCACGCAGTCCACACGTTTCCGATGCCATCTTGCCGGTAACTGAGGAATATTGCGCGCAAGTTCAGACTTGCACTTAACATCAATGAGCGCGGTACATATATTTTACCATAGCAAATTTAAAAATACAGAATTGTATCTGGTTTAAAGACCAGATTTTTGTAAAGTGGATGTCGAGTATACTTAACGTTGCCCGTTAAAGGGTTATAACTGCAATGTCATTATTATTAAGCATAATATCTTGACCGTGGAGGAGGACGTGTGGAGGTTAGGAACATTTTGTTTAAAACAATTAAAATACGGCCTTTTGCAATTTTTGCCAATATTACGTAAAATATGCGTGGAATCGACATGTTTTTTTATTATCAATAGGGAAGCGCTTGACCACGATCTCGCCTGATGGTAAGCTAAGATGCGGCCTAACATAGAACGTGCTTCCCTAGAAGTTCCCTAGAGTTCGAAGAGTTCAAAAAATCTAGTTTGTAAAAATGATACTTAGGAAATTAATGTTTGAAAAATATACATCATATTTTTGTAAAATTGATGATCGATTGTAATCTTTCGAATGGCATTCAACGCAATTGTTTAACTCAAAATTGTTTTAATCGATAGGTTAAAAATTGTCGAAGAAATGTAAAAAAAAACTTTTTAAAACTGGCGGAGTGGTATATATTACCACTGCCGTTTCTCGGATGAGCACGTAAAACTTTCGGTTCAAGTTATCGCTAAAAATAGTCGATCGAATATGCGGCGATGAGGATTAACATTTATCTCACCAACCGACAAACCGGTGAATCGCGGTGAACCGGAAAGTCTATAGACGGTCGGTTTACTCTGCCTACGTCGCAAGGGAATTGCGTGAAGGGAAGGGCGTGATGATACTTTAATAAAAAACAACAACGCCACGTATTTTGTCTCACATTTTTGATTCTCACAAATAAAGGAAAGTTAAGTATCTTTTGATTGAATTTGTTTTGATGAAGTTATATGCGTGTAAAGTTTTTCTATAAGATGTTGATCTTATACTGGACTAAACTTATAAGTACATGTTCGTATATTCTACTTAACAATTTTTTTAAAGTATTTTGGAGTTCGACTTTAGTCAGTATACTAAGTTGCTTAGGCACTTCAACATCTACACTTTGTAGAATTTTCATTTTATCTATACATATAATAAAAATGTAAGAGGTCGATTTCTGTACATTAAAGATATTTTAAAAATTTTTTTTGGGAGATACTCTTTTTTCGATACTGAAGCGAAAAATATAATTTTTTTAATTTTTGTCTGTCTGTCTGTCTGTCTGTCTGTCTGTCTGTATCAAGGCCGCGCATCACGCCGAATCTACTGAACGGATTCAAATGAAATTTAGCATAATTAGAGTTCATACTTCGAAGAAGGTTATAGGATATTTTTTATCCCAAAATTCAGTACGGTTCCCGTGGGATAGGGGATGAAAACAAAAACGTATATTTAGCTTTAATTCATTAACCTGTAGTCCGAAATCCTTTATTATTTTGTTGTTCAAAAGTAAATACTATTAAGATTATCCCTTAAAAATTTCAAGGTCATGAGTTTTATAATTCAGAAGTTACAGACATCACAAGTTTCAACGGTTTCGGGTGGTAAGTCCAGTTGAACGTGACACCCGGAATATATACAAAACCTTTGAACGCACGGCTCATTATAAGTTAGCGTTATTATTTCATAGTGTTTGTATGTATGTATAGTGTATGTATGTACGTATAGTGTTCGTATAATGGATATAATCCGAGAGAATCAGTTCAAGAATGTGTACTTTTTTATTAAAATGTTATAAATGCAATGTGTAAAATATAAATCTATACATTTTATTTATTTATATAAGAATAATTATAATATATTTGAAAATAAAATAGGTCATTTTTTAGGTTTTTGCTAATATCTCAGAAAATATACGTCTAATCGAAATTGAGTATACTAATAGAATTTGTTCTTTATAAATTTATAATTTCCATCGTCGGCACTTGCTGAAACTGCATCATATTGATTATATAATATAAACACGTGTACTGTTTCACAAATGTAATTTAAATTTTATTTATTACACAATCACTTTTAAACTTACAGCCAACCGGTTTCGCCTGTTAAAGCATCATCAGGACTTTCACAACGAATGTGAAACAGTACAAGTGTTTATATTATATAATCAGTTCTTTATAAAATTTAACGTAAGGATAGGCTATAGCGAAAATTCACTATTTTCTTTTTACATTGCATAACGTAAAAAAGGGTAAAAAAGTATCTACACACCCATATCCCGGAATACGTAGGCAGAGGTACAAGAAGTGTACCAACGATTAGCCGAAAATACTATCTCACACATTGTGAAAGGTGGCAAGCTTATTGCCAACCGGGCCCTTTCCAATCCCGGGCAACATTGTTTTATCAGAAAACTGAAAAAGCACATTTTGTTTTGCCTGAGCCGGAAATCGGGCCCGGGACCTCATATGGTCAACGACGATACCGGACCGCCAGACAACACGGTAAATATTTCAAAATTAGATACATCAATCAGTTAACTTTTAAAATGAATGAAACTTCTGCATAGTGTAGATGTTGAAGTGCCTAAGCTACTTAGTATCTACTCACTAAAGTCGGAGTTCAAAATACTTTAAAAAATTTTTTAAGTAGAATATACGAACATGTACTTATAAGTTCAGTCCAGAATAAGATCACATCTTACAGAAAAACTTTAGATACATATAACTTCATCAAAACAAATTCAATCAAAAGGGGGCGTCCATAAATTGCGTGAGGTGTTTTTTTTTAATTTTCTGTCCCTCCCCCCCCCTGGTGCGATGTCGTGAGAGTTTATTCAACCCCCTCCCCTATCCCCCAATCTTACGTGAGATTTTTCAAAATATGGGTTTCTGAAATACCTATGTAAAAACGCGTTCGATTGTTATTGTAAAAAGAAAAAAAATCTTCGTGCTTCTATTTACGATTAGTTGAGGCTGTATAACGTCAAAGTATAAATGAAATTATTTTCTTTCGAACGAGTTAGTGAATGATCTTAACAGTATCACGATTACACTTAAGATTAACTTAAGTATGTACAATCTGGATAATGGACTAAAATAGTATATACTTTTTGTTTCAATATGAAAAAAAATTACGTGATATTTGCTGAGACACCCCCCCCTCCCTCCAACGTAAGATTAGATGAGATTTGACTCGACCCACTCTCCCCCTTAAACATCTCACGTAATTTGTGGACGCCCCCAAAGATACTTAAAATTCCTTTATTTGTGAGAATCAAAAATCAAAAATGTGAGAAAAAAATACGTGGCGTTGTTGTTTTTTATTAAAGTATCATCACGCCCGATTCGCTTGCGGCATAGGCAGAGTAAACCGACCGTCTATAGACTTTCCGGTTCACCACGATTCACCGATTTGTCGGTTGGTGAGATAAATAGTAATCCTCATCGCCGCATATACTGACACGTTAACGATTATCGACTATTTCTAGCGATAACTGGGACCGAAAGTTTTACGTGCTCATCCGAGGTACGAGAGTGGTAATATATATGTCGCAGTGAAATTGTCAATAGCCGTTAGATTATAATCTACCTAGGGATTTTATAATTTGGTTAGGTTAGTTTAGCAGTTAAATTATAATATCACTTAGGTAAATTATAATCTAACGGTACTGACAATTTCACTGCGACATATATACCCCTCCGCCAGTTTCCGAGTAGCTACTGAGATTTTAGATTTTCGAGAAAATCCTCGAAAATATCTCAATAACATCTTTGCCCGACCCGGGGATCGAACCCGGGACCTCATGATCTGAGCCGAATAGGGTTAGGGACAGCCTTTTCGGCTCAAATCATGAGCTCCCGGACCACGAGGCAGAGAGTTTGTTATAATAATAATAAAAAACCCTTAACTCCTTATCTTGCTTATTGAAAATGATACAAATTTACATTAAAAATATCTTTTAGAGAATTAAAATAATAATAAATTTAAGAAAAGTGCAACAAGTTTTTTTTTTTAAATTGCAAATTGTTTTCAATAAGCTTCTTAGTCAAAGGCTTATTTTTTTATTTATTAATAACAAACTACAAAGCCACGTGTTAATTAATTAATTTTTAACTTCCCGCTACGAAAATTGCCTTAAGTAAATAAAAATTATTCAAAAAATAAACCTGAATAAATAACTTTTCATCTTTCTAATTAGGTATACATTTTTAACTTCCCGCTACGCATCTAGATAAGGAAGTTACTGATTTTGCCCCGATATTCGAAAATCGAGAGTTCACCAGATCTCCACGTTTTGAGGACCTAGGAACCTTATTCCACTATTGTTACACGATGACGTGTGTGTGTGTGTGCGTGAATGTGTATGTGTGTATGTAAACATTTGCTAACTTTGAACTGCTTGACCGATCGAAACGTGGTTAATGGGATTCGATTGGATTCTACCCAACTTAGATTTCCTGAAAATCTTCTTAACTAATTCAGTCAGTTTTAACTAATTCAAGGAGATTTTGAGAAATTTTGGAAAACCTCACAAAGGTTTTTGGCGAAACAGTATTTTTTTAATACAATTTCCAGATTAATGAACCGATATAATACAAAATTTAATCAGCTTTACTTCTCAAAAACTGCATCCAATGCATAAATTGCATCAAAATTTATTTATCCGTTCGGGAGTTATAGTTGACGAAAAATTTTGCAAACGTATTTTTTCGATATAACTTCTAATTTTTTTGACTAATCATTTTTAATCTTCTGCAATATTTTAGTACTTACTAAAAAAACTACATTGAATTTCAAAAATCAAAATCGAGTCAAATTTTCAACAGTTACAGCTTATCAAACATTAAAATTCAATTTTCTAAAATCGGGGTAAAATCAGTAACTTCATTATCTACATACGTAGTGGGAAGTTAAAAAAATCCCACGCGGACGAAGTCGCGGGCACAGCTAGTACTTTAATAAAAAACAACAACGCCACGTATTTTTTTCTCACATTTTTGATTTTTGATTCTCACAAATAAAGGAATTTTAAGTATCTTTGGGGGCGTCCACAAATTACGTGAGATGTTTAAGGGGGAGAGTGGGTCGAGTCAAATCTCATCTAATCTTACGTTGGAGGGAGGGGGGGGTGTCTCAGCAAATATCACGTAATTTTTTTTCATATTGAAACAAAAAGTATATACTATTTTAGTCCATTATCCAGATTGTACATACTTAAGTTAATCTTAAGTGTAATCGTGATACTGTTAAGATCATTCACTAACTCGTTCGAAAGAAAATAATTTCATTTATACTTTGACGTTATACAGCCTCAACTAATCGTAAATAGAAGCACGAAGATTTTTTTTCTTTTTACAATAACAATCGAACGCGTTTTTACATAGGTATTTCAGAAACCCATATTTTGAAAAATCTCACGTAAGATTGGGGGATAGGGGAGGGGGTTGAATAAACTCTCACGACATCGCACCAGGGGGGGGAGGGACAGAAAATTAAAAAAAACACCTCACGCAATTTATGGACGCCCCCTTTTGATTGAATTTGTTTTGATGAAGTTATATGTATCTAAAGTTTTTCTGTAAGATGTGATCTTATTCTGGACTGAACTTATAAGTACATGTTCGTATATTCTACTTAAAAAATTTTTTAAAGTATTTTGAACTCCGACTTTAGTGAGTAGATACTAAGTAGCTTAGGCACTTCAACATCTACACTATGCAGAAGTTTCATTCATTTTAAAAGTTAACTGATTGATGTATCTAATTTTGAAATATTTACCGTGTTGTCTGGCGGTCCGGTATCGTCGTTGACCATATGAGGTCCCGGGCCCGATTTCCGGCTCAGGCAAAACAAAATGTGCTTTTTCAGTTTTCTGATAAAACAATGTTGCCCGGGATTGGAAAGGGCCCGGTTGGCAATAAGCTTGCCACCTTTCACAATGTGTGAGATAGTATTTTCGGCTAATCGTTGGTACACTTCTTGTACCTCTGCCTACGTATTCCGGGATATGGGTGTGTAGATACTTTTTTACCCTTTTTTACGTTATGCAATGTAAAAAGAAAATAGTGAATTTTCGCTATAGCCTATCCTTACGTTAAATTTTATAAAGAACTGATTATATAATATAAACACTTGTACTGTTTCACATTCGTTGTGAAAGTCCTGATGATGCTTTAACAGGCGAAACCGGTTGGCTGTAAGTTTAAAAGTGATTGTGTAATAAATAAAATTTAAATTACATTTGTGAAACAGTACACGTGTTTATATTATATAATCAATATGATGCAGTATCAGCAAGTGCCGACGATGGAAATTATAAATTTATAAAGAACAAATTCTATTAGTATACTCAATTTCGATTAGACGTATATTTTCTGAGATATTAGCAAAAACCTAAAAAATGACCTATTTTATTTTCAAATATATTATAATTATTCTTATATAAATAAATAAAATGTATAGATTTATATTTTACACATTGCATTTATAACATTTTAATAAAAAAGTACACATTCTTGAACTGATTCTCTCGGATTATATCCATTATACGAACACTATACGTACATACATACACTATACATACATACAAACACTATGAAATAATAACGCTAACTTATAATGAGCCGTGCGTTCAAAGGTTTTGTATATATTCCGGGTGTCACGTTCAACTGGACTTACCACCCGAAACCGTTGAAACTTGTGATGTCTGTAACTTCTGAATTATAAAACTCATGACCTTGAAATTTTTAAGGGATAATCTTAATAGTATTTACTTTTGAACAACAAAATAATAAAGGATTTCGGACTACAGGTTAATGAATTAAAGCTAAATATACGTTTTTGTTTTCATCCCCTATCCCACGGGAACCGTACTGAATTTTGGGATAAAAAATATCCTATAACCTTCTTCGAAGTATGAACTCTAATTATGCTAAATTTCATTTGAATCCGTTCAGTAGATTCGGCGTGATGCGCGGCCTTGATACAGACAGACAGACAGACAGACAGACAGACAGACAAAAATTAAAAAAATTATATTTTTCGCTTCAGTATCGAAAAAAGAGTATCTCCCAAAAAAAATTTTTAAAATATCTTCAATGTACAGAAATCGACCTCTTACATTTTTATTATATGTATAGATAGATCATCACGCCCGATTCGCTTGCGGCATAGGCAGAGTAAACCGACCGTCTATAGACTTTCCGGTTCACCACGATTCACCGATTTGTCGGTTGGTGAGATAAATAGTAATCCTCATCGCCGCATATACTGACACGTTAACGATTATCGACTATTTCTAGCGATAACTGGGACCGAAAGTTTTACGTGCTCATCCGAGGTACGAGAGTGGTAATATATATGTCGCAGTGAAATTGTCAATAGCCGTTAGATTATAATCTACCTAGGGATTTTATAATTTGGTTAGGTTAGTTTAGCAGTTAAATTATAATATCACTTAGGTAAATTATAATCTAACGGTACTGACAATTTCACTGCGACATATATACCCCTCCGCCAGTTTCCGAGTAGCTACTGAGATTTTAGATTTTCGAGAAAATCCTCGAAAATATCTCAATAACATCTTTGCCCGACCCGGGGATCGAACCCGGGACCTCATGATCTGAGCCGAATAGGGTTAGGGACAGCCTTTTCGGCTCAAATCATGAGCTCCCGGACCACGAGGCAGAGAGTTTGTTATAATAATAATAAAAAACCCTTAACTCCTTATCTTGCTTATTGAAAATGATACAAATTTACATTAAAAATATCTTTTAGAGAATTAAAATAATAATAAATTTAAGAAAAGTGCAACAAGTTTTTTTTTTTAAATTGCAAATTGTTTTCAATAAGCTTCTTAGTCAAAGGCTTATTTTTTTATTTATTAATAACAAACTACAAAGCCACGTGTTAATTAATTAATTTTTAACTTCCCGCTACGAAAATTGCCTTAAGTAAATAAAAATTATTCAAAAAATAAACCTGAATAAATAACTTTTCATCTTTCTAATTAGGTATACATTTTTAACTTCCCGCTACGCATCTAGATAAGGAAGTTACTGATTTTGCCCCGATATTCGAAAATCGAGAGTTCACCAGATCTCCACGTTTTGAGGACCTAGGAACCTTATTCCACTATTGTTACACGATGACGTGTGTGTGTGTGTGCGTGAATGTGTATGTGTGTATGTAAACATTTGCTAACTTTGAACTGCTTGACCGATCGAAACGTGGTTAATGGGATTCGATTGGATTCTACCCAACTTAGATTTCCTGAAAATCTTCTTAACTAATTCAGTCAGTTTTAACTAATTCAAGGAGATTTTGAGAAATTTTGGAAAACCTCACAAAGGTTTTTGGCGAAACAGTATTTTTTTAATACAATTTCCAGATTAATGAACCGATATAATACAAAATTTAATCAGCTTTACTTCTCAAAAACTGCATCCAATGCATAAATTGCATCAAAATTTATTTATCCGTTCGGGAGTTATAGTTGACGAAAAATTTTGCAAACGTATTTTTTCGATATAACTTCTAATTTTTTTGACTAATCATTTTTAATCTTCTGCAATATTTTAGTACTTACTAAAAAAACTACATTGAATTTCAAAAATCAAAATCGAGTCAAATTTTCAACAGTTACAGCTTATCAAACATTAAAATTCAATTTTCTAAAATCGGGGTAAAATCAGTAACTTCATTATCTACATACGTAGTGGGAAGTTAAAAAAATCCCACGCGGACGAAGTCGCGGGCACAGCTAGTACTTTAATAAAAAACAACAACGCCACGTATTTTTTTCTCACATTTTTGATTTTTGATTCTCACAAATAAAGGAATTTTAAGTATCTTTGGGGGCGTCCACAAATTACGTGAGATGTTTAAGGGGGAGAGTGGGTCGAGTCAAATCTCATCTAATCTTACGTTGGAGGGAGGGGGGGGTGTCTCAGCAAATATCACGTAATTTTTTTTCATATTGAAACAAAAAGTATATACTATTTTAGTCCATTATCCAGATTGTACATACTTAAGTTAATCTTAAGTGTAATCGTGATACTGTTAAGATCATTCACTAACTCGTTCGAAAGAAAATAATTTCATTTATACTTTGACGTTATACAGCCTCAACTAATCGTAAATAGAAGCACGAAGATTTTTTTTCTTTTTACAATAACAATCGAACGCGTTTTTACATAGGTATTTCAGAAACCCATATTTTGAAAAATCTCACGTAAGATTGGGGGATAGGGGAGGGGGTTGAATAAACTCTCACGACATCGCACCAGGGGGGGGAGGGACAGAAAATTAAAAAAAACACCTCACGCAATTTATGGACGCCCCCTTTTGATTGAATTTGTTTTGATGAAGTTATATGTATCTAAAGTTTTTCTGTAAGATGTGATCTTATTCTGGACTGAACTTATAAGTACATGTTCGTATATTCTACTTAAAAAATTTTTTAAAGTATTTTGAACTCCGACTTTAGTGAGTAGATACTAAGTAGCTTAGGCACTTCAACATCTACACTATGCAGAAGTTTCATTCATTTTAAAAGTTAACTGATTGATGTATCTAATTTTGAAATATTTACCGTGTTGTCTGGCGGTCCGGTATCGTCGTTGACCATATGAGGTCCCGGGCCCGATTTCCGGCTCAGGCAAAACAAAATGTGCTTTTTCAGTTTTCTGATAAAACAATGTTGCCCGGGATTGGAAAGGGCCCGGTTGGCAATAAGCTTGCCACCTTTCACAATGTGTGAGATAGTATTTTCGGCTAATCGTTGGTACACTTCTTGTACCTCTGCCTACGTATTCCGGGATATGGGTGTGTAGATACTTTTTTACCCTTTTTTACGTTATGCAATGTAAAAAGAAAATAGTGAATTTTCGCTATAGCCTATCCTTACGTTAAATTTTATAAAGAACTGATTATATAATATAAACACTTGTACTGTTTCACATTCGTTGTGAAAGTCCTGATGATGCTTTAACAGGCGAAACCGGTTGGCTGTAAGTTTAAAAGTGATTGTGTAATAAATAAAATTTAAATTACATTTGTGAAACAGTACACGTGTTTATATTATATAATCAATATGATGCAGTTTCAGCAAGTGCCGACGATGGAAATTATAAATTTATAAAGAACAAATTCTATTAGTATACTCAATTTCGATTAGACGTATATTTTCTGAGATATTAGCAAAAACCTAAAAAATGACCTATTTTATTTTCAAATATATTATAATTATTCTTATATAAATAAATAAAATGTATAGATTTATATTTTACACATTGCATTTATAACATTTTAATAAAAAAGTACACATTCTTGAACTGATTCTCTCGGATTATATCCATTATACGAACACTATACGTACATACATACACTATACATACATACAAACACTATGAAATAATAACGCTAACTTATAATGAGCCGTGCGTTCAAAGGTTTTGTATATATTCCGGGTGTCACGTTCAACTGGACTTACCACCCGAAACCGTTGAAACTTGTGATGTCTGTAACTTCTGAATTATAAAACTCATGACCTTGAAATTTTTAAGGGATAATCTTAATAGTATTTACTTTTGAACAACAAAATAATAAAGGATTTCGGACTACAGGTTAATGAATTAAAGCTAAATATACGTTTTTGTTTTCATCCCCTATCCCACGGGAACCGTACTGAATTTTGGGATAAAAAATATCCTATAACCTTCTTCGAAGTATGAACTCTAATTATGCTAAATTTCATTTGAATCCATTCAGTAGATTCGGCGTGATGCGCGGCCTTGATACAGACAGACAGACAGACAGACAGACAGACAAAAATTAAAAAAATTATATTTTTCGCTTCAGTATCGAAAAAAGAGTATCTCCCAAAAAAAATTTTTAAAATATCTTCAATGTACAGAAATCGACCTCTTACATTTTTATTATATGTATAGATAGATCATCACGCCCGATTCGCTTGCGGCATAGGCAGAGTAAACCGACCGTCTATAGACTTTCCGGTTCACCACGATTCACCGATTTGTCGGTTGGTGAGATAAATAGTAATCCTCATCGCCGCATATACTGACACGTTAACGATTATCGACTATTTCTAGCGATAACTGGGACCGAAAGTTTTACGTGCTCATCCGAGGTACGAGAGTGGTAATATATATGTCGCAGTGAAATTGTCAATAGCCGTTAGATTATAATCTACCTAGGGATTTTATAATTTGGTTAGGTTAGTTTAGCAGTTAAATTATAATATCACTTAGGTAAATTATAATCTAACGGTACTGACAATTTCACTGCGACATATATACCCCTCCGCCAGTTTCCGAGTAGCTACTGAGATTTTAGATTTTCGAGAAAATCCTCGAAAATATCTCAATAACATCTTTGCCCGACCCGGGGATCGAACCCGGGACCTCATGATCTGAGCCGAATAGGGTTAGGGACAGCCTTTTCGGCTCAAATCATGAGCTCCCGGACCACGAGGCAGAGAGTTTGTTATAATAATAATAAAAAACCCTTAACTCCTTATCTTGCTTATTGAAAATGATACAAATTTACATTAAAAATATCTTTTAGAGAATTAAAATAATAATAAATTTAAGAAAAGTGCAACAAGTTTTTTTTTTTTAAATTGCAAATTGTTTTCAATAAGCTTCTTAGTCAAAGGCTTATTTTTTTATTTATTAATAACAAACTACAAAGCCACGTGTTAATTAATTAATTTTTAACTTCCCGCTACGAAAATTGCCTTAAGTAAATAAAAATTATTCAAAAAATAAACCTGAATAAATAACTTTTCATCTTTCTAATTAGGTATACATTTTTAACTTCCCGCTACGCATCTA